>OX411307.1:72386523-73586523 GCA_948150685.1 Rhaphigaster nebulosa | reverse complement strand
TACCTGCCACTGATATGTAAGAGACATATGAAAATATGGAACTAGTTTTAGAGAAAATCTAATATGAAAAATATAAATGGTATGTCTGTGGTAATATAAAGGTAATTGCTTTATTGCTTGGTTTGCAACTTGGGAACACCAAATTTTGCTGTTTCTAGTGCGAATTGGAAAGCAGTGATAGGAAGTCAATACGTTAGAAAATCATGGCCTAAACGTGAATGTAAATCTCTTATCCCTGGCCAAAAAAAGTGTCATATCTCCCTTTAGTGAATTCAGAAAAAATATATTTACCACCAATTTTTAAAGGACAACAAATATGGTAATTTATGGATGATGAACATTTTGAAGGACTGTTAAATCCACTGGAAAAAGCAGCCTGGCAGTCTTTCAAAAATATATGTTGCAACTTTCTTGGAAACCATAAAGCAGAAAAATACCATGACACAGTGGCTGATCTGCATTCTTATAAAGCTATGGGAGGCAACGTGTCTTTGAAAATTCACTTCTTGCACGGCGAGCGTTTTCATCAGCAAATTTCTAAAATGGAAAAGATATACCTAGGCAAGTGGAGTTCTAAAGGTGAACCTTAGTGAATGATCGTTTTTTTAATCCATCTGAACTGTTTGTTTTAACGATGGAAAATGGAGGGGACAAAACCATCGGTTTGGCACGAAGAACGATACTCTCCCTACACTATCAGTTTTTTCATCCAGACACTCTTTTTAATTGATTTAATTAATTTATTTGAATGATCTTCTGTTTAATTGCTTTATTTCATTTTTTGCTTTATATAGAATAATCACAAACAATTAAATCAAAATCTAATTATTACTCATTTAAATTTCCACCCGACCAATGCTCATATGTTGAGGAAAGTAAATAATAATTAATGATAAAAAAATATAAATAATAATTATTGTTTGAAGTTGGCAAAATTGACAGATTATCTTTGAGAGGATTATTTCTAAAATACAACAAAATCAATTTATTTAAGGGTTATATCTGAAATGTTTAATTAATGGTTTATGGATTTGGTTTGGTAAGAATATTATTGATACAATTTTGAGAAAAGTTTTCAAAATTGAATCTATAATGTACAAAACAGCAGCATAGTGGGAAAATTTTCGATTTAGTGGCCAAAATACTTGATCAACTGACGCCAAACGAAAAATTCTTGTTTCATTTATGAGCATAGGATGTACTTTGTTAATGAGAGTGAAAAAGTTATGTAAGTGTGTCTCTGGGCCTTTCAAGGGCCATCCAAAGGAGAAGAAATGAACTAATATCCTTCTCTACAGAGCTTTCTACTTTTATTTACTATGTTTATGAGATTTATAAATAATTATTAATTGCAGAAAAAAATATAAAAAATTTAAATTAACAATACCTATACTATTTTTTTATTTTTTCAAAATGTTTAGGATTTACAAATATTATAAATTTCTCCAATGGAAAAAATAAATGACAAATAAGATAACTTGAAGCATATTTTAGATTTTCCTAAGTTAATGACCTTCAAATATATGTAATGTTTAAAAATAAGGCTTCAGACCTTCTGATCGATATAACACTGATTGATCGATCAAATTGTACTATGGTATATTAGAATCATACACCCTCTACCACTGTGAAAAAATAATTAAAACTAAATGTTAACAATTAAAATGTTAAGGTTACTTCGATTTTTTTTTTTTTTTTTTTTTTAATAACTATATATTTAACATGGTAGAAATTATATCACAATTGTCTTTCAATAGTTATCCACATTTCTAAAATAAAAATAAAAATAAAGTGTATTACTTAAAACTATTTTTTTTTTCTTCAAATAGATCTCTAGTAGCTTGTCTCAGTAAGGAGTGGAACTGATATGAGAATAAAATAATTGCAAAGTTTATTTACAGTGTTTATATATCTTTAACTTTTGTTATCTTCTCCCAAAAGTGTTTATTATTAAATCGAAAATAAACAGACTTTCCAATCTCTTCAACATATTATTAATAATGTATTCAGTTAGGTATGCACTTTTAATCACAATCAGAGATAGGCATAATTGTAATCATTGATTACATGATTACTACAGAAAACGAAACTTAATTATCATGGCTATTTTATATTTGGTATTATCTCACTCAAATCTAGCTAAAATGAGACATGATTACACAATTATAATCGTAATCATGGCCATGATCGTAGTCCATCCTATTAACAAAATCTCCAATCCTATTTCTCCTAAAGACTATCGCCAAATTTCACTTCTCTAACCTTTGCAAACCCTTAGAAAGAATAGTCCAATCACAAATATCAAATTTCCTGGAAAAGTCCAAACTTCTCGGTCCTTTCCAATCTGATTTTCGTTTCAGTTTCTCCACCCAATCCGCTCTAATCAAAATCACCAATGACATACATACCGCTACGGACGAAAAAAAATTAACTAATTAATTAATACTCCTTGACTTCTCTAAAGCTTTTGACTACCTGGACCACTCTATCCTTTAGACAAAATTAAAATCACTATCCTTTTCCAACAGCTCTGTTCAGTGGTTTCAATCTTTCCTTTGCGATTGGACTCAAGTAGTTACCATCCCTAATGAACACTTATCTTCCTTCCTTGCCCTGTCCTCAGGAGTAACTCAGGGCTTGAGTATTTCCCACTCCTTTTCAATTCCTATATCAATGATCTTCATAATTCAATTCACCAATGTTCCCACCACCTATACGCCGACGACTTCCAAATATATTTATCCTTTCCTCCTTCTGAGCTATTAATAGCGTTTACCAGTATTCAGGAAGACCAAGATAGAATCAGTGCCTGGACAAATCTGAATAGATTAAGATTAAACGTTATAAAAACTCAGGCCACTGTCATAGGTTCCAATTCCCTCCTTAGATCCAATGCCAGCTACCCTACTTTAATCCTAAATGATCACCCCCATCACTTTCAGCTCCTCAATTAAAAACTTGGGTATAACAATTGACCAAACCCTTTCCTGGACACCCCTTATTGCCCAAATTTCCCGACGGTCAATAAATACCCTTAGATTATTCTTTCGTTCACAACATCTTCTTCCACAGCCTACCCGTAAACTCCTCATATCCATCCTTATCTTCCCCCACTTTGAATATGGCTGTGTGGTATACGGGGACCTTTCGAATGTGCTCGAGGACAGATTGAAGTGGATCATGAACTTTAAATCTTAAAAAACAAGTTTGATCCACTTTGTCCTCGGTACATCGAGATGAGCTCATGTGTCCCTCCTTTACAGTGAGTTAAAGTGGCTCTTCCCCTCCAACCATACACAAAATTTCCTCGGATTTTTCCTATACCAAACTATCACCACCCAGCACCCTTCTTACATCTACAGCTTCCTAAAATTTAAATCTTCGATCCACGCACAGGAAACAAGATAGAGCCCTTCGAAACATTCGAATGTTCCTTTCTCCCCCTCTACCCTCTGGAATTCCTTTCCTTCTAATATCCGCTGTACTTCTTCTCTATCCTCATTCAAATCCCTCCTTTTCCAACACCTTTCTTTCCAAAATGATGCTCTCTAATTATGAAATTTCAATTTAAGATCAACATATAGATCAGAAGTAAATAATAGTTTTTAATACACCAACTTCAACTTTGCTAATCAGCTCATTATTTTTGTATTTTTCATTTTCTCTCCTCTTTTTTTTTTTTATTTTAATTTTTTTGTTCCCATTAATTATATTTTTCAAGACAAGAATTTATATTGTTTGCTTATTAATTTATTGAAAATATTGTAAACATTAATTGATCTTCATTTTGTAGTCTTATGGCCAAATAATGTTTCTGTTTTATTTGTTAGATTGTGTTATTCTTAAGGGACCTAGTCCCAGAATAAAGTTCTTCTATTCTATTCTATTCTATAATTGTAATTATATAATCATAATCACCATAATAAAAATCACTGTAATCATAATCACAATCACTGTAATCATGTAAATGTGATTACTTAGCCCAAAACCTACAGATTTTACCTAATCTAAACAGTTTATACGATAAGATAGTCCAAAGAGCTCCACAAAAAATTGACTTATACCCCTTTATCCAAACACCACATATTTCATATTTATGTCAAGTTAAACTTGCTCGGTTCGCAAAGGAATTCTGCGGAGCCATTTGGACTATCAAATCAGATAAACTGTTTGGATAAGGCAAAATCTATAGGTTTTGGGCTATGTAATCACATGTACATGATTACAGTGATTATGATTTTGATTACAATGATTTCGATTATGGTGATTATAATTATACGATTACAATCATAATCATGGCCGTGATTTTTAGTTTTATTACACTTACTATATTTTAGAAATGTGGAACTATCTGTAAAATTATTGTATAACAATTGCGATACAATTTCAATCATTTTAAATATATCAATTAATATATCAACAAGCCCAAGAAGAAGCTGGTTGGAGGGCATCAAGGAAGGAATGGTGAACAGGGGAATGCGTGATGGAGACTGGCAAGACAGAGGAAGATGGAAAAAACTTATATTTGGTGACGACATATGACCAAAGTTGTAAAAGTCGTTAAATAAAAAAAAAAATTATTTAAAAAAAAAGCCAAATAACCTAAAAATTTTAATTGGTAACATGTGGTTTTAAGTTTTTTTACAGTGGTAGAAGGTGTATGGAACTAAAATACCATATTACAATTTGACCGATCAAAGGCGATCAATCATTGTTACAGAGATCTGAAGCCCTATTTTTAAACATCACATATATTTTTGGGCCATTAATTTATGCAAATGCCTAAAATATGCCCAAAGTTATCTTATTTGTCATTTATTTTTTCCATTGGAGAAATTTATAATTTTTGTAAAGATGATAAATTTCAAAATATATAATATATTGTTAATTTAAATTTTTTTTTCTTCAAATAATAACAATTTATAAATCATGAAAATATAGTTAATGCCTAAAGAAGGCAATTATATATGTAGAAAGTTTTGTAGAGAAGGCAATTAGTTCATTTCTTCTGAAAATGTCGGTTTTATTTTCTGTCTTCAACATGTCTCTTGGACGGCCTGCAAAACTGAAGGTTTTTCCCCCTACACAATCGGTTTTGAACTACGTGTCTAACCGTCAGTCAAAACCAATTGTGCAGGGTCACCTTAATATGCTGGCTGACAACTGTTAAACCAAGAAGAGACATGTTCCAGATGCAAAATGTGGATGAAAATCACTTATCTACCACTTTCTAGATAAGTCAGAATGAGTAGTTTATAAAAAATTCAAATGAATATCATATAAAACTCCTGCTCGAAGGAGAAAAACTGAAATGATAGTTGAATTCAACACAAAAAATACTAGGTTGTTACGAAAGTCCTTGTGCATGAACACAACACTTAATTCGAACTCAATTAATCCTATAAGAATGTTTTTGTTCCTACTATTTATTTCAATGTTTACTTTGACTAATCCTTTAATTCCTTGTGACTTGAGTTGGCTTTATGAGATCATTTACATTTTTAAAACGCACGTGCAATGTCAGAAGAAAAAATCGTGATTCGCAGTCTTTTGAGGCATTCCTGGAAAAAAGGTTTAAGCGCAAAGGCAGCCGCTGAAGAAATTTGTGCCATAGAAGGAGAGTCAATTATCCAGCGAAATACTGCCGCACTTTGGTTCAGGCGTTTCAACAATGGGAATATGAGCCTTGCAGATGAACCCGGATCAGGTCACCCATCAGCCGTTGATAATAACGTTCTTCTTGAATGTGTGAACCAAGACCCTCGTGATTTATCGGCCATAGTAGGGGGCTTCTAATGCCAGAGTGGCTCGTCATCTTAAAAACCTGGGCGTACGGAATTTAAGACCAAGGCCCGACCCACATGACTTGACAGAGGCCCAAGCCCAGCAGCGAGTTGATATGTGCAAAATTTTGCTTCAAAATCTGAAAGATGGCAGGTTCTGGAAAAAAATTATCACAAGTGACGAAAAGTGGATATTTTTAATAAACCCTAGCAAACATAAGCAGTGGGTACGGCCAAGTAAAGCTGCCTAACCGGAGGTTCGCCAAGATCGGTTTGGGAAAAAAGTGATGCTTTTTGTTTGGTGGAACTTCGAAGGCGTTTTGCATTTTGAGCTTGTTCCTGATGGTCAGGCAGTGGACTCATACTTTTATTGTGAACAGCTAGACAGAGTTTATGCAGTTTTGGGTGCAAAGTACCCAGCTTTAGTCACAGGAATCAAGCCATTTTGAAACACAATGGCCCTGCACATCGCTCTCCAAGGAAAAATTATCGGAACTGCAAAGAGTAAACGTTTTGCCTTATCCTGCGAATAGCCCAGATATTGCAATCATCAGATTATTGTTTGTTTAGATCAATGGCTCTTTAAAGAGTAGTATTCAATAATGTTTAAAATATGTAACCTGAAATAAAGCTATACTAATGAACAAGGACTTTTGTAACAACCTAGTACTTCTGAAATCTGAAATTTTTATTCTTGTGAAAGCAAAATAGTTCTTTTTTGTAGACCAGTGTAATCAATGAATTACAATTAAACACACACACAAGCATGCTCGCACCCACACACACACACACAAGCATGCTCACACCCGCACACACACACAAGCATGCTCACACCCGCACACACACACAAGCATGCTCACACCCGCACACACACATACAAGCATGCTCGCAACCACCCGCACTCACACACCAATATATAAACAAGAGTTTAGGAAATTGCTTGAGGTTGCTGCTCACGAATTCATCAAGGTTTGAATCACGGTCACTTCCTTTATATATTTAAAAAAAATTCATTTGCTTTTCTCAAACACATTAATCCTCCTATTGTAACTGATACATTAATTAAAATTCTTCAGTTTTGAAACACTTAAGCTTATTTCAGCTCAGAAGAATTTAGAGTCATGGTTTGACTAAGTGAGCGGGATGTGCAAAACAAAATCACATCTGTCCTAGAAAAGATTCAAGTGCCTCCGAAGAGGTAGTAGTACGGGTAATGTATTTTGCAGATCTAGGTCAAACATAAAGTAGAACCAGTTATTTGGCCCAGATCTGCAAAAAGCATTACCTACCACCACCACTTCTCAACTGAAATAAACCTCCTCTATACAAACAATTATCTGCTGATGGTTGGGGTACGGGTACTATGCAGTACACCCTTCTCTGCACAGTAGTGGAATCACTGAATGGCCAGTCCCTGTTCTGATGAATGGAAGCAAATTTGTTGGCATGGGTTGTCTGCTGGCTCCAGGGTAGAGATGAGGATTGATAGTTAAAATATCCATGTAACTATCGATGGGATGATAATTATGACCTGAATATATTGATGTATTTTGAAAGAAAACATCGATGTGCAATAAAATCAAAGTTATGGTTTCAAAAAGGTAAACAGGAATATTTCAGTGAAATAAAAGTTTTAAAATAAAACATATTGTCCATTCAGTAATCAGAACACATTACTCATTGCTAATGATATTTTGATATCTGCTACCAACTAAGGTAACATCTTCTTAATGCTGCAACTTATTGCCAGGAATATTTGGGAATGTTTTTTGTTTAGGAATGCAGTTCCCAGTCACCAAATACTGTCGGCTGTGCTCACTTGCTCAAGCAATAGAGGAAGCCTTAAGGAAACAGTCCTTGTTCCCTTGTCGGACAGATAACAAACATGCTTATTTTATTTTCTTAATAAATAAATCCTCATATAATACAATTATTACCATAACATAAGAGGATATAAAAGTATGATGTAGCAAAATATATTTAATAAGAAGGAGCCCATTCCGATCACTGAATAACTGTTTAAGGAAAACTGCGGTTCAGAAGTAGGAATTCTAAACAATTACCATAATAATAATAATTACAGAACAAATAAAATGGCCATATTGAACTGAAAAAAATATAGTTAAAATAATTTTTTTTAAAAGTTATACCTAGTTAAAAAATAGTTAAAGTAGTTTTAACTATTTTAAATATACTTAAAACTCTATTAAATAAGATATTTTATTAAATTCACAATATAAAGAATAAATTAACTTACTTAAAAATTGTTAATGTCGCCATGAAACCTCTTATGTGAAGACTTATGCAAGTTCACATGGGTGATTTCTAGCAGTAACTGTTGCGCGTGCAATAAACACTAATGCATAGGAGGAGACTTTTTGATCAATTTAAATCATGTTATGATTTTTTAACACATGAGTGCTTTTCCCCAGCACATTAAAGATAAGATCTTGTTTCTTATGAAAACAAAACCACATAACTTAGGTTTGGTCAAATAGGAGGTTTCATAGTGGCAACGGCAATATAATTGAAATAAACTTACCATTTTCCATGGTTCTTTTCTCTTTGTCATTTAAAGGGCAGTAGTTCAACTGCAAAACTAAAGGAGTTCTTGTTACTATTCCAGTGCCCCTTGGAAGAAATGATTTCCCAACTAAGCTTTCTATGACAGAGCTTTTCCCAGAACTCTAAATTAAAGAAAATCATTAGAATAATACACAAATAAACTAAAAAATCTGAACAGTTAGTAAGTTATTATTACTACAATCAGCAATAATTAGCTATTATCTCAGTTAATTCAATTTGAAATTACATAAATGTAACATGTGCACAACAACAATAAATACAGTGAAGTTTTATTAATCAATTGGAATATGATTCATAGGCTCCAATAAACCTCAGTTGGCCTCTGACTTTGATAGAGTGCGGTTATACTGTTTTGAATAGTGAAGTGATTATTATTTTAGTTAATTTCTTTTGGATTTTTTTATTTTGGTTTTTATTAATTAACATTGTTAATCAATGAAAACTGCAGATGTAGTTAATTTGCCAGGTACAAATTAACTGCAAATGAAAAAGTTTTAACTGAAGAAGATTTAAATTCAAAGAAAGCAAATTACGAGGGATCCCCTCTAAATCAGTCGCCTGTTGAAAAGATGGGAAAGTACTATCAGGAAATTTCCCCCATTTTGGTGAGCAATAGATTTCAGATATAAAATGAAATTGAACTTTTGTTTAATTTTTAAAGCTTTTTCGTCTAAATTTTAAAGCTTTTACCACCAGATGACCATACATTAGTTTTTAGGTGACATAAACTGTAAAAATATATATTGGGGTTGCCGTAAATCAAATTCTGCAGGAAATGCTTTATTAGGTATAAGTACAAGGCACAATATACAAATTCATGCACCTCCTGAACCTACTTTTTTTAGACCAGGTTGATAACCCGATATTTTAGACATTATATTAGCTAAAAATATTAGACTTCCTATATCATCCCAGACAGTCACTACTCTTAATTAGAACCACATCACGGTATTGATCAAGTTTTCAGCTGAAATACATGAAGTGTCCAGGCGAAAAACCCTTATTAATGGAGTGATTGACTGGGAAACATACAAATTGACAGTCGAAGGAAAGATAGTTCTAAAAAACAATTATCCCAACATTCAAGAAATCAATGATCGTATAAAAAAATTTAACAAAGCTATCTTAACTAGCATAAATGAAGCAACTGTACGACCGTTCCGTTGTAGGGAGAATACATTTTCAAACAGTTGCCCAAAAACGATTTTATTAAAAATTAAAGAAAAAAACCTTGCCAGGAGAAAATGGATGTACAACAGAGACCCTGTTTAAAAAAAAAAAAATGGAACCACCTCAAAAATACTGTCAAAAAAGAGTTGGACAAATTGGCGCAAGCAAAATATCAAAACTACATTAAAGATTCAGATCCAAAGGGTCAATGCGTGTGGAAGGCTACAAGGCGTCTTTTAAAGAAATTTGACTCAGTTCCTAGCCTAACTGAGAATGGTATCGTCATCAACAGCGATGAAGACAAAGCAGAGGTATTTGCTGACTACTTTGAATCAACATTCTCTAATCCAATACGTGGGAGCAGCCAGCCGAATGACAATGTTGAAGAATTTTTGAAGATTCCTCAAGCCACAGTACAACTCCCATTGGAATTTACAATTCCAAAAAAAATTATGGAAACAATACGCTTAATATTAAGAAATGTCCAGGGGATGATCTGATTCACGCTATTGCCATAAAGGAACAGCCTAGGAAAGCCATAATTCTTCTAACCTCAATTTATTTTATTAATAGTTGTCTGCGTACAGGATACTTTCTTGAAATATGGAAAAAGGACGAAGTGGTTGTTATTCACAAAGCAGGTAAAAACCCCAAATTTGTCAGCAATTACAGATCCATTAGTCTATTACCAATCCTTGGGAAAATACTTGAAACAGTAGTAAAAAGGTGCCTATCATCTTCCTTTGAAGTGAACAATACCATACCAGACTTTGTCATCCAGTTTGGATTTCAATACCACCATTCCACTTCTCACTAATAGTTGAGACTTTCAGAGCTAGTTATCAACGGTTTTGAAATGAAAAAACATATACAGTGAAACTTCCCTGTAACGGACACCCAAGGGGAATGATATTTTGTCTGTTAGAGAGAAGTGTCCATTAAAGGGAAGTTTTGAAGGAAAAACAGATTTTTAAGCAAACAAGTACATTATCATTTCGCATTTTTAATGATATTATTATGCAACAAAAATATACATACATATAATCAAAAAAATTACATTCCTACTTACTTTATTCATTTTAAATAATAACAGAAAAAATAGTATATATTTACATTAAAAAAACAAAACATGAAAACCAAGAAAACATTATTAAACAAAGTAATGTAACATTTTCTTCTGACTCTTCTTTTGTTGGACAATTTTCTTTTCAATGTTGGCCTGGAGAGAAGAAACCTGGGGAAACCCTTCGGTATCCTCTGCGTCCCTGAAGAATTTTATAAGTCTATTGATTTGCCTTGTATTTTCATAGGTGGTTCGTCGTCATCAGGCTGGCTCTCCATCTCTTCATGTTCATTCTCGATAGAAACATTTTCATGAACAATGCTGCTGATATCTAGAGAATTATCTTCAGTTGTGGCTTTGGAATCTATCTCAGCATATGATAAATCACTTAAAGGATTATACATTTCCAATAGCTTAAGTAGTTCGGGTTCTTCATTTTGGCCCATGTCACCTTCAACAGCGTTGGAAGGCTTTGAAAATCCTGATTGGACAAAACAATTCTTGATTGTGTCTTCTCGGATTTCGTGTATTGAAGAGGAAATCAGAGGTCCGGAAATTTTTGCCGCACGAGCTCGCCAAAACCATTCGTACGTGGCATTGTCAATGTTTGTAAATTGTATTTGGAAATGATTATTGTGAATGGATATTACCGTGTTGGGACCATTTTTCTAACACTTCATTTTTCTTTTTCAAAATTTCACTCACTAAGGTTTTTCCAATGTTGAATTGTGAAGAAAGTACACTACTCTGTACTCTCGAACACTACTCTTATCCCGCGCACTGACAATAATTAATTCTACTTTGTCCTTTAGCGATAAATGTACACGAGAGGACTTCACGATTGACCAACTACAGGCGTAATATTGAACTGAAAATAAAAACAACACTGGAAATCTCCTCATTGTTAACACACGAATCTACTTTTTTTTGGTAAACAATTGGGATTGTTATAGGCGACGTTCAGAAAAAAACGTAAGACAAAAATTAGGCAACAATGGTATTAGACGTTCTTAGAAACTGAGCCATGTTTTGGCTCTACTGTCCGTTACAGAGAGATCAAATACAGAAATATTGAGCTTAATACCTGTCCGCGTCCGTAACAGAGAGAGTCCGCTAGACGGAAGTTAAAAATACACTAAAATCATTAATAACGTCTCGGGGAATGAAAAAATGTCCGTAACAGGGAGATGTCCGTTGGAGAGAAGTGTCCGTTACGAGAAGTTTCACTGTACTGGTCGCATTATTGGACTTTCAGCAAACCTTCAACAAAGTTTGGCATACTGGTCTCTTGTATAATCTAAAGAAAATGGACTCTCCAACATATCTTTTCAATATTATAGTTTCATTTTTACAAGACCGGACATTTACAGTTAAAATAAATAACGTCAATTTATCAGTCAGAAAGATTCTTGCCGGCAATCCACAAGGTTCAGTTCTTTCTCCTCTGTTGTTTACATTATATGTTCATGATATAGTTCAAACCACCTCTATTTCCATAGCCATGTTTGTCGATGACACAGCAATTTTTTCTCAACACCAAGATATCATCATAGACCGAAATGAACTACAGAAAAGTATTTCTGCTTTAGAACAATATTTCACAAAATGGAAAATTAATATCAATGCTCAAAAGTGCGTGGCGAAGATTTTCACTCTAGGACGACCAATAGACCCTCCTGATTTAAATATTAACGGTAATAAGGTTCCATGGAATCCCTCTGGAGAAGCAGTGAAATATCTAGGTGTTCTACTGGACCGACAGCTCACATGGAATCACCATATCAATAGCAAGCTTACCCAGGCTGATGTAAGGCTAGCCATGCTGTACCCAATTACAAACAAGAAATCTAAACTGAAACCGGAAGTCACAATACTTTTGTACAAAACCATACTACGTCCACTTTTGATGTACAGTTGCGAAGTATGGGGTGCTGCATCATGTTCGAAGAGGAAAAAACTGCAAACATTCCAAAATAAGATACTAAGAATCGCAGTTGAAGCCCCATGGTTTGTTAGAAATGATCAACATTGTCGAGAACTGAATACAAGAATTTATCACAAAGCGGTTCAAAAAGTTTTATACCCAACTACCATCTGTTAAGGAAGCAGTTTCCTTCAACCTAGGAGGACCAACATTGTCCCCTAGACTTTTACAAGACATTCTATTATAACATGTGTTTTAGTTATTTAGTTATTAAAGTTTTTTTGATTTTTGTTTTTTACGAAAGACATATTATTATTTTTATTTATTTATTATTTATTATTAGTGTGTTATAAATTTGCTTAGTTAGAGGTGTATCCTGTGTGAGACCATTCACTCACCTATCTATTGTTCAAAAGCTCTCCTTCCTAACTTAAATTTTTAGAACTTTGAAAGGGCTAAAATTTCTAAAATGAACAATATTCATTGTGATATTGAGGGACAAACCATACAAAAAATAAAAGACTTGAATATGGAAAAGCTTATGCACCCCACGATTAACACGACCTTTAACTGACCAATTATCAAATTTTTGAATTTCACTTACCTATATATGAAATACTAGGTTGTTACAAAAGTCCTTGTGCATGAGCACAACCTTTAATACTAACTCTCATAATTAATCCTATAAGAATGTTTTTGTTCCTACTATTTATTTCAATGTTTACTTTGACTAATCCTTTAATTCCTTGTGACTTGAGTTGGCTTTATGGGGTCATTTACATTTTTAAAACACACGTGCAATGTCAGAAGAAAAAATCGTGATTCGCGGTCTTTTGAGATATTACTGGGAAAAAGGTTTTAGCAAGGAAAAAAGGTTTAAGGCAGCCACCGAAGAAATTTGTGCAATAGAAGGAGAGTCAATTATCCATCGAAATACAGTTGTAAAACCCAGATCAGAGCGTCCATCGGTCGTTGATGACGTTCTTCTTGAATGTGAGAACCAGGACCCACATGCAACTACTCGTGATTTATTGGCTGTAATAGGGACTCAAACCTTTACTGTGAACAGCTAGACAGAGTTTATACAGTTTTGAGAGCAAAATACACCGCTTTGGTGAACAGGAACCAAGCCATTTTGCAACACGACAATGCCCCAGCACACCATTCTCGTTTGACCAAGGAAAAATTATTGGAACTGCAAGGAGTTGCAACATAAATGTTTTGCCTCATTCTGTGCATAGCCCAGATATTGCACCATCAGATTACGGTTTAAATAAGTTAATTTGTTTAGATCAATGGCTCATTTTTTAAAAGATTTGATCTTTGACGAGATGTGAAGAGTTCTTTACCTCAAAACCAAAGGAACGGTAATGGTATCAAATCCAATTACTGGTAAAAAAGATGGATGAAAGTAGTTGAATACAATGGACTTTACTTAGAATAGTAGTATTCAATAATGTTTAAAATATGTAATCTGAAATAAAGCTATACTAATGCACAAGGACTTTTGTAACAACCTAGTATATAGGTAGCTCAAGAGATTATTGAGATCGTGAAAAATTTCAGCGGAAATACATGTTTTAAGGTCACTTGAGTCCAAAATAACCAAGTCAGTGTGTGTGTGTTAAGTCTAGCTAAAAAAAAAAAAGTTGTAGAAATCTGAAATTACGTTTATAAGATAGGTATATCCCTGGGATGTTACAGCAACTTTGTCACTAAAACAGACTCACCAGAGTGGCACTTTATACCATTGGTTTTACTCTTTATACAATTATCTCGAAAACAACTCTAACAATTTTGCTCAAACTCATTATATCTATGTATAATTAAATTGTCTTTAATATCAGCTAGGTCTTATTCTCATTGAAATAGTCTGTCAGAGCTTTATTGCCACATTTTCAAAAAGACTTCTTCTAAAGTAACTTTAATTTTGTTTGAAGGAGAATCTTAGTTGGAGGTGCAGTCAGTAAATGAACACACAATAAGAAAAAACTTATATAATGTGTACCGATGTTTCGGACTAAGTTTTAGGCGACAGTGGCAATACCAGTAATAATAAGGAAGTTAAGAAATAGTAAGATGAAAAAGTATAAAGAAAAATATGTTGATCATAATATGTTAATATTAATGTGAAAAGTAAGAAATATAGAAGAATATGTTAATAAAGTATAAATAACGTATAAAGAAAAATGCTAACCATAATGCGAAAAATAATAATAAATTAAAAAAAAATTATTTAAAATTATTGTGAAAATATAGATATATAAAATATAAAGAAAGATAAATAAAATGAATGAAAAGAAAGATATAGTAAAATACATGAAAAATACTAATCATAATAACACTAGAATGAAGATTTAGCTAACTAACTCTTCTGGCGCTATGGTCCATGGAGGACCTTGGCCTCCTCAACAATTCTCCTCCATTCAGACCGATCTTCTGTGGCTCTTCTCCATGTACGCACATCCAAGAATCAAAGGTCGGCCTCTACATCATCCAGCCATCGTAGTTTAGGCCTGCCTCTTCCTCTTTCTATATCAGGACGCCCTTCCATAATCTGCTTTGGGAGCCTTTTTTGATTCATACAATGCAAATGACCCAACCATCTTATTCTTATCCTTTTTAATACAAGAAACTATATCTGGCTCCCCATATAGGTCCTTAAGTTCTGTGTTAGTCTTTATGAGGAAACAATTTTCTTCTTTGGTCTGGCCATATATTCTTCTTTGGATCTTTCTCTCCCATGTACTTGGTAGCCTCTCTTGCTGCTTGGTTAGAGTTCATACCTCACAACCATACATTACAACTGGACGAAGGATCGTCCTATGTACCCTTATTTTGAGGTTTCGGAGTATACCTCTATTTTGAAAGACTTTCCTAAGCCACCAATAACATTTGCTTCCATTCTCAATTCTTACCTTTATCTCTTCTTCCATTTTGTTATCTCCAGATTACAATTGTACCAAGATACTTGAATTTTTCAACACCCTCTCCCTACAAGATGTCCACTGCTTAAGCATTTCCTAGATGACAGCATGTACTTAGTTTTATTTTCATTTATTATGAGCCCTGCCTTACTAGCAGTAAATTCTTAAAATGCCTCTAAGAGTGAATTTTTACTTCTTCCTGTGATGACCATATCAGCATATGCGAGGTATCGGGTCAATTTTTATCCTACAGCCTTTGCTTTGGTTGCCCTCATAATCATTTCAAGTACCATATTGAATAACACTGGAGATAGTGGGTCCCCCTGTTTAACTCCTTTTTGAATGGCGAAGTCTCTGGACATTTCTGCCTGGACTTGTACTAACCCTCTACTGTTTTGTAAGGTCATCCTTATCAGTTTTGTGGGGCAACCTAGAAATCTTAGGTTTTCATAGAGCTCATTTCTTGCTAGGCTATCATACGCTTGTTTGTAATCTATGAAGAGATGGTGTAGATTTATGTTCCATTCATTACATTTCTCAAGCATGTTCCTGATGGTGAATATGAGGTCAATCATAGATCTTCCAGGACGGAACCCGTATTGATAATCGCCGCCAATGACTTCTTCTGCCGTTATAATTAATCTTTTCAATAACAGAACTGATACCACGTTGTAAATTGTACATAGCAGTGTTATCCCTAATGATTTCTATGTAAGTTATAATGAAATACATGGAAAAATGCATGTAAAAAATAACAAAGTAAAACAAGTAGTATTACTTTTAGTAACATAAAAGTTATGTAAGCTTAAAGATATAGTAATATAATCATATGTGGGGAAGAAAAATATAATAATAAGGATAGTTAGTAAACAGTTAACAGAATGGAAAGAATTAACAAGAAAAGAAGGAAGGAGACAAATAATAAATACCAAGGAAGAGCATACCTGAGTGGCACGTAGTATAACCGCCAGCGAACTGAATACATGAGAATTTTGACCGTTAAAAACAAAACAATGTTGCCACCATATTGGTTTGACGGATACTAAGATATAATTGCAGAACTGGATTAAATGGTAAAACTATTGATTTAAAAGACAGGTAAAACTTACTAATAAAGGTAATGGTTAAAGATTAAAAAAGACTAAATGAATAATAATGTAATTAGAATAAACCGAAGGTGACGGGTTAAAAACCGTAGCTAAGTGGAAAAATGAAAATTGGCGGGAATAATATAAATTAATTTAATTTGAGGTAGAGTTGTAAAAAAAAAAAAGTGTGGCTGAATTTTTTTTTTTTTTTTTATAAAAATCATCAAAATAAATAAATCATAAAATAATGGAGAAGATAAAAAAAAATTGTGATATGGGGACAGAAAATAAGAAATTGGGTTTTTTAATAAACGGAATATTTGAAAATAGGCTGAGGATAAGTTTTGTTTGTCAGTCTGGTTTTTTTCTTATTGTGTTCATTTATTGTGTCCAACCAAGATTCTCCTTCATACTTTTCCAGGGTCAAACATATTATCACCAATTTAATTTTGTTTATTTGAATTAATTAACCGTATCTCATTATTAGTAATAATGAAAAAGGATTAATATAAACTATGAAAGAATTAGATAATTAACTAAAGGAGAAAAAAGGAGAAATATTTTCCCAGGTTGAAAACAAATTTCCAGAGATTTGAGTAGGGTACAACTTTACAATCAGGGCTTTATTTCATAATAAAGTACAAAGTAATACTATTAGTCTTGTTGTTTGTACTTTGTACAATTTCGTTTCATAATAACAAAGTGCAAAAATGCAAACAAGTAATAAAATTGATAGTACAAGAAACAGTCAGTGCGGACTTGAGGGGAAAATACTTCGATGCATATATATATATATATATACTAGCGCTATTCTAACATTAGGTTTCAAGACGGTTTTAGAACCCACTTGTAATATCAAAAAATGTGTGCCTCTATAAAGTTCATATAAAATTATGGAAGATCAAAAATAGAAACTATGTTACGAAAAATATTTGAAGAAGTTTTTCCGTGTATTCGATATTATTATATAAATTTATTGTTGATGATTTTGTTATTATTGAATAAAATGAGTTTGGTACGCCATTGTTGATACCTTCTTATACATTTTACAGTGTTTAATCACGCATTTTAGAATAAAAAATATATTATTTGGAGATTTTAGTAAGTCTCACCAAAACAGACTAAATACGATTGTGCAAGGAAGCTGGTGAATATAGCAAATCTATCAGCGTTGTACCGACTATTATACAATGGAACTACCTATGTAAGGGATGTTTGGTTGTCTAATGTCAGAAGATTTACGATGATAAGTGAATCACTTACTGTTGATTTTACAATCATAAATTTATCTATTGACTGTTTTTGATTAGGCTCTCCAAGCGTATACCTTTGGGCAGGTGGTACGCAGAATTCTTGTTTTGGGGATTTAGATTTATTTTCAGGAGGGAGGAATTTTAATTTTTTTGGGGGAGGGATTTAATGAGAAGGCAAGTAATCATTAAGTGTTTATAATAGCCAAATAGGGCTTAAATTTTAAGGATAAGAATGAAAATTGGATCAAATTTATTAATTTATTATTCATAATAGAAAACTTATATGAAAATCATATTTTTCAAAAATTTCGAGAGGGAAGATATATCACTCTGATCCGAGTCGTGTGAAATTTTTACTTATTTTCGGTGAGTCAAAAATATGCAAAAATTAAATTTTTGAAAAACCAACGAAAAGTGAAAAAAAAAAAGTCAAATTAATATTGTAATTTTGAACGATTAAATTACATATGAGAAATTACTTAAAAAAAATTACATTTATTGTACACTTTTTTTTTGTTGGCTGAATTGAAAAAAAACTGAAATGTCAATAACCTAATCCAATTTTTTCAATAAAATAACGAAATATCCCCTCCCAAAAAAATAAACGAAAACCGTTTATTTGAATAACTGATTATTTTGAGCAAAAAAAAAAAAAGGCTGGTTAAACCGATGGAAAAAAATGGAATAACCGATAACCGGTTATTTTTCTAATAACTACTACCCCTAGTTTCTCAAGCTCAGATCGGTCAGATGAGTTTTCTTGGTGCTCATTTTTTTCTTTTGGCATTACTGTGATATTGTGACATATTGAATTACAAGTGAACTCAGACTTGTATAAATAATACAAGTAAACCCTAGTACATAAGAAAGATTTGTATTATTAGCCACTGTTTATGAAACAGAATCACTTGTACTATCCAATATTTTGCTTGCACTTTCATTTTTACTGCTTGTAGTTTGTACTTATATATGTTATTATGAAGCGGAATTGTACAAGTACAAGCTACAAGGCTAACATTATTACAGGCAAAAGGCTCTAGAGAGAACCTAGTGTTGCATAAAAATTCACTATCTTGATTTTTTTTAAAACATTTTGATTAGTTTATTTCTTTTTAATGGAGTGAATTAATCAGTAAATAGATTATTATTTCAATCAATTAAAAAAATAGCTAACGAGAATGTAATAATTGAGATTAATCGTTACCATGATAGAGATAAATAAATAAAAACAAAGGGATTATAACTGTGCAAAATTATTTACAGAATAAAATAGCGTGTTTGTTTTTGTATGTAGTTATTTATCGTTTAATATATAAATCACTCACAATCAGTTTGGGTTTAATTCATTTTCGAACATTCTCACTCGATTTGTCAAAATCAACCAATGTCAAATATGAGAAGGAACTATAAAAACAGGGACTTATCTTTTCAGGTTTCGATGAGTGTTTGGTATTAACAGGTTTATATAGAACACTTTTCATCACTAAAAGTTTGCACTACAGCAAAATAGTTTTTTGACTTATGGCCACAAAATGAGGGTTTCTTAACCACTGTGCAATGGCCCCTTGTAAGCATATCGAAACGGAAACTCGTTCAGCCATTCTCACATTACTTTCAGAAAGGTCTGCAGTCCATAAAATTGGGATATAATAAGTATTAATGCTTAATTATGTATAAATAATCAATTAACTAACACTTAATTACGGACGGACAGCCTTTCACGATGTAATGTGAGAATGGCTGAACGAGTTTCGGCAGAGAGCGACAGGGCACTGAATGTAAAAATTCAAAATGAAACAAGTAAGTGGCCCGGGGTCTGATAATAAACTGATAACTTACACATTTCTTTAATGTAAACAAATATCTAAAACAGGAGATTAACTGTGTTGAGATTGAGACATTGATTGTCTTTCTTTTAAAATTGTTTTCACTATTGATTCACAGAAACTGATAGCTTCACTAATGCTCGGAATAATAGTGAATTTTACATTGATCTATTTTTTTTTTGTTTAATAATTTAGCCACATTGAAAATTAAAGGTATTTGGATGTGCGTTCCAAATGTTTGGATTGCCTTTTATCTTTCCCCTTAAAAACAGAAATTGGAGTGAGAGCTAAAGAGGTTGTTGATGCTGAGAGTTGCCTACATTATAGACCTTGTAAATAACCTGCTCTAAGAAAGAACCTTCCCACATGGTGACTTGTACTTTTTCACTTGTAGAAATCACTAAGAGTCTACTTTTTTACTTGTAGAAAAGTATTAGTGCTTGTACTTTGTATACCAGTATTTGTGAACTAATACTATTAGTTTTATTATGAAATAGGGTCCAAGACACAATATCACTGACTGCTGCCGAAGTTACCCGAAGATCACCAGACTAGTCACCAGACTGGACTCTCCAGCACCATTTATGCTAACTGCTTTGTTGTATTCAATTGTAACATTCATATTCATTGGAATTATTAAAATTATTACTGATTTAATTAGATATTATTTAAAATAATTAGTGCTGTTGACTTCCGCTCACTACGTTCACACGAAAGATAAATAAAATCCCAACAGATCCTTTTCAGTTGAGGTTGGGGCTTTAAACTAATTTCAATTTTAACTGCTTTAATTAGATCACAGCTGTCCACATACACTCACTAATGAGATATACAAACTCCCAAAAGATCCTTTTAGTTGAGGTCAGGCCCTTACCGTAATTTAAATTATTACTGCTTTAGTAACAACTTCTCCAGACCACCAGAAGTCGGTAGCAATAATAATTTTGAATAATATCTAATTAAGGCAGTAATAATTTTAATACTTCCAATGAATACGAATGTTACAAATGAATACAAAGCAGTTAGCACAAATAGTGCTAGAGAGTGCTAGTTCGGTGAGCTTTGGGTAACTTCAGCAGCAGGCAGTGATAATGCGTCCTGATTGTAAAGATATACCAAGATTAGTACTATAGATGTTTAATATATTGTTGGAAAACTAAAGATTTTTAGAAAAATTAATATCTAACATTAAAAGTCATAGAAGGTAATGGAGAGTGACAAAAAATGCATAAACTAAAGTGTTTATAGTAGTTAATAATTTTTACTTTTATATTATTTAATGGAAACTAAATATTTCCATGAAACTTTTACAATTGATATCGGGTAATATGATTTTTTTCATTAGAACAATAGCTAAAAAGTCCTGAGTAATTTGCAATGATGATGCAACATAAAATATTGTCCAAAAACTTACTTCTTCTCAAAATCAAAGTTTTAATAAGAAAGCGTATTGTATACTGGACAAATGGAACATATATTAAATGATGTATGAATTGTTATTCAGAATAGAGATAAAAACTAGATATTACCCAAAGAATAAATATTTTATGTATTACATAAGGGTTATTTCAAAATGAGTCAGATTAAATATAAACAACCCTTACCAATATTGCATTATTAATTGTCATAGTAAGAATGACAAATCCGATTAGACTCAGTAAAACAGAAAATTACAGACATGATACACAATTGACCCCCACTGCCAATCGATATGAAATGCATTAAGATCAAAGTTTACATATTTTTCCCATCAATTATTGACATATCATGACACAAAAGTACTGCAAACACCAAAATTACTGAAAATAAGGTTTGAAGCTTTCAAGTTTTTCATGGGTTTGAGGAATATATTGTTCAGACCAAAAAGTGACAAACCATCATTTATACTTTTAGATAGAATATTAAGACAAAATAATCTCAGAGAATCATTTTTTGCTTTCTTTTTTTTTTTTTTTTTTTTTTTTTTGCAAAATTCATACAACGCAGCTTAACCTAATCTGAGAACAGAATAAAGACATTGCCTAGGGAAAGCCTAATATAATAAAAATCATTATATACAAAAAGGATTCAACAATAGTTCTGCAACACCAACTTTAATGGAAAAAGGACCTAAAATCCCAGAATATTAAAACCGAAATTATTTTCTAAAGGTTCCTAAAAGAAAAGATAAACCAACTTCAAAAGAGACAAAATGGCATCAATTGCTAATTTTTCTTATACCTAGTACTTTGTAAAACATTATTGTAAGATTAAGTGTATTAACTAATTGGTCTATAAATATTTATTATAATTTCTAATGCTATAAAGAACACAATACAACCGCATTAGAAGATTAATAATATTGAACATGACTTAAATTTAAAGGCTAAATCTCCAAGTTATATTGTGAAACTCTAATAATCGGCCAATTAATCATACTTTTACCCTAAATCAAGCATGTATTTATTACCTGAGTCCCAACCACTATTATTTGGGGAAGTTGGATAGCATCAGCTCCCACTGTATTAAAAACGTCTTGTAATTTATTTATAACAGGTATTAGAGCTTCCATATTCAAGGTGATGTGTTAACTTTAAATATAAAACAAAATAAAATTCAATATTATCAGAGACTAGGATTTAAACTATTCGTTATCTTCAACCAAGAAGATGCGAAACCTCCCCATTTTGAACATTTTGAGCTAACTGGATCAAGTCAATAAATCGAAACGTCTATATTTTAATAATGATTATTAATAAAATTAAATAAATTTTATTTCATTGGGAAAAATAACCATAACAAATTCTAAAATTTTTATGGAGATATTAATTTAATTTTAATGAGGACAAGACATCTACATATATTAATGAAGAATAAATTATCAATGATTTTCCCCTGTTTTTACATATGACGTTATAATGATATTTAAATAACTGCTTATGTGTATTTCAACACAAATCAGTATTTTAACACAAAAATGACTAAAATAGAAATCCAAAAGAACGAAAGACCCATCTACTTGTAAACGTTTTTCATAGTCCTACATACAGAATGTTCATTTTAAGATGCTTCTTAAAGCTCTCCATGAAAAAACGATTGTTCTGGTAGAAAAATTCTAGAGGACTGTTTAGAAGTATGATAAGAGGAAAACGAGTGTGAAAATTTTCATTTGTTTTTCCTCTTATATTTCGTGAACGGGTGAATAATTTTAGCGGTTCAAACAATTTCCGACAGTTTAGAGGGATTCTAAAAGGAAAACGAATGTGAAAATTTTCTGGCTTTATATTCAATTTTCTTACATCTCACGAAGGGATAATGGATTTTTGCTGTTCAAAGGATTTTCCGTTTAAAATAAAATATGATGCGGAATCTCTTGGAGATTCTAATTCATAATAATTTTGTGTAAGATTTGTGAAACTTTCAATGATATGAACTTAAATTGGCTTAACAGAACCTCATTTTTTATTTAGTCAATCTGAAGTTATTTGATTTAGTTAATTATGTTGGTTTCCATGCAATTGGGTCTCGTCATTTTAATTAGAGTTTTTATAATTTTCAAATTGAGATCATACATTCATACTGCATAAGCTAACATAATTGGAATAAACAGACGCTAGAATTAAATCTCAGATTGAAACGAATACGGAGTGGAACAAAACCTAAAAATGTTCGAACGAAACTACATTCCATCGGAACGAAATCGCTTATAAGCCACAATTCTGCAGACTAATCTTCAATTATCTTCAGAAAGAAGCATTCTATAAAAAAAAAAAAAATACCTCGGTGCATATTAAAGGTTAAACTTATATTAAAAATGAGGCCCTGTTGAAAATTCTAAGTATTGACCGAGATGATGAGGTTGGAACATCAAACCAGTAATGATGTTCTCCCGGCAGGCCTATGAGACTCAAATTATGTTGCTATATTCTTACGGGAAATTGAATTCTCAAACGATTTTGTTCATCTCGTTTGTTCGATTTTCCACACCGTTTGCGCTCAAGTCGTCTAAAACCGTAAAAAATCTCACTTTTCCAAACAGATCGTCATTTCTCTCCAGAAAGAATTATTAATATTTTATTGAAAATGTGTCGGTACCCTACCTGCTGCTTGTAGGGAGGGGGGATTAATAATACTACCTTATTAAGTGAGTGTAATCCTTTTAGAGCTCCATTTACTTCCCTAATCTTAACAGATAGTACTATTCTTATTTGTTATCTGTAAACGAAGAAGCAACTAGTGTTCAGTCCCTAAACGAGTGGTTACAGTTTCTTATTACAAGGCCAATTACAAGCAATTACAAGAAGCAATGCCATAGCTTCTTGGGGCTATAAACCTATTTCATAAACATAACTTCCTGTGTCAGGAACCTTGTTTGTTAACTCCTCCGACCTTTTAAGCGGCGAGGATCCTTGAGCCGTTTTTTAAGTATTAAGTTTATTTGAAATATAGGCATTTTGGTAGGCTATAGCTCTTCCATCAAATTCTGCAGGATACACAGGTGTAGGGGTTGTAATAGGTTGCATAGGGATGGGAACAGGAACCCTACGCCTATTTTTACAATATTTTCTTATATTATTAAAAAACTTATACAAATGAATTCTTAATAAATAAAATACAATACCAGTAACTATATACAGTAAAATTTCAATATGATCTAAAGTATAATCTTCTAACACTTCAATTGTAATAGGATCGAATTGTATTTGTTTTAAATCTTCTAAACTAAAATCGGTAGATATAATTTTACGAGGCTCATGCTCAGAAATAAAAGGAAAGTGTACAATTTCATTATAAACTATTGGCATATTAGATTGATTAACAAAGCTTTCACCTATATCTAGGTTCAATAAAGAGGTTGAATACAAATGATAATTTTGAACAAAATTATCCTTTTTAATATTTATACTAGACATTTTGTGAGTTAGGTATTGACCAGTTTCTTTTACATATTCTATATTAGGACTAGACTTAATTTCTAATAATTTACAATGAGTTAAGGCTTTATTATTCAATACCTGAGTTAAGGCTTTATTATTCAATACCTGAGTTAAGGCTTTATTATTCAATACCTCTTGTGTACATAAGTCATTGACTAAAGTTATATTTTTACAATAATATTCCTCATTATAGTGTATACATTCAATAGGTTGATATAATATAGAGTTGTTTTTAACAATTAAAGATGATTTAACAGGCATTATATATGTTTTATTATTTTTTATGAATGGATAAGGGAAATTCAGATACGTCATCATTCCTGAGGTATTTAGAGGGAATTGGATAAAATAGAAAATAATCCGTTTATTTGATATAGAGCAAACAGTTTTTCCAATTAACCAATTCTATTGATTCTTCTATATATTTGACTTTTTCATTTAAGTGTTAAAATAACGAGTAATTCATGATGGTTTAGTTTTTGCAAAGTTACATCAAGTATCTGTGAGAATTTTTTTAATTTGTTTTTTGTAGTGGGAAGTATAGCAATGTCTTTATTTAAATTTTTTGTGAGTTGAGTATTTAACCTAAGTGGAAATGTTTGCAGGAGTGAATGAGCAGAATTATGTTAAGCATAGGCATCTGGAACAATAGACAAGTATCTTTCACGTTCTAAGTTTTTCATGATTTTATCGAATTCTAATTGTAATTTAGCCGATTCTGTCCTAGTTAATTTTTTATTTTTATTCAATTTTTTAGGAAATTTAATATTTTTTGGGTGAATTTTCTTCTTAGTTCCATTTTTATATAACAGTTTTCGATCTTTTATTTTAGCCAAGTCAAATCGCTTTCCTGTTTTATTAGCCAGTCTTTTTGTTTTGATTACTATAGACTCGGAATCGATAACACTAACGTCATCGCAGCTCGTTCTATGTATTTTTTTTTATTAGCCTCAACATTTTGTCTAATTGCAGTATGTAAGCGTTTTAGACTGTTATGATATTCCAGAACCAGATACTCTTGCACAATCGGGAAGTCGTTTACTAAGGCAGGTTTAGTTCCCCAAATGATCTCATCTGGGCTAATTTTCAATTTGTTTATTGCTGAGTTGTTGTAAATAATAACAGCAAGACGAATTTTCTCGTCTTCTGGTTTATCTTTATGCGAAATATTTATGACTCTTAATATCTCTAAAAATGTAGAGCTTGCACGGTTAAGCGCAGCTAAAGAATTTGAATTATAGGGCGTAGTCTCGTGGCTTTTTATGTTTAGGTATTTTATTAAATCTTTAAAAAGAAGGTAATCAAATTCTTTCCCATTATCTGTAATTATAACTTGAGGTTTAGGAAAAATGTCTAAATATAGAGTCAAGGCCTCCATTGCGTTTACTGAATTGTTTGATTCGTAACTTTTATAAATAATTTTTTTGAAAAGGTGTCTAGGATTAGGTATAAGTATTTATTTGACATGTGGAGTGTGTCCATCATAATAACTTGAAATGGTTTTTCCGGTGTAGGAGTTATTTCAAATTTTACTAGGATGTCTGTCATATTTGGCTTGACTACAAACGGGGCATTTATGTAACCAGTTTTTATTTCAGAACTAAAGTTAGGCCAATAATATTTATTTTTATGACCTCGAAAGTTTCCACAAAACCTCAGTGATAAATTTTATTATTATGATACTCAGAAATGATTTCTACTTGATCCTTTTTTTCAGCAATATCTAATACCTTCTTATGATATTTCTTTATTCGATTTGTGTAGAATTTGTCTCTGAAAAGTTTATTAATCTTGATAAAAGTTTTATCATATGTGGCGTTTTTCGATTCTAGATCTTTATCACTTGCACAATAAATCCCATAAGTTAGATTTGGCTTGATAATAGTGAGTAATTCATTTTCTAATTCATCCAAAGTTTCTAGTCCGTTAAAGTATATGGTATGCCTTATTTTTTCTGGAAAGGAATTTTCAATTTTTGTTTTATCAAAATCTTTAGTGAAAATTATTTGGTATTTTTCGAAATTAATAGGTTTTTTCTTGTCTTCAATCAAAATGATACGATTATCTGATGATTGTGATGAGTGAACAGTTTCTAGATCCTCTAATGTTAATAATTCTTGATTTTCGTTTGGGAACCGTGACAAATGATCGGCTACTTTGTTAGCTTTTCCCCTCTTTGTGTTTTATGTCGAAATCAAAGTCTTCCAACACAATTTTCCATCGGACTAAACGGGCATTCTGAGTTTTACATGTTTTTCAAATATTCTAATGGTTTGTGGTCAGCATAAATAAAAAAAAAATTCCGAATAAATATGGCTTGTAATGATTGCATGCCCATATAATGGCTAGACATTCTTTCTCTGTAGTTGAATATTTTTGTTCGGCTCTATTTAAAGTTCTTGATGCAAAACAAACTGGTAATTCTTTTCCATTCTTTTTCGGTGCAAGAACAGCACCAATTTCATAATTTGAAGCATCTGAAGTCAAATAAAAATCTTCATCGAAATTCAGAACTTGTAAAATAGGATTACTGCAAACAAGTGCTTTTAGATTCTCAAACGATCTTTTATAGGATTCAGGATTTATTGTTACTCCCTTACTCCAGGCTTTTGTCATAGGGGATGCTATTTTCGCGTAATTGGGGATAATTTTTCTGTAAAAACCGGTTAAACCTAGAAAACTTTTTATTTCTTTTTCTGTTCTGGGTAATTTAGAATTCATTACGGCACTTATTTTAGTTGGGTTTGATTCGATATCTCTTTCTGAAATTACATAGCCAAGATATAAAAGTTCGCGTTAAGAAATTTAGATAAAACTGAATTTTTTAAACGGAATAGCTTCTTGGGGCTATAAACCTATTTCATAAACATAACTTCCTGGGTCAGGAACCTTGTTTGTTAACTTAACGAAAAGAAATGGATGTCAAAGCAAAGAAAAATGCATCAAATGAGTATAATGTTAAACTGTGAAGAAGGTTATGAAATAATATAATTATTTTTATTCATAAAACAATATTTTTATTAGTCATGAATCATTATAAAAAAAAGATAGAAAAGAATTATACGTAAAAAAAAAAATGTTATACCATATTTTTATTTTGAAGACTTTTAGCCATATTTCATATATTATAGTCTTATAGAAGTTTTTCAATAATAAAACCGTCAAACTTCTAAAAAAAATTATTTATCTTATGACGCTTCTGACTATATTGTGCATTTTCAAAACATTCATCTAAAAGTATGTAATTCATTTGATATACATTTCAGTACAATCATCATTTATATAATTATCCATTTGTCTTTACACAGGAATAATTAACATTATTTGTATATAAATCTTATCTACTAATTATTGTTTGGTAATTGAATATTGTTTATTCTTATATTTACTGGTAAAACTACAGAATCGTGATCACGATCCGTACGTCTGCATTTTTAGGACCTGACAGATCTTAAAAATCTAGACCTCCGCCATGTTGGGGTTACGATTCTGGAGTTTTACCGAATAAAGGAAATGGTTACTTAAAATAAAATACAGTAGAATCTCGATAATTCGTATGGCCAAGAGTTCGAAATTAGGGGAACATCTTCGGTTATTTCAATTACATAAGGGATTAGGAGCCATCGCAGCAATGCCTAGGGCAGTAGTGGCTTTCAATAACACAATACATTCCGCTACAGGTTTTACACCGGTGGAAGTGGTATTCGGTCATCCGTTACGGAATAGGGGAGATATCCTTACTACCGCGTATACACATCTGCGAGATGCAGTAACCCACAAACGTAGACAGTTAGCCGATATCTCACAAAAGGTGTATACTAGGCTCACAAAAGAAAAAATTTCGAGGGCAAATCGGGAGTGCGTAGCGGTACCGGATGAATCTCACAGAATCTCATTAGGTATGACGGTATATTGCCGACCACCGTCCAGCCGTCGAAAAGGGGATCAGCGCTTTGAAGGACCTTTCAGGGTGGTAGCGCTACGAGAACATAACATAGTATCTATCCAGGAGATGACAGGTGCACAGAGGATAAGACACACCCACATCCGGCACCTTCGCATCCCTCTCAATCCAGGCAATTTGGAAGTGTAAAATAACAAAATTATTTTTCCTTGATGCTGTCGTTCTTTTAGTATAAGTAGTTCTACCACTAAGTAGAGAATTACGATAATTGTCAAACCATTGTGAAAATTCTGGTGTATTTGTAAATATGATGTACATACAAGGTTTTATTGTTTAGTTGTAAAGTTTAGAGAATAGTTTAGTTGTTTAGTATGTGTTAGTTTTGTTTGTCAAAAAGTTATTTTATTTTGTCTTTAGTTTTACCCAGAGTTCACTTTGTGAACTGGGGCGGAGGTGATAAGTAGTGTATGTAAATAATTAGTGTAAATAAACAATGTAAGACTATATAAACCCTTGCAAAAGATAAATAAAGTCAGTATTATCCAAGCATCCGTGTTGTTCACTTCGTGCCTTATCCTTTCTTTTTTTTACGTCTTATTTTCTCGAGTATTTTAACTTATATATTATATCTATATATATATATATATATATATATATATATATATATATATATATATATATATATATATATATATATATACATAATTGATTAACTGAATATGGATATTTACAATATTATAGGTATGTATATTAGATTATAGTGTTTTGCATTATCAATAGTGGGCATTGTTGTTATCTTGGAAAGTGGCTCCATTGATAACAAAGAAATTTGCAATCACTGAGAGAAAATTTCAGTTTTGAGGGTGTAATCATAGATAAATACATCATTCAAATAATAAACTGAAATATAGATACACAAAAAACCAATACTGAATAAAATTATTAAAAAAGTAAGACTAAATATGATAAAATACCATACAGAGGGACAAGTAGCATAATATAAAAAAATAAATAATGTAAAGTGGGACAGTAATAATTATAATGCAGTGTTAGAACTTTATAAAAACTGGTATAAGAAAACAGAATTGTCAATCTAACAGAAAAAGAGATTCCTAAAAATATAATAAATTTGCTATCACTGGGAGAAAATTTAAATTTTGGGGGTGCAAGCACAGATAAAGACATCATTCAATTAATAAACGGAAATATAGATACAAGTGAAAGCCATATAAATAGAACTAAAAATTTTAATTTAACTTTAAATTAAAATTAACAGAATACATGAAATTTAAGTAAACAAATTACTATAGTTTTGAAACAATTTATAAATTTTATGAAAAAGGATATCATAAACATTTTAATTATATATGACAAATTAGGGGCTTGAAAACAAATTGGGGATGTAGGAAACATATCGATATTTTTATAGAAATATATCGATATTAAAATTTGAGTATTGAAAACGGATATTTTTTCCCAAAAAAAATGAAATAAACAATCAATATATTTGAAAACTATCGTTACGATTTATATCGATATTTACATCCTTATTTTTGAGGCCAAAAAGCACTGCCACAAAAGAAGCCATTCATTTTTCGTGCCAAAGTTCCTTTTTTTTATCTTCCATAATAATTTAAATGAACTTTATACAGGCACACATTTTTTGATATTATAGGTTGGTTTAATAACCGTCTCGATGCCTAACGGTAGAATAGCGTTAGTAGGTATGCATCTCCTCTCAAGTCCTCACTGACTTTTTCTTGTACTATCAATTTTAAAACTTGCAGTTTGTACTTTGCTATTATGAAACGAAATTGTACAAATTACAAACAACTAGACTAATGGTATTACTTTGTATTTTATTATGAAATAGGGTCCTGATAGAGCTAGCCAAATAGACCACGTCCTGCTAACAAGCAGATATGTTCTTGAATAATATGGGTGGTGTGAGTTCTTGCGAAGGCTCAGATATTTACATGGTATCAATGATGTTTTATTTAATAATTTCATTATAATGAATATAAGTTTTATGCTGTACCACAATAGACCAGTCTCTATATTAAAGATACACAGTACAACTTTATACATATATACGACTAATAAATATTCTTAATAAAAAATGAAAGAAAAACAAACATATAAAAAAATTACTCGTTTCAATAAAAGAAAAAAAATATTGTATTTTACTATAATAAATGTTTTGTTCTTAAATGTACATAAGGTTTTGTGTAGTTCCCAATATTTTTTTAAGTGGATTTTTGTTAGACTTAACTTTAAAAAAAATTTGTTTACATAGTTTGGTAATATATTCTTTAATGAATGATATTCCCAATTCTTTATGCATAATTTTAACTTTAGTATGGTAAAGGTAATTCTTAGGCATTTATTTTGGTAAATTTATAATTTTTTATGATTAGTTTTGCACATATAACTAAATATTGGGCAAGCATAAGTTTTGATTGGTCGCAGACAGGCTTTATACAATAATTACTTATTTGATGTGCTTAATTTAGAATTTCTGTTAAAATATGGATATATACATAGTACACAGAGCTCTGTTAGTGTGATAAGTAAAAGTCAGCCTTTTATCCATGCTATGTCGTAGGTACTAGGCATATATGTTTATATATTATAGTTTTGGTATTGGTAAGTATCTTTTTTTGCGTGAATTGACCAAGGTGCAGGCGTGCTGTTTTCTGTCGGTTGGGGGATAAGATGTGGTCTTCTCTTTGTAAATAATATAGCTTGGGATTTATCCTAATTTAGTTTGCGTCCACATGATGGTATAGAAGGATCAATCTAACTAGGGATTGATAAATTATTTGCCACTTCTATAATTTAGTTTTTGTTGAAAACTAGTTTCGAATGTTATGTATTCATCTTCAGTTCTAAAAACACCCAAACATTCAAAAATAAGCAATTCAAAATACAGTTTGGTATTATACATATTAAATTAAGTGTAATATAAATTTTTTTTTTATTTATTTACAGAAATTTACAACTGTATAAGAATATACAACAAGTAAATGTGATAATAAATACATAACACTTGATAATGACATGAAAAGGATCTACCCATTGGTAGCACTTCGATGACTTTTATGTTAGGAGGTCACGCGACCATCTTCTTTTAAGATGCCTTCGAGGATTATCAGGAATAGTTTGGGATGAAAGGTTACACACTAGTGGGTTAGTGTGGGTAAAGAGTTTGTAAGAAATCAAGTACGTGCTGGTACTCACCAAGGTTTAAGTAGATTATATCAAACAGAAAAGTTTGTATTGGTTTGTTCTCGCACTGAACTAGCAATGGAAGAAAGGTGAGGTGAGGTTTATAGTTAAACGGCTTAAGGGTCGGGGTTTTTCCAGTAATTCCGGTGAGTAATTGTTTTTTTCTGTCATAGATGGGAATACATTTAAGATTGGACTATTGGAGATATTTATTTGGTCATTTAAGCAAAAATCTGGATTGGATTTGAAGGATTTTATTATTTCAAGTGCTTCATATATGTTTAATTTGAGATTGTTTTCAAAGTGATGTATTAATTTAAATACTAAGTCTTTGATGAATTTTTTTTTTTTTTTTCATTTAAATGAATTGAAAATTTGGAATTCTCCTTCTTATTATTATATGTACGTAGATGTTCCTTTAATCTCTGATTTAGTGATCTTCCAGTTTTCCCGTGTATTTGGCTGTATAATCATTGCAATTCAGTTCGTACACTCCGCTTTTTTGGAAAGGGTATATTTTGTCTTTAGGAGAAGGGAAATATGAGGATAGGAGACTTAAGACAATAATTATAACTTTTTGTTGATTTTTTGCACTTTTCTGACATTTATCGTGCATATTTTCCTGCATATTCCTTCAGGTTTCACTGCATATTATTGCAGGCTTTACTTTTGAGGACTTTTTATTCCATAGTTTAGCCTTTTTTGCTGCACATGAATCCGGTCTTTAATTATAATTAATATTGTAATATTAAATTAAATTGTTACATTCCGAACTGAAATTAATGTATAAAATTCCAAGAATAGTTAATATAAGTAACTGTCTTTGCGTCCTGGTCGATTTAAAAATTTCTTTTACGGGGCACATTTTTATTGCAAAAATTGCAAAAAATGTTTCGTCAAGGAAAAACTCTTCCTGTGGAATTCAAAGGGTTCCGACTGTTTAACATGGAACTAAATGGTGCTTTAGCAAATGCCCAAATTTTGGTTTATGTAAGAAAATTAAAATATAGTTAATTTATACTATTATACACAATGGAAGCAACACACTGACTGACAGAATAGAGAAAAAAATCCAAAGGAGATTGGCACGATGATGTTTTTTACTTTGCTAAAGAAATTATTCGGAAACAAGGGTTCTAGAAAAATTATCAAAATTACGATGCCAAATATTATTTTCTATGAATACCTAACTACATATTTGATCTTTTAATTTTTGTTTGTTTTGAAAAGTGTATATTTACTTCATATTATTTTAAACTACAGGTATACGTTCCATTCGGTTGTGATTATATCGATACAAATTTGAAATTGTTGACTGTGAGCTTTTGTCTTGTTGACTGTGATTACGATTCTATATTATTTTTATTCATTGTAGTTGGTGTTCATCCATATTATAATCAATACATTCAATAATAATTAAAAAAACAAACCATTGATCCCGCTTTGAACATGTATCAGAAAATAGTTTAATTATATATTTTTTATTTTAATTCGAAGAAAAATAATTTAAATGTTTTATTCAAATGTTTTAGGAAGTCCAAATAATCAACAAAAGGAGCAGCAATTCTGACTTTCCAAATTGCTTATTTTGTGATCATTTCACATGTCAATATGCAAAAAAGACAATAGGTTATTAAAATATTCGCAAACAATATCATTATATAAACATGATTTATATTAATTTATTAAAATCAAAAAAGTTTGAATTTAAATGCAAAAGGTTTATTTGAAATGGAAATGATTGAATTTACGTAACCAGAAAATGCTAAATATATATATTAAAATTATTATTAGTATTTATAATATTAAATTATAATAAATTAAATTAAATTATGTAAACATGATTGTTATTTTATAAAAATCAAAAAAGGTTGTATATATATATATATATATATATATATATATATATATATAAATAAAAGCCCAATAAATATATATATAATTTAAATTCAAATATATATAATAAATGTCTGCCTGGGTGGAGAGCGTGCAGTTAATCCTCTTATAAAAGCTGCCCGCTCTCCGCTCAGTTGAGAGCGGCAGCGGGGACTGGCGAGCAGCGTTTTCAATTATAAAATTGATATAAAAGCACCTATCCTGGGCCAGATAGGCGGGGAGCTTGCTGTTTACTGCCTGGTGTAGCATGCAGCGTGCATCTCAAGTTTGACCTCATAGAGCGTTTGTAGAGCGTGTAAATTGAATTGAAGAGATTATTGGCGAAATACAGAGCTAATTTGTATTGTTATTCATTTTATAATTATAATTATTAAATAATTAATTGCATTACCTATTCGTATCCAACCGTTTCCTCGAAAAATTCAACCTTTTTAAGTTCAATAAAGTAATATAAATCATGTTTACATAATTATTTTTTTGATGGCTATTTAAATTATCTATTTTGTTTTTTAAACAACGTGGTTTGTTTTCATGTGGTATTTGTATCTATTCATTTTAGCTTCTCGGATATTCTCGATAATGAGGTTAAATATGGGGTTATCGGAGACTCCTATTATAAAAATAATACCGATTTTGAAATCGCGCGCTCACGTATCGATTTTATCATAGCTCAATAATGGCGTCTTCTCAAGATTCGAAGTTTACAGCCATCAACAGCTTAAGTCTTTCTTAATTATTGACCGGAAGTTTAGTTTTATATATGGCTATTTCATTTTTTTAGCATTATAAAAATAATATCTTGTTTATTTATTTTAACCTTCTAAATTGCAAACTATTGACGGTACAATATCGTTATTTCATCAATGTGATTCTTTACACAACTTCTATTATTTGTGTAGTCAACAGATATCTTTATGTAAATTTTCTTCTTAATATTTTATTTCTTAATAATATAATTTATATACACTGTCTTGTTCACTGAGCTAACCTATTATTATTTTTCGACCGACTTATTTAACTTTTAAACGTTCCTAAAGATATTCCCTCAATTGCGAGAAACTTACTTCATTCAAAATTTTCACAAAATATTTTAAATAAAAAATGTGCCTATGTTTTGATTAATGGGGGTCCATTACACAACGGCAACTAATCCTGCTTGATAATAATCTAAAGAACTTAGGATAAATCTAGATAAAAATGATTTAGTGCGTAACACTCGTAACATAAAATGTATTTTTTTTTTTGAATACCTATAAAATCGTAAAACTCACAAACCAAGACAAAATTTGCATTCTATGACATTGACATAACACTTATTTATGACCAAATGTTACGTTCCATGAACGTGAATGTTTTTTTTCTCCAGATTTCGAAAGAAACAGTTTATTTGAGAATGACCATCAAAAACCATAAAATCGAGCTCAATCAAAATAACATCTATGCAAGAACGAAAAATTTATCATCTCAAGTTTAATATTTGTTTATTTTTATACCCGTGCTTTTTAGGCGACCGAAATAATAAAAAATGTTATTTGGATGGTTAGCGATTTATTCATTCAATAAATTTAATAATGTTGCATAGATCCAGACTGTATATTATTTCAAAAACAGAATAAAGAACAATTAAAATTGAGTAATTAGGCGCTCCTTTCCAAGCTCAAAGATTGTGTATTAATCCCATACCTATCCAAGTTGGTGCAAGTTTTATTTAAAATTTCCTGAACCTTATTATTCGTCGTTTGTATATGCTATTTCATTGTTTTATTTCTGTTCAGTTATAAATTTAAAAAAATTAAAAATAAAATACTATTGCTGGCTATCATGGATGATGAGTAATTATCTAAGAAACCATAAATATTCCATTACTGACCCGTTGGAACATCCGTAATATATAAGTAGAAATATTTAATTTGTTGCAATGAATTCAATGTGATTACAATTAATATATACAACAGATTGTTGATAATAATTTTATATTTGATATGACATTTATAACAGCTTGAATTCTTTTGCGTTAGTTCATTTTTTTTTTCTCAACATAGATTTTAAAAATGACATTGATTTTCTTTTACAAATTAAATACATCATCAATTTTCATACTTCGTTCTTCATTATTGTGCAGTAGCTTTGAGAAACACGACACCTGCAACGGAAACAAAAAGTCTTATTATTTCTTCATTTATATCATGACAAATTAAATTAAAAAAATTGTTTAAAAATTATTACACTCGGACCAGTTTTTATGATGGGAATATGGTCCGTAAATAGTCTGGGGTTGGGACAACCTCTTGGGGCACAGGAAGCTCCTATAATGTGTGTATCTGACTTCATGGGGTTGGGAGAGGGTGACAAAACCTAGGGTTGAGGTCTATTGATTAATTCCACTGACAAAGTCATTCTTCTATTACCTTATCCGGCTGTAATTTGATGGATAAATCCAATTAGTCCCTGTATATAGTCTTTTCACCAGACAGAACCTATAATGAACTTTGTTAGTGACTTTCTTGAACGCCCACGATATTTTTATATTACTCTGTTATTCATTAATTTTTCTTTATGTTCAGGCATTGCGACCGTCAATAGTATTAAATTTTTCAAAATTTTTAGTGTTTCAAGTTTAGAAAAAAGTGCGACACTTTTATTGATTGTGCAGATAAATTCTAGAAATCGACAAACTAAATAGGTAGGCAGTAATATTCAGATAAATATAGATCAATAAAGAGATATTATAGTTATAGGAAAGTTAATGTTTTTAAAAGATGATTTAATATTTGGATATTTTTAATGCGATTTTCCGACTGATAATGATGATATTTAACAGTTAAATTAGATTTTTTCTAAGCCTCGTGGGATTTTGGATTGATATCGGAGGTTAAGGATATGGGTGGGACGGGATTCCTTCTACTTTATAGGATGCATTGTAAGGGAGTTATGAGTGAGAAATTTTGGTGAATTTAGGGATTGGGAATGTTTTTCTAGTTATGGGGCTCACTAGTTGTCTTCTTTCAGTCCAGATAGTTCCCGTGTTAGCCACCACTATGCCCGTCATGTTTAAGTCTGAGTGGCAGTTATTTATAAAAGAAAAATACAATTACTCTAAAGTAGTAAAACTAAATAGAAAATATTTATTTGAGATTTAGTAAACCAACAGATACGAAATGACTTAATTTTAACAGACGCTACCCGCACAGCAGGTTAGAGAAGGGGCTGAATGCGCGGTGGAGGGGGTACTGTTTGACTATCATCGCCTTGTTTGCAAGGATTTTTTACTGCAAACTGCTGATTTAGCATAAAAAAAGATTATTTCATTGGCAATTCATGTAATATTGATTTATATTCACCGTATCCGAAAATAATTTGATTTATCGTTATAAAACCTGTATTGAAGTGAACTGGCTCAGGATGATGGAATCTGACACATATTAGATATTCACTCTACACTATACTTTATTTTTGTTCATGCAATAAAATATATTGAATTAAAATTTGGAAAGGGGCACCGAAGTTTGCACTGTCTAGGGGCCTCTACATGGCTTAATTCGGCCCTGGTGATTAGGATCCTTAAAAGTTCATTTTGAGGCACTGATATAGTGGATTCATCTGTTAAAACTTTATAATATTCAAACTTCAGGAAAGAAAACAATAAAACAGTTCTAAAAATTAGTCCTCATGAAAAAGATACAGGCAGGTGCTGTCGGACCCTTCCGCGGACCACTGCGAGGATCTCGCGGACCACCGGTTGGGAACCACTGACTTAGTGTATATTAACATTTCCCCTGGACTCTGTTCATGACAGTACCCTATGGTAACAAATTTTATTTTTTACAAAAAGTAGAAACAGATAAATAAAAAAAAAACATCACACAAACAAGTTTGTTTTAAGCAAAGATTTTCATTATTACCGCACATTAAAAACTTTGTTTCATCTGTACCTCAAATTTTTTTATCTTTCTTTTTTTTTGCACCTTAAATTCTCCCGCCCCTCAAAAACTGGAGCTCTAGGCAAATGCCCAGTTGGCCAGTTTGTAAATTGGCAGCATTTCCTATGTAAATTGCGTTTATTGTCCCAGAATCCTTATCCATCAGAGGGATCAGTTATGTAATTTATTACGATATTATCACTTTAAAACGACAGCTTTGAGTCATTTCCCCAATATAATTTTCACTGAAAGTACTGAAACCTTCACCACTGTTGACACTCGATTTTTATTCTAGCTGTTATGTCGTAATCTATAACTATATTATTATATAAAGCTGAAGGAACTATCAGCCCGATTTGAAAAAATCGTTTTGCGTTAGATATACTGTTTATTGAGGAAGGCTTTAGGCTTTTTAGCATCACGATACGACCCATAGGAACGGAGCACTAACCATAAATAAATGTCTAAGGTAAAAAGTATTCCACTAGCGAACGTTTCATTGTAATGACAATTTGTGGAAACTAGTTGACTATACAAACATTTTAATAAATGTGAAATTATGGTGTGAATACGTTATTTCGTTAATAAAATGGGAGGGTAAGGGGGAAAAAGTGCGAAAACGTATTTAATATAATTTTTATATTTATGTGTGCTTAATTGAGCTCTTTTTTATACTTAAAAATTCGTTTAATCTAAAAATATAACATCACTAAGATTTAGCCAAATACCCAAAAATTGCCGCCACAGATAAGTGCCTTGTCTGACTGTGTGTAAACCTGCTACTGTCCGCAATCATGCATTGTATGTATATAAGTATCTCTGCAACCTAATAAGTATCTAACAAGTTACACGGTTCTCAACCACTTTTTTACTCCTATTCAAAAACTAACCTAAGTTTACAAGGAATCCTTTAACTCCATCCTGTTAGGAGTGTTTTCTTCAATTACATTTTTTGCTGCTTTGATAGAATGATTTAATTACGGATGCGGTCTCATCTGCCTTTTCTTTCCATTTTCCTGAGAAATCTGATTTCCGAAGCTTGTATTCTACTTCTATGCTTTGTAGTTACTGTCCTGGATTTGTAGAAGGAGGTTAATTTAAGCAGAAACGTGGATTTATAGACCTTTATTTCTGTATCCTACGAGAGGGTTAAACGAGGAAGCGATGTGGTCATCATTCACCCTCACCACCAAGTTTTCCCTTAACTCATTAAAGGAACAAATATCCACTTTTTGTGATGCTGAATATGATGCCCAGTGAATAGAACGAAAGATAGATTTTCTGCCACGGTCAGATTTGAACCTGGTACCGGGTATTGGGAGTCTAGTGCTTTACCCACTATGCTACCCTAATCCTAAATAATTGATCATAATCTTAAATAATATCTGATATTTCTTTTCAAAGTGCACAGAAACCATAACTTGTAAAATCATATAATTAAAAATTAAATAAAACTATTAATAATGGATTATATTTAAAATTAACACACTCTATTTACCTGTAGGATTTACTTTCACTGAGATATTATTTGCAGGGAAATATATGCCATCCAAATTTTTGTCAGAATACAAATCCTAAAAATATAAGAAATAAATATAAGTTATGAGGAATAGATAGATATTATTTGCCTAATATTGCATTTATTAGTGCCTAATGCTTTATTTACAGCCTCATAGGATGTTATGTAGTTTCGCTGTTATGAAAAAATAAACAAAGAGGGGTGATTATATTAGATAGAGAGAGATATGCTTCATTTCCAAGCAATGCTGGCCAAATTCATTTGGTTGCTATTTACATGACATACCAATCAATCTATTGGTGGATATAATAAAAATACATTTTTTTTTCTTTTCATTTTAACTTACCATTATACTTTTATGTTATATAAGGTAATACGGTGCAAGTGCGATTTAGGGGTTAGTGCGTAATCGTCTCGTTAAATCTAAATCTGGAACTTGTAAGAACTGCTCTTTTTGGAGCATCAAGTCTAAACAGTGATGCATCAAAAATTAGCCAAGAGAGTCAGTTAAGGTTAAGTATAGCGATGTCAATGCCAACCTGTTGATTATTTTGGACCTTTTAAGATTTTCTGTTCAGATGTGTTGGTGTTTATCCACCACTAGCCCTTATTATTATTTTTTTTTTTAATTTTTGAGGTATGTGGAACCTTCAGAAGCTGTCCTTCAAAATACTTTGTGATTCACATTTTAGTTTTCTATTTTTTAAGTACTAGTCAAAGTTGCTCCGACAAAACGTGATAGAAGGGGTAATTGCAGATCTCTGTTCTGTGACTAGTACCTGTGTTGTAAATTTACCCCTACTATCATGCTTAGCCAGGACAATTCCGGACTAGCAAATTGAAGTAAAACTTTTATTTTTCAATATATTTATTCAATTATGTTCCACATTCCACTTCCATTATTATCACTGAAGGTTTAAAATATGAATCTCAGACAAGTTTAACTTTTTTAGATTATTACATCAGATAATAATCCTCCGAAACAAACTATTTTACACTTGTCACACAACCTCTACTTGAATAATGAGTCTTCCTTAACCCTTAAGGCAGGGGTAAGTGCGTACTAAAAACTACTAAATTAAGTTATCAATCACATCCAAATGGACGTGATTGAAACGTGGGTTTGAAAGTAATATTTAAACATAATCGTCTACGAAACATTTTTAAAAAAAGAGGAAAAGTCTAGCTTTAAAAATAAATAGCGTATAATCCTATAAAATCGAACTTTGTAAGATCTAGTGTGCACCTACTCCACATTACCTTACTACTTTATCCTAATATTATAAGTATTATTATACTTTCAAGGACTTACTCTCATTAAATAACCTTCTGAATTAGTTAAACCAAGCCTTCTTAATTCTACTTCAAAGAGGAATGGCATACCGTCTGTCCTTCTACTGTAAAATGCTACAGCATAAGAAAATTCACCAGAAACTACTGGCATAATTTTCCTTGTCCAAACTTCGATTTCGCCTTTCTGAAAAAAACATAAATTTGTTTTCAAAATTAGTGCCTTAAAAATTTTAGATACATTAATTTATCAAACACAACAATGTTGTGAAGAGCATCATCCTCTTACTACGTTCTGATGTTATATTGATCATGGTTTATACCTATTCAGTCCTTAATTAGTATAAACTAAGATCACATTAGGCTGGCAACAATATGCAGGTCCAGGTAAAGTCAAAACCTTGATCGTTGCTTAAATGAACCCTCTTGTGTTATAACTTCCCGTTCCGAGAGTAATATAATGACAATGAAGTAGAGAGACAAGTCGAATCCCAACATTCTCTATTTTCTTCATGCATCATGTGCGACAATTACGCTATCGATAACAGCATTAATTAAAATAGAAATGTTATTCGATGAAGAAGAAATGGATAGTAGACAAGAAATGTTGAGAAAAGGGAAAGAGGAAGGAGGATTTCCTAGCTTAATTCAGTGTTTCTCAACCTTTTAGTATTTGCAACCCAATTTTCATCGCGGTCCCCACCTTCTCTCCCTATACAATAATTTTCACTGAAATCGTGCTGTAATCCTAATATTAGTTTCTATTTAATTTAGTAGTGGAGGAATCCTTGATGGGACATAGTCTACGAGAGGAGTAGGCCTTGGATAGAATAGCCTGGAAAGAGGCCATACAACGTCTAGGTTAAGGAAACTCACTGCCTCATTGGAAACCCCCCAAAAAAAGAAAAATTTAATTTAGTTTACCTAATCAAATAATGCATATACCAATTCTACTTTTCAAATATATCATATATCAATTCAATATTCAAAATATTAATGCATAGATTTGTCTTGAACATTCTAGAACGTTTGTGTGGCGGGTATAAATGTTCCATTCGCTTCCGCCAGTCTCAGTAGAGTCGGTCCTTCTACCTCTACTGTGAATGTGTATATTGTAATTTGCGTGTTATCTGCAATTAACGGTATTATACAGTAGTTTAACAGTAGAATTATGCATTTTATGTATACAGAAACATGGATAAATTTTTAAGAGGGCGTAAGCAAGCATTAAACGATAGTGTAGCATCAAAAATTGCACAGACGACAGTGGTTCCGAAGATAAAATCAAGAAAATATTTTGAAGAATATTTAAATTTTGAGTTTACCTGCACTAAAGTAAATGGAGAAGAAAGGCCTTTGTGTGCCATTTGCTCAAAAATGTTGGCAGCAGAGAGCATGAAACTTAAACGACATTTAGAAACGCTTCATAGTGAGTGCGTTAGCAAACCCCGAGATTTCTTCGAATTAAATTAAATTCATATTAAAATCAAAAATCACATTTCAAAAAAACTTAATCTATGAATGAAAAAGCTTTACTTGCCTCTGACAAAGTTTCACATCAAATAGCCAGATGTAAAAAGCCTCAAAACATCGGTGAAGAGCTTATTATACCAGCTGAAATTGAGGTTGTAGAAACTATGTTTGGAGATAATTTTGCCAAACAATTGCAGTCCATACCTCTATCAAATGATACTGTATCGAATTGGTAATATAGCTGAAGATGTAAAGCATCAGCTTTTCGAAAAGTTGCTTGACCGTTTATTTTCTATTCATCTTGACGAGGCAACAAAAAGCAATAAAGATGCTCATTTCATTGCCTATGTTCGTTTTTGTTATGGTATGTCAGCAATAGAAGAACTAATATTCTGCAAATGAATAGAACCCAAAGCATCAGCATTTGGTATCTTAAATGATTTTCTAAACGAGGCAAATATAGAGTGGAAAACTTGCGTCGGCATACCGATGGTGCTCGTACAATGTCAGGAAGATTCCTAAGTGTACAAGCACTTGTGTAACAAAAATCTCCAGAGTGTATCTGGACACATTGCCTGATCCATAGAGAAGCTCTGGCATCCAAAAAAATAAGTCCTGGTCTGAATATTGTGCTAACGACGGTGATAACCATAGTAAATTATTTAAAAATGAGACCACTAAAATGAAGAATGTTTTCTACACTTTGTAAAGACATGGTTGCAGCACATTTAGCGTCACTATTTTATTGCGTGGCAAGACGGTTATCACGTGGGAGATTTTTGCAACGTGTTTATGAATTAAGAGATGAAATCGCCACTTTTCTAGAAGAGAAAAACCGACCGGAAGCTAAGATGTTTCGAGATGGTTTATTTCTGATGAAATTGAGCTACTTGGAAATATTCGAGAAATTAAATACTTTGAATCTTCAAAACATTTATTCGATACGAGTGATTCAGTTAATGCTTTTTTAGAAAAATTGAATTGCGGAGCAGAAATGTAAAGCAAAAAACCTAGAAATGTTTGTAAATGTGGATGAATGTGTTAAAACTTCCAAGATTGAAGAATAACATGTGGAAGTTGTTTTTGTAACCATTGAAAATCATTTAACCATGCTGGAAAAGAATTTTAAAAAGTATTTTCTTGCTGACTTGATAGCAAGTTACGAATGGGTTAGGGACCCATTTCAAAATACTCCTGAAGGTCTCTCAACTGCCGAAGTTGAATCTATATAGACTTCAAGGCAATTGGCTAAATCAACAATTGAGTAATAAACCACTCTTTGAATTTTGGGCAGGTTTGGATGGTGAATTTTGTGCAATAAGAAATAAAGTATTTCGTATACTATTACCATTTTCAACAACTTACCTTTGCGAAACCGGATTTTCTGCGGTTGCAGCAAGATAAATATAGAACTCAGCTAAATATAGAAAAAGAGCTTAAGTGGCAATTTCTAATATTAAACCTTTATTTGAAAAACTTTGCTCTTCAAGACAGGTCCAAGGGAGTCACTAATAAGCATTAATCTTGTTTTTAATTTAATTTTGATAAATTAATTATTAAATACATTGTGCAATACCTATTTATAAGTATATTATATCAGTGTAAAGTGTATTTTAATTTTTATTATGTCAGAATGTTTTCTGTTAAATAAATATTTTTTTTTATATTTTGTCGATATATTTTTTCTCAATAGACTCGCGCCCCTCTTTAGTTTTATCACGCCCGCCACGTTGAGAACCACTGGCTTGATTGAAGATGAAAAAGAAATTTCATTTAAAATAATTCGTTGTATTCGCATACATGGATGATTCTCATTTTACGTGCTAGTTTTAGTCGATTACAAGTTTTGCTCAATTAGTTAATTCAAACCTGAATTTTTTTCCAACTGCTATACGGGGAAGAAACATTTCTTCATAATAAAATGTTACAAATAGGAATATTAAAGAATAATTTGATTTTATAATTAAAATAATTTTTTTTCTTTTCTAACTTAAGGTAAATGGTATTGGAATTTATTTTACTCATAAAGGATAACTTAAGCATATGGTACTGAATCACATTTTTTTTTTTTTAATTTTTGTTAACAGTGAACTATGCTTATGTATTTTCCAAACATAGTCCACTCATTTTGACATCATTTTTACCACACAAAAAATAAAATCTCAGAGATAATCATTAAAAACAGGCAACAGAGGGGAATTTTTTTCAGGGTACAGTTGCATTCCTCAGCTGAAGGACCAGCCACCAGCGGAAAACGGCCTTTAATTACGAAGCTTATTCGCCATTTATGGAAACCAATCACAGGAGAATCACTAGACAACATTTTTCTCCCGACTCTGTATAAATACCCCCGGGAAAATGATTGAAGAAAGTAATTATGTGAATTTGATAAAAGATTTAAGTATTATTGATAATATTATGAGAACGGAACATATAAAGAAACTAAAGAAAGTTTAATAAATTTAATCGGGAAATAACCTTCAATAATTAAAATTAGTGATCAACGCTTCTCATGTACAAATTTATTAAAATGCCACATTAAATTAAAAACGGAAAAACCTATGTATTCCAGAAGTTATAGAGTAGCACCTCAACTCAGAGAAGAAATGAACAATCAAATAAAAAAATTATTAGACCAAAATATTAGTAGGGAAAGTAATTTACCATATAATTCAGCGTCGATGCTAGTTCCAAAAAAGTAAGATACCAGCGGCAAAAAGAAATACAGAATTGTCATTGATTTTAAAAAATTGAATGAACAAACAGTTAAAGATAAATAGATAAATTTCCACTGCCTAATATTGAGGATCTACTTAATAAATGACAAGGTTCAAAAATATTTTCTACCATTGATTTGGACTCAGGGCTCATCAAATTGAGATGTCAAAAGATCCCATCGAGAAGGCAGCATTTTCAACAGAAAACGGCATTAAGAATGTATTAGAATGCCAATTGGCCTTTCAAACTCACCCCCCACCTTTCAAATAGCCATGAATGCAATAATAGCTAACGTACTAAATGCTTTAGTTTAGTTAGAATGTTAGCAGTCTTAGATAGTCAGTCAGGTTTTATCCTTAGCGTTATGGCTTCAGTAGAATAATAGTTCTGTTAATAAACTTTTTTTTAAGTTCAAGTGATTTAATTGGCACCCGAACGTAGGGACCCATAATAACTTAAAGAAAAAAGAGCGAATAAATTGATTCAGGAAACAGCTCTGAGTGTCAGGATAAGAAAATTCGAAGAAATAGTCTTTGGACAACAGAATCTGGGACTGGCTGGTTCAAGGTGTGTTTTAACACTTTAAACGCGTTTTAACACTTTATTGAATCCAAGAACTTCACGAGGACTTAAAAAAGAATACTTGAGGTACAAAATTCATACTATAATTTTATTTTTAAATTTTTTTTGTAAAACAATTTTTAATTTATATATATATATCTTTTATGCCATTCATTTTACAATCAAGTAAACTAACTGTATACGAATCAAAAATGCCTAACTTATAATTAGAAGCACAAGCACAACCGCCAACACAACCACAACCACGAATTCAAATGATTATATACAAAATGACTGGTAATGACCATATATAGGATTTTTATGGGGATTCAAGAGATGTTTATGAATTTTTAACTGAAGTTAGATCAGCTTTTAATTATGTCTGTAAAGCGGATAATACATTAGCATTATTAAATATAATTATATTAAAAATAAAGGGGAAACTAAAAATCATACAAGATCCCAACATTTTGTAAATTTAGATGAATTATTATTTTTTATCGAAAATAATTATAGGGAACAAAAAACAATTTGCCAATTAGAGCTCGTGTCTATGCGTCCATATAAACATGAAAATCCTATTGAATTTATAAACAGAGTCGAGTGGGCTTTATCTGTTCTGATCTCCAGAATTAGAATAGACCATGATATATCCTACCCGGATAGTCAAATTAATTACATATAAGAAAGAATCACCCACAATGTGATTTCATGTTTACCAATTGAATTAGAGAATTATATGAGAATTTTTGATCCAAAAGATTTGATCAAATTAAAAATTAAATTACAAAATGAGGGTTTACTCTTATTACAACAGCTTTTTTAAAAAAAAAAAAAAAATCAATAATAAACATGAAAAACCATCTTATCATTAACATGAATATAATAAATATGATAAACTGCCCCATCGTCATAAAATGGAGTATAACAAAAATGAAGATAGGGATATAATAAATACTACCATGATGATAGGCAAAGATATGAAAGTCAAAAACGATCATATCATAATGATGAAAGGAATTTCCATCAAAATCGGTATAGAGACAATAATAGGCCACAGGATTGGCACGAAAGTGACAATAGGAGATATAATGACAAAACAAATGAGCCGTTTCCTACAAAACCTTTTAAACCCGATTCTCAAAACACTGTGTCAAGGAAATCGGTTGATAATGTAAGATGTTTTCAAGAACCTAATAATCAAGACTATTAGAAAAAAATTAAAGTCTAGAGAAGGAAGTGCAAGAATTGAGACTTAAATTAGACCATTTTTTAGAACTTGGAGAGCCCTCCCAAAATACAAATTAAATTTGGTTAATAATATAAAAGATGCATATTTTATGGACAAATTTGGCAAGGGATGGTTAATAGATACTAGAGTAGAAATTAATTACATTAACCCAAATTCCGTATCCGAGGGAATAAAAATACGATCGGAAGAGTTCATTATATCAACATCAGCCGGTAATAAGAGAGGATATGGCAATGTAACCTTAAAAATAGGACCGAGGCTTGGTTTTAAAGATGAATTATTAACAACCTTTAAAATTTATAATTTCAGTGAAGGTTTATCTTTTTGTTAAGTATGAAATCAATGAGAGATATAAGCGTTGAAACGAAAATTGGAAGTAAAAATTAATTTAAAATAAAAGGAAAATTAATTAAAAATGGGAAAATGATTGAAGAAAGTAATTATGTGAATTTGATAAAATATTTAAGTATTATTGATAATATTATGAGAACGGAACATATAAAGAAACTAAAGAAAGTTTAATAAATTTAATCGGGAAATAACCTTCAATAATTAAAATTAGTGATCAACGCTTCTCATGTACAAATTTATTAAAATGCCACATTAAATTAAAAACGGAAAAACCTATGTATTCCAGAAGTTATAGAGTAGCACCTCAACTCAGAGAAGAAATGAACAATCAAATAAAAAAATTATTAGACCAAAATATTAATAGGGAAAGTAATTTACCATATAATTCAGCGTCGATGCTAGTTCCAAAAAAGTAAGATACCAGCGGCAAAAAGAAATACAGAATTGTCATTGATTTCAAAAAATTGAATGAACAAACAGTTAAAGATAAATTTCCACTGCCTAATATTGAGGATCTACTTAATAAATGACAAGGTTCAAAAATATTTTCTACCATTGATTTGGACTCAGGGCTCATCAAATTGAGATGTCAAAAGATCCCATCGAGAAGGCAGCATTTTCAACAGAAAACGGCATTAAGAATGTATTAGAATGCCAATTGGCCTTTCAAACTCACCCCCCCCCACCTTTCAAATAGCCATGAATGCAATAATAGCTAACGTACTAAATGCTTTAGTTTATGTTGATGAAATAATAATTTATTCTTAAACAATAGAAGAGCATCTTGAAAATATATTCAAAACATTAGCTAAAAATAATCTTGTAATTCAAGTGGACAAAACTGAATTCTTTAAGCAGAAATTCCCATTCCTAGAATATATCTTAACTCCAGAAGGCATAAAAACAAATCCGTCTAAATTAAAGGCCATCTGGAAATTTCTATTGCCAAAAACAGAAAAAGAAATTAGACAATTCTGAGGACTTACGGGATACTATAGAAAGCTTATTCATAATTACGGAAATATAGAAAAACCTTTAACTCAGCAATTAAGAGATAAAGATAATATTGGACCAGAAAATTACAGAAATTCGTTTGAAAAATTAAATATTAATACCCCAATTTTGACTTGCCGATGATAGTAACAACAGATGCAAGTAGTGTCGTGATTGGATCACTCTTATCCCAAGTTCTAGAAGGAACAGTGCATCCCAATGTATTTGCCTCAAGAACATTAAATAAAACTGAGCAAAATGACTCAACTATTGAAAAGGAGGTTTTGGCTATAGTTTATGCTACTTAACATTTCAGACCTTATATACGCAGCGAAATTCACAATTCAAACTGATTCTTAAACTTTTGCAATGGTTATTCACTATGAAAAATACAAGGATTATGAAGTGGGTTTTCTATCGGTATGAATATGATTTCAAAATAAAATATATCGAAAGTAAAACCAACAATGTAGCAGATGCCTTAAGCAGAGAGCAAATACATACAGTAAATTCAATGACAAATCATGACTTGAATGAAGATTCAGCCATGGAATTAGGTAGAATACTTGGGGAAACATCTCAAATAAAAAAAATAAAGAATCGAATTGAAAAAGAAAAGGAAACGAGAACTGAATCCTTAAATAAAAATAGAATGAATGAAGAAGTTGAAGATGAACCTTATTATAAAGGTAAAAACTAGAAATAAGCATGAAAATCCATTAGACAAGTTTATAAATTCAAAAATAAAAACAAAATACTCAAAGTACACGCAGGTAATATCCAAAGAAATAGAAAATCTAAAAGCAATAATAATATTCCAGATGATAAAGATAAATGCCCTCTGAGAAGGTATCAAATTCATTACAGGAAACCTCGATTCTGATGACAAGGTACAGGACGATTAGGTCATTACACCTCTAGAAAACAATTACTGCATGGAGCATAACGTAGCTCCCAAGATTCAAATCAATAAAGATCTTGTAAAATCATTTCAAAAAGATATTAGAATTATTAATAACAATAGTAATAAATTAGCCAATTTAATAAACTTTGTAGATAAGACTACGTTAACAAATAATTCAAGTGACCATATAATAAATAACAACTGTTGTAAATAATCAAATGGTTTTGTATGATAATGATGAAGTGTATAGAGGAGATTGTAATTTTATAAAAACTAATTATTATTGTAATTAAATTTATAAATTTAATGATGCATATATAGAAAATGAAATTCATAATAACTTTAATAATAGTGTAGCCACTATTGATAGCATTTTAGAACCTTATATATATATATATATATATTATGCAAATTTAATTGATGTTTTTGTTAGTTTTAATATTAAACATATTACAATTAGAAATAATGCATCCTATCCTGTAATATTACCAGAAACAGCAATTATTAAATTAAAAGATACTGAAGAAATTATAAACTACGCTAAAAATAATTATGTATGTACGGAGGTATTCCGTGTAATTAATGATTATAAACATTTTAAATTAATTTTTTATCAATTAAAAATTCCTACTTTAAGTGATGAAATATTTGAAAGTATTAATACAGATTATCAAGACAATATTAATTTAGATTATTAGTCATTAATATTAACAATTACTCAATTATATCTTTTATGTATGAATATTTATTCATTGTACAAGTCCTCAAGTATTCTTTGCCAAAAAAAATCAAGTAACTGATACACTAAGCCCCAAAGAGGAACTTGTATTGGAGACCATAGCTTCAAAGACTGTTCATCCACTTCTTCTCTCACGGAGCTTGAGAACTTCAGAAGGAGGATTTATGGAAACCAATCACAGGAGAATCACTAGACTCAGCATTTTTCTCCTGACTCAGCATTTTTCTCCTGACTGTATAAATACCCTTCCCTTTCCCACTTAGCAGATAGTTAGTTTTAGTCAATCAGACGTAATCGCTTAGCGTTATAGTTTCGGTAGAATAATAGTTCTGTTTATGTTTATAATTCGCGTACCTTAATCGCTATCATTACCATGGCCTATCTTGTCACGCTATCTTTTCAAATGATTCCATTCATTATAATTTAACTTTGACTACAGTGGAGTGCATGAAAGTTTCCACAAACAATATTTTTTTCAATTTAATTTGGCCGAGTAAAATACGTGGAAATGTTATTACCATGTTACAATCCGCGTCAGTTTCGCATCATTTGCGCGTTAATGCCATCAATTGAGCGGTAATGAAGCAGTTTTGAATCACTATTACTTAAAATTCGTTCATTGCTCTCCTGAACTTAATGTATTTAATTCTAACTGCCTGCTAAGTCTTTTAATCGTTAATGTATCCATATTTATGAAAAGTGTGTCTATAAATTTATTTGAATGTGCTAGTTATGAAAGTGCATATATACTTTACACTGGCTTGGCAGCTCAAATTAACTACTTAATTAAGGATGATAAATCCTCCCAGGCTTTTCATGTTTATTGATTCTGGAAGGATTCTTCTTATTATGTGTCCGTAGAATTTCAGTCTTATTTTCCATATTACGGTTGCCAGATTTTCTACTTTTCCATAAATTTCTTGGTTTGATTTTAAGCGGAATCCACGTTCTGTAATTTCGGGTCCGTGGATTGTCCTCAATATTCTTCTTTTTCAGAAGTTTTTCTAGATTGGGGATGTTGGCTGTTTATATAGCTTATAGTTTATATTACCGGTTTGACTACGGAGTAATAATGCTTGATCTTGGCAGTGATGTACAGGTTTTTCTTGTTATAAATATTTTTTGTTGCGAAATTTAGTTTATTTAGTTTCATCTCCCTATATTCGATTGCTGGTTTGTTTCCTTCATTAAAATTGATGATCTCTCCTAGATATTTAAGTTGGTTTACCATCTTGATTTTCCCATACTTTGTTTCTGGATGTTTTCTGCAGCTATTTATCCATTTCAGTCATTAAGAAAGTGATTTTGAAACCCATTTTTTCAGCAATTTCTTTAAGCTCATTGATTTGAGCAATAGCTTCTTGTCCATTTTCCTGTAGAAGAGCCAAGTCATTTGATCTTGATATTTATTTTTAGTTCCTAAAATAGCACGTGAGTTATTGTTCTCCCTGAAGGTTTTTATAATATTTTCTAGAACTAAATCGAAGAATTTTGGAGATAAACCATCGAATCGACCTTTATTAACAAACTATTTTTCTTTTCTTTTTTAATATAGTAATATTTATGAGCCAAAAAATCAACAAATATTCATGATATGATACTTTTCATAACAACATATAGTAAAACTACTTAATACTAAAAAGAGGCTTTATACTTTAATTTATTAGGGTAGTAGTTATTTCTGTAAATTGGTTAGTAGTAGAATTTCAACTTATTCAAATACGATGTGATTATGTATGTAATTATTATATATTAGTTTTAAAACTGTCTGCTTTAGAGGAAGACAAGGTAATATATAATAATATATGTTATATGGTAATATATGTATAGTAAAATAATACTAAATAAAATTATATATATATATATATATATATATATATATATATATATATATATATATATATATATATATATATATATAAGCTAAATATTATGATATCGGGCGATGTTAAAATAATTCCTCATTAATTAAATTATGTTATATAATCAAAACAAAAACCATACTATTTTCCAATAAAAAAATTAAATATAATTTTTACGTAGAAACTTATAAATACCTTGTAAACGCGGAGTCCTTGAATTCCTAAAACATCTTGGTTGACTTTAATTATATTACGATTCAATAGAATTTCTTTATGCTCAGGTCTAACAGACGCTAAGTCATTTGACATCAGCAATGGAGCCGCCAAAATTGCCCAAAGTGCCATCTGAACCTTGCTCTGGTCATAACTTAACCCGTAGTTTCCTATTATTAGCTGTAAATAAAAACAAAAAGTAAATAATTAGTCCTACATAAAAATGAGTTTTTGTAAACTATATCGTTCGTTTGGAAGAAGAAGAGTGGTACAATACGAAAGTTTCTGTTTTTCCTTTTCTTTATTTGCCTTGAAAACTTCCATTGACGTATATTTCTCAGATATTTTTGCTTCTGTATGAATAATTTGAAAATATTGCAGTTTATATTAAAAAATGTCATCCTAATTTAAAACTTTCATTAAAATATTTTGAGTGGGTTATTATTTTCAAATTCAACTAATTGTTTAATAAAAAAGCTTCTTTTTTTTTCAAGAATGTTTCTTTATTATCCATAAACTCTAAAGCAGCTTGCACTGTTTTTTAATGAAAAATTGCCATAATTTTATTCATGATTAAACAATAAAAAAAACCACAAAAACAAAACGAAGTTTAATTTTTTTATACAAAAAAAGGTAAGTAGTATTGATTAATTGTCTGACTTAATGTTTTATTAGTGAGTTGAGGAACAGCGATAAACCTAAATAGGCAAACTTAGGTAAAATTCCACTTTTTCGTATTGTGGCACTCTTCTTCCAAATGAACGATATCCTGCTAATAATGTTATATATCAAATGAATAATACTTCTTCTATAGTGCACATTTTCACTGATGATTTGTGCAAAATATATTTTAATATAACCCTGCTAAGTAATTAAAAAAATCAATCCCGTTATTTCTAGATATAGTTATAAGTACAAATCACTCAAGAGGAAGCTAATATAAAAAATGGAATTGGCCTCAACGAATGAAAACCCAAGGTGAAGAAATTTCAAATGCCCTTGGAATATTTATTTATCTTTCCTTATATAATAACTTTTGAAAGTTTTATGAAACCTGTTTATTATTAATCCTTATGAGCAAAATGTTTTACAGCTTCTGGTCAGATTGTATCTGGTTGAATTATCAATAACGTTGCAAAAATTATCAATAGCGTTACTAAAATATTGATTCACGTAATATAATTTCATTACATTAATTAAATCACAATTCACTCCTTGATTTATATACATTTCTTCCAATCAACTTTTTTTTAATTATCTCTTTTGAAAAACTTGATGTCTGAAATGAAGTGAATATCTGCAAAGCACTGGTTAAAAAAAAAAAAAATAGTTTAAGTTTTTGAAAAGAGGTAATCAGTCGCTGATTGGTGAGGTCAGTAAAGAAGAACTTCTATTTGGCCAATTTCAAATAATTTTTTAATGCAACATCTCGAAGTGATTAATCATGAATTTGGTAGAAGAATTGGCCTATATATACACAATAAAATTATAGTGCTGCTCTAATTAATAATTTATAAATTACTAGATAATTAATACATTGTTAATGAATACAAAAATATGTTAATAATGTCATCCCCAAAACTGATATTTATGTGATGCTATTCTGAATCGATATCCTATCCAATTATTTTGTTCATAATATAACAATATTAACTCTACTTCTATCCATTTTACCTCTTTTTAATAATGAAAGTGTTTTCATTAAGAAAATCGTCAATGATCTATAACTCGTCATTAACCCCAATGCTATTTCAAATATTCTAACTGCTTTCAATTCCAACCATCCTCGACTCCGCCTCATCATCGGAATAGAAACCAATAATTCACATCTATTTTTTTATTTCCTTATCACTAGAAGTCCTGGCAGTTCCATATCCACCAAATGATAAACCAAACCAACCTATTCAGGCCTACTCCTCCTAAATTATTTTTCCCAACATCCGTATCACCAAAAATCAGTGAAGCTTAAAATCCAATGATTTTCCTAATCATCTCATAAAACATTTTACTAATAATTTTTCAAATCCCTAATCATCTCTTATAAAATCTTCTCATATTCCCTCCATGATTTTCTAATACAGATCTATGTTATATATCTCCATCCTTTCTCAAAAAATCCTACAGTTCTAGTTTCCCATATTTTCTTTAAAAAAGAAAAATAAATTAAAAAAACCTTCATAGTAAACTGAAAAATCCTGTCTCAATTCTACACAAATCCAATATAGTTTACCTTCTCCCGTGTTCCACTCCCAATTATAATTCTTTCTACATTGGTGAAGCCAAACATCATTTCAAGACCCGTATATCCCGACAAAAATTCATAATTTCTACCCGGAACGTTAGCCTCAAAATTAGCGAAACATGCCATATTCCTCAATCATTCCTTTGATTTCAATAACCATCCTATTATTGAACCGTGCCATATAAAGAGAAACGACTCCTCTCCGAATCCATATATACGAGTATTCACCTTGATCCTGATTCTATTAGCCACAATGTTCTCCTAATCAACGTCCTTTGATATTTTCTATTTTCTCAAGAAATAGTTTTCCTCCATTTATGATTTTATATATATATATATATATATATATATATATATATATATATATATATATATATATATATGTATATATATAATTTTTAAACACTTACTTTTTACTTTTTTAATTTATTTTATATTTTCAAATTATTTTCTTAAATAAATTATATTTATTTTAATCACTATTTACAGCTTGTTCTTATTTATATGGTATCATTCTTATTATTTAGTCACCATGTAACCCAGCGGGGTACGCAGAATTTAGTTTCGGGAGGGGATTTAAATTTATTTTGGGCGGGAATTTGATAAGACAAGTAATTACTTAAGTGTCTATTATCGCCAAATTTGGCGTAAGTTTTAAGAATAAGCATAAAAATTTGATTAAAAATTAGTTTTAAAATACTGCTCAAAATAAAAACTCATAATAGACTGGAAATATAAACGCCTGTAACCCTAAATTGGTTGCAATTTAATTTTATAGCTCAACGAATTCGTCATTTTCGTCACTTTTTTTTCAGATTTTCTTTAGTAACTCGCTCCCAGTGCAATTTAGATAAAACTTTGACATAGCCAATTTTAAAGAACGTTAAATATAATGTCAGTTTTATATTTAGTATTTTTTAAAATTCGGAACAGCTACTGGGATACGGGGCCCTACAAATCAGTAAAATGTCAAAAAACCCAAAAAGCTAGATATTCAGTGGTTTCGCCTTAATAAATATTTTTCAGTACAGTTTAGTGCAAAATGTATCTTGTAGAGGATTAAATTTCCTACAAGATCCATCCGAAATATTTGTAATTACTCTCAAGAGACCCCAAGAAATATTGAAATAACAATTTTAGTAACGATTTACTAAAAAAAAAGTTTACTTTCTCTGAGATTGTTATTTCAATATTTCTTGGCGTCTGTTGTGAGTAATTACAAATATTTGTATGAAACTTGTAGGAAATTTAATTCTCTACAAGATTGCTTATTAAGTATTTTGCACTATAGTGCACTGGAAAATAGTTATTAAGGCCAAACCACTGAATATATAACTTTTTGCATTTTTTGGCATTTTGCAGATTTGTACGGCCCCGTATCTCAGCAGCTGTTCCGAATTTAAAAATATACTTAATATAAAACTTACAGAAAATTTAACTCTATTTAAAACTGGCAAGGTTAATGTTTTACCTAAAATGCACTGGGAGCGAGTTACTGAGGAAAATCTGAAAAAATTGACGAAAATGACGAATTTGTTTGACGAATTGTAATCGATTTAGGGTGGCAGACGTTCATATTTCCAGTCTATTATGAAAGTACTTTCAGCCAAGACGATAAAAAATTTTCTTAAAATCAGACTGAGCTCCCAGACTAAGGTCTTCTGCTGACATCTAGGTCAACTCACCGATCACAATAGTAATATCGCACGGTCTCCAATTCTATGTGTTACGGTTACTTGTATATTTATTTTTTGCTTTATGTTAATAGATTCAATTTTATGTTTTTCTCATGTTTTATTCGTGTATTTTTTTATTTATTTATTTATTTTTAATTTCTTATTCATCGTATTGTTATAACTACATCATCTTCCCTCCAAATACCTTATTCTTTCCCATCTTCTCTCCAATATGTCTAGCGTCTTAACCTGCCACGTTAATTCTCAATCCTTACCAGCTCATAACGATGAATACCTTCAGTATTTTACCCATAACTTTTATCATACAATAGCAGTATCCGAAACATCCCTTCCTCTTCAATTTCCACACCTGATTATTCCTTTATCCGCCATGGAGAACCAAGCGGATTGGCCGGAATGGTGGAGATGTGGGTCTTTATGTCCATAATAGTCTGAAATCCCGGATCCTAGATACCTCATCCTCATGTGATTATCTACACATAGAATTCCTTTTCGTTGAAATTTCTTACAAGGAATATTCTCTTCTGTATGCTGTGGTGTATCGCCTTCCTTTCATTTGACTCATCCTTTGAATCAACACTTTTCATCTGACCTCGAAACCCTAAAGTATAGTGAAATATATTCCTACTCTTCCATCGCTTTCATGGTTGATTTCCTCATTTATAATCTTATTAGTATCCTAGATTCCCATTCCTTACTCAAAACCTCTATCTTCCGTCGCCTGCCTGCTCCTTGGATGTTTCAACAAATTAGAGATCTGCAGAAGAGACATGAGGCTCTTCGTACATAATTTTTCCCTCCATAATTCAATATTTCCCACCTCTTGGAAAAAAGCCTTAATCCATCCTATTAACATAACTTCCAACCCTAAATCCCCACAAGATATACGGGATTCGCCCGATTTCCATTCTCTCAAACGTTTCCAAACACCTAGAAAGAACCAAGGGCGTACGCAGGAATTTCTTTAGGAGGAAGAGCCGGTCCTAGAAAAATATAACTGACATATCTGAAATATATGTAATTTACATGATTTCGCCCTTTTCAACACAATTTTTGAGTATCGTACTTAAATTTGAGTGTGTTGCGGATTTATAGAGCCGTGACTCATTATAATTTTGTCGATTTCAGGAAACAATTTTAAAATTGGACGAAAATGTTGGCTTTTTGTTAATTCGGCTGGTTATAATTTCAATCTTTCCAAGAAAATTGATGAAAAACGGACGAAGATTAGCGATTACTGTAGAGTAGAGGGAAACAGGCGAACTGGGCCACCGATAGGAGCAGCCAATCAGAAGCCAGCATTTGGTCACGTGACCCATGGCGGGAAATTTGAATTTCTGCCTCGACCTAACCTTAACTGCCGCGTGGTCTCACCTCGACCTAACCTTAACTATTAGTCCACACCCTTTTTAGTAACGTGACTTGTGGCGCCTCCTGGTCTGTGCTCCGCCCACATATTTAGTCACGTGATCCAGTTACATGACCCATTGCACCCTCTGATCTATGCTCCGCCCACATGTTTTTAGTCACGTGATCCAGTTACGTGACCCTTTGCCGGAGAGGGTTCCGGTTTAGGCTCCGCCCACATGTTTTAGTCATGTGACCCGCGGCACCTACTTACCTGTGCTCCGCCCACAAGGGCTACACCCTTTTTTGAAGGTTCAAGTACCCACCTTATAGAGCATGAGTGTGCCCGGCCGCCATTTTGTTTTTTCTACCGTTTGAGAGACTTAAGGTTTTAATGATGGTTCAGGTACTCACTTTATAGAGCATGAGTGTGCCCGACCTCCATTTTGTTTTTATACCGTTTAAGAGGCTTAAGGTTTTTATGATGGCTCAGGTACCCACTTTATAGAGCATGAGTGTGACCGACCTCCATTTTGTTTTTCTTGCACCGGATTTTTTTTTCCTACCGGTTGATAGACTTAAGGTTTTGTTGAAGGGTTAGGTACCCACTTTATACTATATAACCTTCCCAAAGGTTACATAACCTTTACATTGTGTTCGTGTTTGCGCAACCTTCTCAATTTACCTACATGTAAACAGGTTGGATCATGTATAGACAAATTGGATGATGCCCAGATGAAATACAAATATACTTTGAACTGTTTATCTCTAAAATATTGGCAAACCTATTTTACATCAATAACCTCTCTGGCGCTGATATCATTATCACTGCCTTACCGCCACAATAGTATAAATAAAGGGCCTTAAAAGGATTAACTTTTAATCCTTTAAGTTCCTATCGAACTTTTAATTCCTAAAATATATCGACAAATCGAAACGACTGTACCACGCTGGAGAAAGAAGTTATACCTTTTCATAGCTTTGAAATATTTTCAAAGTACACGAGTCGGTATTAATAACTACGAACATGTCGCAGTAAATTTTAATTGATGGATATTAATTAATCATTAATTCATACTCCAACTTTAATTTCCTATAACTAATTTTTAATTATCACCATAAGTAGGACATCTTAATCTTTGAATAGCTTAAGGAGTTTGAACTGTTAATTCTTAAAACGTTTAACATTTATACGTAAACAAAACATCTTTTTAATCTTCTATGTATTTTTAATCTCTGATTGTATAATCAATGAACTTACAAATTCACAAATATATCGATAAATCGAAACGATGGTATCACGCTGGCCAAGAGGTTGCACCTTTTCATAGCTTTGAAATATTTTCAAAGTATACGAGTCGGCATTCATAACTACGAACACGTCGCAGTAAATTTTAATTAATGAATATTAATTAATCGTTAATTAATACTAATTCTTAATCCTTTAACAGCTTTTGGACTTTGAGCTGTTTATACCAAAACATAAAGAATGATTTAGGACTTGTTAATCCTTCCGCTAAAATGTAAACAAATTTAGCTTTCGCAATAATGCTCTATCTCTTAATCCTTTCTTTAAAAGTAAACAATGGACTTTGAACTGTTAATCTCTACAACATAAACAAATACAGGGCTTCTAAAACATAAATAAATATGTAAGGCTTCTTACTCTTATAACAGCTTTTGGACTCTGAACTGCTAATTGTCTATCATTACTCATCTCGCTGAGACATAAACAAAACAACTTTTTAATCTTATTATAATTAACAACACTGGTTCCTAATTGCACTCGAATCAGACCTTGCAACGTCATCGGCTCCTTTCGACTACTCTCGGATACCCTTGGAGCAATACGAGAATGTTCAGCCCGATCATTGTCTTCGGTGACGCTCGTTCGCTCTCGTTTTTCCTCGGGCCCCCACCACGATCTCCCTGGCCTGCCTTAGGGTGCTCCCGAATCGAGAATAACCGAACTCCTCCGACCTCATATGTTCATTCAGAATCACTTGGAAAAATCTTCTCTTCTCACCTATACTTCTTCTCCTACGGTTCCAACCCTTCATTTTACTCAGCCCGTACAGGTCTCTCGTCTTGGTACTGCTTGATTAACTGCAATTATTTACATTTTTCATAACTTGAAGTCCCATAATTTTAGTGGTTTTTAGTAATTTTAGCGGTTTTTATTGATTTTACTTATTTCTCATCAACTTCTAATTAAGAGATCAAACTCCAAAAGCTGTTATAGGAATAAGGGGTCTTTACTATTTATTTATGTTTTAAGGATTAACAGTTCAACGTCCATAAGCTATTAAAAGATTCCAGGGAATTAATAGATTTATCTGGTCCAATAAATACGGCGAGATTATTATAGTGTAAAGGGCCAATAGATGCACATAATAGTTATGCGCTCTTAATAGGATCAGTGACATTTTTCATAGCGAGGCAGTTATCGAAACATTCCATATAACTTATAAAATTCTCTTTTTTTCGAGTCAAAATGTTCAAAAGGTGCAATGATATAGAAACTTACGGCACTATCTGGCTTGGACCGAGATTCATCTTTCAGCTGAAACAAAAGGTTTTTGAAAAATGCAGCCTGCTGTTGATTAATAGCAGCCATGAAATGTTGAAAATGCTCAGGATCCATATCGAAATGTAAAATAAGAAGACAAAAAAAGAGGCACAATAATTATGAAAAGTAAGTTTGATCGAGTTTGAGTTGACAGATGAGATGAAAAAGTTTGCATGCTACCTGGATGCAGGATGAAATACTTAGATACACAGAACTTAACAGTTTTTTCCGTCGTCGCCAAGTAATATGTATTGTCTCGGGGAATATAATTGATTTCATTAACACTACATTTTCACATGGATTTATTAAGAACCACACAGTACAACTTGATAACAAGTAAAAATAACAATGAGTGATAAAAAGGGAGGTTATTCAAAGAAATAAGAACAATCAATAGTTCACTACTAAAATTAATCTAGCTCGCTTGCCCCCAACAAAGGATGCAGCACACCACCTTGCTTACAGAACTTAACACTAAATTCAAAAGTGGTTGGGAGCTGAAAAAAATCTAACATATTGTGGGTGGGATCTCGATGATCAGGGGCTTGCACATATCATTATCATCCTGGATCCTGTTCCTCAGATCCTACTGTGGATGATTTCCTGCAAGTGCAAAAACGTTGCAGCGGCGTTTGCAGCTGCCGGAAAGCTGGTCTAAAATACTCAGTCTTCTATCGATTCTTTGTCTGAAAATTATACCGGAACCCCCAATCTCTTCAACTAGTAGATTACTGATCTGAAAACATCTCTAACCCTACATTGAACGAACGGCAAGACCAGTTACCATATACTGTTTGACTTGAGAATTCTTCCGATGAATATGTACCTTCTTCAGAGGATCATTTCTTGAAACCTGGACCGTTAAGATTAATGAAATTACTTTGAATTTTTCTTTCATACTTAAATATACTACTTCTATAAGTGCTATTTTCTTTTTTTAATAAACGCTATGGTTCTTCTCTATCCTCATTGAAATTCCCCCTTTTCCAACGTCTCACTTCCCTAACAAATAAGCAAGAAATTTTAATTTGAGGTTAAAAATTTGATTAGAAGTTCATGATTGTTTTCAATGTTTAAGTATCAACGTTGTGAACCAATTCTTTATTTTTATAGTTTTTATTTCCTCTCCTTTTTTTATTTATTTTTTTTCAAGAGAAAAATTCATTTTTTGTTTATTTTTATTGTAATTGATGTAAAAACTTATTTACTTGTACTATTGTAGTTTTTTGGCCAGATATGTTTTCTTTTTCTGTATTCATTTTTGCTATTCTGAAGGGACCTAGTCCTAGAATAAAGTAAGTTTTCTATTCTATTCTAAATGTGAAGAGGGTGAAGAAAAATTTTCATTTACCATGTCGGGATCGTTCCAATGACCTGGTCCTGCAAACTTGGCAATATGATCTTGTTTCAATGCGAAGTAGTCTAAAATAGAAGTAAGGCTTTGCCATGAATCATCAATGTCATTGAAATTCCTCCATAAATTACAATTTTCAGCCAAAACCGAAAAGTCCGTCTAAATTAAAACAAAATAAAACATGAGTATTGTTTTGTATAAAGATGAAATTGATTATGTACGTTAAGTATAAGTGCTAGTAAAGAAGACGGAAGTCTTGGAAGCATTCACTTACAGGAACACTATAAAGGTCTTGATAAGCAGGGTAACTGCAGGAAAAAACAACCGGTCTTCCAGTCTGATTAAGCCTGTTTTTTACATCTTCATACCCTGAAATTTAAACATATAAAACAAAGATATGCTCTGCTTTCCTCCGGTCAATTGTTCTTTGCAATTTGTGTATGTATTAAATTATTACTTTTTACATTGTGAAATTATATTAAAATACTTATTGTTGTAAAATTACCTTTTTGAAAGTCATAACCATTGTAATAACAACCGTCTACTTTGATGTAATCGATTTCCCAGTCAGCAAACAAATTTATGTCTTGTTTGACATTATCAATTATACCAGGATATCCAGCACACGTCTTGGTCCCATAATTTTCATATATTCCAAATTTCAAGCCTTTCGAGTGTATCTAAAAAAATAAAATAATACTGATTCACATTTAAAACAAACATTAACACAGCACTGTTACTGTTGCAACCTAGATGCTATTGTTTATCTTTATGTACAGAACCATTGAAGCACTTTCCATCAAAAGTTAATATTTTCGCTCCTCAAAAACAAAGATTTTTTTGACGAATTAATATTCCACACCTAAAAATTATTCAGTTTATTTCAAATCATAAATTTTCTCCTGTCAAACAGGTGTTATAAATCAACCTTTTTGAAGAAAAATTTGCCTTATCCCCATGCTCCCATAATAATTTTCCAAAAGTGGATAGATTGACTTTTGATAGAAAACTCCTCAACTAGATGCTATATAATGTTGAGAATACAATCGGAAAAAGTAATAGTAAAATATTATATTATTTTTAATTTAGTCGTTATTGTTTCACAAGAAATTGCACAGATCCCTGGGCCGACAACCCTTTGAAGTCCAGGTAGCGAATAGGTTGGCACTATTCTCTTGTTTATAGATGATTGTAGAGTTCAACAATATCTAATTCCTCTTTGCACTAATTCCAATGTTTTAAAAATATATGTGCTTTTTATTAACAAACCAGATAAATTAATTTAGCCTATTTAATATTATTGGTTTTATCATGGTTTTGGTTTTGATTTGTCTAAATGTCAGGAGTCAAAGATCTTTAGGTCACATGTTTGTTCCTTCAGTAATTGTGGATCTCCTTATAAGTAGATGGTTGAACATCATGGGATATTACACAAGAGAAATCTAAATCCGCAGACTTTTTCAATTTTTCAGCCGTTACATTGCAGCAGGGATTGAAATTAACTCTTATTTTTCTCTCCTAGTGAATCAAAGTCAAAATATGATTTTTATATATGGCATCCGAAAATAAAAGTTATATCAAAACTTTTATTTTTGACCTTGACAAATAAAAGTCATGATTTGATTTTTGTATTTTTAATAAAAATAAAACAGTCAATATTAAAATTTTATTATTTGACTATGAATATAAAAGTTTTTCAAATATTTTTGATATTGGGGTCCATTATTAGGTCACCGAGGGTGCACATTATGAAAAAATGATCTATTTTGATATCGCGACTTCACATATCAATTAATTATAACATTTCGGATTTCCTTGATATTGAGGCCCCTTATAAGGTTACCAAGGGTGCTGATTATGAAAAAATTTCGAATTTACTATCGCGACTTCACATACCGATTTATTTTAACATTTTGGATTTCCTTGGTATTGAGGTCCATTATTAGATTGTTGAAGGTACTGAGTAAGAAAAAAGTGTCGATTTTAAAATCACGCGCGCACTTATCGATTTATTTTAACATTTTGGATTTCCTTGATATTGAGGTCCATTGTTAGATCATCGAAGGTGCTGAGTATGAAAAAAGTGTCGATTTTAAAATCACTCGCTCACGTATCGATTTACTTTAACATTTTGGATTTCCTTAATATTGAGGTCCATTATTAGGTTATTGAAGGTGTTGAGTATGAAAAAACTGCCGATTTTAAAATCACACGGCCACGTATCGCTTTTTTTTAACATTTCAGATTTTCTTGATATTGATATCCATCATTAGGTTATTTAAGGAGCTGAGTATGAATGAAATATCGATTTTAAAATCACGCGGATACGTATATGTTTATTTAAAAATATCTGATTTTCTTGATATCGATGTCCTTTAATGGAGTATCGGTGGTGCAGTTTCGTCGATTTAATGAGTCTATGCTAATCTTCTTATAACTAATAGAATTTTTCTGCCATTCTTTTAACTATTACATGTACAGAATTCTTCGCTAAGGAGATTGTTTATCAGATATTACTAATATTATTACAAGAATTAATAATGGAATATTAATAATAATATTGGAATTGAATACCTAGGAAATCGAAAAACTTAAATTAAATCGACTATTGAGCGCATAAACATAGAATCATATTTTATTTTCGAACATAGAATGGTATGTTCACAATCCACATCTTCGGAAACCAATGGACCTGAATCCAAAAAAATCCGAAATGATAAAATAAATCCTTCCTCCAGCATACGATATTAGAATCCATAGTTTTTCAGAATCAGCATTCTCAGTAACCTAATAAGGGTCCTCAATATCAAGGTAATCCGAAATCTTAAAATAAATCAATACGAGAAGTGGCAATTTTAAAATCGATACTTTTTTCATACTCAGTGCACTCGGTAACCTAATAAGGGAACTCAATATCAAGGTAATCCGAAATGTTAAAATTGTACGATACGTAACCGCGAGATTGTAACGACACTTCCTCATACTCAGCACCTTAAATCACCTAATGATGAACCTCAATATCAAGGAAATTCAAAATGTTAAAATAAATCGATACGCGAGTGAGCGATTTTAAAATCGATATTTTTTTCATAATCAGCACCCTTGGTAACCTAATTATCAAAAATATTTGAAAAACCTTCATAGTCAAATAATAAAATTTTAACATTGAAGTTTTTATTTTTATTTAAATTATAAGAATCAAATCATGACTTATTTTTCAAAGTCAAAAATAAAAGTCATGATATGACTTATTTTCAGATGCCAAATATAAAAATCATATCTTGACTTTTATTCACTAGGAGAGAAAAATAAGAGTTAATTTCAATCCCTGCTTTGCAGAATATAATTTCTGTTAGGTACCTATACAAAATATAATTCAGGAAGCCGGCATTAAAATTTAGTCTAATTAAAATCGAGCTAAAACTTTTTGGATAAAAAATTACCTCGCCCTACAAAATTAAACTATAGCACAAATATATAAACTAGTACTTAACAACAACGCACTTAAACGCTACTAAAAATGGTCTTCAGAGCTGTCCTGCTTAGGTTGGCTTTTCTTTATTTATAGGCTCTTATTTATAGGGGTGACTAATAAACTTTTTATTTATTGAACGCACATCCCTTATATTTTTATTGATATTGTGTAAATTTGTACAAAACATTTGTCCAATATATTACCATTAACCCGTGCCGCATCAGGCCTGAAATAGGGAACCGAAAGAAAATTAACCACTCCAACATTTTATATTCTTGAAATTTCAATTTTCACTTTATTATTATGTCAAATATTAAAATAATATTTCGAGAGAAGTATGGAAGTATTTCAACTTCTTTACCTATATTTTCGCTCTACTGTTCATTTGTGTTCTTCATCCACAGCCAATAAGCCATTAAATTCCTAGTAGTTTTACACCTCTTTTGACTTTGTCATTAACAAACTCGAAGATGCTTAACAGTTTCAATAGATTTAAAATAAGTCAGTGTCCCATTGGTGTGGATGAATATTTAAAATGGCCGATGAAGGACCGGGTAGATCAAAAATATTCTGAATCTTTGACTCTCCTTATATTTAATTGTTTCTCAACAACCATTTGAGAACTACTACTGTCTTTAGCAAGTATTTCATCATCCTTTCTTCGCCCTTTTTCCACTTAACGTCAACTTAACAGCAGGTTCTTCGACCCGACTCTCTTTCACATAGCCTTTATTGGGATTCTTGCCTTTTCCCGAAAAATTAAATATTAACGAACTACTAAATTTACAGTTTTATTCAGAGTCAATTTAACCTCTCGAAAATAGCAAAATAGTACCAGTAATACTTGTTGGTCAGACGGCAATTTGTTTCCTGTGATTTGATGATTCGAACAACCTGATAAAAAAATATTTGGATCACCACTACTCAAATTACAGGACATTTTGGCATTCACAATGTATACGGACAGTGGATTAGACCCCCATGGGTCTAATCCATAGCTTCGCATGTCCTAGTTCAGATTTGAGTAGCCTTCCCTTCAGAAATAAATTAATCCATTCAGGAGCTAATGGTCCTTCACCTTTCCTCTCTAAGGCTTTTGCCATAGTGTCATAAGGAGTACGATCGAAGGCACCCTCAATATCTACAAAAATTCCTGCCATAATTTCTTTTTCGGCTAGACTTTTCTCTATTTTGGAAACGAAATGATGTAATGCGGTCTTGCATGATTTGCCAGCCTGATAAGCAAATTGTCCATTATAGAGTGGCTTTTCAACTAAAACCGTGTCTCTAATATGTCTGTCAATAATCTTTTCTAGAGCCTTCATCAAGAAGGATGTCAGGCATATAGGTCTAAATTCATATTTAACTTTCGAACGTTTGACCACACGAATTATCGAGATTCTACTATATTGTTTTTTAAGTAACAATTTCCTTTATTCGGTAAAACTCCAAAATCTAGACGTCCATGTTGGGATCACGATTCTGTAGTTTTACCAGTAAATATAAGAATAAACAATATTTAGTAATCTATATCAAACAATAAGATTTATACACAAATAATGTTAAATAATCCTATGTAAAGAGAAATTGATAATTTCTTTGATGATTTAATGCTTTTAGATGAATGTTTTGAGAATGCACAATATAGTCGGAAGCGATATAAGATAGAAATTTTTTAAAAGTTTGAAGGTTTTATTATTGAAAAACTTCTAGAAGACTATAATATATGAAATAAGGCTAAAATGTCTTCAAAATGAAAATATTTTATAATTTTTTTTTAAGTATAATTCTTTTATATCTTTTTTTTTTATAATGATTCATAGCTAATATTGTTTGTTTGTTATTATTATTATTTATATTATTTGTTAATCTTCTTCACAGATTAACATTATACTCATTTCATGCACTTTTCTGTGCTTTTTCATCCATTTCCTTTCAATATATCGATATATCGATATTTTCCTAGTGATTATGGATATCGATATTTGGTTTTGCGATACCACAAAATTTGAATATCGATATTTTACTTTCAAAGTTCCAACCCTAGTGTACATCACGCAGTATGCAGGGACCTGACTGTACGGATCGGTCCAAGCACAGACACGCAACTTCACGTTCGATGGGGCACGAGTTCCCGAAAGTCGATTCGAACGAAAGAGTTTTCTATTCCTTTCTTATATGAAAAGGAAAAACAAAATGCGAGGTGCGACCAGAAATAAAATTATCAAAAAATAATCGACTCCTGCTACCACACTATGTGGGATAAAAGGTTTACCATAATAGAGCTTCAATTTTGTAAATCCTATGGTAACACCAAAAATTCTTTCATTTCTGATAGAATAACAAAAAATAAACAAATAAATTGAATTGTCATTTTATCGTTTTAAAATCGAATTAAAAAAAAAAGAAAAAAGTAATGCGCCCTAAGCTCGAGGGTGTATATTCAGCTCTAATCTATTCTTGTATAACTTGGCATTATGAAGCATAAAAAATAAAAAATAAAATTGATATTAATAAATCGACATTTTGTGCACCGAGGCGTTGTCGGGCGGCACAATGAAATTACTAAATAAAATTCACGGCACACCTATTATCATTATTTGTTTTGATGAATTAAATAATAAATCAAAGAAGTAAATAAAATATAAGCATAATTGTAATTTTAAAAAACAATATTAATTTGTTATAATTGTTTTAATTTTTTATTTGATTTAATTTAATACTTTAATTTTATTTATTATTCAATATTTTCACGTAACCCTTGGGGCGAACATGTGGCACTCAATGCGTCGAGTGTCATTGCGCGTTGCTGGTCCATTCACCATTATTGAGTGCCATTGCGCGACGGTTCACCATTTCGTAAGTCCAACCACAGCTTCAAAACAGTTAAAAAATATTTTCTCTCTTTAAAATTAGTAAGAAGTGAGAGAATATTGTCACACATGTCCATTTAAGCTACAGCTCATTTAAGCCCCCCTCGATCAGTCACCGTTGTTGCATTTAGATAAAAAACCGGGCATGACTATCTGGGCTCGTACTTCCATCGCATACGAGTTCTGAACTGAACTGACAAAATTATGGATGCAGACCTCCTGAGGACCTGCAGAGCTCTGGAACACTCGGAAAAAGACCTCATACACACAGAAGCCCGTCTATACTGGACACCGCGTCAGCAAATGGCCAAGAAAGGACAATGACTAATAATAATAATAGCTTTATTTTCATTCTTTACAGAACTATAAGCCTCTCTCTTGGGAGATAGGAGTCTGGATTATAAACACATAACATTTGCCATTACTTCAGTTAGGAAAGACTTTAGATTAATTTAACATAAAATAATTGTTTAAAATCAAATATTACTTTTAGAATAAAATTAAATATACTTGATATATAATTGTGTATAAATTCATAACGTAACTATTTGTGTATCTTAAAGTCTATTTATCACTTAAGTCCATAGGTTCCTATTCCTGGCTACAGTAGACCAATAGTCTCCCACTCTCTGCACTATCTCGTCGCCATATTGTAAGTGGTGTTCCTCTCCACCTCTTGTGCTCTCTTGGGATCCACTCAGTGGCAATTTTGGATCATCTTCTTGAATCAAGCCTGGCTACATGACCAGCCCATCTCCATTTCAGTAGACGTGCTTCTTGTAATAAACTTTTAGCCTCAGTTTGAGTTTGAATTTTTCTATTGGTGATACGGTCCTTTCTTTTGATTCCAAAAATGCTTCTAGAAAACTGGAATTGCGTTCTACCTAATTTTTCATAGTATTTTCCTGTTGCGGCCCATGTCTGAGATCCATATAGAGTTACTGGATATAATTTTGCAATACCCTTGCCTTTAAGCCAGGAGGAATTTGACTTTTAAATTTTTTTTTCATGTACCAGTATTTTTTCCATCCCAAGTTAATCTTTCTATGTAATTCATCATTTCTATTTTTAAATAATATGGACTGTCCTAAATATATATAAAGGTCAGTGAAACTGATTATTTGGCTTTTAATTTTGACTTCTCCATTCTTTGAATTTGTAATTATCTTTGTTTTTTCAGTGTTAATATAGAGCCCCACAGATTCACATTGAATAAGAAAGTCTTTGGCCATTTGCTTGATTTCTATTAATGAATTGGCGAAAATAAAAATATCGTCCGCAAACCTCAGGTTTGATAATTTTTACCCATTTATTGATATGCCATTTTATTTCCAGTTTAGTTTATTGAACACATGATTTATATAGGGATAGAGGACGGTCCTATTTAACGCCTCTCTGGATTTTCAGCATTCTGCTGTTTCCTTCCAATGCTATGTAGGCCTTACTGTTTTCGTATATATTTTTTAGTATATTCAGGTACGTACCGCTGATTCTTTGTTCTAGTGCTTGCCATTGTTGACAGAGTCAAATGTTTTTTTTTTTAAATCAATAAAAGCTAGGTAAAGCGGTACGGTATACTCTTTACATTTCTCTAAAATTTGATTTATTGTTTGAAGATGTTCGTTTGTGGAAAATAGGGGTTTGAAGCCTGCTTGTTCATATGGGTGGTTATCATAAATAATTCGGATTAATCTATTTTTAATAATTATTGTGAATACTTTATAGATTGAGGGAGAGAGAGTTATTGGCCTACAATTGTCAATGTCGTTGGGATCTCCTTTTTTATACAATAAAATGATTTCACTGTTGCACCACTGCTGTGGTACAGTGCCTTCCTGTAGCAATCTATCAAATAAGAGTTTAAGTGCTTTAACGAGACAGTTCTTCCCTAGAATAAGGACATGATTAGTGATTTCGTCTGGGCCAAATAGTTTCCCTTTCTTTAGTTTACTTAATGCCTTACAGATCTCTTCTTCCAGGATGCTGTCCTCAAACTGTCGTTTTTCATGTTGTATTGGTATACAGCAGTACGTTGGGGGATTTTGCGTATATAAAGATTTGGTTGAATATTTGGTTATGGATATTTGTATTTCCTCTTGGTGGATGATTATTTTTCCTGAATCGGTTCTAAGTTTATGAATCTATCATTTTTTCATCTCTGCTAATTCTTTGTTGATGCATCTTGTAGATACACAGAAAGGGCAAATAGTGTGAAAACTTTTCCGACTTTCATTCGCTTTTCCCTTGTTTCTCATGAACAGAAAAAGGTGTTTTCTGGGTCCAAACGATTTTCCAGCTGTTTATAGGTAGACAAAAAGGCAAAATAGTGTGAACATGTTATGAATTTTAAATCGCTTTTCCTCTTATATCTCGTGTATTGAAGGTACTTTCTGGGTTCAAACGATTTTCCAGGTGTTTGTAGGCAGACAAAAGGCAAACTCATGTGAAAACTTTTCCGACTTTCATTTGCTTTTCCCTTGTATCTCATGAACAGAAAAAGGTGTTTTCTCAGTTCAAACTATTTTCCAGCTGTTTATAGATAGACAAAAATGTAAAATAGAGTGAAAATATTTCGGATTTTCTTTCGCTTTTCCTCTAATATCTCGTAAAAAGGTTACACGATTCAAAAGATTTTCCGGCTGTAAATATATAAAAAAAGAAAAACTAGTGTAAACAATTTTCCGACTTTTCAATCGCTTTTTCACTCATATCTCGTAAACGAAGGTCTTTACTCGGTTCAAACGATTTTCCAGCTGTTTATAGATATACAGAAAGGCAAACTAGTGTGAAAAATTTCCGACATTCATTCGCTTTTACCTTGTATCTCGTGAACAGATGAAGGTGTTTTCTCGGTTGAAACTATTTTCCAGCTGTTTCTAGATAGAACAAAAGGTAAAATAGAGTGAAAACTTTTCGGATTTTCTTCCGATTTTCCTCTTATATCTCGTAAGCAGGTGGATGTATATTTCACGGTTTGTTGAAATTGATCAATTGACAGCAACCCAACCTAACCTACCCCAACTTTGATCCTATCCTAACTTCACGTTCTATTTTGTTTTATATAGAGTCAAAGTTGGCACCTTCTGAAATTTTGTATTGCTGAGTTGGCAAGCGACAAGTGATCATCGACAGGTTAATGTATCGAATGTGCTTCGATTTGTATCGACACTTTGAGAAGGTTTTGTGCAGCAGTCCGTCGTTTGTTTTGCAACTGTTTAGTGCTTCAAAGCAAGTGTTTTTCAAGTGATTCAAAAGGTATGTCATTTTTAAGTAAACTTAAGCTGTATTTTATATCACAAACTTGTCGCTACACGCCAAACTTTGTTCACTATTTATTTCCTTTTTTCTTTTGTAAGATTCATACAATTTTGTAAACAAACATTTGAAAATATTATTATATAAAGTTGTTGATATTGTTTCACTGAAAAATTGTTATGAATTTGATATTAATTATACCGTATTATTGTAGGTACCTTTTGATTGTAAGTCAATAAAGCCAATCAATACCACTTCTGGACTTTATTATTTAACTACCAAGGACCTCTCAAACAACCAAAATAACAACACGGTTCAAACGATTTTCCGGCTGTTTATAGATATACAGAATGGCAAACTAGTGTGAAAACTTTTCCGACTTTCATTCGCTTTTCCCTTGTATCTCATCAACAGAAAAAGGTGTTTTCTCAGTTCAAACGATTTTCCAGCTGTTCATAGATTGAGGAAAAGGCAAAATAGAGTGAAAATGTTCTGACTTTCATTCGCTTTTCCCTTGTATCTCCTGAACGAATGAAGGTGTTTTCTCGTTTCAAATGATTTTCCGGTTGTTTGTAGATAGACACAAAGGCAAAATAGGGCGAAAATGTTCTGACTTTTAAATCGCTTTTTCTTATTTCTCGTGAACTGATGAAGTTATTTTCTGGGTTAAAACGATTTTCCAGGTGTTTATAGGCAGGCAAAAGGCAAACTCGTGTGAAAACTTTTCCGACTTTCATTCGATTTTCCCTTGCATCAAGTGAACGGTTGAAGATGTTTTCTCGGTTCAAACGATTCTCCAACTGTTTATAGACAGACAAAAAGGTAAAATAGAGTGTAAATTTTTCGGATTTTCTTTCGCTTTTCCTCTTATATCTCCTAAACAGGTGGATGTATATTTCACGATTCAAACGATTTTCCGGCTGTAAATAGATAACAAAATAACTAGTGTAAACTATTTTCCGAATTTTCAATCACATTTTCACTCATATCTCGTAAACGAAGGTCTTTACACGGTTCAAACGATTTTCCAGCTGTTTATAGATAGAGGAAAAGGCAAAATAGAGTGAAAATGTTCTGACTTTCATTCGCTTTTCCCTTGTATCTCCTGAACGGATAATGTTGTTTTGTCGTTTCAAACGATTTTCCGGCTGTTTATAGATATACAGAAAGGCAAACTAGCCTGAAACCTTTTCCGACTTTCATTCGCTTTTCTCTTGTATCTCGTGAACCGATGAAGGTTTTTTCTCGGTTCAACGATTTTCCAGCTGTTTATAGATAGAAAATAAGATAAAATAGAGTGTTTAATCGGATTACTAATTACATAATAGAATATAATAGCATTTACAAAATATTTCAATTTCATTATTAATAATAAAAATATCAAGATATCTAATAGTTTACTTACTTCAACTTACTTTTACTTCAACCGTGAATTTTATTCTCTTATGAGCACTATTCTGCTATTCTAATATTTTAAATAAATACTGGTTAACCATATAAATTATTAAAAAGGATAAGATGGTCGGTTGGTGGTCAAAAAATAATTCTGAAATAGTATAAACTGTTTATTATTAATCAACGTTTAGACCCTCATTACAGGTCTTCATCAGGGTTAACTAGATGTAACAAAAAATGACCTATACAAAGATTGTTATAAATATTAAAAAATTAAAGGATATAATGAGAAAAACCGAACAAAAGAGTTGAATTAGTAAAATATTATACAATTAAACTGATAAAGTAATAACAAATAACTAAAAACAAAAGACAATTAATACCATTATTAAATTCTTTAAAATTAATAATACCTAAATAAGAAATAAAATGAAGTGAGTACCGGTATCGATACTATGCCAACGCTATATATAAATTTTTTTTAAATTATTAGAAATTAAATGAGACATAAAAAAAAAATGAGTACTCTGAAGTAGTGAAACTTTCCATTCGATATAAAATAAGTATTGACAGTACTTGAATGAGTATCGCTATCAATACTATGTCCCCGCTAATAATTTCATTTCTTCCAAATTAATAATAATCGAAAAAGACATAAAATGAAGTTAGTACTCACAAGTATCGATACTTTTCATTCCATATCTAATAAGTATTCACGTACTTCAATGAGTATCGGCGTCGTTACTCTGTCGATATCATATTTCTCTACTCGCTGCTCTCTCTCCCTACATCCTTCTTTTAAGCTTGAAGTGCACCCCATGTTAGGGGCGGAATATATCCCTTCTAATTTATTTTGTATTTTGATATTTTTACTTTCACTGCAATCATTACGTTGACCTATTCTAACTAAAATAAATTTTAAACATTACCTTATTACAATATATTATATTGTATTAAAGTAAAATTAAGATTTTTAATAAAATTATCAAGCCTTACATACATTTTTTATCCTGACGTTATCTTATAATAGGATCATGAACTTTAGACAGAAGTATCGATTCCGAGTATCAAGTGACATATATTGGGTAGGTTTGGTAGGTTGGAAGTCCTGAGTATCGATGTGATCCTGAGTGTATCGATCTGATTCCATTGATCCTGAGTATATTCCAGGTGTCGAGTATCGAGTGCTAAGTATTGAGTATTGGATAATACGTATTGAGCATCAATTACTGAGTATCGAGTAGTCACTTACAACATCAATAACAGAGAACCAAGTATTGATTACCAAGTATCGAGTATCATGTTACAGATTCTGGGTATCGTGTATCGATTACCATTTTTTGAGTATCGGGTACCATTTATCGAGTACTGAGTAACAAATATTAAGCATTGAATATCGATTGCATAGTTGTGATTATCAAGAACAGACTATTGAGTACCCAGTACCAAGTATCGAGTAGCCAGAATCGATTATCGTATAGTACCAAATCCTGATTATCGGATATCGAGTAGCCATTATTGAGTATAGAGTATCAAATACCATGTACCGAATGTCGAGATTCAAGTACCAAATATCGAGTACCGGTTACCGAGTATCGAATTCCAATTTCCGAATATCAAGAACGGATTATCGAGTACCAACTATCGAATAGCCAATATCAAGAATCGAGCACGAGATCCTGGGTATCGGGTATCGAGTACCTAGTATCGATTAGCTACTATTGAGTATCGAGTATCGAATAACGTGTTCCGAATATCGAATAACAAGAGTCGAGTATCGAGTACCATGCATCTAGTATCGGATACTAAGTATTGCATATCGAGTAACAACTACAGAGTATAAAAACCCAAGAACCGAATAACAAATAAAGATTACCCTGGGTCGAATACCAATGATCGATAAGCAAGTACCGAATATCGAGTATCAAGAACTGAGTATCGAATACAGATTACCAAGTATCGATTAACAAATAGCGTGTAGTTACTACTGAGTATCGAGTAAAGAAGCGAGAACCGGGCACCAATTTCGAAAACCAAGCCCCGGGTATCGAGTACCCACAATTGTGTATCGAGAACCTAATACAGATTATTTTTTTTTATTTTTCTTTCGCTACCTCTCTTGCGCCATTTAGCATAGAGGACCTTCAATCCATCGGAGCCATTCTTCCCGGTCCTGACAACTCTTCTTCATTTGAGCTAGAGTTTTTCCTCTTTCACCTCCTATTCTTTGGATATAATCCTCATAGAGGATTCTCGGGCGACCACGGGGTCTTCTGCCTATCGGGCGGACTTCCATAACCTTTCTAGGAAGCCATTCTTCGTACACGCGACAGATATGGCCGAACCACTTCAGCTGTCTTTTAGAGATCTTCAGTTCTGCCACCTGCAGCTGATCCCGTATGTTTGTATTCCGCACTCGGTCCCTTGTTTTACCGACCACTCTGCGAAGGCATTTCATTTCAGCTCCTGTTGTCCGGCTGATGTGCTTGTCAAGCATAATCCAACTTTCACTCCCATATACCAGTGTTGGGGGGTATACTGCTTTGAATATATGAAGTTTCGTCGCTTTCCCTACATTTCGGTGGCCAACTATGCTATTGCAGATCAGGTAATATATCTAATTTGCTTTATTCTATTTATTGCAATCCTGCTAATGATTGTTCCTAAGTAGGGAAAGTGGTCCACCACTTCGAGAGCCTCACCATTGCATAACAAACGCACATCTTCCTGTTCATGCCTAGATATGACAGGCACTTTGCTTTTGGCAATATTTATTGCCATTCCGTTACGTTGGAGCTCCTCTTTCCATTCCACAAGGGCTTGCTGCAGCTTCTCCTTAGAGTCCGCAAGAAGAACGATGTCATCAGCGTAGAGAAGGCTCTGGACGACAACAGGACGCATATTTCATTGACCGATTAGAGTTGGTGATGTTCTACTCTTACTTACTTAGTATGGGGCTAAGGTTATCACCCTGCCTAACTCCTTTATCCATGTGGAATGTATCGGTCTCTCTCCCATTGATCCGCACTACCCCTTTTGCATTTTTATAAATTGCTTTTATAGCATTGATAAGATCCCCTGGGACGTTTTTATTCCCCAAAGCATTCCATATCTCCTTGTGTGGAACAGAGTCGAAAGCAGCCTTCAGGTCGAGAAAGGCTAGGAAAAGGTCTTTGTCTCGGTCCCATGCTCCCTCTAATACTTTTCTAAGAACAAAAATGTGGTCCTGCGTCTGTCTACCGGGTCTAATACAGATTATCAAATATTTTATTCAATTTCTTGCAATCCCAGAGTACCGAATATCGAGTAACAAGAGTCGAGTATCGAGTATCGGATACTGAGTATTGAGTATCGAATGCCAACTAGTGAGTATAAAGATGCAAGAATCGGGTACCAATTATCGATTACCTAGTGTCGAGTATCGTGTAACAACTATCGAGTATCAAGAATCGAGTATCGAATACAGAGTACCAAGTATAGGGTAGCATGTATCAAGTACTGAGCATTGTATATCGAAAACTAATCACCGAGTATCGAGTATCCAGAACTGAGTATCGATAACCTAGTACAAGTTATGGAATATTTGCTCAATTATTTAAATTTCAGTGTGCCGTGTATCAAGTATCTACTATTGCGTATCGAGCATCGAATACCGTGTTCCGAATATCGAGATTCAAGTACAAGATTACCGATTACCGAGTATCGAATTTCAATTTCTTAATTTCAAGAACGGGTCATCGAGTACCAACTATCGAATAGCCAATATCAAGAATCAAGTACGAACTCCTAAATTTCGGGTATCGAGTAACAAGTATCGATTAGCTACAATTGAGTATCAAGAACCAAGTACAACCACAGAATACATTTGCAGAAACGGCAAACCATGGAAGACTGGTGACACCAGCTACCCCGCTCCAGCGATCCCTACCCCAATACTGCAGGCATTGGTAGTTTTATATTGCGAACAATTCAGTAGTCGTTGTTACTATCGTTCCCAATATGTTTGGGGTGTTTAATCCGAATCTGAAGTAATCCAACATTTTTGTGTGTGCATTTTAAGATATTTGCAAAAAAAAACACAGGGAAATTGAGGAGATCGGCCTCTTCTCCTACAATCCCACGGTCAAATGTTCCATGAAGTTCCGGTCAGCATTTTTTCGTCAACTTACAATTGAGTGCCCCGCTTCTCAAATGTATCGAAAAGAAGTGTGATGATGCGCCTCTTGTTGTCCTTATTGGCCAATATTTTTTCCTGAGGTAGTTGATGGTGGATTCCTCGAAAATTATATCATAGCAGAAGTGAGAAGCACAGAATTGGAATTGTTGAGCACTTTTGGTGATCTTATTAACCGCATCCTCTGGATAACTATAGAAACAATCGAGAGGCATTGCTACCAAAGTGGGTTTTGATGTGGCTGATGATAGTGTAACATGGATGTATTACTGAAAATATTACCGAAATTTCTGTTTTTGTTTTTTTTTGCTGCTAAGCAGCTCGCACAGGTCTTTAGAAGTAGTAAATTTGCTTTTTTATACTAGCTTAGGTGCAAAAAAATAAAAATAGAACTACTTGGCCTTTTGCAAGGTCGGGCCCTTTTTTATGCCTATATTGACTGTAATAAAACCTGTAAAGCCTGTCTTCTATGACTTGCCGCTTCTACTCTCTGCACGTATTCTTAGATGTATTCAGACACCCAGAAGGATCCAGAATGTGCTACAGTTACCAATTGTCAAATTAGTATAATGTCTTTCATCGTTGTTGTGTTCTGGTCTCGCATGCATCACATCATGGACAAAATAGTCACATGATTGCTAATAACGTAGAAGTTATAGCGACAGATTAATGTAAATCAACTTAAAACTAATAAAAAGTACATAGATTAATTAATTTAAAAATTAAGTACGTGCATAGAAGTAAAAATAGTCTCAAACCACACCTTTTTTTCTTAAACGTAGATTTATTTTTTTCTCTTGTATTTTAATTATTTTTATTTGTTTCAATAACTTTTAGGGAGGACGGCCCTCCCCTGCCCCCCAGCGTACGCCCATGTAAATGTCTCTTTCTCAGTGCTCCATTTCCTTCTTTTCAAATATTTCTTGAATCAGATCAATGACTAGAAAAATCCACAATTGAAACAAAATTAATGCTTAATGCTAAAAGTTGCTTGTCTGACACCAACACAAATTAGCAGCACTATCTAATTGTTATTAATGTTATTTTATGCATTTGTTCATCGGTAAAGTGCAAAATATTGTGCAGAAATTGCATCATTTTAGTTCTATTTATAACATAAAAAATTATATTTTCATCGCCTAGATTTTCACTTTTTCTCCTAATTATATAAAATTTTCTTGGCGGAGGTTCCCAGCTGTGTATGGAAAACTCCCAAGACATCTCGGCAGTTTGGCTTCCCTGAAAAATTTGGTATGGGCTCCCATGGGTAGAAGCTCAGCATAGATTGGTATCAGAATATTCAAATAACAGAGCGGAGAAGCTAGCTGTCCTCAAAGCTACAAAATATTTCTTTAAAAATATGGCAGACACATGTACAGACTTAACTATTGAAACAGAAAACATGAATGTTATACACTCAATTCAAAACGCAAAAATTCATGACGGACTTAATGACGAAATCAGAAATAATTTGACTAAGCTCCCGTTTCAAAATAAAACATAAATATGGTATGGATCATACGGCACTCAGGAATAAAAGGAAATGAAAGAGCGGACACCCTTGCGAAGTTAAGCGCTCACAGTGATCTCCACTACCATACAATAAGGTCGCTATATCCTACATTAAAGGAGATATCAGAAAGGACACAATAATTAAATGGAATCATAGTCTCCTTCATAATTTAATAGGCATGGAGCAGGTAAAATATTAATCAATAAACTTTCCTTCTTAGAGGTTGACATAGAAGGAAAAAAAAAAAAAAAAAAAATATATATATATATATATATATATATATATATATATATATATATATATATATAATTCCTATTATTGTATTAATGAAATCTTTCCTCTAAATGAAAATATAAAATTCTTTTTAATACAAATAAATCACATAAAACGAACATACAAACTTGGATACTGCTTCCATTCCGTAAGGAAATCTTTTTTTATCTGGTTGCAAGTAACCTGAGGCATTTCTCTCTTTCTCCAACCAGCAATCATCAATGATAAGATATTCATAGCCCGCAGCTAAGTAGCCTTCTTCCACCATTGCCGTTGCTATTTTCCTTATGAGTCTATCACTGAAATCATAAGCGATGGGATTTTTATAAACAAGTTCCACACTATCTACGATATTTATGGGTGTTTAATAGATACATCATTAATATTTAATATTAGAGTTTGAGTAATTTAGATCTTTGCCATTTTGGGAATTGTTTTTAAAATATGTACCTTATGCACTCGTGTGGATATTTTTCACAGTCGATGGTACACCTGTATCTCTGCCATGTCATCCATCCCATTGGAGGAGTAAGGGCTAATCCGTTATCCAAACTGTCCCCCATCTCCAACGACAAAAATAATATCATCCACAGCATCGAATGCCTAAAAATAAATAAAAGAAGATTGTTTTCAACAATTAAATTAATTTATCAGTGTTGGTCACCACTTAGGTACTCAATAGGCACTGCACCCATCCAAGTGGTCGCCAAGCTTTTCTGTGCTTAACCTTTAGTACTGTATAGCTACTGCACTAGCCCGCTTGGCTATCCCGCTCATATATTGAGTTACAACATATGAAAAGTCTGTTTCTGGTCCATGAGGCAAATAAAATAAAAACAAACTTTAACGATATTTTTTTTTTATTCAAAATAACTTTCGTTAGCTTCAATGCATTTCTCTCAACGTCTAATTGAAAATTTTCATTCTGAAATATTTGATTTTTTTTTAAATGTGCCAAGCGAACTTAAACTATGTATTAATCATAAATTTTAAAAATGTTAGGGGGGGGGAGTAAATTGTATAAAACACCAGCCTCTACAAAAAAATTATTAATTACCTACTGTTAATTGAAGGCAATATTATTTAGTCTGAACATTTGAAAGTTTGAAACATTACGTGATCAAATCGTTCAATAAATAACCAAAACTGTAATGTTTGACGAGTAAAGAAGTATTAAGATCATTTAAAAAAAAAAAAACTTTTACTGGTGCAATTATCGCTTGTTCCTCCCGATCTTACTCGAAGGTCGCCGAACTAGCATACTCTAGCGTCCTTTGTGCTAGCTACCTTCTTTGTGTTCAATTGTAACATTCGTGTTCATTAAAATTATTAAAATTATTACTGTTTTAATTGTATATTATTTAAAATTATTAGTGCTGTCGACTTCCGCTCATTACGTTCGCCCAAGAAATAAACCAAACAGCAACGAATCCTTTTCAGTTGAGGTCGGTGTCTTATAGTAATTTCAATGATTACTGCTTTAAATAGATCACAGCTGACGACTTCCGCTCGCTACACTCGTTCAAGAGATAAATAAACCCCAAAACTTCCTTTTCAGTTGAAGTCGGGTCCTTACCGTAATTTAAATTATCACTCCTTTAAATTATTACTACAACTTCCCCAGATCACCGGAAGTCGATAGCATTAACAATTTCAAATAATATGTAATTAAGGTAATTGCAGTAATATACTTAATATTAAAATTGCAGTAATGACGCTAGAGTATGCCAGTCCGGCGATCTTCGAGTAAGATCGGGACTACAAGTGATAATGCGCCACTCTTGTAAAGTTGTACACTTTTAAAACGGACAAAAAAAAACCCTATATTTTAGAAACCAATAACTTCTTTTTCCCCTAACATTTCCCCAACACACCTAACCACCCCCTGATGTTGTGTTTTGCTATGCTTCTTCCTCAGTGTCATCCGAACTGCTTCGCCCCAGTGCTGATCCCTGCAGATTACCCCTCTCAAAGATGTTTTGTATCATGTGGAGTGTAGACACGATGGGTACTAAATAAACTCTATTCCTTCTGATTTGCCCATATTCAGTACTCATAACATAAGAGCGCGGTGCATCAGTCGGCCTCACTATCACTCCATACCTTTTCATATCTTTGATCCACACCTTTTCATTTCTATTAAATGGTTTCAACATCTTAACACCTCTCCTGGCCTCAAAATTTCTTTTATATCTGAATCTCAATGCTTTATCTTTCAGTTTGAATTCATATACCTTTTTCTTTGTAACCCCTTGAAAGTTGTTTACTGAGAGCAGAGTTGTTCGGAGGGCCGTTCCGTATAAAAGCTGAGTTGGTGATAACTCATTTTCCAAGGGAATGTTTCGATATTCCATAAGACCTAAATTGGGATCTTTATTCTTTTCAAAAATCATCTTGGCAATGCGAACTGCTTTCTCAGCCATACCGTTGGAGTGAGGTTACTATGTGATGAAAACCATATTCTTTTGCAAACAGCTGGACAGACCCGGATGTAAATTGAGTTCCTCCATCGGATCTCAGAATTCATGGACAACCATATCGGGAAAAATGTTTTAAGACGAGATATGACTGCCTCCGAAGTCAATATGTTTAGTTGCACTAATCCCATAAATCTTGAATAATAATCTTGCACAACTAAATACCAATGATTTTGGCATTTTAGCAGGTGAATTCCAACAGTTTCTCAAGGATTCCCTGGCAGAGCTGTTACCAAAAGAGGTTCAGTTCGATTCCTGCAGTTTTCTTTACAAGTAATGCAATCAATCATCTACCATGTTTTTTACGTCTTTAGAACATCCCGGCCGCCAAATAGAATCTTTAAGGCGACGTCTTGATTTAACGATTCTGAAATGCACTTGATGTACTCTATCCAACATATCTTCACAAAGTGCTTTCGGATTAAACAATCTGGTACTAAAAAGGAGCGAACACTTAGCAATATTTAAATCGCCTCTGTACTTTTAGTCCACGACCCGCTTGAGATTAATTGACTTCTTTGTGTGCAGTCACTGTCCTTTTGTTGTACCGTTCTAATCTCTTCTAGTTTTCTATCAGAACAAGGTAAGTTCTGGATGAGACTACCTACAAAAAGCTCTTCTTTCAATGCATGCATATGATTTTCTGTTGTTAATCGCGAATTTCTTGAAAAATAATCTGGAATAAAAAATGTTTTCCCAGGTATGTATCTGATGATGAATCTAAATTGCGAAAATCTCATGCGAAAGCGTTGTAATCTTGCTAGTTAATCCGAGATAGGCTTACTGCCCAAAATCATTAATATTAGCTTGTGATCCGTAATTAATACAAATTCACTTTCCAAGATGTAATGGGAGAACTTTTCACAGCCCAGCGTAAGAGCAAGGGCTTCTTTTTGTATCTGTGCATAGCGAGTTTCCGTATCTGACAGAGATCTGGAGGCGTACATTACAGGTCTCCTTAATTCGTCAGATAGCTGTTCTAACACTGCACTGAAGCCGAAACTTGAAGCATCTTCAGAAATTCTGGTAGGTCCCCCCTTTCATACAGCACCAAAACTGGACTTTTACTTATCTGGACCTTTACACGATTTCATGCTCCCTCTTGCACCTCTTACCAAGTCCACTCATTATCCTTTTTCAAAAGTGTTCTTAATGGTGGAGTGATATATGCCAAGTTCGGTATAAACTTTACCAAGTAATTTACCATGCCTAAAAACTGCCTTAGATTCGTTAGATTAGTTGGGGAGCTTAGATTTACTATGACTTTTACTTTGTTCCATTTTCAATCACATGTCTAAGAAAGTTCACTTTCGAAAGTCCAAATTTGCATTTGTCTTTATTCAGTGTAACACCGTGCTGCTGGAGTGTTTGAAGAACAACTTTTAATAGTTCATCATGTTCTTCTTTAGATCTTCCTGTAATTAAGATAACATCTGTCTGATTAAAGACTCCCTCCAATCCAACTATAATTTGATAACATTTTTTTTGGTACACTTCAGGTCCACAACAAATACCGAATGGCCATAGAGTGAAATTAATTTTGCTATTTTATAGCTTACCGGATCTAGAGGACCTGTAGAAATCCGTTGGAAGCGTCTAGGAAAGAAAACACCTAACTTCCTTCCAGTTAGGCTAGAGTCTCATCGGAGCTGCCATCTTTCTCTTCTCACGATTTTTTTTTAACTCGATATAATCTACGCACACTCGTACACTATCACCACATTTCCTGGGGACAACAACAATCGGTACACACCAGTCAGTAGGCTCAGTTTTGGCTCAATTATGTCTGCGTCCTGCAGTTTCTCAAACTCTGTTTTGATCTTATCCCTCAAATAATCACACTTCATTTTTCCAAGTTTTTGAAATGCCTGAGGATAGTGTTGAATGAAAATACCTGAAGTTACATTATTTACGTCTATCTGCTATAGATTTAGCTTCATTACGCCCTGTCTACTTAACAAGAGAAGTTTCTGTTTCTTTAGGATATAAAAATCCTCCATTATTATCCTTTCATTATAAATGATTGGAGCTCTGACAACCCCTTCCACTTTCAATTCAGTGTACCCCAGCCCATATAATTTGTTTGCTGTCTCTAGTGGACATACCTTCGACGAATTACATAAATCGCTACTGATTATAGACACATCTGCGCCTGTGTCTAACTTAAATGTAGTTGGGTTTCCTGCAAGTAGCAAGGGGTTGGCGGGATGGGCTGACAGATGATTGACTGTTCAGGAACGCAAGATGCATTGCCAACAGAGGTAGCAATAGCAAATATTAATTTCATGCAGACGAGGGTGATTATTTACATTTATTGTTTTGTTTTCGTGTCGCCAATATAGTAATATTTTAAATCCACCTTAGGCTTCTATTTCTATCATTAATTGAATGCTCGAGAACGTAAGATGCATTGCAACTGCGGTAGCCCCACTAGTTGTCCACAAAGGGATACTGACCTTATCGCGCACATACTTAAAATGCTGACATTAATTACAGGCATCAGGCCGTACATATTATTTTAGATGTATTTCAACCTTTTAACTCTTCTCGGTGCTCTACAAACATTAGTAGGTTGCCATATCATTTTCTTTTAATGAGCAATAAATCTGGACCTTTAAACTCGTCTCGGTGCTCGATAAAAATTAGCAGGTTGTCACATAATTTACTTTTAATGAGAAATAAATCTAAACTTTTAAACCCATTTGTTTCGTTGGCCGAGGCAATTTACGTAGTGAAGGACAAGGTAGTTAAAAAGCTATAAATTACATGTGATAGGATACGATAAATTACAATGCACACGGCTTGTAAGGTAGTTTGGTAAATATAAAAACATTAGACAGGACGTAGCCAGATCAGTTTTTCTTTTAATGATCAATAAATCTACAATAAAATTAATTGCATCCTTGTCCTGACCAATGCACTTTGCGAAGGCCAAGGTAAATAAATCTATCATCAGTTCCTAGTCCAAAATTAACCATATGGAAAGTTAAAGCGTGATGCGCCGCACAGTGGTTGGAAGGCAGAAAACACCTATTTGTTCATAGAGTTAGAAAAATCATTTTGTTTTCACTATTGATAAATAAAATAGTTATCTAAAATATTTTACCTATTTAATCGGAAATATTTTAATTTTAACACTTGCAACAAGTCTCCAAATCCAACCACAGAATAATGTTTGATTTTTAATTATTATCATAGCCACTCATACAGTTTGTTCTTGGTGCGATTTTCCTTTGTAATAAACAACAGCAATATCAGACAATATAATGAGTGGAAAAAAAATCATTCTTTGTTTATTTTAAGCTAATAATAATTTCCCGAATAAGTAACATAAAAAAGGGCTATAAAAGTGTTTTATTAGTATATATATTCCAAACGCAGCCGACCCCAGGTCTAAAATCTATTTTTTTCTTAAAACATGACTACTGATACAATATTTTTAAAACTGCAGCTGGGCCCGACTGTGTGTACAATTTGATTTTGAAAATTGAATTAATCTTGTTATTTGTTTATTGCTTCCTCACACCTGAAGCTGTCGAATCCATATGAGGTGCATGACACCTACAACTGTTCATCTGATTTTGATGAAATTTTAAGGAATTATGTAGGTTGGTGTCTAAATGGTCACATGTAAATTTTATACAATTCCATCCGCTACTTTCGCATACGCAGGCGAAAATATATTTTCCTTGACACACCTATATCTCTATAACGGCTCGTCCGATTTGGCCCAATGCTGGAGGAAAGTTGGCAATCAGTGATAGTTTCATCCTGTTTTAATTTTGCCCAATACCATTTACACTTTCGTTGAAGCATGCGCAATCCCATTTTCCTAGACACACCCATATTTCAAAAACGGCTCTTCCGATTCAGTCCAAAGTTGGAGAAAAGTTAGAGGCTAGTGTAATAATGGTGTAGTATCAATTTTGCCCAATTTCGATCTACTAAATTTAGCTTACGCCTGCGCATATGTATTTTCCATGACATGCCTATATTTTAAAAACGGCTCGTCCGATTTGGCCTAAAGTTTAAGAAAAGTAGGACATTAGTTTACAAATGGTCCATTATCAATTTCATGAAATTACATGTGTATATATAAGTTAAGCTTCAGCAACTCCAAACATAAAAAAAAAGAAAGGAAAAGGTTTAAGTAATGACACACACAATATACGAAATAAGACTAACTTTATTCAGGTTTTAATTCTCCTTATATACATTCTGTTGTTTACAGCCTTATATGGTATTAAGGCTGATAGTGCTGCACTCCGGGCCTTAACTCCCCCAGCGCGTACATTTCGTAAACTTTACAAATCCATAGGAACGAAGTGAACAGTGGTCAGCCGTTAATGGCTCACATTCCAGACTTACTTCCTAAACTATGAATATATTCCAGACTTACTTCCTAAACTATGACTATATTCACACTTCACTGTTCCCTGTAATCGCCTCACTCATATTTTAAAACTATGTACATAAATAGTGAATGCAAAAACAGGGGGAGGGGGGGTTCTGGCGCAGAAAGGGGAGGAAGGGGAACGACCGGTGGCGTACGCAAGTAGGCGTCTCACGGAAGCAGAAAAGAGATATACCGCGTTGGAGAGAGAACTGATAGTGTGGGCTATTGATGATTTTAGGGCCTATGTGCTCGGAAGGAAACAGACCACACAGACCACAGACCCTTGCAGTGGGTTGGGAAATAACAGGAATCTCCCGCTGAAAAGAATTCCTCAGCCAATACAGCATGGAGGTGGAGTACAAGCCGGGGAAAGAAAACGTCGCAGATTGGCTGTCCAGGACGATGATGATCAATGCGGTTAAGGAGGGCGGAGGGGTGTCGTCCAGAGATCTACGACAGTTCCTGCGGGAGTGGACGCATGACCGAGAAGGGGAACAAGACGGATCAGAGGCCACTGACGCGGAGCAGTCGACAGCAGAGGAGAGCTCTACAGAGGAGAGATCTACATATCTACCCATCATTTGTGCGTGGGAAACGAGATAATTAGGGATAAGATGAAGAGATTATGGAGAACCGAACAGATCGGAGTCGACAGAACATTCATCTGGTGCAACCTGATGGTAGTAGTAGCGTTCTGGCTGTCGATGAAGAAGGACCTACGTCTGGCCGTTCCGTGGGATTATCCCCACCCATTGTAGTTTTACTTAGAGCTCAGTCTGCTCCTGGACACCGGTGAGGTAACGCGCGTTTTTTAACTTGTCTGTGGTTATCGGTGTGCTGGCGCGAGTGAGTACGCGTGGGTGATTCCCGAGGGACACTAAGTGGCGAATCGGGACGCCCGGAGGACAGGAGGGTCAACAAATTTATAAGTTTTTTCACCCGTTATAGGGTTTATTTTGTTTTTAATTTTATTTGACTTTTGGTGAGCGCTGGACAGGAAGTCATTTGACCGAAATTAGTTATAAGTTAGACTAAGTGCGGAAAGGTGAAAACCACGCGCGGAAAGCGCACAGTTAAAAACCTTTTTTTTTTGAAACCCTAATTTTACGTAATTTATTACGTAAATGGGGGATTCTGAAACCCCGGTCGAGGGACCGAAAAATACTGAGATTTTGTTGATGGATCAGAAAGAAGAGCCACCAAAACCACAAAGGGTGGTCAAAATGGCAGCTAACATGGACCTCGAGAACAAAATGGCGGCGGTTAAATCCACAAATTCTCATGGTGGCGTGGTCAGGATCTACACCTCGACGGACATGGAGTCCTATAAGGATACGGACGAGGAGGCGGGGGCCGAGGAGAACCAGGGTCCAAAGGTTACCCCTCAGAACCTGAGAAGGTCCAAGAGGGCCAGAAACGAACCCTCCCCCCCCCCATCGCGAGAGGAAGGTGAGGATAGACCTTCCTCGAAGGCATATAAAGCAGCGGAGGACATGAGGGAGTACCTCCGCAAAAGGACAAAGTGTACCCTAGATCAGCAGGCCTACTTGAACGGGAGGGTCACGGAGATGAGAGACATGATCGTGGCCCTCGAAGAGAAGTGGAGAGGAGTTCCCCAGCTCGTGAAACACGTGGTTAGAGAGGCTTTAGCCACGGATTATCTCCACGAGGTCATAGCACTTAAGGTTTCGGCGGTAGTTGCCCCGATGGTGGCAAACTCTATAAGTGAAGCCGTCGGAGCCACTTATGACGAAGAGATGAAGAGGTGGGTCTCCCCAACTGTGCACAGGGTCGACAGGATTATCGACACCCTAAAGCTGTCAAAGGAGGAGACCCAAATTTTGAAGCTCACAGCCCAGACCCGGGCAGAAGAGAGGAAGGGGAAAGGGAAGGAGCCTGGAAGATTGGCGGGGCCATCTATGAAGCAGGTGGTACATTCTCCTAGGGCCCAGAAAGAAGAGAAGGAAGTGGTTAGACGAGTGACTTTGGTCACGGAAACAACCGAAGAGGAAGAGGAGCAGCCGTGGACAGAGGCGAAGAAGAAGAAGAGAAGGCCGAGAACCAGGGTTAGGGCCGAAGAGGACAGGGAGAGGAAGGAGAAAGTTCCCAGAAGGAAGACATTTGCGGATGTTCTGGGAAAAGTGGCCCTAAAGTCGGTCCCCAAACCCCAATATAGTCCCCAAACCCCGAGATAGTCACCTACATCACGGTGAAGGGGAAGGGGACCGATGGTAACTGGTCCCCCAGCAGGATCTATGAACAGCTGCCGACAAAGGAGGAGCTTGAGGCCTTAGGGGCCACAGCAAAAATTGAAAAAGTTACCAGGTCTGGTGCCGTCCTGGTAAGGACGGAAGGGGCCGACCAGGCCAGAAAAATCTTAACTTGGGGCAAAATGGCGGAAAAGGGGCTCGAGGTAAGCCTTGCCAAGACTAGGTGGCCCCGAATAGAGGTCAGAAAGGTTCCCAAACACTGGGAGGAAGGGACCCTGGAGAGATACCTGTGGAGAAAGATCCCACAGGTTAAGTGTGAGGAGGAAGAAAGGAGGGGGTGGGTGAGACCCTGTTTCTCCACCCCAGTGAGAAGTGGACTTACGAGGAGTTGGGTGATAGAGACCCACCCATCCATCAGGCTGGCATTAATGGAGCTGACGGAGAAGGACGTCAGCGGAGGATGGTGGAGCCTCTCCATGAGAGACTACCTCGACCCCCCGCTCTGCCTAAAGTGCCAAGACTATGGCCACCCTGCGAAGTCCTGCAGCAAGGAGATTGCGTGCAGATGGTGCACGGGTACCGGGCATAAGGCAAGTGAGTGCCCGGGGAAGACCAGAGGAGCCGCCCCTTGCTGCAGGAACTGCAAAGCGAAGGGCAGAGAGGGGAAGGACCTACAGCATTGTGCTGGCAGCAGGGAGTGCCCGATACACCTGGAGATGATGGAGGGGCTGGCGAAGAGGACCCGGTATGCGTAGGCTGCAGATCCTGCAGGTCAACATGGGCCGAAGATGGTCGCGGATGAGTTACGTACTCTCGCCCGGTACTCTCGTGTCCACCTACATGCCGCCGAGACCGGCTGATGCCGAGGATCTAGCTGCCGTGGAGGCTGTCGCGCAAAGGTGTAGAAACGCGATAGTCTGTTCTGACACCAATTCGTGGAGCACGGCCTGGGTTTCAGTGCGCACAGACGCCAGAGGGAGAGCAGTAGAAGAGAGCCTGGCGAGGTGTCAACTCGTGATCGTTAACGAGGCCTCTGGCCCCACATTTGTTGGAGCGAGGGGTCAGAGCTGGATAGACGTGACACTCGCCATGGCTACAATGGCGCGGCGCATTGCGGACTGGACCCTACGGTCTGACACGAGCTCCGACCACCGGGTCATTGCCTTCAGTGTGGTGCAGGAGGAAGGCGAGAACGCCCTAGAAGTGGAAAAGGGCTTCGTGACCCGATCGGCGGACTGGAGGGCCTTCTCCAGTGAACTGGAGGGTGTACTCGCGGATAGAGACTGCGAGGAGATAGCGCCGATGGAGGTAGAGTTAGATATTGACCACAGGGTGGCAATGCTGACGGGCGCTATCACGGAAGCGGCTAGTGCATCCCTCCGACGCCGAAGGGCGACGAGTCGAGACATGCACTCCGCGAAGAGACTAAGCGTAGGTATAGGGTGTACCGAAACGGCGTGCGTCGCCAGAAGAAAAGGTCCTGGGACGAATTCATCGTTGAAGAGACGGAGAAGAACCCCTGGGGAATACCGTACAGGGTGGCATTGGGCAAGGTGAAGCCTCTCACGATGATGGCTTCCCTGAGAGTAGGAGGAGCCCAGGCAACCACCCTGGAGGAAGCGGCATTGATGTATTTAGATTTTACATATCTCAGGGATGACCCGTCCCAGGACAGCGAGATAGACGCCATGGTGAGACGCACCACGGTATACCCACCAGGTGCCGACCTATGCCCACCATGGGACATATGGGACCTTCGTCTGGCCGTGGAGAAGCAGAGGATCGGGAGAGCTCCGGGACTGGACGGAATAGACGCTGCGGGCCTCAGGAATAGTACCCCGTACGTTGAGGAGGAGCTCCTCCAGATATTCAATGATTGTTTGGAGAGGGGTCACTTTCCAAGCAAGTGGAAGACCGCAGACTTGAGACTGCTCTACAAGGGAGGAGGGAAGGACAAAGAATCGCCTAAGGCGTACAGGCCGATATGCCTCCTCCCTGTCGTCAGCAAAATCCTGGAGCATCTGATCGTCACACGTCTTCGCCCGATCCTCAGTGCAGCTAGTCATCCACAGCAATTCGGCTCGACCCGTGGCAAGGGAACCATAGATGCGCTGCTTAGAGTGCGTAGGGACGTGGAGGAGAGGGCGGAGAAATATGTCATGTTGGTGCTCTTCGACATATCCTCCGCCTTCGACAGTGTATGATGGCCCTACGTGCTTCAGCGGCTGCAGGAGTTCGACACCCCCAGCAATCTGTACTCCCTCGTTAGTAGTTACCTCAGTAACAGGAGCGTGAAGATCAGAGGTAGCTACTACGAGGTAGAGCGGAGGATAGAGAGAGGCTGTCCTCAGGGCTCTGTCCTGGGTCCGGCCCTGTGGAAGCTTGTCTTCGACCAGCTGCTGGGGGAATTGGAGGTGAGAGGGTTCCTTGCCACGGCCTACGTCGACGACCTGGCGGTAATAGTGGCCGAGGATAGCAGAGCCAGACTGAAAACACAGGCAGAGAGGTGCGCCAGTCTCGTGTCGGAATGGTGCGTGAGGAGGAAGCTGAGCATGGCCGTAGCCAAGACCCAAGCAATGCTCGTAAGAGGCTCCACAGAAAGGGCTCACCCTGTCATACTGAGCATAGGTGGCCAGAGAGTGAGGATGGGTGAGGAGGTGACGTACTTAGGAGTGAAGATGAGGAGAAGATTCGACGTCACACCTCACCTAGACTACCTGAAGGATAGGGTGACCCGGTCTATAAATGGCTTGTACAGGATTGGGGGTGCGTTCTGGGGCATCAGATACCCAGCTACAATGACCATTTACAAGGGGGTGGTCATGGGTATCTTGAGGTACGCATCCCCAGCATGGAGCCAAAACCTCACGCAGTTGCAGAGGAAGAGGCTGGCGACGATCCAGAGACTGGCTCTGCTTAGTGTCACTAAGACATACAGAACGGTGTCGCATGAGGCGGTGCAGGTGCTAGCCGGAGCGAAGCCCCTGGACCTCGTCCTCAAGGAGGACAGAATAAAGTATAATGTGAAGAGGCAGGGGCTCGACGCGCTTCCGGAGGGACTCCGTAACAGAGTTGGCGAGACCCCCAACTAATGGAAGAAGATTCTGAGGGAGGATACCATCGAGGAATGGAACAGACGGTGGGTAGGTAGTCAGAAGGGAGCTATCTTGAGGAAGTTCTTCCCCACCGTCCAAGCAAGATTGAAGGCGAGATGGGTCCTCCCTGATTACTGGGTCTTGCAGATGCTGACAGGGCATGGAGGTTTCCGGGGGAAACTGCACGACCATGGAAAAGACATAGACCCCCGGTGACCCACCTGTGGAGTCCCTGAAACAGCAGAACACGCCATCGTATCCTGCACCGCAGTAGAAGGACACCGTGCCAGGTTGTCGAGAAAGACCGGAATCTTCGCCCTCGCCGAATCGGACTTTCCCCGTCTGATGGAGGAAGAAGCGTACCCCTTCTTCAAGGAGTTCATATACGGGTTGAAGGAGATGGTGGGCCCTGAACACTTCACACTGGGAAGGGCCAGACCACCCGACGTCGGCGAGCCTGAGGATGGTTGATGGGATCCGGACGGAATCAGCGGACCGGGTAGGCTGGACCGGCTTCCGGACGGATGCAGCAAGGGAGAGGATCCGGACGGATGCGGTGGACCAGGAGGGCTGGACCAGTATCCGGACGGATGGAGTTGAAGATGGGATCCGGACGGATGCGGCTGACCAGGAGGGCTGGACGGCACCGGAGGGATGGAGAGGATAAGGTGCAGCCCTAAGGTGCACAACCGTGCACCGGGCTGCTCCACAGCAGCGGACAAGACAAGGTGCAGCCATAAAGTGTGCAAACGTACACCGGGCTGCACCACAGTAGCAGGATTATTGTTCCCAAAAATAAATAATCCTCATTGAATATTGTACAATAAGACAATAAAATAAAAGCGTAGTTCATTGGTGGCAGTGGCACACGCTACCCCAGCGTAATACCCCGCTGTCGCCACGACCCCGTATGACCGAAAGGTCAAGGAAAGAAGGTACCCACAAGCTATGCGCCAACATATACGGGAGGAGCTCGAGAATCTCAAGACCCAAGGATTCATAGCAGATAGCACGTCGCCGTATAACAGCCCCCTTTGGGAGTAAAGAAGAAATCCGCAGATGGGAGCGAAAAGTACAGAGTAGTCGTCGATTTCAGAAAATTAAATGAAAATACTGTAGACGAGAAGTATCCAATTCCCCGATTTGAGGATATCCTAGATAGACTGAGCGGGGCCACAGTCTTCAGCACCCTTGATTTGAAGGCAGGATATCACCAAATAAGGATGCACCCCAACGACAGACACAAAACATCATTCTCCTTCGAGCGGGGACATTATGAGTTCACGCGGATGCCATTCGGCCTTAAAAACGCACCAATAACTTTCCAGAGATTCATGGATGAGTTCCTACGAGGTCTAGAAGAGGCATTTTGCCAGATATATATGGATGACCTCCTAGTCTTCAGCAAAGACGAGGGGCAACATGTCGAGCACTTGAGAGAGGTATTCGACAGGTTACGAAAGTTTGGGCTGAAGCTTTCGGAAGAAAAATCGAACCTAGGCCAGGAGACGATTAATTTCTTAGGGCATTCCATTTCGAAGGAGGGGATTCGGCCAGACGAAATGAAGGTGGAAGCGATTCGGAACATGGCAATACCAAGAGACGTAAAGGGCATTAGAAGGTTGCTAGGCATGCTAAATTATTATCGCCGATTCGTTCCGGAGATGGCGGAGTATTTGGCACCCCTCAATAACCTGCTGCGAAAAGGCAAGCATATCGTAATAACCCCAGGAATCGAAGATAATATTAGAAGATGCATGAGACGGTTGCAGGAAAGACCGGTACTGGCGTTCCCAGACTTTACCAAGACTTTCACAATCACCACAGATGCAAGTGACTACGCTTTGGGGGCAGTCTTGTCACAAGAGGGAAAGACAGGAGAACAACCGGTGGCTTACGCGAGCAGGTGACTTACGGACACGGAGGCACGGTACAGTACCTTACAATGGGAACTTCTCGGTATAGTGTGGGCAGTGGAACATTTCCGGCCGTACGTTTTTGGTCGGAAATTTAAAGTGAACACAGATCACCGACCATTGCGTTGGGTAGGGAAGCTGAAGGAGTCATCCGCTAGGGTCACACGTTGGAAAGAGATCCTCAGCCAATATAATATGGAGGTCACATATAAGCCAAGAAGGAAAAATGTGGTGGCAGATTGGTTGTCACGGGCCATTCAAATAAATGCGATGGACGAGGATAGAGGGGACAACCCGGGGGACATTCGACAATTCGTGAGCGAATGGACGCCGGAGAGGGAAGGAGCACGAGGATCGCAGCACTCAGAAACCGAACGGGAGTCAAGAGGGGGAGAAAGTCCAGAGGGTGGAAGGCCGACAGACATGGAGGAAAGGGAAGAAATCGTTAACCCGAAAAAGCGCCAAATCTGGAAAACCAGGACCTCGGGCCTAACAAAGATAGATTACGCCCAGGAGAACAGATGAAAAATCAGGACCATCTGGTCACAGCCTGGCATTACAGAACAGCAAATCTCCAGAGTGTTAAAGGACGCCTCCCAACCTGGGAAAACATACTACCTTTACGTAGGGAACGAGTCGCTCTGGTAGAAGATTCACCGATTATGGAGGACGGAGAAAATAGGTATTGACCGGACATTCGTCCGCTGCAAGCTGATGGTTGAAACTATCTGAGAGCCAGAACAGCAGCAAGAGGCCACACGGGCGTACCACCTTTCCCCTTTCGAGGCACTCTTTGGGCTGCGCGACAGGAGGAGAAATAGCGGGGAAACCGCAGTAGACGAAGAATTTTCGGAGAGCCTGGCGACTAATAAGGTAGAAATCGTGAGGGTGTGGGAAAAAGCGCGACGCCGGGTTGAGTCCGAAAAACATAGGAGGGTAACACGTGAAAATGTGGGGATAAAAGATGTAACGGGGAAAATCAAAATAGGGATGATTGTATATCGTAAATTGGCTTCAAACCGAGGCAAGGAAGTCATGAGATACGAGGGTCCAATCAAAGTGATCGTAATTCGTGAACACAACATTGTCACGATTCAGAGCATTCGGGACCCACGAAAACGGCAAAACGTCCATGTGGAGCAATTGAAAATTCCCGTGAGGGGACCAAGCCCGACATCTTAAGGTGGGAGTATCCTTTCTCCTAAGTTTTGTAAATAAAGACGTAGGAAGTCTGTAAATTATAAGCCAAAGGCAATATTTGATTTCAGTTTTGTGATTGTACGAACCAGGATGAGAAAGTTTGTTTATTTTTGTATTATAGTGTATTTCTTTTTATAGTGTTTTTTTTTTGTTGTATATATAGTGTATTTCTTTTATAGTGTATTTCTTTTTATAATGTATTTCCTTTTGTTGTTTTTGTTTTGTTTGTTTCATTATATAAGTTTATGAGAAGTGTTCATAAACTGGCAGGGGGGAGTTAAGATAGCGGTTATGACAATATTACATGTAATCCTATATCAGGAATGTAAATAGAGCCTAATGCTATATATAGAGGATTATAAGGCAGAATAAAGCAGTCTTTCTCCAGCACTCGTGTGTGTTATTTCGCCTCCCTATTTCCTTTTTTTTTATTAGTTTTCGTCCGTGAGAACATAAGTTATTTATATACATTATATATATATATATATATATACACATAAGTTAAGCTCCCGCGAGTCAAAACAAATCTGCCGAATTCTCTGCCTTATATATATATATATATATATATATATACATAAGTTAAGTGGAGAGTTAAGGATTATGGGGAAAAATATATAAATAAACATAGCAAATCCTATATAAGGCTGTAGAAAAGTAAATAAAGTCAGTTGTATTCCAGACATTGTGGCGTTCACATCATTCTCCCTTTTCTCTTTTTTTTTGCGTTTCGTGTCAAACAGGTTTTAACTTATATATATATATTATTTATTTTATAAATTTGTGAATATTTTTATTACATTTAAATTTATCATATTGGTCTTAAGAAATAATAAGTTGCAAAAAAAAAAGTTGTTTAGCATTAATTTATTTTGAGTTAAAAACTCGTAATTTCATCATTTTCAGTGCCTGAATAAGATGGGGTTTCTGGTATTTAACGCAAAATAAACTGCTAACCCTCCATCTCCCCACAAGATCACAACATAGCTTTTATTAAGTTAGTTTATAAAGGGGATAAACAATGTAAATTTTTCTTTTCTTTTAATTTCGCCAACTACATTAGTGGTTAAAACTTTTGAAAGTCCACATCTTAAAGAAAATTTCATTGTGATTAAGATAATATCAAACAAAAATTTCTGTGGTTCGCAGATCGGGCTTGAAGGTTTTTTTTTTTCTCGAAAAAAGTCGATTTTAAACCACTGGGCGCCGTTTTCTGGGCTTAATAGGACTGCTTGCACCTTCAAACTATTTATTTATTCAGATTTAATGTCTTTGATCTTTGCAGTCTGTTCTCCTACTCGCATTAAAGCAGGTGTCTGACCCATCATGATATTGGGACACTTAAGATCATTGGCCAGTATTCACCAGTAATCCTTCTTGTACATAGTTTTTAGTAGTAGGTATTTTTATTTAACATACAACAAGAAGAGGACCCTCACCTCTAAATAATGAGAAAATCCCCTGACTGGGAAATATCATTCCAATTGTATATAGTCATCAGACCTTCAAATACCAACAGGTAGTAAAAGGTAAAGTACATCCAGTTTATTATTTATCTAATTATTTGTTTTATTAATCTTTTTTTTTGTTTGAGGGATTAGAAAAAAAAACAAAAAAAAACAGTAATCCTAGGCACAGGGCATATCAGACGGCACCAGCCGAACCCGTGTTTTTTAAGGATGTGTTACTCCTCGCTCTCCTCCTTTTCCAGACGGGCTTGGGAACGTCCTTGACGGAGTTTCCAGCTTTTCCGCCACCTTGGAGTTATTTAACTGAGGTATTATGCAGGAGTGTAAATTCTCAATTCACCTTAGGTTTCTTAGGGAGCAATATTTTTTCCAAAACCTACTTCATTTTCGAAAACCATAAAGTGCTGTCTTTTCTAATTACGTATCACATTCGTAGAGAACAGAGTCACTATTGCAGTCGTACTATTAGGTATCTGAACGGTAGGCGCTGACTAGTTTTGCGATTGAAAAATTACAAGTATCATATAACCTTTTAAAATGTTATCCCACCTATAAACTTACTTTAATTTTCTCTGAATTTTATTGCTTTTATATATTGAAGACTGCTTAAACTCAAACTTTTCCAATGATGCAATGTAGTTTTAATGTATAGGTAATGAAACAATTAAAAGAGTTAAATATAACTAATAGATGTTAATTCTAAGCAAACATACACCCCTAAATTCATATTTTACATAATAAAATATGTAAACGACGAGTTGTTATGATGCCATATAATTTATAACAAAACAATAGTTTATATTTATATTCTTTTCTTTGCATAATTGCCCAATATAAACGGAATAGGAACATTTCTGGTTTTAAATAATTATTTTCTTGCTCAGAGCAGGAGACCGCAGCCGAGGAGAGAAAACCAGACCGTCAAGCGGCAAGGCGGAATGCACCCGAGATGAGGAAAACAATACCGAGTAAGTCATAGTCCCTTACATTCATTGTGTACATTGTTGTTTAAAGTACCCGAGTGGGTTAAAGCATCTGCAAAAATGCAAAAATGCATCAGCCTACAAACCCAAATGTTGTGGGTTCGAATCCCGGTCCCGGGATTCCACAGGCAATAATAAAATAATTAAAAATAAAAAAGACATTAATTAATGAATTAATTGTGGAGGAAGATAACGCTACCCGATTACTCAGGCCAATACGGCGCGGGCTCGATTCCCGCATAGGGACAGTATTGTCCTTACCCTGAGAGTCACAGGGAGGTGAGCGACCCCTGTGTCTGACATAGCTCCTGGCCATCCAGAAGGTTGGGGGTTGGGCATAGGGCTAATAACTCTATCCCGTAAAAAAAAAAAAAAATATTACGAAACCTAAAACTAGCCTCGGAAAATCTGTCTTAACATGGTGACAACCCCGGCTTTGTATAACGGACTCCATCTTGGATCATGGAATGTTCGGAGCTTATACAGACCAGGGGCCGTCCAAACGGTAGTGAATGAAGTAAAAAGGTACAAAATACCGTTAACAGCCATACAAGAGGTGAGATGGCCAGAAGGTGGTGAAACCACTATTGATGGCCACACACTGTTCTACACCGGGAGAAATGCCAAAAATGGAACAGTGGATTTATAGTTAGTCCAGCTGCAAGGAAATCAATTATAAACTTCACCCCGAATAACGAGAGGATAAGTGTATTACCAATTAGAGGTCGCTGGTTTAATACCACGATTATTAACGTATATGCACCAACTGAAGATAAAGATGATGAGGTGAAGGATGATTTCTACGATCAGCTAGAAAAAGTAGTGGACCAGGCTCAAAAATATGACATCAAATTAGTCATAGGTGACTTCAATGCCAAAATAGGCAGAGAACCCCAATTCAGGCCTATTATCGGAGGCCAAAGCCTTCACGAAACGAGCAATGACAATGGAGTGAGATGTATTAGTCTGGCAGCAGCTAAGGGTCTACTAGCACGATGTTCCCGCACAGAGACATCCACAAGTACACCTGGGTAAGCCCTAAAGGTGCTAAAAACCAAATTGACCACGTGCTGATAGATAAGTGACATCAGAGCCAAGACATAAGAAGCTACCGTGGAGCAGGCTGTGATTCGGACCACACTCTGATTAGGATCAAATTCTGTCAGAAGCTGAAGCGAATCAACAAAGTAGGGGACCATGTGGAAAGAAACAGGTACGAAGACCATAATCTGAAAAATCCTGAATTAAAAGCTAAATTCCAAGTTGAGCTGAAGAATAAATTCGAACCCTTGGACTCAGAGGGCCTCACGGTTGATCAACACTGGGAGGCATTAGAGACCTGGTTAAAAGAAACAGCTAAGGAAGTAATAGGTATTCAGGAGAAGCAAAAAGCCAAGAAGTGGTTCACAGAAGCATGTGAAAAGGCAGTGGAGGAAAGAAGAAAAATTAAAGTTCTCTCCGTAGCCAAAGCTGATCATGCCACGCTGGAAAAATACGCCACCGCCAGGACAAAGACAAACAGAATAATAAGAAAAGCAAAAAGAGAATTCCTCAAAGAAAGACTGCAAACTATTGAGGACAGCTGGCAGGCCGGAAATATATGCGAATTCTACGCAGACATCAGGAAAGAAAGGGTAGGATATAAAGCGAGAAACACGCAAATGCGAGGAAAAGATGGCAAACTGACGGCATCAAAAGAAAAGATATTAAGCATCTGGAAAGAACATTTCCAGCAGCTTCTCAACCAAGGGAACCCCACAAACGAAAAAGACATGGACCACGCGGAAGACCTCGACCCGCAAGAGGTTGAAAAACCAGACATTCTGGATGTGGAAATAGCTATCGACAGGCTTAAAAGAAGAAAGGCCCCAGGGTTGGACAGCATACCATCAGAGCTGTTTAAAGATGGAGGCGAAACTCTAAGAACCAAGCTATTAGAACTTATCCAGAAAATATGGGAGGAGGAAAGGATACCGGAGGCTTGGAACACAGGTCTAATATGCCCTATTCTAAAGAAGGGGTCCATGTATGTATGTGGTAACTACAGAGGTATAGCACTCCTTCCGGTTGCCTATAAGATAATAACTAATATCCTGCTAAACCGGATATATCCCCACTATGAAAATATAATTTTCGACCATTCACTGCGACCACCATGCAGGATTCAGAAGAGGAAGGAGCACGCTAGATCAGATCTTTATCCTAAAACGGGTACTCGAAAAACGTTGGGAAGTAGAGCAGGATGTGCATGCCTTATTTGTCGATTTCAAAGCAGCCTATGATTCCGTGGACAGAAACTGCCTATGGAAAATCATGACTGAGCTGGGTATTCCCGGGGAAATTGGTGAGATTGACGAAGGCATGTACAAACGACCCCAAATGCAGAGTCCTGGTACAAGGAGATGTGTCTGAAGCCTTTGAAGTTAGAACCTGCCTTAGAAAAGCAGATTGCCAGAAGCATAGCTGTTCATAAGAATTTTTAGTTCAGCGATATGTATGCTATAAAACCACCAAGGGTTGTCCTTTTTTGGGAGGACATCTACATACTGCACACTATGCTATAGAACAAAATGGAAACATAGTATTCTTATCAATACTCATAAATATTTATTAAATCATTTGTGATCCGATTGGCCGGGAAGTTGTTACAACAATTTATTGGGTAGAGGAGGGGAGGCAAAATATAAAATTGTTCAACAATTACCGGAGGTTTGAGGGGTATGGATTTCATCAATAATCCTATTTTTTATTCAAACACAACACAGTACCTATGAAATCCCAATTTCTTAACTTTTAGTAAGTTACTTTACTCTCGTTCGACCTCAATTTTTCTTAGTTTGAAGTAACTTTTTAAGCCTCAAATTTCCTAACTTTTTGGGTTTTCAAATGAGTGTTGATGTTTATGTGACATCCTCTATACCTTCCCCCATGACGGCTTCCCTGCCAATGGGAAACAGTCATAAATAAAAAAATAAGAAAAATCCCAGAAAAGATTTTTATTGAAAATAAAATATTACTAGTTCTTAAACAAGTTTTAGTCTTGCCTTATTTCTTATTTTTATGTTGATAAATTATATTTTTAAGCTATTATTTTCCTCTTTTTATAGGGAATTATTTTAGTTCGATTTACTGGTAACGCTATTTTCTCAGATCTTCTCTTATACCATTTTTTTCTTCTTGATATCTTCTTGAAATCACTTTTTAAAATACATATTTTAAATCCATTTAACATTATTTTTTTCTCATTTAAAGCATCACTAAGAATGTTTATTTTTAAACCAGAAAGGAGGTAGCGGTCAAGAATAAAATAGAATAGTTGTAAGTAATATTGTGGTAATTGGCAGCGAACCAATAAAATGTTTTTAAATCACTACTTTTGTTTGGTGTTTTTTTTCATTTACTGCCTCATGTAGTTTCTAAGCAATCGAATGTGGTGGAAGCCATCGTAACCACTTTTATGAGCTGAAAATTTGTTATCCACCAAAATCAAAATTTCTTCTCTCATTTTACGTTTTACCTTTTTGAACAAATTTGGTTCTTATCTGTCGGTTTTTAAATTGTTTTTCTTTTTTGACAATTCACTAAAGATAGTGGATTTGATCTATCAAGCTACTATTAATCTCATTCGACGCTAAATCTAATTCTCCATGACGTTAGTTTCGATCTGATTTTTTATGCAACGAGTAGTTTCTTGATAAATTGCCAACAAACTGTCGAAAATGTAATTTTTTCGTGTTTTTTAAAACTGATCAAGACTTAATTTGCTGACCCAGGTTCATAGAAACTTTTTTGTTCAGCGTTATATTTGCTATAAAACCCTTAAATTTTATTTTTATTTATTTTTTTTTTTTTTTTTTTGGCACCCTGTATATTACTTTGATAGAATGTGAGTAACTTCTATAGAAAGAGGTATGCAATCAGACGTAAACTCGTTCTATAAAATAAAAATATGATGAGGCGGATCTTCTTCTTCTTCTTCATAGGCGCGACAGACGCACAAGGCGGTCCTTGGCCTGCTCAATCACTCTTGCCCAGTCTTGTCGGTCCGTAGCAAGTCTCAGAGACATGTTAAGATTTCGAAGGTCCTCTGAGACGCTGTCCTTCCATCTGCCTCGTGGCCTCCCTCGAGCTCTCACTCCTTCTGGACAATCCTTATATAGCTCTTTGACGGTTCTGCCATCATCCATTCTATGGAGGTGACCCAACCACTTTAGACGTTGTAATCTGACATAGTCGGAGAGCTTCACATCGTCATATAGGGAATATACTTCTCTATTCTTTCTAAGACGGTATGCCCCATTTTCTTTCACAGGTCCCAGAATGCGCCTTAATATTTTGCGTTCAAAGATGTCGATCTTTTCAGCTGCTGATTTTTTTAATATCCATGTCTCACTTGCATATTCTGCCACTGATCTAATGAGGGTTTTATATAGCCTTAACTTGGTTAAGCGGCTAACTAATCTACTTCTCATAAGATGAGCTATTGCGAAAAAAGCTTTATTAGCCGCGATAATGCGTGCCTGGATCTCCTCCTCCTCCTCCAATGCTTCATTAAACTGTGCACCAAGATACTTAAAACTAGCAACACATTGGAATGTGTAGTTTCCAATTGTATAGCACATCTGGGGTCGCATGGGTTTCTTTTTCCTCAAGATCATAATCTTTGTCTTCTCTTCATTAATTTCTAGGCCAAATCTCCTGGCCTCCCTTTCCAGCTTCCCAAAAGCATTTTTAACATTAACAAGAGATCTTCCAGCTATCATCACATCGTCGGCATATGCTAATAATTGGGCCCCTTTGTAGAAGATATTACCTCCCTCATCCAGATAGGCTCTTGCTACTATAGTTTGAAGAATGATGTTGAAAAGTAGCGGGGCTAGAGTATCACCCTGCCTGAGTCCATTGTTTACCTGAAATGCGCTGGTTAACTTGCCATTGACTCTAACTTTGCAGCTGGTATCATTCATTGTGCATATTACGAGTCTGATAATTTTTAAGGGAATATTCATCTCCTTCATTGCCTGGAACAATTCCTCTCTCAAAACCGAAGCGAGGCGGATCTTAAAGAATTATAAAACCGAAATGAACAACGGCCATGGCCTAATAAGATTACAAACCATTGTTCGCGAAACAATCATTCATCGGAGATCCATTGTCGAAGATGTGCACAAGTTTTCTCTTTCCTTTATAACTAAAAAATAAAGGCTATCTTATTGTGCTTATCATACTGTAAGTATTATTTTCAAACCAATACGATCTTTAATTCGCCTTATCAATTTCTGTTTATTCTTCATAAACTTTCTCACATATTAACATCATCGAGTCGATTATCATCTATGTCAAAAGAAATAAGTAATTCTACAAAAATGAGAAAATAAAAGATTAAAATTAACATAAAAGTGAATACGAATTCTACTTCCGAGTATTATTTTTATCAAGCCTGAAACGGAATCCACTTAAAATAAAGCTTTTATGACAGTGTCACTCAGCGACTTTAGTGAAACATTGCTTGTTTGTAAAACTGTAAAAAATATTTGGTTCAGACTGGTGGTAAAAATTAATGCACCACTTCAAAATTTATAAGCGATTTATAGTACTTTAACTTAATTTAGTATCATATTAAGCAAATAAATTAACAATATTTATATTTATAACATTTATTTATGGAAAAATAATATTTGATATTTAATATCCATTTTTTTTAATCCCAAAATTTACAAACATAATAAACGCTACTATTTCTACAAATTCTACAAAGTAGATTCTTGGATGGACTCTCTTCCCTTCCCTCTCGAAACGGAATCTACGCTACTGAAAACATAAACAGAACACTCACATCTAAGAAATGATGAAAATCCTTTACAAACGATTCAACGTTCTAAGCCTAGATTAACTTCGACTTGCCTTTTAACGGAATAATCTATCATGGCTTCTATCTCTTTTAAAATGTATCCTTACGGGTTTTTTCTGTTCACACTGGGATTAAAACTTATAAAAGCGGTCTACAACTAAATGACATAGTGATAGCAACAATAATGATAGCAACCATTATCAATAGATAATGTGAAATATAATTATCTAATGTGTAATCTATTATCAATAGATGTGAGAACAATATCTAGTTATTATATGTTGACGGAAGCGTATTATCTAGTGCCTAGTAACTCTCTCAGGAATAATAAGCGTTTATTGAATATTACTTTTTATAGTACGTTTTTTTTATATACCTTTATTTGATTTTATGATATTTATAAGAAATTAACTAAAGAAAATATTAATCATTACTAATAACACGATACGAAAATGAAAGGAAAATGTTATAAATGTGCATGAGTAAGAGGACTTTCTGAACAAACAATGTATTTATTAAATATTATAAGCCGAATGTTAAAATTTGTTACGGGCCCACAAATAAATAAAAAATCCGTATATCACCACATAAGACAAAATAAACAAATAATATAAAACAAGAATGGTGTAAAAACAGATTGCTTTCAATGCCCTGCTACATATACAGAGGAAGCTATTCAATATATAGGAATATATTCAAGAACCATTGTACCAACATAATAATGACATTCGTAACAAGGATAAAAACTCTAATATACTAGCTCTGATATATCATATGATAAAAAAAAAAAAAAAAAAAAGGACATGTGGAACCTATCAAATGTCTAAACACCCCACTGTTTTCATGAACTGCATTTTGGCACAATACAAAAATTAAATATTATGACAGATCTACTCTTAGTATTAAAATAACTCTTTAACCAAAAAATACTGACAACTTGGTTAGATGGATAAATTTCAAACATGAGTGCATTATGATTTTTAAAGATCAATCAATAAACTCAGAGCTAAATAACTGTTGTTTTGTTTTGTATGCAGTACAGAATTCTTATACCAACAAAAAATATTGACAAGCACAAACTAAAATCTTTTTAGATTCGATCCGTAATTTCGGTTTAAAACCAAAATGAGTATATTATAGTGTACCAATAACTGTTGCCCGCTTCTCCATATAATGATCAAAAATAAAGTTGAAAATTGAAAGAAAGAAAGATATGTTTACCTCATCATGTTGGAAGCGGACAACGACCTCTCAGATCCCATGCTGCCGGCCCAACTGAGTTCAAAGTCGTATCAGGCCCCCCTTACTCAGCTGCGTCAATTCCGCACTAATCAGTCAACATTCCTTCAACAGCGGCAGACTTTAATTATTTCCAACCGTCAGATTTTAGGTTACAGTACCAGGAGACATCTTTAAAAAATATTTATTTATTCATTAAAGCAGGAATATTAATTTTTAAGTCAGTTTTTCTTACTAGATAACAGACATACATAAAATAGATAGGGTCTATTAATTAGCAATTTATAACTAGTGATAGATAGAAAGTTTTATTTACATATGTACACTTTAACAATATTTTCAAATACTTCAACATGATTTCGGATAACTTATCCTTAAAATCAACAAATTTGGTTTTTGAGAATAAGTCGTATCTCATGAGTGAATTTATATATTGGACAACAGTAGGAAAAATTAATCAAAAACCTACACACACAAAACAATATTAATAATAATTATGAATGAATAATAAACATAAATTAATAAAATAGGAAACTGATGACAATAAATAATATATACGATATATATATAATGTTCAAAACATTTAAAGTTATAATTAAGGTAATGAAAATATAATAAAATACGTGAATAAAAATTATTGTTAGTTTAACAATAAATGTTTTGTCCTTTTATGAGTGTATCGTTTGAGTGTATATTTGTTATAATTACCGATCTCTTTTATCAGTGGGTTTTCACTGGCTGTTTTTTTACCAAAATATGTAGTAGTTTGTGATAAAACAAATTCTTTAATTAAGGGTAGTTGCAAGTCTTGTAACATTGTGGCTATTTTTGTGTAAGGAGGGTAGTTATTGATTATTCTCATGCATAAGTTTTGGACTCTTTCGAGTTTTTTGTAATTGGTTATGCAAGTTGAACTCCACACGGGTGATGCGTAAGTGATTTGAGAACGAATGACTGATATATATAAGATATATATAAGAACTTTGTTTTTTGAGCTCAGTTTGGATTTTTTATTGAAATAAGGGAACATTTTATAGATTAATTTTTTTGCTGAATCAGTTTTATTGTTAATATGTTGGATGAAAGTAAGAGATCTGTCTAGAGTTAATCCAAGATATTTTACAGATTTAGACCACGGTATGTGGGCTGAGTTTATGTAAATTTGGTGGCCTATTTGTGGCCGACGTTTTGTCAAAATTATTGCCTCAGATTTAGAGGGGTTGATTTTTAATTTCCAATTTAGGCAATATTTGTTGATTATTTTGAAGTTTTGTTGTAAACGGTTTACTATTGTGTCTATGCAGTAGGAGGATTTGTACAAGGCTGTATCGTCAGCGTATAAGGACCTCATAACATTAGGGTGAGCCGGGAAGTCGGATATGAAGAGGTTGAATAGGGTTGGGGAAAAACAGGACCCTTGAGGAAGGCCAGCAGTGATTTTATAACTAGTAGGTTATTTTATTTAGGTTGATAAATAGCATGTGTGGTGACCAGTAGTGGTGGATAATGGCTAAATTTATTTTTGGGGGGTTAGCACCGGGGGTCTGTGGTTAGAGATATCTCATAGCAACAGGGGGGAGCCTCCTCTGGGAGATTTTTCAAGGTTACTGATCAAAATTACATTTTTTACATCATTTGAACAATTCTTCATACCAATAATTTTTACCATAGCTTAAATATTATTCTAGGCTTATAATTTAAATATTATTCTGGGCTTATAATTTAAATATTATTAAAGGATTATTCTATTCTATTATTCTATTTATTGACATGTTTATAAATGACTATTGAATGCTCGCGGGATTCCTATAGATCGCAGTATGTTCATTGAAGTTAACACTTTCAACAAACATCCTATAAGCTGCGCAAGTGTATACACATGTAGAAACACGGACTGGACCGTTTGTCTCTTGGTTCTATTCAGTAAGTAATTTAGTTACCTCTGTAAAGTTGGCCTCTCAAAATCAATTTTTTTTTAGAGTTCTGATAGCCCCCCTTTGAAAATAGTTCTGTTGTTAATACAAAAAAAAAAATGGCAACTAAATATAAGAGGCCAACTTCATACTTCTCGGAACTTTGTAGCTCTATAACTTTTTTGCAATTAACTTCAGTGCTTAAGTTAATAAATATAACTTTTAGAGCTCTTAGGGAGGTCAACGGAACTCGCATAAAACAAAAACAAAAAAAAAAAATGTTATCGACGAAGGTGTTTGCCAAAAAATTTGACTGAAAATATTACAAGTCCAAAGGGATGAAAATGTTTGATGGTAAAAGGTTGTTTTCTTGAGAGTTCTGGTAGACCCCCGAAGAGTTAAAAATTATCTTTATTAATCTAAGCTGTGATGTTGATAGCAGAGGAGTTATAAGAATGCAAAGTTGCAAAAAATAATTTTGAAAATTCGAGACGATAGAACTTTTTTGTTTCTGTTCGTAGGCCAAAACGTGTTAAGGATTGTCTATAAAACTCCTTGGGGGATTACCAGAACACTCAAGAAAACAACCGTGAATAATTTTCACCCCTTTGGACTATTATTATATTTTCAGTCAAAATTGTTGGCAAAAATTTTCGTTGGTGATCCCTCATTTTGTTGAGAGTTCTGTTCCTCCTAAGAGATCTAAAAATTATACTTATTAACATAAGCTCAGAAGTTGATTGCAAAAAAGTTATAGAGCTGCAAGTTTGCAAGGAATATGAAGTTGGCTTCTTGTATTTTAGTTGCTATATATATTTTTTTTTGTTTTAACAGAACTATTTCTGTTTAATAAATGAATAAATAAAAATAAACTTTAAGGGTTTTATAGCAAATATAACGCTGAACAAAAAAGTTTCTATAAACCTGGATCAGCAAATTAAGTCTTGATCAGTTTTCTAAAAATTATTGAAAACTCTACAGCTCTTAGGAGGGTTTTCAGAATTTTAAAAATTCAAAATTTTTCACTTTGAGGGGCCAACCTTATTTTTTGGCAAAATTTTAGTGGGTTTCCGGTATTTTTTTAAGAGTTCCGATAGCCCTCCTAAGAGTTCTATCTATTATCCTCATTAACCAAAGTTCTACAGTTGATAGCAAAAAAGAATTATGGGGCTTCAAAGTTGCGAGAAGTGAAGTTGACTCCCCATATCTTTAGTTGTATTTTTTGTGGTCTAAGCAATAGAACTATTACTAAACATTATCGAGAACTCTAGAAAAAATTAGCAATTTTTGAAGTGAGGGGCCAACTTCACAGAGGCAATTTGCGTCTTTTGTTTTTATTTAAATATTGGATGGGTTATGAATATAAATAAATAAAATTGGGATTATGATGTAAAGAGATTTAAAGCATAGGCGTGCGCAATATCCTTTATTAGAGGTTGCCCGAACTATAGTACCGAGGGGGTCCTTTCATATTCCTCAGTCGGGCGGGGGATCAGGGGATATTTTTTACTCCCCTAAACAATGTTTTAAGGTATATCCTTTCTAAAACTCTTTTTAAAAAATGTTTTGTTAAAATTAAACCAACAATTTTACACTCTTAGGCTGCAAAAAAGTTCTAGTTGAAAATTTTGAACTTTAGTTCCTAGCAACATGCTTATTTTAAAAGTGAATCTTTAATCTTTGCTTCTATCTACTGTTTTATTGAAAAAATATACATATTTCTGGGGGCTGATATCCGACCTCTACTTCCACGTGGTAACACCCGGGAAATGCTTTTTCAGGTAAGCTAATCGAGGCGGTACCGAGACTTGGCGGTATAACTCCGATTCATTCATTCAACTCCGATAATTTTTATTTTTCCTACATCTCCCCTACCGATCTTATTTCATCCATAATGAAATCTCACACCAATTCCACTGGGCCTGATGGAATACCTGTTAAATTGTTAAAATTATGTCTCCCCGAAATCCTTCCAGTTCTTCTCTTCATTTTTACCTGGTTTCAGAATCGGTATCACACAATATTCTCGCCATGATTCCGGTATTGACTTTATTTGCCGTATATTATTGAATATATTTAATAATATGATTTTTAATTGTTTTGGTAATTTATGTAACATTATGTAATGAATATTGTCTTTACCAGGGGAACTTTTAGCATTATTTTTTATTGAGTGTAAAAGCTCTGATAAAATAAAATTACCTGATAATCGGCTGTGAATTTCTTCATTTTCTCTATCGTTATCTAATTCGCATGTAATTTGGGGCACTGCTAAAGGGGGGCTAAGATATCTAAAAATTCTTTGCACCAGTCTCCTATGCGGGGGGCCATTCTATTTGAGGTTTTCCGATTTTTCAAAATGGATAATTTATTCCATACTTCTTTGATAGGGTTACTTTTATTTATGCTTGAAGTGAACTATCGCCACGACTCTTTTTTTTTATTTTTTGTGACCCTTTTGAATTCGGCATCCGACCTTTGATATTTTATTAAATTATCGGTTGTAGGATTATTTTTATATGTTCTATATAATAGTTTCCTTCGATTAAGATATTGTCCACATTCGTTATCCCACCAACTTCTACTGTATTTTGTATTAAAAACAGGATGGTATAAGGGAATCGTACGTTCACATGAATTATTAAGAAATTTGACGAATTCGTCGTACGTGGGGTTATCCGGGAGTAGTGAAGCGTTTTCAAGGACAATTCTTTCAAATTCGGTCCAATTTGCCGTTTTAATTTGCCATTTTCTTGTGGAATTGTTTATGTTTTGAGTATCATCACTTTTATACGGAATTTTTATGGTTATGGGGAGATGATTAGAACCTAAAGGATTATCATGCACTTTGCAAATAAAACTGCTGGCAATGTTTATTGAGCTTAAGGTTATATCTATTGCAATATTTCTTATCTGACGTATATTGTTTACAAAGGTTGGGGAGCCGTCATTCAAGAGAACGAGATTAGTTTTTTCAATTGCTGAAACTAAATTTTCTCCGATTTTCTCGCTTAAGTCACACCCCCATTGATAATGATGAGCGTTTGCATCACCGCCTATAATTATGGGGTATTGAAGACTTTTTAAAAGATTTTCCCATTTGTCTATTGTTGCTTTGTTACCGGGTTTTGCATAAAACGATACAACATTTAATTTGAAATTTTTGAAAATGGATATATTTGCAGCGACTATTTCAATATCTTGAACTCTATGAATATTGTGAATTTGTTTAAAATGATATTTTGATTTTATTAAGATGGCTACACCTCCATAACCGTCATTTCGATCCGATCTAATGATATTATAACCTAGAAAATTGACATATTTTTCTGGTTTGAACCATGTCTCCGATATTAAAGCTATATCTATTCTTTCTGAAAATAAAAAATATTCCAAACTATTTTTGTTCGCAATGGCTGATCTGGCATTCCATTGTAATAATTTTAATGATTCAATCATTTTGGTACAATTTAGTTTTGATTATATATATTTATCTATTCGCCTGACTACATTGGAATGAATCAATTTTTAGTTCGGTCTTTTATCATATTTTTAATTTCATCTTCGTTAATTTTTTCATTTTTGGATGCTAAAACTGTATTTACTACCGCGATAAGTGCATCCGTAAGTAGATTTATTTTGTCTTATTTTTTTAAAGTAGTTCCTATATCCCTAAACGATTTTTCCTTATATGGATTATCTAAGATAGGTTGCGATGGCATCAAAGGCACCGAAAAATCTCTAATGATATTTCCCCGCGATTCCGAATTCGATATTTCTTTTGTGGGCTTGTAATTCTTTGTCTTTTGACAACAGTGATTTTATTACGAACGTAATTTTTAGAGGTAGTTGCTGTATTATTATTCGCTTGCTCTAAAGTTGGAAAAGCATCGGGAGTATTTCTTAACGCTACCCAACTATACGATTTTCCTTCTATTTTGGCCTTAGCTTCGTTATATGTCAGGCTATAGTTGCTCATTTGTTCCTTAATATTTTTCTGTTTAATAAATTCAGAACATATTTCTTTAGCTAAAGAGGAGTGATTCCCTTTACAATTAATGCATTTTAATAATGTATTAGGTGGGCAGTTGTCGGTTTCGTGTTTATCCGAGCATTTCTTACAACATGTTATTGTACTTTTGCACTACGCAGTATTATGACCGTACCGTAAATAAGAGTGGCATTGTATTACCGATTGGATGTATGGATGGACTTCGCACCTTACGTGGTGTATCGTGATATTCGAGGTAAAAGTTGACCTCTGAACGTAATTAACACTGACCTAGTAGGTTTATATTCAAAGTTATTAGTTTCTTTATTTTTAATTTTTTTATTAAATCGTCTGACAGCGATAACTTTTTGAGTGTCGGCGTATAATGTTTTTAAATTTTCTAGAATTTCTGCTTCTGATAAGTCTAAATCCACATTCCTAATAACTCCCTTTTATTCTAATGTAAAACCCGGAATATAAACGTTCATTTGTTTTATTTTCAAATTTTCTGATCAAACCAACGCATTAGCTTGTTCTCCTTGCCTGGTTTCCACTTTAATTCTATTTCTACTAATTTTATAAAAAATTAGAATATTAATATATATTTCCGGACACGAATTATGTAAAAGTTTTCCTATCGACATCGGATGTAATCTACCTATTCCTGCCCCTTCCGTAGAAATGCTTTCAATAAAAACAAAATATGGGCCTAAGTCTGTCGGTTCGTAGTACCTTTCTGTTTTAATCTTATTTTTTCCTAAATTATCGTCTATTTGAGGGAATATTTTAGCAGTATCACTATTTATTTCTGTTACCATATTATCTTCTATTTTGTGATCATTGTTTACATTAATTATTTTTTTATTTTAATTTTCAATATTTGGAGGAACTACCTCCCTCCCATCACCTCTTACAGACATTTTACTGTCTAATCCTATATTACATCCTAAACTCAATTAAAGATAAAATTTAACAAAACTATCTTAAAATATTAATACCTCTAATTAATTAATTAATCTAATTAATAGAAAAACAACCAAATTAATATAAAACTTAAATCAAACTCTTATCTGTGTATCCTGTTGGAGAGCACTAGATCCTTACAGCTCGGCTGTTGAAGCTAGACTGTTCCAAAAGACTTGACATACTAAATACAGAAGAACAAGAAGAAACAATATTATATAAAATATCGGAAAAACTATGCACTATGTGGAATACACGAAACTTATCAAGCCTAAAATAAAAAATATTATTGGCCACGTATGGTATAATCAATTACAAAAATAATTACTAATTCCGCTTTATGTAAAACTGATAAATATGAACGAAACCCAATTAAACAATTCTATGAAATAACGCCCACACCACTAAAACCCTTCGAAAAACTACATGCAGAGGTACATCATTATGACGATAAAATTAATTTAATGATGATAGACTATTTTTCAAACAAATTATATGGTAACATCACTAGAACAACTTCAGCAAATGAAATAATGAACTCTTTAGAAATATACTTAAGTACTTTCTCATATCCCAATACATGTAATTCAATTTGATAATGGTTCGGAATTTAAAAATGGACTTATAGAAAATTATCTTAAATACAACAATATAGACACATACTTTACTACTCTTAATTACTCAGACCCAAGCGTATTCATTAATAAAACCTACCCTACTCTAATCGAAATTATGAACATTATTAAAACAGAAAAGGAGTGTTCAATTTATAAATTGTTACGGCAAGGACTAATTGCCTATGATAATTCTATAATAAACAATTTAAAAATAATTTCCAACGAAATTACATTTAGTATTAAAAAAAAACAACAAACACAAGAATTAATATGAGAACAAAAAGTAAAAGAAGATCATGATGAAAAACAACTAATTAATAAATCTATTCGTGAAACAATTGATAAAAAAAACATAAACTAGGACTAACCGGCTTAATATAAAACTAACTGGACTAACCGGGAAAATATAAAAATACGCGAAGGTGAAATCTATGTGAAAAATATAAAGTATGGAAAAGCAAAGCCAAAATATAAAAAAATAAAATTATTAAAATAAAACGAAATTAGTAACCATAAATAGTAAATCGTATAAATTACATCCTAATCTTATTAAGAGACCAAGACGATACGCAAATATAGATCTTCATTCTGTTTCAGGTGAAACATGTACTATTTGTTATCACTTCTTCACTCGTCCTGTTGGCAAAGCAAACTTACTCCGTAATAATAAGTGACCTTACGTACGGACCAGTACCGGCGTCATTTCAGTAAAATTGTCTAATCCATTTATATGTACTTGATAAATATTACACTTTTGTACATATAGTAAATGTAGAATCTCTAGATATAGAATTAACAAATATTTTATCCATAATAAATAGTACTTATTCAATAAACAAAACTGCTTATGCAAAATCACTTTTGAAATATTATAATTATCTCTGAAATAAATTAGACCACTTATTTATCAATAATCACTACAGACCAAAGAGAGGATTAATTAATTTTTTAGGCAGTGCTATCTCAGTGGTTAGCCGGCATACTAGACGCAGATGACAAAGAACATTATGACAAATACATTCCCACATTGGCACAAAATTCCTTTAAATTAGAATCAAATTATAAGACTTTAATCATGACATGCATATTATACAAATACAAATTACTATCGAATCCTTTAGTTACTCAACTTGAATTAAATCAACAATATAATATTATATTTCTCAATGTAGTAATAATAAAAAATAAAATCAATGATATTGAGAAATATTTAGAATTTTGCAAAATAAGTATCATTCACTCTAGTATTTTAGAAATCAGAGATTTAAAACCCTTACAGAAAAATTGGAATCTAACTTTTATGACTAAAGATATTGAGGCACTTTGGTAATTGTAATTAAGCCAAGTTCACTGTTCAATGAAAAATAATATTATCTTTTATTTTGTAAAAATACCACTTCAAAGACCACCTATTGAAACTTATTTTTTATTATCCTACTCCGTCAATAAAAATAATAATTTAAGAACTATACATGTATATCCCCCTTTAATATTAAAAAATACGCAAGAACTACTCACTGCAGATTTTAAAGAAATCAATATTGAATATTGTAAAAATAAAACTCATGTACATAACACTTTTATTCAACAAATAATGTCTATTACTAACCTTCTAGGTTGTAAGACAATTATAACCACAAGTAAACTATTTATAAGTTATATATCTCTAGTTGGTAATTATCTAACTTTTAATATTAACATGGTTACAGTCAAAAGTAAAACTAACAAAACAATATTCTTAACTAATAGTAGCCTAATTAAATTAAATAGAAATGAAATATTGTTAAATAAAAGGGCAATATCTATGTATAAAGACTCAACAGCCCTAAACATTCAAAATTTAATTGTACCACATACTAACCTTTATATAATTTTTGATGAATTGCATTATATCAATGTTAAAATGCTACCACTCAATTCTTTTATTGACTTACCTACTAAAGTTTATACAATATTCTATCATATACTATTAAATATTATTATTATAATCATTTTTCTTACTATACTTTTATCATTATATAATTTCAAAAATATTGTACCAAAAACCCAGAGCAACTAGATTAAACATCAACGATTCCAGAAGTTACTCAACCTACACCACGAATTTATCCTAGCCTATTCATATTTTAGCTGGAGCTTCAAACTTGAGGAAGGAGGAGTTAAATAAGAGAATTTACAGAAAATGGAAGCTGCTTACCGCTGCAAAACCCATGCCTATACAGGAGGGGCTCGTCGAGACTCAACACTCTTCAGTCATCAGTTGTCAGTCACATTTTAACTATTGTCTTTTTTTTGTTTATATAAAGTTTAATGTCATTTTTGTATTATTCAAAATAAATCTATTTAAAAAGAGTTTACCGTTGAGTGCAACCATAACTTTGACTCCGAAAAATATTCGAAAAATATTCTTTGGAAATCTATGAACTGAATGTCAGCTGCTGCACTTGGTATTACATGCCCTCTTCTGTGCATTTGATTCTCTTTCATTTAAAAGTCTAGTTGGAATCGGCTTCGATGCCAATCGGTTGGATGTCAGAAGGCCCAAGAATCGAGAAACAAAGACTTCAGAAGATTTTGGCTTAACAACAGTCGAAAATACTCTCGAATTTCAACAAACGAAGACATAATACATAACCTACTTGTATCTTCTAATCATTTTATTTCTTCCTCGCGACCTCAATGGTGATCATTCTCATTTGATCTGGAGGATAAAAGTAAAACTTCTTAGTCTTCAGAATGCAACAACAAAAGACAAAGAAGTTATGAAGCTAGTAGATAACGTGCAGGATTCTGACGGTTATAAAACAGAGCCAGAAATGGCTGATGGTCATATTTTTTTTAATTATGAGATGCACCTGGATTAGAGGAACAATTATTTTTACTTTCCCTTGTAAGGGGAAGTATTGTGATCGTGAAAATTTTCGAATTCGAGTTTTCAACGGAAATACACGTTTTAAGGTACCCTGAGTCCAAATAACTAAGGCTCGCAAAATGGTATATGTGTCTGTGAAAAGTCTAGCTCAAAAACGAAAAGTTGTACGATACTGAAATTACGTAATTAAGATAGGCACATGCATGTGATGTTACAGCAACTTTTTCTTCAAAATCGACTAACCGGAAGTGCCACTTTATATAATCGATTTTACACTTTTTCTCGAAAACGGCTCTAACGATTTTGATGAAACTTGCCTAAATTATTCTTCATAAAGGCCTTTAACTTTTCATTTATGTAGTACCGAGGAAAGTTGTGTGATGCGCGCACTGCACCAGATTTTTTTATGTTATTATTGTAATATTTACAAACTCGTACCTACTTTTAGAACGTTCTTTTTTTTACGAGCGACAATTAATTAATTAATTTATTTTATTTAAAGGGAGAAGTTGGTCAGAGGGTGCGGTCACAGAATTACACTATTATAAGTAAACTTATATTTTTTTGCCGACGTTTCGGCCTAGGTTTTAGGCCATCTTCAGGGCAGAGAGGCGTGTGGTCGAGCGCCAACTAATTTATTTTATATATGTTTTCTTTTGACCTTGCTACTTTGAGTCGTAATTATTTATTTAGCCAGTAAAAAAAAAAAAAAAAATGAAAATAAAAAATTTACGATTAGTTTACTAGAAACAATTATCCTTATTAATAATGATATTTTATAGATATTCGGGGAGTGCTGATTCCAAAAATGATTTTTGGAAAAAAAAATTTCCAAAAAATTTTTTCCGAAAAATTTTTCGTTTAAAAAAAAAGGAACAAACAAACAAAACTAGGCTGGGGTGATATTGGTTAGTTAACCTTATTTGTTAAGTAAGATCATTTTAATCTGGGCATCTGTTTCAACAATGGAAAATTATGGGTAGAATGAAAATATGCCAAATTTCAAGCCTCCAGCTGAAAACCTTAGGAATAAATCGATATTTAAGCGCTAATCTGTTATGTATAAGTAAAAAGAATCCCTTCTTTCCAGTTTGAAACCGGCTACTATGCTGGTTATGATTTTGTCAATTTGTTTAACTTTTAACTTAGACTGCTAAATTAACAGAATGGACTAGCCGGTTAGGTATCCGTTGTTGGTCAACTGTCATTTCGTTTTGCAGCTAATATAAATGACTTCCACAAATTAAGTTAACGTTCAAAAGTATATAAGCATCAATTATTTTTCTGCCAGGGTTACTAAATTATATATTTAAATAAATAATCTAAATTTTAATTATACCAATGTTTTGTTTGTCTTTTAATATAACTTTTCTTTAAGTAAACATTTTTATATTTAAATACGAATATATTCGTTAAAACATCTTTTTTTTAGCGAATAACGATAACTGATAATGTTATTTGAAATAGGCAGTAGGCATTTGAGATACTAATTAGAATTAACAGTATTCACCATTTCTAATAAAAGATACAAATTTGAGGTAAAGAAAGCCTTTTAAGGTAAAGAAAGAAAAATCGTCTAATTTAATTTTGTTATCCACGACTCATTTTATCCCAGTCCCACATTCCAATTCTCATTCCTTAGTCAAAGTTAAAATTTCCCTGCAGTCTTACCCTTGTAAGTTCAAATCAAATGTGTCCCCGCTATCTCTGTAGTTTTTACTAGCAATCAGTAACTTTAGATTCGTATTACAGAAAGTAACTTATATGTCCGTTCATTCTCCTCATTCCTTTGTGGCCAAAAATATCATCTTGTAAGTATGTTTCAAATATGTTATTATTTTATCTTTTTCTAATGGATGGCCTAGTAATCTATAGATAAAGCTGTTTTTTCCAACTAACTGGGTTATCATCTGTTGAAGACCAAATCCTCATTCCTCTGCACCATTCCTTTTTCTACTGTTATACAAATAATGAGATACCTGGCAATAGAATATGAGATTTTCTACTTTTTTATTTATTAGAGAATTTATATTCAAATAATTTAAATTGAGAAATGGGATTTAAACTCCCCAGGGTCATAAGAACCACCCCCGCAGGTACCCACGTAATAGGAGGGCCGTACTTTAAGTAAACATTAACTGATACGTAACTGATACGTACTTATTTTAAAAGTATTTTATTTGAAAAAGAAGTGGTAAACAATTTGACCATGTGGCCCAAAATCTACCATTTTTGATTATTTTCACCTCAGCACCTCATGCCTTTATATTATTAATATATTGTTTGATTATTATCGTAAATACAAAAAACTTCTATAAATGAAATATAGTAGCTAAGAGTTAGTGAACATGCCAAGAAATGGTTTTAGTAAAAAAAACGCCGAAGTGGTAATATTTTATTTAATGAAATTACAACATTCAAAATGCCCAGTTTTGGGAGAATCGTCCACTTACATCATTGAGCCACCAAGATAAAAATTTCCAAGCGTGTCAATGATCGAATAGAAGTTACTATCCATTTCTGTATATAATCTTTATTCAATGTAGGTATTATAAATTATTATATCTTCCCCCCCCCCCCCAAAGAAAAATCACAATTCTTTATTGTTCCAATTGATATTTCGACTTGAAAATTCAAATGAAATAAAGTCGCAGGAATTACGTTTCTACAGTAAATTTTTGAATCTGTATAAGTTCATACATAAAGTTTCAAAGATGTCGTACCCGATGATTGAGGTATGTTCTTCGATTACATTAGCTGTTTTTAATTATTATATTAAATAATTTCTAATTTAATATATTAGCTGTTTTTGTATTTATTTATTAAATTTAAGGTGCTCTATATAAGTAATATGACCTCCAATCGAACTTCCTGACACTAGCTATTTGTGTTCGTTTATTGAACGTTTAAAAAAAAAAAAGGAAGTTGATAATTAAGTAACTCATAAATGATTACGAACATGTAGAGACATTCCAATATTTTCGATATCAAAAATTGTTAATATAAAAATAATAAAAAGTAGTCACTCTAAGTGAAGAAAATATATTCACACTATAACAATGCTATAAGCTAAATCAGGGTGTACAACTACTCGAGGCAAGTGCATATATGAGGATTTATTTCAGATCTATTTTGTTTGGAGAACTGCATTCTATGAAGTAAATACTAAAAGCCCCATAGATGGCAGCCTGGCATATCTCGACTTACCTTGAACCACAGACTACAAATTACAACAGGAAAATCCAATCAATTGATGTAATAATGCCTATATTTGTGTGTATATATATATATATATATATATATATATATATATAAAGTTAAGCTCCCGCGGCTCAAAACTGATTAAAAAAAACAAAAAAGGAAAAGGGAGCAAGAAATAGCACTCACGAGATCTGAATTAAGACTGGTTTATTTGTCTCAGTAATCCTCTATACGAGTATATACTCTCTGTTTTCTATTTACATTCAGGGATAGTATTAAGTCTTGCATTGTATTCCTCCAGACCTTAACTCCCCTCTGCCAGTTTACGGTGTGAATTGAGTAGTTATGTGCCGCTACTGCTTTTGGCATCGCCCCCTCTGGTGTCAGACCTTTATCTGCGTAGTACACGCGTAGGTGTTCGCCCAACGTGCTATGGAGCCACTCGATGCCTCTTCTGCTCTTTGGGTGACATTGGGTGTTGAAATGCCATTTCATACCCAGTGCCTTCATTTCCTTTCTCGTATGTTCGCGCTGTCGAATTATCTGCCGCAGTTTCTACCATCAGATTGCACCGGATGAATGTTCTGTCGACTCCGAACTGTTCGGTTCGCCATAATCTCTTTATCCTTATCCATAGTCTCTTTATCATGTCCCAAATTGTCTCGTTTCCCACGTACAAATAATGGGTTTTCCCAGGTCTCGACGCATCCTTGAGTACCCGGCTAATCTGATGGGGCCTTGCCCCCGGTTGAGACCAAATGGTAGAGATTTTACGACCTTCATATACCCCATATTCTATTTTGAGCAGACCCGCAGTCCACATTTTCCAAATGATCTGACGTCCCATGTCATTAATTATTTCATCTTTCTCCTTCGTGTCTGTATATCTCTCCTCTGTAGAGTTCTCCTCTGTTGTCGACTGTCCACGTTGATTGCCTCTCGTTTGTCTTATACCTCTTCTCGGTCTGGCGTCCACTCCCGCAGGAACCGTCGTACATCTCTGAACGACCCACCTCCGTCCTCTTCAACCATATTGATCATCATGGCCCTGGACAAACAATCTGTAACAACGTACTCTTTTCCCGGCTTGTACTCCACCTCCATGTTATATTGGCTGAGGAGTTCTTTCCATCGTGCGACTCTCGCGGAATATTCCTTTAATCCCACTGCAAGGGTCTGTCGTCTGTAAATTTCCTTTTTTTTTTTTTTTTTTTTTTTTTTTTTTTTTTTTTTTTTTTTTTTTTTTTTTTCCTCTCAAACAAAAAAGAACATTAATAAAACAAATACTTAGATAAATTATAAACTTGTTGTACTTTACCTTTTACTACCTGTTGGTATTTGAAGGTCTGATGACTATATACCATTGGAATGATATTTCCCAGTCAGGGAATTTTCTCATTATTTAGAGGTGAGGGTCCTCTTCTTGTTGTATGTTAAATAAAAATACCTACTACTAAAAACTATATACATGATTAATAATAATAATATTTACAATATTTACATGGCTGGATATGAGAGAGTGGTGCTGGGGTGGGACTAGGAAGTTGGCAGGACGAGGCGGTGGGATAGGATATAGTGGATGAGGGTGCTTTAGAAGCGGATTAAAGTATGGTGTTGACCGGGTTGAGTGGTCCCTTTCGGCCCTGCCATCTGGCAGGAAGGGGGGATGGGGTGATGGCGCGGAAAAGTGGGTTAAATGAGGCAGGGAAGTTGTCAAAGAACTTTACGTGTCTTCTTGTGATTTGTTGTTGAACAGTGTCGAGTTGTAATTCATTGTGAATGTGTGCCATGTTCCGTCTTTCGAGTGACGTTCGTTTTGTGATTTTTTGTAGGACGCTGTTCTGGAATGTGTGGAGAGACTTCAGGGCTGAGGGGTATAGGTAGTGTAGGATGGGGGCACCGTGAAGCAGTGTAGGCCTAAGGATGGCTTTGTAAATGAGGATCTTGAGTCTGAGTGACAGCCCTGGTGAATAGAGTAAGTGATTTAGTTGGTGTGTTGTGGCTTTGGCTATGTGTATTCGGTGTTTTGTATGAGCGGTGAATGATAAGTGTGATTCCAATTTCATACCGAGGTATGTGAGATGGTTTTTGTTCTGAATGGTTTGCCCATTCAGTTTTGGTTGTTGTTTGAGTGTTTTCTTGTATGAAAATGTGATGGCATCTGTTTTTTGTGTATTTATGTGGATATTAATGTTTTTAAGTTGATCTGTGATTTTTTGGGCTACTGTTTGGGCCTTGCGCATGGCGTGATCTGCATTCATGCTTGCTGTGTATATAGCAATATCATCAGCATATGCAGCGATCTGAACATCTATATGGCCTACTATAATATAGTGTAAATGTTATACTCGTATGTTGGGATTTTTCGAAATTCAGTTTTATTTTCCCTTTTTGCTCCAAATGTGTGTCTTTTTGAAGATGTGTTGTAGTGTTAATACTTGTTTAGCGTCCGCGTGTCTAGTGATAATTGTAGTATCGTCAGCGTAAGTAGCAATTAGTACGTTAATGTCTGTAGGTAGATCGTAAATGTAAATCAAGTACAAAAATCGTGCTATAATGGAACCATGAAGGACTCCTACAGAAATGTGCTTTGATCGATGAGATCTCTGAGCCCTGTCGAACTGGGCGCGGGGTGAAGATCTCAGATTTGACACGGACAGAAAATGTCCGACCACTGATGTAGGAGCCAATAATGTCGACCAGTTGGTCCGAGAATTGGTGAAGCCGGAGTTGATCAATTAAGGTGGAGTGGGATACAGAATCAAATGCCTGTGTGCAATCTAATGAGATCATTGCGATTGCAAGATTTTTGTTGAGGTTTTTAGCTGTATCTCACTGTAGTTTTGCTACGTGATGATAGCAGATAACTCCGCGAGAGAACCCGGTTTGTTCCAGGGGGATGATGTCATGTGTGTCGCAGTGATTTCGGACATGTATGAGGATTAATTTCTCATATATTTTTGAGACGTGGTTGAGGAGACTGATGGGCCGGTATTCTTCCGGTACCGCTCCTCGTTTGGGTTTGAGAAGTGGAACAACTATAGCATGTTTCCACTCAGTAGGGTAATATCTCAGGCGTGAGCATGAGTTGAAAATATTAAGGAGAAACATATGGGCTTTCCTGGGGAGTTGTTTGAGTAGGACATAGGGTATATTGTCCTCTCCTGTTGATTTGTTTCTCCTCGTATTTCTCAGAGTTGCAGTCAGTTCTTTATAGGAGGAAAATATAGTTTGAGTTATATCAGTCAGTGGACTGTGGTTGTAAATGGTAGTGGTACGTGCTGAGTCTCTATCGACATAATAGTCAGCAAGTATGGTAGCCTGATCTGCGGGAGTGAGAAGCTCATCGCCTCGTTGTATTTTCACCGATTTTGATTTGGTGTTGAGGCTCCTGACTAATTTCCAGAAGTTTTTGGAGTCGTAATGGGTACGGCGTAATTGTTCGTGCCAGAGGGATGTTTTTCACTGCGACATTAGAGAGGTGATTTGTCTGGTGAGATTGTTTATGATAGGTTGAATTTCCTTCCAAACAAGTATGCCCTAAAATGGTCTATGGCCCACACGATACCTAACAGTTCTCCCTCCAACGCGCTTTATCTCGTTCCTGCGTCCTTTTTTTCCATTCCTGTGCCAGAACCGCCCCCAACACGTCCTTAGTAATTATAAACCTTCTTCTTTGGTAGCACTACAACCCGTGAAGGATCCTGGCTTCCTCCGACAGCAACCTCCCTGGGTCTCTGTTCTGTGCCACTGCCATCTACGCTCTCAGATACTCTCTAGCGTCATTGGCCACACAATCTGCCCAGCGTAGTTTTGGTCTCCCAACTCTGCGACGACTAAATAGGGGCTTAATTAGAATCTTCCTAGGTGGTAAATCATCAGCCATTCTGGCGAGATGTCCTGCCCATCTGAGCCTTCCAAACTTGATGAAACGGAGATATCCTGTTCTTGATATAAATCATACAGCTCCCGATTGTAGTAATTATAAACCGCTTTTCAAAATCGCGAAAAACTAGTACCGGTTCATCTTGGAGTCGTGTCAGGCACCTCCGAATGTTGTCTTCCATGTCGGGCATTATAACCACTTTCTGGCCCTTCTTAAGCAGATTATTGATAGGTACGAGGTATTCCACCATCTCAGAAACGAATCTTCTAGAATAGTTTAGCGTCCCTAATAGCCTCCATATCCCTTGTACATCTCTCGGGACTGCCATTTTCCGTATCGCCTCCACTTTCGCGTTGTTGGGTTGCACCCCCTCCTTCGATATGGTTTGCCCTAAAAAGTTGATCTGGTCTTGACCCAACTATGATTTTTCTGCGGACAACTTCAACCCGAATTTTCGAATCTGTTCGAATAAGCTACGCAAATGGTACACGTCCTGGTCTTTGTCCTTACTAAACACAAGTCATCCATGTACACCTGACGTATAGACTATATCCACAGCAAAAATTCGTCCATAAGGTGCTAAAATGTAATGGGCGCGTTTTTGAGGCCAAACGGCATCCTTGTAAACTCGTAGTGGCGCCTCTCGAAGGTGAAGACCGTCTTAAGTTGGTCCTTGGGGTGTATTCTTATTTGATGATACCTTGCCTTTAAATCTCATGTGCTGAATACGGTCGTCCCACTGAGTCTATCTAGGATTTCTTCGAATCTCAGTATGGGATATCTCTCGTCTACCGTATTCTCATTCAACTTCCTGTAATCCACCACGACCCCATACTTTTCCCCACCTGTCGCGCTTTTTTTCTCCATATAATATTCCCCTCTACCCAGAGGGGAATATTATATGGAGACGTGCTGTCCACGATAATCCCTTGCCTCTTCAGGGTCTCCAATTCCTGCCGGATATGCTGACGCAGTGCCTGTGGGCATCGCCGTTCTATTACGTAACTCACGTGTCTATTATCTCCTGGGTACTTTCTACAAAACTGCGATCTCTCGCTAGGCCCTCCTTCCTCTCGATCTCCTTTGCCAACTGCGCCTTCAATATCGTTGAAAGGAACGCCATTCTGCCCTCCACTTCCGCTGCGTTCACCGTCTCCCTCATGTTCTATGATCTTATTGAACGGAGCCAATAACGTTTCAGTGGATTGTCCGTTCGTTTCGATGCGCTCGTTTCGTCTCTCGGAATATGTAAAAAATATCTTCCTCCGGCGTCCATCTGCCGCCTCCGAACGCTTTTTTTCAGACGGTCCTTTAACATGTTCCATGGAGTTTTTACATCGGATTGGATTAAAATTCAGGAAGCTTCTTTTGACTCTGCATATTATTGCCGCTTTCAAGCGTCTGCGTCTCTTTGATTTAGCATGCTTTCGGCTACTTTCATTTCTATCTCTGCCCTCAACTGGTCTCCGGCCTTGAGAAAGTGATTAACTCACCAATTTCTCCGGTGAACCTTTTCAAGTCCGAGATCGCCCGTCTCATGTCCTGCGTCGTCGCTGCTCGTACCTTTATCCAGGCTTGCGCGTTTGCATGAACTTCCAAGTTCAACGTTGCCGGTCGTAACACTCCCTCTGGCATTGCCGCAGCGAAAGGAGAAAAAAAACGGGTCCTCCGTTCCTCATTACTCAGGTATTCGCGGCCCCGAGTTTCGGTACCAGTAACGCTCCCGCGGCTCAAAACTGATAAAAAAACAAAACAAAGAATCGAAAAGGGAGCAAGGAATAGCACTCACGAGATCTGAATTAAGACTGGTTTATTTGCCTCAGTAATCCTCTACATATACTCTCTGTGTTCTATAAACATTTAGAGATGGTATTAAGTCTTACATTGTACTCCTCCAGACCTTAACTTATATATACATATAACCTATATTTAACCTATTTAACCTGTATTTATATATAGGTGTCGGGCTATATGTTCATGACAGCCTAAAGGCAAAAATCCTACTTCAATCCAGTTCTCCTTTCTTTCTTCACCTAGAATGCACGTTTGTTGAAATTTCAACCATATTTTCTCCTCTGTTATATGCCATTGTCTACCGTCCTCCTTGTGTCCCATTCGACAAAACCGAATCCTTCCTTGTCCAACTGGTTTCTACCTATTCATAGTCATTATCTCTGGTGATTTTAACATTAATATGCTATCTGAATCCAGTGGTAAATCCTTTCTTACGGATCTAGTGTTTTCCCTGAATCTTTACGTCGTTCCCTATTCTCCTACCCATTACACACAATTTTCTGATACCTGGTTAGACCTTCACATTCCTGATTCACCCATGAAAATCCTCTCTGCTTCCCAGCATCCTGTTCCTTTTCTTTCACCACATGACCTTATCCAGAATTCATACGATCTACCCGTCAAATCCTTTACTCCTAAAGTTGTTTCATATCGCAGTTTGGACCTCCTTTCATATCGATCCCTTCAACCTGACCTGGATACTTTCCACTGGTACATATATTCCTAAAATTCTATAGATCCCATAGTTTCCACGCTTACCTCAAACCTACAATCCGTATTTGACATTCATGCTCCTCTTAAAACCTGAACCTTACGCCGTCCCACTGCTCCTAGGCTAACCCCCGAAATAAAGGAAATGATAAGAAGAAGAGAAGCAGCAAGACGCAACTCACGTTACACTCGTTTTTCAGGTGATTTTGCTTCTTTAAAACAACTGCGCAATGAAACTCAATCTGCAGACCGACGTGCCAAATCCCTCCGTATCCATTCTACCCTTTCCAATGCTCCTGATTCCAAATCCAGATGGAAAATCCTTCGAAAACTATCCGCACCAAATTCCATATTCCGCTCTTCATGGAAAGCCACCCTAGTCCTACTATTAAATAAAATTACAAATCCTTCCTCACACCATGACTTCCGTTCTATTTCTCTCCTCTCTAACCTCTCAAAACCACTGGAACGCCTTGTACGAATTCAACTTTCAAACTTCCTAGAAGAACGTTCCCTCATTAACCCTCTCCAATCTGGCTTTCGACCTTGCTGCTCAACACAATCCGCTCTCCTGAAAATAACCCATGACTTCCGAACCGCCATTGAACACCAAAACCTAACTATCCTCATCCTTTTAGATTTCTCCAAAGCTTTTGACACAGTTGACCATAACATCCTCCTTAACAAACTACAAAGTCTTCCTTTATCCAACAATGTTATGCGAGTAGAGGGAAAACAGGGGAGCTGGTGCACTCCTGTGCGCGCCCACGTGACCAGTCACGTGACCTATGGCGGGAAATTTAAATTTGAATTTTTGCCTCGATCTAACCTTAACTGCCACGTGGTCTTGTCTCGACCCTACCTTAAACACCACGTGGTCTCACCTCGACCTAACCTTAACTATTAGGTCACGCCCCTTTTTAGTCATGTGACCGTTAGGCCCCGCCCCTTTTACCCTTATTGCTCTCCAACCAGCCAATCATATTGCTTCACCCTGATTACTCCCACCCTAAGCCGCCATTTTGTTTACAATGACGTGGTCAGCATCCACGCTTAACCATCAGGTTTATCCCCTCCACCAATTGAAGGGTTAGGTACCCACCTTATAGAGCATGAGTGTGCCCGACCTCCATTTTGTTTTTCTACTGTTTGAGAGACTTGAGGTTTTGTTGAAGGGTTAAGTACCCACCTTATAGAGCATGAGTGTGCCCGACCTCCATTTTGTTTTTCTTACACCGCCATTTTGTTTTTCTACTGTTTGAGAGACTTGAGGTTTTGTTATAGGGTCAGGTACCCACTTCATAGTACGTAACCTCCCCAACGGTTATATAACCATAACATATACGATGATATAACAGGTACCCACTTTATAGTCTGTAACCTCCCCAACGGTTATATAATCATAACCTATGCGATGAACGGTCAGGTCCAGGAACGCTAGGTACAAGTTCTTTCCTCTATCCCATGCCTTCTCAATAATCGTCTTCAGCGAGAAGATGTGATCCTGCGTTTGTCGGTGTGGTCTAAAAGCTGCTTGTTCCTCTTCCAATTTGTCTTCAACGATTGATCGGAGTTTTCTTTCCAGTATAGAGGAGTAAAGTTTATAGACTACAGGGGGGAGACATATAGGTCTATAGTTTTGGCATTCACTAGAGCTACCCTTCTTGTGGATCGGCATGATGATATTGCATCCCCATTCCTCAGGCATGGATTTGGAAGAGAAAATATTTTGAAACAGGTCCTGCAAAGCTTTATGTAATTGTAGACCTCCAAATTTTATAAGTTCTGGAGCAATACCATCTTTGCCTGCTGCTTTGCCACTCCTCATTTTCTCTATAGCCCAAGTGACATCTTCCTCCCATATCACGTCATCATATTCTTCTGTTTCCCGCCTGTCCTCCACTCTCTCCTCCGAGACACCAGAAAACAATGCAGAATAATGGCTTATAGAGCATGAGTGTGCCCGACCTCCATTTTGTTTTTCTACTGTTTGAGAGACTTGAGGTTTTGTTGAAGGGTTAAGTACCCACCTTATAGAGCATGAGTGTGCCCGACCTCCATTTTGTTTTTCTTACACCGCCATTTTGTTTTTCTACTGTTTGAGAGACTTGAGGTTTTGTTATAGGGTCAGGTACCCACTTCATAGTACGTAACCTCCCCAACGGTTATATAACCATAACATATACGATGAAGGGTCAGGTACCCACTTTATAGTCTGTAACCTCCCCAACGGTTATATAATCATAACCTATGCGATGAACGGTCAGGTACCCACTTTATAGTCTGTAACCTTCCCAACGGTTATATAATCATAACCTATACGACGAAGGGTCGGGTACTCACTTTATAGTATGTAACCTCCCCAACGGTTATATAATCATAACCTATACGATGAAGGGTTAGGTACCCTCTTTATACTCTGTAACCTTTCCAAAGTTTACATAACCTTTACATTGTTTTCGTGTTTGTGCAACCTTCTCAATGTTTACATAACCTTTACAATATTTAACTTTACCAACATGTAAACAGCTTGGATCATGTATAGACAAGTTGGATGATGCCTAGATGAAATACAAATATGGACTTTGAACTGTTTATCTCTAAAACAAAAATAAATAGTAGGGCTTCTTAATCCTATAACAATTGTTGGACTTTGAACGGTTTATCTCTAACATATAAATAAATAGTAGAGTTGCTTAATCCTATAACTGCTTTTGGACTTTGCAATCTTAATCTCCAACCATTCTTATCTCGCTGAAACATAAACAAAACAACTTTTCAATGTACTACGTAATTTTAATAGTTGATAGTATAAATAATAGTCTTAAAAGGATTAACTTGTCAATGTTCTACGTATTTTTATTATCCGATAGTTAAATAATTGTCTTAAAAGGATTAACTTTTAATCCATTAAGTTCCTATCGAACTTTTAATCTCTAAAATATATTAACAAATCGAAACGATGATATCACGCTGGCCAAAGAGGTTGCACCTTTTAGTTAATCCTTCCGCTAAAAAGTAAACAAATTTAGCTGTCGCAATAATGCTCTATCTCGTAATCCTTCCTTTAAAAGTAAACAATGGACTTTGAACTGTTAATCCTCTATCATTACTCATCGCGCTGAAACATAAACAAAACAACTTTTTAATCTTATATGTATTTTTATTCTCTAGTATAAACTATTAAAACGCCGTAAAAGAATTAAATATTAAATCCTTAAAGTTTTTTATCATTTACAAACAATGATAAAGAGCCTTTTAATCATTTCATAATATCTGGATAGATGACGTCATTATTATTAGCTAAAGTTTTGTACCTTTTTCAGTTCTCAATGTTTACATTCTATGCAATTTTTCCAAATTTTTACCTTTACCTATCTATTTCTTTTTTAAATTTTCTATAACCTCCTCAATGTTTATACATTTTCTGTCCGCTAGGGCGCAGCACCTTACTCCAGTAGGGGATTTTCCTGACTAGTTTACATAATGTTCTCAATGTCTATGATTTATGCAACCTTCCCAATGTTTACGTTTACCCACCTATTTGTTTACGTTTTCTTTAACCTTCCCAATATTTAAATTTTATGTAAATATAGTCTTCTCAACTGATTTTTTGCCTTTCCTAAATTGTTTTTCCCCTTTTCTGAGCTTGATTTAATTATAATTAACTACCCTGGTTCCTAATTGCACTCGTATCAGACCTTGCGATATCATCGGCTCCTTTCGGCTACTCTCGGATACCCTCGGAGGAGAGCGGCCGGGCCCCGATCATTGTCCTCGGTGACGCTCGTTCGTCCTTGTTTTTCCTCGGGCCCCCACCTCGATCTCCCTAATCTGCCTTAGGATGCTCCCGATTCGAGAATAACCGAACTCCTCCGGCCTCATATGATCATCCAGAATCACTAGAAAAAATTTGAAAAAATCTCCTCTTCTCACCTGGACTTCTTCTCCTACGGTTCCAACCATTCATTTTACTCAGCACGTAGAGGTCTCTCGTCTGCGTATCCCTTGATCAACTCTAAATATTTACATTTTTCATAACTTGAAGTCCCATAATTTTAGTGGTTTTTAGTAATTTTAGCGGTTTTTATTGATTTTAGTCATTTCTTATCAGCTTCTAATGGCAAAATACACTCTGGCAATAATATTATGCTTAATGTTTAACCGAATCCATCATTTTCTTTCAATTATTTGATAATATCTTTTGAGTAGGTCTTTTACTGCTTTACTGGTCTTTTACCTCTAATTTTTAACATAGCTTTATATTATTTAGTATATTTTAACCAATTTTAGATATTATTTTTTTGTTTTTTATAATTGATTTTACATGTTACTTTATTGATTTTAGTCAATTTTAATGATTTTGGAAATAAAATAAAACGTTTTATTAGCAAATATTTGTATATAAATCTGTTTTGAGATGATTTATTATCTATAGTTGATATTATTTGAGAATGTTGATGTAAGATGTGCTATATTTGGTCCCCATTTGTATGATATTATATTGATGTTGTTTTTTTTTTTTTCAATCCTAATGATGCCCGAATTAGCGAAACGTTGACTGATCAGATATTTACTGCAGTTTAAGAGACTCAAAACTTTATTCAGGATTCTTCCAGAAATATACTAATAATTTAGAATTAGAATTTAAGATAATTTTGAATATTAGAATGTTTGCCATCATCGGATGATAGATAATATTAACAGTAACTAATATGAGCATAATCGTGGCATTTGGAGCACAATTCTGATCACACTTTCCCCCTTTAAAATTCCAAATATTTACATTATTCATAACTTGAAGTCCCATAATTTTAGTGGTTTTTAGTAATTTTAGCGGTTTTTATTGATTTTTAGTTATTTCTCATCAACTTCTAGCGGTAAAATACAATTCGACAATAATACCACGCTTAATGTTTGACCGAATCCATCATTTTCTTTTACATTATTGATAATATCCTTTGAGTAGGTCTTTTACTGCATAGACTTCGATCTCTAATTTTTAACATAGCTTTATATTTTTAGTATATTTTAACCAATTTTAGATATTATTTTTTTGTTTTTATAATTGATTTTGCCCGTTACTTTATTGATTTTAGTCAATTTTTAATGATTTTAGAAATAAAAAAAGTGTATGCGGAAAGAAGGTAGTCTGTACCAAAGGTAAAAGGTCTGAGTGGTGGAGTGATGTGGTGAAAGCTGCGGTGGGTAGGAAGAAGACAGCCTGGAAGGAGTACTGTAAAATTAGGTCTGCCGCCAACTGGGAGCTCTACGTCAGAAGAAGAGGGGAAGCGAAAATGGTTGTTCGAGTGGCAAAGATGAAAAGCTGGGAAAAATTTGGCAGAAGTCTGCAAAATGATTACAGGGAAAATGCCAAGATTTTTTGGAAGAGAATAAAATCAATGAAGGGAAAGACGTGCAAACCCGTGAGAAATGCTAAGGACGAATCAGGGCAAATGATTACTGAAGATGGGGAAATATTGGAGAGATGGCGACGCCATTATTCTGCATTGTTTTCTGGTGTCTCGGAGGAGAGAGTGGAGGACAGGCGGGAAACAGAAGAATATGATGACGTGATATGGGAGGAAGATGTCACTTGGGCTATAGAGAAAATGAGGAGTGGCAAAGCAGCAGGCAAAGATGGTATTGCTCCAGAACTTATAAAATTTGGAGGTCTACAATTACATAAAGCTTTGCAGGACCTGTTTCAAAATATTTTCTCTTCCAAATCCATGCCTGAGGAATGGGGATGCAATATCATCATGCCGATCCACAAGAAGGGTAGCTCTAGTGAATGCCAAAACTATAGACCTATATGTCTCCCCCCTGTAGTCTATAAACTTTACTCCTCTATACTGGAAAGAAAACTCCGATCAATCGTTGAAGACAAATTGGAAGAGGAACAAGCAGCTTTTAGACCACACCGACAAACGCAGGATCACATCTTCTCGCTGAAGACGATTATTGAGAAGGCATGGGATAGAGGAAAGAACTTGTACCTAGCGTTCCTGGACCTGACCGTTCATCGCATAGGTTATGATTATATAACCGTTGGGGAGGTTACAGACTATAAAGTGGGTACCTGACCCTTCATTGTATATGTTATGGTTATATAACCGTTGGGGAGGTTACGTACTATGAAGTGGGTACCTGACCCTATAACAAAACCTCAAGTCTCTCAAACAGTAGAAAAACAAAATGGCGGTGTAAGAAAAACAAAATGGAGGTCGGGCACACTCATGCTCTATAAGGTGGGTACTTAACCCTTCAACAAAACCTCAAGTCTCTCAAACAGTAGAAAAACAAAATGGAGGTCGGGCACACTCATGCTCTATAAGGTGGGTACCTAACCCTTCAATTGGTGGAGTGGATAAACCTGATGGTTAAGTGTGGATGCTGACCACGTCATTGTAAACAAAATGGCGGCTTAGGGTGGGAGTAATCAGGGTGAAGCAATATGATTGGCTGGTTGGAGAGCAATAAGGGTAAAAGGGGCGGGGCCTAACGGTCACATGACTAAAAAGGGGCGTGACCTAATAGTTAAGGTTAGGTCGAGGTGAGACCACGTGGTGTTTAAGGTAGGGTCGAGACAAGACCACGTGGCAGTTAAGGTTAGGTCGAGGCAAAAATTCAAATTTAAATTTCCCGCCATAGGTCACGTGACTGGTCACGTGGGCGCGCACAGGAGTGCACCAGCTCCCCTGTTTTCCCTCTACTTATGCGCTGGTTCCAATCCTTCCTCTCAGATCGGGCGCAGTATGTAGTCGTTCCAGGCAACCTCCTTACAAGACACTGTCCCTCTCCTCTGGTTTCCCTCAGGGTTCCTCTTTGTCTCCTACTCTATTTGCTATTTATATTAATGACCTTCCCCTTCATATCCATCACTCCTAATGCCATATCTATGCTGACGATTTCCAAATATACCTGTCCTTCTTGCCCTCCGATCTATTACTAGCCACAAAAAGACTCCAATCGAATGGCACTGGGCTGTTGCTATCAAGCTGAAGTTGAATGCAGAGAAGACAAAGCAAATTGTAATAAGTTCCCATCACCTCCTTAAAACTGTTATTCATATCCCAACCTTGTTCCTAAATAATAATCCCATTAAGTTCCATCCAACCATAAAAAACCTTGGAATCACCTTTGACCAAACTCATTCCTGGAAAAAATATGTTTCCGATAACTCCCGTCGTACCTTTTCTACTAAAGCGACTAAATTACCTCCGTCACCTATTTCCACTCGAGACCAGCAGACTCATAGTTACCTCCTTAATATTCCCCATTTTGATTACTGCTGCGCGATATACAGGGGCGTCTCTGGGGACGCTCTGTCTCCCGATATTACGAAGAGTTGAAATGGCTTTAACCTTCCAACCGTCGTAAGTGCATATTGGCATCCTTTCTTTACCAAGTTATCCAATCCCGCCGTCCATCATACATTTTCGATCTCCTTCAATTCAAATCCTCTGTTCATTCTCGTCATACCCATTCTAGGCCTTCAGATTTATAGATATATACAGCGGCCCACCGATCCGCAACTTTCGACAGATCTTTTGTTGTCTGATCCTCATCCTTATGGAATTTCATTCCTCCTTCCATCCGTCGCTCCCATATGCTTCACACCTTCGGATCCCGCTTATTCGATCACTTCTTTTCCATCCAATTCCAAAAAAAAAATGTAAACAGATTTTCTTTCATTTCAATCAACATTTGTAAATATGCAATTTTATTTCTAATTTGTGTTATATCTTATTAACATAAGAAGTTCGTGTGGTTTTCATTTTAAGACGTAAACAATTAGACCATCAATACCTATTTCTTATGCTAGAAATTATTGCATTATGACTTGTTATAAATTTCATTTGTATTTATTTTTGCTACTAATCTTTTTTTATTATCTGTAAACTCACATTTCCCTATTTCATCTAGTCTAAGGCTCTGAAACCCACCTATCATTGCATCTTATTGTTATTCTGAAGGGACTTGTCCTAGAATAAATAAAGAGTTTATTATTTTATATATATATATATATATATATCTATATATATATATATATATATATATATATATATATATATATATATATATAACTAAACGATGTCTTTTATCAAATAAGTTGTAGTATATCAAATTAAAGAGCAATAAATTTTGCGTCTAATGAATACCACAATATAATAATTTGATTAAGTGGTGTGGTCGAAAACCATGATCAAATAACCACGATTTTGTCAAAAACAGAGACAGAGTACTACATAGGATACTGCTGCTTGGAAATGAGTACTCTAAGGGAAAAACGCATATGATAAAAGTTGCAGAGCATCAGAACCTTTAAGGAATATAAATTTAAATTGCTAGACAGTTCTGTCGTTCTAAATCCGTGCCAGACACTATTTTAGAAATTAAAAAAGAAATATTTTCAAGCCATTCTAGTATCGCTGAAATTTTATTTTTGATATAGTTATAATATCAAAGAACCTACATTTAATAAATTTAGTTATATTTCAGTTGTTTAATAACAGCCAGACCGATTTATAACAGAACGCATCATTAAAATTAAATAAATCCTATAAATCCATTTTTATCTTTTGTCCTTAAAGATAAGAATTATTCCCCTAGTATATGAATACCAGGGGAATAATTCTTTGCTCAGATGACAAAATGTTATGTCATTGTTTTCTGAAAAAGAGATTTTTCACATTCCGGGATCTCATTCGTTGATGTTTAGAAGGTGGCTAAATATCGAAAGCCTTTCTGTTCTAGTTTATGAGAAATCAACGGTCAAAGTCGAAAGCGACAAATTTGCATGTTGTTAAAATATTTTAAGTCGTTATGACATTTTGCCACCTTAAATCTTTCACGTGCAGTCTTATCTGTTAATATAAGGTGATATAGCCTTACCATGGTAATCAAACTGATATGAAAAAGTAATGCAGTTTGATTAAAAGTAATAATTAAATAGAATCTATTAAATTTATTAAATAAATAAATATTGTCAATTTAAAACATGGAACTAGTATAAGAAAAACCTGGGAATCCCAGTGGCACCTAAAATTCCCGGCGGCAAAGATTGAAAGAACCCTAATAAAACGTATTTTTGAAGTAAGTGCCAATGGAAATTTTCACCTCAAATTCAGGTTTCTCTGCCTTGAAAATTTTACAAAAGATGAAAAAATTAGTTGCGAAATAAAAAATAAATTTCATTGTAAGCATGTTCACAATCACATTCAATTGCAATTAAGATTCTTTTCTTTTTCATCATCATCATCACATTCATTCCTCTATGGACCGCTTAAGCGGTGTGAGGAGGAAGTCTGTAGAGCCCTCTCCAGCTCTGTCGGTCTTCCACAAGTTCCCTTCTATTATTCCATGGAAGTCCTCTTCTCTGGAAGTCCTTCCATTTGATCCTTGGTCAGCCTCTTCCCCGCTTCCCCTCTACTTTGGTTCGTTATACAATTCTACTCGGTTCCATTCGTAGAAGGTGGCCAAGCTATCTCAATCGATTTTCTCCTATTACATCGTTGGCTGGCTTGATCTTAAGGTTCGACCTGATCGTGATGTTTCGGATTCTATCTCTTCGTGTTTTCCCCTCGATCTTTCGGAGAAATCTCATTTCTGACGCTTGTATTCTGGAGATGTTTCTTTGTTAGCGTCTCATAGGCTTCTTCCCAACCCTCATTACTTTTGTCTTCGTAGGATTTGTGACCATATTGATCTTCTGCAATTCTTCTTTTAATCTATTGACGTTGGACTGCAGATTCTTGTCATCCTCTGAGAAAATAACTACGTCATCAGCGAATGCAAGTAGTGAGAGGCTCACTGGTCTCAGATTGGCATCCCCTAGGTGGAATTTCCTCATTTTCTCTTTAGCACTCTGAATAGCTGAGTCCATAACTAAAATAAACAAAAGTGGACTGATACTACAACCCTGCCGGATTCCTATCGTGGTTTCAGTTTCCTGAGAAGTGCAGTTGGAAAATTTTACCACATTTCGTGTTGTCTTGTAGAGACTTTCAACCGCCACTGATGACCTTGATCGATTCCTTTTTCTATTAAGGCCTCTAGGATATCCGTCTTCCTCACTCGATCGAAGGCTTTTGTAAGGTCAACAAAGCCCATCAACATTTCCTTTTCTTTTTCTAAGACCTGCCTCATAGCAAAGATAAGGTGCCTGGGTGTCCGATTTTCACGAAAGCCGTATTGTTCTTCTTCGAGCAATCCTTCGATTCTTCTTCTTATCCTCTTTTCTAGGATCTTAGAATATTTCTTATTCGGGATGTTTAAGAGAGATATACCTCTGTGGTTGTTGCAGCCTCTGTTGTCTTCCTTTTTAAATGTCGGGACAATGATTGCTACTTTCCAATCTTTCGGTATTTTCTTTTGCTTCCACATTAGGTTAAGAAGGTGCTGCATAATCTCTCTTCCTTTTTACCCCATATATTTCAGCATTTCAGGAGTTATTTCGTCTTTACCTGCGGATTTCCCAAGCTTCATACTCCCCAGCGCTTCTTCCAGTTCATCTTCATCAATATAATCATCCTCCTCCCAAGGACCTTCCTCTCTCTGCTCTTCATTTATTTGGGGTATCTGTCCATTCCCTTCTAGCAGATCCCGAAAGCATTCCCTCCAACTTTCCATTATTTCATCATTTTGCCGGAGGATGTTTCCTTGTTTGTCTTTGACAAACTTCAGGGTTGGCGCTCTTTCCTTTCTTAATCCCTTGATCACACGGTAAAATAGCTTTTGATTTTGATGGAAATCAGATTCCAATTTTTACCAAAATCTGTTCAGGCTATTTCTTTTTCATAACAGAAAATTTTGAAAAACAATAAAATTCTTAAATGTAAGTGTACGTGATTGTGAACATATTTACAATAAAATATTATTTTTTTTATTTCGCAAATAATATGTGCTACTAGTTTTTCACCTTTAGTAAAATTCCCGAGGCAGGGAAAACTGATTTTATAGTGCGAAGTTCCGTTGGCCTTCTGATCAAAATTCTGTTTTATTTTGTCCTTACAACCCTTGCCGCCCGGAAATCTCAGGTGCCACAGCGATTCCCAGGCTTTTCTTAGATCGGTTCCATGTTTTAAATTAACAATATTTATTTAACTGAGTTTTTCTATGACAAATTAATTTTAGGTTCTTTGATATAACTTATCGTATTAAAATTTCAGCTATACTGGTATATCTTATAATCGTTTGAAAATATTTTTTTTTAGCTACTAAAATAGGGTCTGGCACAAAAGTAACAAAAAAAAACTGTCTGGCAATTTAAATTTATATTCCTAAAAGGATTTACAAAATTATGAAAAAGAAAACATTCGACCTAAAATGACTTGAAATATAAAATTTGTATCTGTACCAATGGGATGCGTGCTGTTACAAATCGGTCTGGCTGTTATTAAACAACTAAATTTCTGGCTGGCAAATTAATTTTAGGTTATTTGAAAGCATAACTATATCGTATTAAAATTTCAGCTATACTAAACTGGTTTGAAAATATTTTTTTTTAAATTACTAAAATAGTATCTGGATTTAGCGACGACAAAAATGTCTGGCAATTTATATTTATATTCCTAAAAGGATATATAAAATTATGAAAAAGAAAACATTCGACCTAAACTGACTTGAAAATAGCACATTTGCATCTGTACAATTGGGATGCGCATTAATAAAAAACGCAAGCGCTCCCTGCTGCCAGATGTGTCGCATTCCAAGCTTCAGTAAGGAAACTAATACTAAAAGACGAGCAGACCTAAAATTCTTTGTCGAAAACGTAGCTCTCGGACTAAAATGGAACACTGATTTTTTTTTTTTTTTTTTTTATAAAGTCTGTATTCTTAGGACATAAATGGAAAATTCCAAACAAGAAGCCAAGTCTCGAAAACAGAAGAATTTCGCCAATTCAGGCATCTTCAGGACAGTAAGAGAGAAAGGAAAAAAAAACCTATATAAAGAACGAAATGCAGCACATCTCACATCCACAGTCAAAAGGTCACTAACCAGAGACAGCACCCCAAACCAAGACACCCAGGCACATACTGAGGGAAAAGGGAGGTTACTTGACAACAGCTTAGAACAGTAAAATTACAAACAGAACCAAATACGGCAAGGGAAAGTTTATATACACAGAAGAGGAAGATCCTTATAAAGAAAACAGTGGAAACACTGCTCTTCCATAAAATATATTAATATACAAGAGCAAAAGCTCAAAATGAGACATAAGTAATTGTTAGGACGTAAATTCCAAACAAGAAGCCAAGCGTCAAAAAAATAGCAGAAAAAAATCTATATATGGATATATATAGATATATATGGATGAGCAGGGAGCTCTCCTATCTGATGAACAAGCCTGTCAAGCAGAATGGAGACAATTTTTCAAAGAGCTACTGAATGGTTACAGATGCCTTTTATAGACTAAAAAATAACAAGGCTCCAGGGATTGATGGTCTTCCTGCCGAACTATTCAAGCACAGTGGAAATGAGCTTACCAAGCTCCTTCACAATTTGCTAATAAGCATCTGGAATGAGGAGATCATGCCTAATGACTGGAAGAACACCGTTATCTGCCCAATACATAAAAAGGGCGACCTACAGAAGTGCTGTGTAACTATCGTGGTATTGCACTACTCCCTTGTGCATACAAAATCCTATCCAACATTTTGTTCCATAGGCTTTTACCGTTTGCAAAGCGAGAACTGGACAAATGTGGATTTCGACGTGAAAGATCAACAATAGATCAGATTTTCTGTCTACGACTATTCTGGAAAGAGGAAGTGAGTACCAGATTAAAACACATCACCTCTTTGTCGATTTTAAATCAGACTATGACACAGTTGATCAGGGAAAACTCAACGAAGCATTGATTCATTTTAACATCAGCACCAAGCTTATTAGACTGTTAAGTTTAACCGTGGAGGAGGCGATTTGTGTCGTAAAACTTCGGGACAGCACCTCTGAAGAATTCTTATCAAAAAGAGGTGTGAAACAGGGTGATGCTTTAGCATGCCTGATTTTCCTTCTAGCTCTGAAAAGATCGGTCCGAGACATCCAAATTCCAACTTCTGGAACATTATTTAATAGGATGATGCAGCTGCTAACTTTTGCAGACGACATTGATATAATTGGACGCTCGAAAGGTGGTTGTCCAATCTTTTCTAGAACTAGAGGCTGCAGCGAAGAAGCTGGGTTTGGTTATCAGTGAGGAAAAACAAAAGATATGGTAACCCAGGAAATCCCAAGACAAGATGGCATCAAGGTAGATTTGGGACCCTACAAGTTTGAACAGGTCTCGGAATTTGCATATCTGGATTCACAGATGATCAGTGATAACCAAATGGGTGTAGAAATATGCAAGAGGATTTTGGCGGCCAACCGTTGCTACTATGGATTAAGACAGTACTTGAGAAGCAACTTAGTGACCCAACGCAGTAAAATCATCCTCTACAAAACACTTAACCGACCGGTTTTGACCTATTGATCCGAGACCTGGACAATAACTAAAGCGGCAGAGCGGGACCTCTTGATACTAGAACGCAAGATTCTTAGAAGACTTTATGGTCCAGTGCTTGTTAATAGGAAATGGCGGTGCTGAAAAAATCAACAGGTCTACGATAGGTTTAACGAGTCCGATCTTGTCAAGTTCATAAAAGCTGGACTTAGATGGGCTGGCCATGCAGCCAGAATGGCAGATAATATGGTCTCAAAAAAGCTCCTGACTGATATCCTCCATGGAGAGCTACGTATCGGAAGACCTGAGCTGCGATGGAAGGACTTTGTTGACAAAGATGTCAAAAGGTTTGGATGGTGGGAGCACAAGATAAAGACGACTTGCGATTGCTGTTGGCGGATGTCATGACTCGCTAGCGAGTTGTAGCGCCAGAATAGATAGAGCTAGATAGACTGATTTTTCTAACGTAAATCCTATACTGATATTTTGTCCATTTATTTGTTCCACTAATTCTAATTCTTCATTTTTACTTGTAATAATTAATAAATCATCAATGTATTTTTTAATGATTGTCGGTTTATTTTTTATTTTCTCTAAATTGTTTGAAATGAGATCATTCATATATGTTTCATTCAAGTTAGTAGATAGTATACCCCCCTTCGGTAAACCATTAAGCTGTTTATAGTATTCATTATTATATTTAAAGAAACAATTTTTAATCCATAAATTTATACCTTCAATAATTTTTTTTTCTTTAATAGTGGTGTTATTTTTAATGTAATCCCAATTACTATCAATTAGTTTTATAACCTCCTCTGTTGGTACATTGGTGAAGACTGATTTTACATATAGGCTTATAATCTCTAGCTCTTTATCTTGAAATTTAATATTATCTAAAAATCCTTTCAAATCATGTGAATTTTTAATATCAAATTCATTATTATTGTTTAATTCGTTTAATGTTGGATTTAGATATTTTGATAATGCTTCCGTAGGTTCCTCTATATTATTGATTGTTGGTCTTAAAACATGGTTTCTTTTATGAAGCTTAATTATGTATCCTTGGTGGTTTAAATCTATTATTTGTAATTTATTTTTTATTTTTTTATCTATATATCCTTTTTTTTAAATTTTGTATTGATTTTTTTAAACAATTCTTTGAAGGGTTCCATTCTTAATTTTCTATAGGTTAATTTGTCATCTAATAATATTTTTTTTTTTATATTCATTTTCATACATTGTTACTATTTTTTTATTTTATCGGATTTTATAATTATTATATCTTTATTTTTTTCATGAATTCTTTGATTTCCGTTAAATCTTTATTAATCTGTAAATTTAAGGGGGTTATATGTTTTTTATTTATTTCTTTATTTTGAATGTAATTGTTGATGATCCTACATATCTTATTCCTAGTAGCATTAATGTGATTTTCGGATGAGTTCATATTATCATATATTACTTCTAAATCAGTTATAATTTTTATATTGTCTTTATCATTATTTTTGAAATTAATATTAAAATTTTCCCCCCATGCCAAAAGAGTTTGTGTGTTAATCGGCTTATCTTTCTTAGTTTTATTTTCGATTCCTTATTTTTTACGGAGGTTAGGTCTCACGGAATTTCTCTTTTAGGAAAGGGATTGTCTTCTCATAAACTTCCATACTTTCCCTTTCCACCCCACCTGCCTGATCAAGTTCGTTACTTTCAAACCTCAATGTCGGATCCAAGACCAGTGCTGTCTTGGAGAATGCGACAATATCTGCATATCTCTCGGATCCGTCAGCGTTGATGCAGTTCAAATTATAACCTCGTCGAATCAGGTGAAGTCCTTTTCCCTAAGAAGCCTTATCAGTTCGTACTTGACTATATAGTGCCGGAGTCTTATGAGGAGGGAGTTGTTGGGGCATTTTCCCAGCACATGGGCTGGTGTTTCAGACCCTCTGCCGCATTTGCGACAGAGGGACCAACTTCTCTCTGTTGTCCACTGGCTCCTGGGACTCCACGTAGGGGTGCATAGTTAATATTCAGCTTTAGGACGTTGGGCCTATCAGACCCCGAAAGAACTTGCTTCGCACATATGTATCTGTTGACTTTCGATGTCTCTTTGAAATGACGAAATAATAAATAATGAATAAATCTTATATTTAATTCATGAATAATGAAAAATCAATTTATTCTTTATTCTGTTATTCTTTTTTTAATCAGTAATCAAATATAAACAATTATTCGGATGAAAAAATTTATTTGAATACAATTTTTTTTTCAATTATATCCAATTTAAAATTATAATTATAGGTTTTGTCCCTTTTTTATTTCATTAATTAATCAATTCAATTAAATGAAATGAGAAAGTAATGCTAACTATATTAATTTTCTAATGAAAATAACACTGTATGCAAACCTTAATTTTTTATGTTTAAAAATGGCCTATATATGGCTGAACTATCACCACAAGTAAAAATACAAACAATATATTAAAATTTCTTGACAAGACGGTGACATTCTGAATTGTAGAATAGATAATATTCTATAATAATAAGTTATATTTTTTTCCCATAATAATTTAGAAATTAGATGTTTTATGTCTTTTTTATCTTATTAATTAATAAATTCGATTAATTACAATGAGAAAATAATGCTAAATATATTAGTTTTCTAATGAAAATAACACTAGAAGCAAATATTTATTTTTTGATTTTAATTTTATAACATCTTTTGATATCCCTTAGCCTTGATACCGAGATTCGTCGGCTTGTTCCCTCGCTCGGTTTTTCCGCAGGGTCCGACGGCTGGTTACCCTCTTTCTCATCCTCCTCCTCAAGTCCAACACTTTTTTCTGTCCTTCACACCACCTTAAAGAACACGCAGTATCGAGGCCTTCGGAAGTCAAGGTCACACCTCGACACATATAAACTGACACTCTTTTAACACTAATACTTCTACAAGGACTGGAAAGGATGAAGGCCAACTCTTGACCCTTAAGTTATATAGAATAAATAATAAATGCACTTTAATGTACTTTATTTTCAAAATTTTACTTGATGTATTCCTGTATTAATAAATATAGTCAGGCTCATGATATAATATATTATATTCAGATGAAGCAAATTATCAATGATTTAAAAATTAAATTATCTGTAGTTTTAAGTGATAGTATTTTAAAATATTTTATAATTAGTACACCAACATAGCAACAAAACTAATTTTAATTGCAATAGGCTGACTGACACCCGATAGTTTTTATGATTTTTCAAATTTACTAAAATAAAAAATATTTCTAATTACTTTGTCCCTATGTACATACCTATATGAAACTATCGTTTACAAACCCAATTGAACTAACATATAAATTTGAAATTATACTCATAATTATATCTATTTTATGACTTGATAATTCTATCCGATTCGGAGGATACCAACAAATGTTTACGCCACCGCAGGTAAATTCAAAACAAATTTTGAATCCATTTAAACCTTAGTGGGCAATTCAACACCCTAGGAAAAATTCCCAAAAACATAAAGTCCTCTGGTACAATTTCTAATTACAAAAGACATGGGAATGCAAAATCGCTCCACCACGTAAACCAAATAGATAATTACTCAGAGTTTTTTCCTGGATTTTCCACTCACAAGAGTAACTAGCTCCACTTGCCCGACATCCACAACAATTCACAAGCGAATTTACTGGCAGGCCTACTACAAAAAGACGCATCGGGGTGACCAGTTCTTCTTAGCTCCACAGACGTGAAATAACCCACTTGCTTGATTTGAAGTCCTGATAACGACTCCAGCGATTCGAAGGATTTATGCATTCCCGTGCGATCTAGTAGAATTTTCGGGAACTAACCATAAGTGGCGCAAACAAGTGCAGTCAAGTTGCCTAGCTCTAGTCAACATCATCAACCGCGAACCAACCGAAGAGGATAATCGAGAATAATTTAGACAGCAGCCATGGAAGTAATTGCCTTCTTGAATCTGATCTGGCAATATATCCACTATGCGTTAACTGCAGCTGTAGTGTATGAAAATGTTCAGAAGTGCTTTCTTGGAAAAAAACCAATTTTTAACTTCTATAATTATATTTTTTTGTACTTTATTTATTTCTAACAAATTAAATTATTGTTTAGAGACTAGAAATAGTCAAGGGGTGTAAAATTATCTAATATTTCATTGTGTGACGGGCAACACGCAGGAGCAAAAGTACTTCGCCCGCAAAAGGTGGTAAAGGTTTATAGATTACTATGAACAATTAATATTTAATATGTTATCAGTTGATGGCTCTTGTATCTCCTTGGTATTTTATTATATTGAAATATATATGGCAGTGCTAGGAAGTTCGGAAGAACAAGTTTTCAGAAGTTTATTCTACGTGAAATAAGGTCCGATTCTATAATAAATAGAATTATAGGTAATAATGATTATAGCATTACTTATACATAATAATGATTATAAGTAATCATGATATAATGATTTAATTACGTCGTACGATTAATAATTAATATATTTGCAACTAAACTTCAATGATTTTCTGAGTGGAGGTAGGAAAGAAATTTCAACATTTTTAATTATGCCTAATCAATCACAGAAAAAAGAATACTCCCTTAAAAATTTCTCTCCTTTCTGAATTGATCTGTATATAAACACACACACATACCTATAAGAAACCTTTACTTCTATGATTAATTAATTATTTATTTTCCTTCTTTTTAGCATAAACGTTTCAATTGGGGTTTTAATGTAGACGGAAAACTTCACCTTTACCACCCGTGGAATGTAAGAATTAAAGATAAATTATCGGTTAAAAATTGGACATCTGAATTGAAAGCTGAGTACCCTCAGCCACGATTAATGTCGGACGAAATGCGGAAGTATACTGTTTGGTTTTTTGAGGTAAAAATATTCCTTTAAATTCAAATTAATACGTAAGTAAAATAAGATATTATAAATCATTTACATAACATGAAATCAAGCCATATTAGTTGTAATAAAATTATTAATGAAATATTTTTGTCTGACAGGAAATTTTTTTATTAAAACATATAAGACCTTTTATATTTTTCTTCAATCATCATCAAAACTAATTGAAACATTTTCATTATTTATAATATCTAGTAATTTTAGACAATTCATTTCTTTTTAATAAAAGATTATTTAATCCTGCTTGTATGTGATAAATTCTATTATGTGTTGCATTATAAAACCATTTTGATTTTATATATTGTATTTTTTTCAATGTGGGGCCTACTACCCTCTTTTTGGAGGATTAAAGGACTTAGGACTGTACCTTGCACTGTAAAAACTTAACTCGGCCTTGGCTCTGATCATACCCCAGTGAATCTGATTATGAGAGTTCAGACATTTCTCAACGAAAAGAGGCCTTCATTAATTGATGGTACTATGGATTGGGACTTATTCAGCAAGCAACTAAATTGTGAACTATCTGTGCCAACCGCATTCAAAAGAGAATATTACCTGGAAGAGGCAGTTGAACTGTTTACAACAGCAGTGCAGGAAGCCGCATGATCATCACAAGTCGTAACAGGCCGAGGAACTATCAACTTACCTTGCAACCCACAATATATCAGGGATCTGATAAGAGCCAAGAGCTCGCAAAGAATGGCATACACACCGATTTCCCTCTGACAGACAAACTTTTAATAAACTCAATAATGATCTTAAACGACAAATACGAAAATTTAAACAAAATAATTACAACTATTTCTCAAACTTGGTAGCCGATGATAGCAGCCTATGGAAATATGACAAACGTCTCTTAAAAACACCGCGAACCTTCAGTCCCGCTAAGAAAAAATTATGGTTCCTGGACCGTCTCGGATAGAGAAAAATCAGAAATTTTCGCCAATCATCTTTCTACTGTGTTTAAACCGCAAGAAGACTTAACAGATACACTTCATGAAACATATGTACAGAGAACCTTAGATTCTACCCTACCTATTTCACCTCCTCCCAAATCATTTATTCCTTCTGAAGTATAACGACAAATAAAAAAAATGCCAAGAAATAAGGCTCCTAGTTATGAGCTTATCACGGCAGAGGAGTTCCGGAGACTCCCTAGAAAAACTTTAGTTTATTCTTGCAATCCTTTACAATGCCATTCACAGAACAACAAAATTTCTTATTCAATGGAAACATTCCGTGATACTAATTATAGACAAACCAAACAAAGAAATATACAAAACTGCCTGTTACAAATTCATTAGTCTGCTTTCTGTCTGCTCAAAAATATTCAAAAAATTACTACTCGACTTCATTAATAACTTACTGACAAAATATTCGCTGGACTACAATTAAAACTCTATGTTTTTGGGGCGTTTTTGGACGTCTCTCAGACTTTTGCTAGGATGTGGCACCAGGGGCTACTTCACAAATTGAGACCGATACCCCCACACACTTACTACTTAATCATTAAATATTTCCTTTCCGACCGATATTTCTCTGTTCGGCAGGACTCAGAGATCTCATCGATCAAAGTACATTTCTGTAGGAATCCTTCATGGTTCCATTATTATAGCACCATTTTTGTACTTGATTTACATTTATGATCTACCTACAGACATTAACGTACTAATTGCTACTTACGCTGACGATACTACAATTATCACTAGACACGCGGACGCTAAACAAGTATTAACACTACAACACATCAACAAGACACACATTTGGAGCAAAAAGGGAATATAAAACTGAATTTCGAAAAATCCCAACATACGAGTATAACATTTACACTATATTATACTTGCACATCAGTTTTCATTGGCAATCGTTATTGTCGACATTATTGGCTCCTACATCAGTGGCCGGACATTATCTGTCCGTGTCAAATCTGTGATCTCCACCCCGCGCCCAGTTACCTGTGGTGTTCCTCAGGGCTCGGTCCTTGCTCCAGTCCTTTTCAACATATATACAGCCCATATAGTAGGGCAAAAGATAAACGATGTTCAAATCGCTGCATATGCTGATGATATTGCTATATACACAGCCAGCATGAATGCAGATCACGCCATGCGCAAGGTCCAAACAGCAGCCCAAAAAACCACAGATCAACTTAAAAACATTAATATCTACATAATACACAAAAAACAGATGCCATCATACAAGAAAACACTCAAACAACAACCAAAATTGAATGGGCAAACCATTCAGAACAAAAAACAGCTCACATACCTCGGTATGAAATTGGAATCACACTTATCATTCACCGCTCATACAAAACACCGAATACACATCGCCAAAGCCACAACACACCAACTAAAACACTTACTCTATTCACCAGGGCTGTAACTCTGACTCAAGATCCTCATTTACAAAGCCATCTTTAGGCCTACACTGCTTCACGGTGCCCCCATCCTGCACTACCTATACCCCTCAGCCCTGAAGTCTCTCCAAACATTCCAAAACAACGTCCTACAAAAAATCACAACTCGAAAGACGGAACATGGCACACATTCACAATGAATTACAACTCGACACTATTCAACAGCACATCACAAGAAGACACGTAAAGTTCTTTGACAACCTCCCTGCCTCATTTAACCCACTTTTGCGCGCCATCACCCCATCCCCCCTTCCTGCCAGATGGCAGGGCCGAAAGGGACCACTCAACCCGGTCAACACCATACTTTAATCCGCTTCTAAAGCACCCTCATCCACTATATCCTATCCCACCGCCCCGTCCTGCCAACTTCCTAGTCCCACCCCAGCACCACTCTCTCATATCCAGCCATGTAAATATTGTAAATATTATTATTATTAATCTTGTATATAGTTTTTAGTAGTAGGTATTTTTATTTAACATACAACAAGAAGAGGACCCTCCCCTCTAAATAATGAGCAAATTCCCTGACTGGGAAATATCATTCCAATTTTATATAGTCATCAGACCTTCAAATACCAACAGGTAGTAAAAAGTAAAGTACATCAAGTTTATAATTTATCTAATTATCTGTTTTATTAATGTTCTTTTTTGTTTGAGGGATCAGAAAAAAAAAAAAAAAAAAAAAAAAATTAGTTGCTTCAACTTCATCTACCTCAAACAGGCCCCCACTGATAAAATTCAAACTAAAACGGAAATATATTCCGTTTACAGACAGCGAAGGCTTCACCACGGTGAAGAAAAAACTTACGTTTGTGCCCCGACTAACAGACACGCCAATAGAGAAAACCCAAACCTCCAATAGCTTTTCCGCACTTAGCGGTCCGTCCACCTCCAAAACAGATACACCAACACCAGCTACCCCCACCCCAGCTACCCCACCAACCAATCAAAAGCCGTACAAACCGGCTCCAATTGTGATTCGTCCACCGATGTCATCGGTGGAACTAAGAAAGAACTTCTTAGAGGCAAACATTTCAACCTTTACTATTCGTTCAAATCAGAACGAAAATAAAATTTTTACCACAACCAAGGCTGATTACGACGCCATCATATCCTTGCTCCACCAATCGGATGATATCGACTTTCATTCGTATGCACCAAGAGGCACCAAACCCCTAAGGAAGTATATACTGAAAGGGTTTGATATCAACCACTCAGTGAGCTCTATTGAGAGTGCACTAAAAGCCCGCTTACCTGGATTCAAAAGCATATGGAGGATGCAAAAAACAGACCCGAGTGGAAATAAGAGGAATCTTCCACTCCTCATCGTTACCACAGCATTTACAGTTTTACACCCAGCCACTCACACCTTCCGCCACTTTCAAGATAGCTCTACGTCGACAATCGATCTCCTGTTAACAAGACAGCCACACCGTATCACTGAGTGCACTGTGACAGACTTCATCTCGTCGGACCATCGCCCGGTGATTTATGAAGTGCAAGGAAGAAGACCCGAGCCGACGGTGAAGAAATTTAAATACCAGGAGGCAGACTGGAGCCGTTTCAAAGCCTAGGTATGCCATAGGCTGCAGCAAGTTCCTACCCTGCGAACCGTGGAGGATGTAACTGACTACATCGAGGACTTCACGGCAGCATTAGTCGAGTCTGCGCAGACGGCCATCCCCACCTACTATCCACAGCCCCCCACTTACAGAAACCCCCACCCCACATCATGGCGCTCATAGAAAGTAGGCGGACACTGAAGAATCGTCATTCCCGCACCAGAGATCCAGACACCAAGAGAGCCCTGAACGCAGTGACCACCCAGATTAAAAATCTCATACGCCAATGGAAGACTGCGACCTGGCACGAACGACTATGGGCCACGCATGGTGATTACAGGAAATTCTGGAAACTCACAAAAGCGGCAACCAAGAAGACCTCTAATGTCCGCCTACATGATGGAGACCGCCTTCTAAATCATGCTGAGCAAGCCGAGCTACTAGTTGGGCACTATCAGCAGGATATAGATACGCGGACAGGGGCCCAGCTCTCAATACCGGAGATGGATAAAGAGAACAATTACATGTTCGTCACCCGAAGAAACTGAAGGCCATCCTCAGAAGAGCCCACGGAAACAGGGCCCCTGGCCATGAGGGGGTACAGACGATACTCCTGAAACAACTACCGAGAAAAGGGATTGCTCATCTCACAAACCTGTACAATTCGTGCTTGAGGCTGAGATACTTCCCCGAAAAATGGAAGCATGTCATCCTGTTTCCACTCCCCAAGCCGAATAAGCCAGGGAACGAGGCAGATCACTATAGACCTATCAGCCTGTTGCCGCACCTCGGTAAGGTATACGAAAAGATCATCCTGTATTACCTTAGAGAATTCTGTGATGAAAACTCCGTAATTCCTTACGAACAGACCGGTTTTCAAGCACACCTCAGTACGGAACATCAGCTTATGAAGCTACAAACTGAGGTGAACACCAGCTTCAATCGAAACACGGCAACGGCTATGATCTGACTGTACAAAGGCATTCGACTCAGTGTCTCACGGTATTCTATGCCGTAAACTCTTAGACCTCGAGTGCTCGGAACAGCTCTACAATGTCATTGTCTCCTTTCTCGGCAACAGGACCATCTCTGTGCGAGTTTGTGATGAGCAATCCCGGACCATCGCACTGAAGTGCGGAGTGCCGCAAGGAGCAGTCCTCTCTCCGGTGCTGTTTTCAATATATGCTTCTGAGGTAGTTGGCAAAAACTACAGAATAGCAGATGATATAGCCATCTACAGCACCAGTATGAGCGCCAAACATGCACTGAAACAGACCGAGAAAACCTGTAAAGAGATAGTTCAATAGCTGAAAAACCTCAACATACAGGTCAATCCAGCTAAAACGGACTGTGTAGTGTTCTCGCACCAAAAGGGCAAGAAATCAGCACTGCCGAGGGCTCTCCAGGTGGCAGACACTGTCATATCACCTTCCAATTCCATAATATACCTGGGTATGAAGCTTGACCGGCATCTCAAACTTAGTACCCATTTATATCAAAAGACTAGGACGGTCAGGAGAAGATCTTACCGTCTTCAACACCTACTGACTTCGCCAGCGCTTTCACTCCGCCTCAAATTGCAAGTGTACAAGAGTATATTGAGGCCGGCACTGCTATACGGGGCACCGTTGTTCACACATCTCACCGGTGGCACGCAGCGGTTGTATAAAGAAAAACAAACAGAAAAATAAAGTGTGCCCCAACACTTTTGTTATAATATGAATGAAATAAGAAATAACAAAGAAAAAACCAATACCACAAAAATTCCTTAAAATGAAGCTCAACTTCATAAAAAGGAAAATTGTCAAACAATGTAAATAACTGTAAATATAAGTAAGTATTCAGGGGCTTGGAAAAAAAACAACAAAAAAAACACATTAATATCCACATAAACACACAAAAAACAGATGCCATCACATTTTCATACAAGAAAACACTCAAACAACAACCAAAACTGAATGGGCAAACCATTCAGAATAAAATACAGCTCACATACCTCGGTATGAAACTAGAATCACACTTATCCTTCACTGCTCACACGAGAAGTAAGGGCTGCTGGTAACATGCTGAAAACCATAGGTTTGGGCAAACTGTCGAAACTCAGAATATTCTAATTCCTGAAATTGGGAGCCACCATCTGTTCTCACCACTGTTGGGATTCCATGACGTGAAAAGGTGGATTTGCATATTTGGATTATTTCCGAGGATGTTAGATTTCTTAATGTAGCTATTTCGAAATAGCGGGAGTAAACATCAGTTACCACAATGAACCACTGCCCCTCAGATTTGGAGACATCCATTGATAACGTATGCCAAGGACTTTCTGGTAATCTGGTTGGCATCAGTGGCTCTTGGATTTTTCCGAGATTTCCAGCATATGGTGCAGGCTTCACAATGTGACTGGATAGCTGTAGACATTTTAGGCCACCAAATGGACTGACGGGCCCGGTGTTGGCATTTTGTGACTCCTAGATGGCCTTTGTGAATTTCTTCTAGTATCTGTGGTTGTAGAACCTCTGGAACAACAAACCTCAGTCATTTCAACAGAATATCATTCCATATCGAAAGCTCGTCCCGGACATGGTAAAAATTCCGTAACCTGGAGTTCGTGCCTGGTATTGTTATATCCTCTTTCTGTTCCTGACTAATCTTTCGAACATTGAGGTGAGAAATAGGTCTGCTTGCAAGTATAGTTTGTACATAGATTTCAACTTCTTCTGCAAGTTCATCGTACCCGCAGTCTTCCTTAAGAGGATCTCTCGATAGACAATCAGCAGAGATGAGAGATTTTCCTGGTACATAGACAAGCTCATAGGAATATCGCATAAGTCGCAGTCTTAATCGTTGTAATCTTGGAGTCAGTTCACCCAGGTCCTTGGTTTGAAGGATCTGCTTGAGAGGCTTGTGGTCCGTTTTGTCCAGAATGAATTCTTCTAGCCGATGGCATGGCCAAGCAATTGCCAAGGTTTCTCGTTCGATGTTGTCATAAGATGTCTCTGCTGGTTGCAATGTTCTTGAACAGTAATACGCTGGCCGCAAGGAACCTTTTTCATCGCAGGGCTGAAGCAGAACCGCCCCAAGTCCTTTCATTGACGCATCACTGGACAGAATTACAGGCTTATTGGGGTCGTGGATAGCTAGGACATTATCTTTACGTAAAATGTCTTTAATTTCGTTAAAACATTTTTGCTGGTCTGGACCCCACAAATATTCATTTTTCGTGCTCATAAGATCAAATATGGGTTTCATTAGGTTTGCGCTATAGAGAATGAATTTCAAGATAAATCGAACTCGACCAACGAATCTTTTAAGTTCTGTCAGATCTTTAGGTTGCTTCAGCGCTAAGATGGTTCTTATTCTTTCCAGATCTGGTGCGACCCCTTTAGAGGAAATTATATTTCCAAGAAAATTGATTGAATGTTGACAGATGACTGATATATCCTTACTAAGGGATATGTCCTCACTTTGCAAAGTGTTCAATATATCTTTCAAGCAAGCATCATGTTCCTCGCGCGTAGTCTGTGTGTTTTTCTGCCTTCAAGCAGATTGGAAATTTTCTTCTGATACTGCTCGGGGGCCAAACTTATCCCAAATGGAAGCCGTAGGAATCTGAATCTGTCAAAGGAGGTAAGAAAGATGGTCAGATCTCTAGATTCTTCCTCTAGTTCCACTTAGCAGAAACCGTTATTGGCATCCAGTTTGGAAAAATACTTAGCCCCTGCTAGCAATTCCAACTCGTAATCTACCTTGGGTAAGGGGTGTACCTGTCGCTTTACATTACGGTTCAGTTCTGAGAGGTCAACGCAGATGCGCACAGCTTCTGACTTTTTTGGCACAACCACCATTGGTGCACACCATTCGCTTGCCTTGTCGACCCTTTCTATGACCCCCCGTTGAACCATGTGATCCAACTCCTCTTTGGCTGCATTTCTAAGAGGAATTGAAATTCGCCTAGGAACAGTAATTGCATATGGTTTTGCCCCCAGTTTTAATTCAATTTTATATTTACCTCTGATTCGGCTCAATCCACTGAACAGTCCAGGAAACTAGCGAACCACTGGACTGAAGATGATTCCACCCCTATCTCATTGATCCTTTTGAATATTTTAAGTTTTTCGATAGCTGGTTTTCCTAAAAGCGGGACATTAAGACCATCAACATAATATATGTTTTCCAAGATTTTAATATTTTTATAGCGGATTTCAGCTGTTTGCATACCGATTACATCAAGGCTCTTTTGACCAGCGGCCCAGAATTTGGTGTTTGGAGGGTCAATCTTCTGCAGTGAGTCCATGGACTGAGCCGGAAAGACCGTGACATCTGCCCCTGAATCTATCTTGCAAGTGACCTTCATGCCATTCACTGAGAGCTTAATGTTTCACCACTTCTTGTCTTCTAACAGACTGGTATCGTGGATAGCTCCAATAAAGTCATCCGAATTACCATCACTGTCAGTCTCACCCCCTGGCCAAACCTATCGCACATTTTTGTCTTTTGATTTATTAGGCTGTTGACGACCTGGTGATTTTTGACGGGTGGATCGGCACTGTGATGGTATGTGACCACTGAAGTTACATTTGGTGCATTTAATGTCCTTTGCTGGGCATCTTACCTTAGGATGATAGGGTATTTCTCCGCATCTTGGGCACCTGCCACTATTTTGAGTGGGTCGGCGCCTTTTTTTACAGATATTCGGTTTGTCATCTAACATTACTTTTGTTTTTTTAGATTCTCGTGTTGCCGAGCCACTGTTTTGGCTTTTTCTAATGTTTATTCATAATCCTGGACCAATTTATCGCTTAAAGAACGGTCTTTTACCTCGACTACGATTTGGTCACGGATTAATTCTTCCCGCAAGGTCCCATAGTCGCACTTTTCTGAAAGCGTGTAAAGGTCGGTCACAAATTCCTCAATTGTTTCGTTTCCGCCTGTAATCTGCGGTTGAATTTGACCCTATATATATAACATTGACCTTTGGGGAGAAATGGTCTTTAAATTTTAGACAAACGGCATTGTAATCGGACTTTTGGCTTTGTGTGAGGCTGAATGATGAAAAAACGTCTTCGGACCTAGGTCCCATATAATAGAGTAAGGCATTTACCAGCTCTTCTCCTGTTTTTTAGTGCAGTCCAGCAACCATCCGGAATCGATCGAATCGTTGAAGCGATCTTGAGAAGTCGGAAGCAAAATCGTAAGGTTCTGGTGTGCTAGTTGGGTACTGGCTTCCACTAACAAGTGACAATGCCATGTTTGTTTGATTGACACGAAAATCCATACTCGGATCACTATTTTACTAATTCTTATTTTTCACTTTTACCGCTGCCACCATGTTTAATCATAACAACAACTTTAATAACTAAACCTTTTATTAGCAAGAAAACACTGTGACAATTTACATAACATAACAACAATACTCCTTAATCTTCATAACCCGTCCGGTAGGTTTTCCTCCAAAGAGGTCCAGGCCGAACAGTGAGTCTTACCATTCCAATAAGCTTTTCAGGGATTCAAGCTCTCTCATTTCTTTTACAGCTGTTCTCTATGAAGACTTTTGTAAGCTTCTTTAAAATTCACAAACAGGTGATGCGTTTTAAGTTTATATTAGAGTCCTTTCTCAATTCTGATGCGGAAGCAGAATATTTGGTCAATTGTGGATCATCCTTTTCGAAAACCACACTGATACGGACCCAAGATCTTTTCTGCAAAGGGGAGTAAGCGCTGAAAGAGGATGTTGGCACTTTATATGCACAGGAGATTAAGCGAATGCCTCTGTAATTGCCGCAAACCAGCCGGTTACCCTTTTTATGTATTGGACAGCTTCTAATAGACTTATTTCGAGATTCTGGCATTACTTCGTCAGTCCAGATCCAAATTATAATATTCTGGATGATTTATACAATTTCACTTTCTCCACACTTTAGTAATTTTGCAGGCAGTTCATCAGCACCTCATGGCTTATGATTTTTAAGCCTTCTCAGAGAGTCCAGAATCTCCTCTTCATCCGGGGGCTCCATAGACTGATAACTAGGAAAAGAAGCTAAAAGAGGTATCTCATCCATTTTCCAAGTACAACCACCATGCTTGACGGAAGGAGCTTTACATCTTCATTCAAGGAGTAGGTAGTCTTGCCTTCAAAATATTTTCTTTTCTGATTAACCGCTCTGAATAATTTCCTAAAATGCTTATTCCCCCTTAGAAGTCCAGTCTTATCCAATTCGTTTTTCTCCCACTGTCTTTTCTTATACTGGTGGATATGTTTTTCTATTCGCCTCTTCTGTCTATACATATCGATATTCCTCCTCGTCTCTCACTGAAACTTGGCTTTAAATGCTTCATTCTTCAGATGTGTTGCCCTTCCACACTCCTTGTCAAATCATGGAGATCTTGGGTCCGTTTCTCGTGGTCCAAGCAGTTTAGTAGCTGTATCTGATATAGCTTCTGAATATGCAGCTCACGTGGAGTCAATGTCATCCCTCAAGACATCAACCCAACGAATACAATTGTCCAGTTCTGATTCATATTATGCCAGAACTACCCGGTTCTTTAGCTTAGGCTTCTGTGCTGGTACGCTTGTTTCCTTAGCGTTATTCGTGATCGGACATGAGCGATGCTTAAATACTAGTCAGAATCCATATTTTCCCCTCTAAATACTCTTGCGTTGAGGAGATTGGCTATGCGCCTCCGGTCGATTTTCATTTAATTATTTATATGTAAGGCATGTTGTATAATTAAATTTTACTGGCAAAATTCAATCTGTCAAATTTTTCCTTGTAATAAAACCTATGGCAGGACCAAGATTTGCTCACTGGCTTGGCAAATAATGCGGTCCCCTCCAGCCGCTCTTATCTCCTAAAACAATTATTGTTTTATAGTTAAAAACTAAGTGGAATAACTTTTAAATTTTTGTGCTTAATTGGTCTGTTTTTATACTTTAGAATTCATTTAAATCTAAAAAAAAATAATTTCACTCAGATTTTGCAGCACCCCAAAAATGTCTGTCCGGGAAAGTTGCTAGTCAGCCTGTACGAAAATTCGTTACAGAACAGGGTTAGTTATGTAACGATTCATACGAAAAATAAATATGTAGAAACAAAAAGAATGAAGAATTAAAATTAAAGTTAAATAATGTAAAATAAATCATCTTAAGCACATTCATTCCTATGTACTATATTTACTCTCAGCCTGAAAAATTCCGAACCAAACTTGTCTCATTTGAGGGTGAAAAAGCTAGAGTGAAATGATTTGATACGTTTGATGTTCAAAAATTTAGCTGCCCATCACTGTTCAAGTCCTTAGATCCAAATAGGTTTGAGAATTATCTTATAAATTAATGTATTGTTTTCAAGTAAAAGATGGAATGTTCGAATTAGCAATATATTTAAAATTGACCATATGGACGGTAAAGCTCTTCTCTTTTAAGACTAGTATGAGAGTTCCAGTTAGTCTTGTGTCTAAAGGGAAGCCAAGATACTGGACTATATATGTCTGAAAAGCGAAGAGGTTTAGAGAGAAAAGCAAGCCGTCTTGCCAATAGCCCCTCGAAAGTTCGTGCTACGGCCAGAAATAGTCAAGGCGCAATAGATTTAATATATTCATTCAAATTGTATATGTTTTAGATGAAATCGTTATGTAGCAGCACGAAGAAAAAAATTCATGAAGGTGCCAAAAAGTGGTTTTCCACGTTTAAGATGTGAAAAGAAATTGTTAAAGAAAAATATAAAATAGTACGTGATAGCGTTTAAAAATACGGCAAAAATGAGTTTTAAACAATTGAAGTCTGTCAACACCTTTTCGCAAAAAAAATTAAAAACTGTAAAATACGGCCATTTTTTTACATTTACTTACAGACCCTGTGATTGTTGTATTAACATATTTGTGGGATTAAATTGTGGATTTTAGTAATGCCTACGTACGTACAATTAAAATTTTGTGAAAATGTAAAAATAGTGGGTTCTCGAAAAACGATTTGAATAAGGCCCAAAATGGTTCTAGAGCGATTTGTCAAAGCGCAATTTATTTGCACAGTTACTATAAAATCCTATTTTCATGAAAAATATGTGGGGTTCGATTTAATACTTCAAAAACACGTTTGAAAATTGGGGTTTTTCTTACTTCGGCCGCTCGGGTGTGTTACGTACAAGGAAAAGTTTTTATTATTTTTATTGTAGATAGGCATCATGACAAACAGCAATTTAAGAGCCAAAACATGTCCCTACGATTGTGGTTTTTAATCGTGAGTTTTAATTGTAACTATCTACAGTAAAAATTTCATAAAAACTTAAATAAAAAAATTAAATAAAAACTTTTCGTGGTACGTAACATATTCCCTTCGCTGGCACGCCCGAGCAGCTAAAGCAAGAAAAAAACCCATTTCCAAACGCGTTTTAGAGGTATTAAATCGAACCTCACATAGATGTCATGAAAATAGGATTGTAGAGGAACTCTTTGCGAACAAATCGCACTTTAACAATCGCTCAAGAACTATTTTTGGCTTTGTTCAAACCGTGTTTTGAGAAAAGCTGTTTTTACATTTTCGCGTTTCTCGTGACAAATTATTATTTTTGCCTGAAATTTTTATTGTACGTAGTCATTACTTAAATCCACAATTTAATTCTAAAAACATATTCCTGCAGCTATCTCAAGGCCTGTGAATAAATTTCAAAGAACGGCCATTATTACGGTTTCTGTTGCCAAAAGCTGTTGACCAACTTCAGTCGTTTAAAACTATTTTTTTTTACCCATATTTTACTTACTTACTAATTTTTATTTTTCTTAAATTAATTTTTTTCACATCTTAAGCCCGAAAAAACAATTTTCAGCACCTTATGAATTTATTTCATCATGTTGCTACATATCGATTTTATCTAAAATACATACAATTTGTTACTACTATTTTTCTCCTAATTATCACGTTGGGAATGTCCGTAGTAATTTATTTCAAAAATAAACTATCCCGCCTGGATGAAAAGACGCCAGTGCAATATTACTTGTTTTCAAGTGCCACTGGATATATGGTCAACAACACAAAGACCTTGTTAAACTATGGAATGTCCTGAGCGGAATATACGTTTATTTTTGTCAATAATTTTAGAAAGGATTGGTAGCAGGCATCGATGTGACACTATTTGGAATAGTGTCAAGGGTCTCCAAACACTATTCCAAAAGGTTTGGGATCTCAAAAGGATACCAATAGAACGGGAAAATAACATCATTATCCCAATCCTTAAGAAGGGAAGCCAAAGTGTATGCGATAATTACCGTCCCATATGTCTGTCATCGGTGGTATACAAAGTATACACTGGGGTCCTGGAACAAAGATTAAGGAAATTGGTGGAAGAGGATCTGAAAGAGGAACAGGCAGGTTTTAGTCCCGGTAGGCAGACACAGGATCATATCTTCTCCTTGAGAATGATTGTAGAGAAGGCATGGGATAGAGGTAAAGCAGTATACCTAGCTTTCTTAGATTTACGGGCGGCTTTCGACCATTTTCCTAGACAGGAAGTATGGGATGCATTGGAAGATAGGAGAACCCGACAAAATCTTATAAGTGCAATTAAGTCAGTTTACCAAGACCCAAAGGGAGTAATAAGGCTAGCCGGAGTTAAACAGGGCGATAGCCTGAGGGGCGATAGCCCCTACTGTTCATAATTTTCATGGATGCCATTTGGAAATTTTGTAAAAGGAGGACACCCAGAGTAATAGTGGGATACTGGAATATGACCCCAGTGTTGGCTCAGGCATTGATGTACGCAGATGATGTGGTATTGGTGGCGGATACTGCTGAATCTCTGCAGGTCGCTGTGGATGAGTGGCAAGAAGAACTGCAACTACGAAGCATGCAGATCAATGCATCCAAAAACAAGGTTATGTGTGTTGGACGAAGGGACGAGGATATTAGAATCAATTGCAATGGAGAGACCCTTGAGCAAACTGATACCTACTGCTACCTGGGAACAATGATCTGCAAGGATGGAAGAATAGACCAAGAGGTCATGAATAGAGTCCAAAAGGCCAATGGAATATTCTACCAAATATCCATGACACTCATTGGAAAGCAGGAGTTGAGCAGGAAAGCGAAGATTCTGCTTTTCAAATCAGTTTTTCCCCAAGTGCTACTATACGGATCGGAAAGCTGGACACTCTTGGACCGCCATGCCAGCAGGGTTGTATCTACGGAAATGAGATTCCTACGAAAAATATTAGGAAAAATCAGGCGAGACCGAATAAGGAATGAGAGGGTGCGAGATGAACTAGGAGTTAGATCCGTCCTAGAGACGATTGAAGAAAGACAGCTGAAGTGGTTCGGGCATGTAAATAGAATAGGAGATCACCGTAAGGCCAGGTGGCTTCTAGAGGCAAGGCAACCTCAAGGCAGGCCAAGGCTCATGTATGCAGACTTGATTGAGAGAATTGGTACAGAGAGAAGATGCATTATGCCGGAGATGAAAATGCTTGCACAGGACAGGGCCGTTGGACGAGATGTCAGAAGCAGCTACTCCACGCTTTGCAGCACATAGGAGATAGTGAGAGAAGAGAAGAAGCATCGATGTGATGTAATATTGCACAACACATATATATATGTAACTCTGCGATTTAGAAAGAATACGACCGTAAACGTTTGCTAAAACAAAATAGAATTGTATACGAGTCTTTTACTCCCTAAATCACTATAATATTTTTTACTAACAAGTTTGCTGATTAGTATAACTTTCATTTATAACAAAAGCCAATATGTCATTTAATATCATTTAAAAGTAAACGATCTGAATTGAGTCCAGGGGACGCTAGAATTACTCTCATTCAATCGGCAGCGTATTCTGTTTACCAAAGTTTGGTTTAAACGTTCGTTTAAATCATTAGATTGTGGGTTATCCACTATAGTGAAAAGCAACTCGATCTTCTTGTTGTCTAAGAACATTTTAAATTTTTTTGAATTGTAAGCCCCATACTGGTCCACTAGTGACACTTTGATATTATTTTCCTCTGTCAGTGGATTAAGAAGTTTGATAAAATCTTTCGCATCCTGACTTCTCGATGTTCTAATCCACGCGTATCGAGAAAAATGGTCTACTAGTAAATGCATGTATTTTTTTACTGACTCGTTACCGGCGAATCCTCCAATTGTGTCAATGGACATGATGTGGAACGGGTATTCTGCTGGACCCAATTTCGATAACATTCCGATTGCTCTTCCTGTTCTAGTCTTGTTCTTGATACATATCTCACAGGATTTGTTATATTGATTTATAAGTTCATCCATGTTTTTAAAATAGTAAAATTGTCTCAATTTCTCAGCGATTTGACTAGTACCAAGAGACTCAATCTGGCCAGAGACGGCAACCAGTCAACTTCGTACCTGTACTTCTTTTTCTTTAAAACCTCATTTTAGTTATTGTATCATTTTTTTGTTTTTTGCCGCCTTCACGGACCACACAATCGGTGGACCTACAGTAGCCACGCACTTCAATATTCACGGTTCAGCCGAAATTAGCGAAGAAAGTTCGAGTATAACAGTGCTACGGGCTGTGGAAGGAAGTTAATCATAACAGTGCTACGGGCTGTGGAAGTAAGTTAATCCCCGAAGGCAAAGAGGATTTAAGGCCATTGACGCTCACCACTGTTGACAAACACACGATTGTGAGTACTGTTTGTTATTTATCTGTCATAATGGTGCAGTGCTCGATTTGTAATACTGCTGTAACGAGAGAGGACAAATTTAACCTGAGCTGCAGCAATTGCCGCGTAATTTTTCACGACAAATGCTGTAATCTCAATGATAAAGAAATAGAGGCGCTTAAGTTCCAAAAAAAGACGTGGTACTGTAAAAAATGCGACCATGCAAAAAAGTCAAGCCCGGTAAGAGAAAAAACGCCTAGTCCGTCCAGGAATTCTCAACAGCAAACCTCTAAACCGTCTGCGGCTGATATACTCGCGGCAGTAAACCGGCTTAGCGCTCACGTCAACGAGGACATCAAAAGCATTAAGTCATCGCTTGAAAAATACGGTGAGCTAAGCTTTGAGCTAAACGAGAGGCTTTCGAAAATAGAAAGCCATCTCGAGGGCCAATCGAAGCTGATGGAAGATCTAACCTCCGAAAATAAAGTTCTGAAATCAAGGGTCGGTGAACTGGAAGTCAGACTCAATAAGGTCGAACAGGGCCTACTATCCAGGTCGGTGGAGATACGGGGAATCCCGATCTAAAGGCCGGATTCACACCACTTATAGTCTTTAGGATACTTTTGTTGGCATACAATTTTTATTTGAGTAGACCGACAAGATTTTCATTAATTAAAGAGCAGGTAGAGCCATTATCATAAACGGCTTTAACTAGTTTATGTTTGTCCACAATTACTTTTACTTCAATTAATGAACATTGTGTGAATTTTCCCGGGCTAATTAGTTTTTTGTATTTCTATCATTATTTTGCATTTTTATCCGTAAATCTTCATTGTTATTGTCCTCATTTTCTTTAGTCAAATTGATCCAGTGTTTGGATTTTGTTTTCGCATATTTGTTATGAATGAAAGCGATTTTTATAACCTAATTTTACGCATATTGGACAAGGTATTCTTTCCGAGTCCATTGGTTTCCTTTTTGTATTATTTCTGCATATTTCTGATGGGTGGAAACGATTTTTATAACCTAATGATTCGCATATTCTGCACGGTTTTCTTTCTGAATTATTTGATTTTCTTTTTTCAATTTCGATGTATGAGTCATTAAACCTTTTTAGCTCTTTCACTAGGTCATTCAGACTCTCAATTTTTTCTCTGTCTAACCTATCTTGAACTTCCAGAGTAGGTTATAAACTATTTGATAGATTCTAAACATTTCTGGCACATTTTTGTCAGCTTCCAGAAGTAAACGTACTTTTTTAAATACAAAGTCAATCAATGAACCAAATACATATTTGTAATTAAACGCCAAGCGAATAGAGGTCCAATTTCTCTTTCCATATACTAATAAAAACGAATTTTTCCAACTTTCCCAGTCCGTCAATGGTATCTTACTCATTAATTCGCATGGTATCTCATATTCGCACTGTATCATTCTTTTACATTCCCTTATATAAATAATTTTAAAGTTTCTACCCTCATGTCATCAACAATTTGAAATCTATTGCATTCTTTCTCAAATGAAGAAATCCAGTTTAGAGCTTCTTGTTTTCCATTAAATTTGTTTAACAAAAATTTTTGTTCAATTTCACTTAACGAAACTTGATTAGTAATTGAAATCCGATTCTCTAATTCCCTGATTCGTTTAATTAAAATTTTTTTATTAGTTTTCGTTTCCTCTAAAGCAGTACTAAATGCACCAGCCTCATTTTGATTATATTCTTCTAAATACTGATCCCGGATACAAAAATTTTCGTCCTCGTCTAAATATTCTTATTGCAATTCGAGTTTAAATGGAATAGCAATTTTTCTACAACCACCTACCTTCGTGATGGATTTGCAACTGTTTAACACAGTTTTGCTTGACAGTAGTTCCTTATGCTGATCCAAACTCTTTAGTTCATCAGGTATCAAAAACCAAACTATTTTGTCCAAAGATAAGGCAATTAACTGGTATTCATTTTCTCCTTTCTTTACTAAATGGATATGCAATTTCCTTCGTGGATTCATACTACAGATCGTATACAATTTGTAATTCTGCGATTTAGAAAGAATACGACCGTAAACGTTTGCTAAATTAGAATAAAATAGAATTGTATACGAGTCTTTTACTCCCTAAATCACTATAATATATTTTACTAACAAGTTTGCTGATTAGTATAACCTTCATTTATAACAAAAGCCAATAAACAGTTGTTCAATGTCATTTAAAAGTAAACGATCTGAATTAATAATTAATCTTGTTAATTATTAATTTACATATATATAATATAAAATGATACATATGTTTGGAGAATTCTTCTGCTCTGTTTTCTGCTCAGAGGAAGAGGATATCTAGTGTAAATAAAATATTTGAAAATATAAATGGAAGTTTGCTATATGAGTGACTGTAGTTTTTCTTTTTATTTAATTAATAATTAGTCTTCTAACCATCTTGGAAATTATAAAAATCAAAAATATATGAGACCTTCAAGCATATATATTTATTTGTAGCATCTATACCACAATTTTGCTGTGAAATTTGCTATATCCAAACATCATTTCTCTTAACACTGTAGAAACTCTCTTAATAGTCAAACAACTCACTTTATTATTTAGGAACCTTTTCCTAGTTTATAATTTTGTCTTCTTTTTTTCAGACGTATCAGAGGCAAAGAGAAGCTTTAAAGAACCCCAATAAACCACCATTAGAGATGTTCTCATTCAGCAAAAAAACAACAAAAGAAAAGAGTCGAAACCTAACAGCGTAAATTGTGTTTTTATTTAAATTTTAAACTATGATATATCTGTGTGTGTATGTGATAGTGTATATATATCAGACATTCATAAACATTCACATAAAATATATTCTATAAAGAACAATTACTTATTCGTTATTCATGTCATCGTTGTTCGTTTTCATTTTTAAATCTTTACTTATTTTCATTAATTATTTGTTTCATACATTTTTTTTATTTAAAAAAAAAATCTTGAATAATTATTCCTCACTGCTAAATTAGAAAACTCAGATCACTGTTATCCAAAAATTACCCAACCTCTAAAGATAATTTTAGTTTGTTTTAATCTTATACTCATGTCAGACTATTTATTTCTTCAAATAATACAATATAAGTTGTTTACAATTCTTTATTTCTTTTTAATAAAATTTGCCCATGTCTTATATTTATATTTATATGTATATGTGTATGTATGTATATGTATATATATTTATATATATATATATATATGTGTATATATTTTTTTTATTTTTATTTTTTCCGTTGGCTCTACAGACCTTGTAGATCTTTGGCCGCCTGAACCAGCCTTCTCCACCTCTGCCTATCTTGGGCCACTGCTTTCCAGTTTGCTGCATGCAGCTCGTTCGCATCTTTGTTGATCCTGTCTATCCATCTGGTTTTTGGCCTTCCACGTGCCTTGCCAACTATTGTGGCATTCATCGTTGTGAAAAGGCGTCCTGATGGATTGCTTCGAGCTACATGCCCTGCCCATCTTAACCTCCTTGCCTTCATATCATGAGATATTGACTGACCAGTTTCTGTAAGTAGTTCTTTATTGGTCTTTCTTCTCCAGGATTTTAGATTCTGATCCCATATCGCTCCGGTTATCGTGCGGAGGACTTTCCTTTCAAATCTCTCGATTCTGCTTTCTTGGGTGCCGGTTAGAGCCCAGGTCTCGCAGCCGTACGTCAGAACTGGTTTTATCACAGCATTGTACACCCTTAATTTGAGATTTCTGTTGATTTTTCGGGATTTCAGTACTCTTGACAGAGAGAAGAAAGCTCTATTTGCGCTTGTTATACGCTGGTCTATCTCTGTATGCTGGTCATTGACTGAGGTTATTGTGGAGCTGAGGTATTTAAAGCTGTCTACTTTCGGGAATGTTCTGCCATCTACGCAGATACTATTGTTGGGGTGGATTTTTCGGCTAACTATCATGTATTTTGTTTTGTCTTCATTTATTTTCAAGCCGATTTTCTCTGCTTCTCGTAACAGAGTCTTAGCAAGTCTCTCAATGTCCTCTTCATTGATTCCAAGGACAGCTATGTCGTCCGCATACGCTAGGATTTTGTGTTTCATTCCGACGTGCACCCCTCCATTTTCGAATGAAGTTGTTCTAATCACATATGTGTGTATATATATATATATATATATATATATATATATATATATATATATATATATATATATATATATATATATATAGGGACTTGAATAAGTTCTCGCTGTTTCCCGACAGCTGGTGTTATCTTAGTCTTTTTGCATCAGGCAATACTATAGCCAACTTTATAAGCTCCAATACTATAAGCTCCACCATTAGACTCGAAATCATAGTATATGTTATTCCGCCGAAGTGTAAACAACATACATTTTCATAGCGTTAAACATGTCGAATTTCGTGCCAAAAAAAAAGAGTATTTGCGGGGAATTTTACTACTCTCCTTTTTTCAAAAAAAAAAAAATCTGCATCTGAAGCACATAGAATTCTTGTGGAGACTTACGGCGACCATGCTCTGTCGGAAGCAATATGCAGAGATTGGTTTAGACGCTTTAAAAATAATGATTACTCATTACTCGCATATTGCGCATTACTCGATGAAGACCCAAGTCAGACGCAAAATGAACTTGCAGAATCATTAGGAGTTGACCACACAACAGTTTCCAAACGTTTAAAAGCATTAGGAATGATTCAAAAGCAAGGAAATGGGGTGCCGTACGAATTAAAGCCGAGAGACGTCGAATGGCGTATTTTCATATGTGAGTAGCTGCTCCAACGGCAGAAAAGAAAGGTTTTTTGCATCGTATCGTGACTGGCGATGAAAAGTGGATACACTACGATAACCCGAAGCGTAAAAAAATCGTGGCGTAAGCCCGGCCATGCATCAACATCGACGGCAAAGCCGAATATCCATGGTTCCAAGCTCATGCTCTGTATTTGGTGGGATCAGCTGGGTGTAGTGTATTATGAGCTCCTCAAACCCAACGAAACCATCACGGGAGATCGCTATCGACTACAATTAATGCGTTTGAGCCGAGCATTGAAGGAAAAACGGCCTCAATACGAGGAAAGACACGACAAAGTAATTTTGCAGCATGGCAACGCTCGGCTTGTTGCAAAACAGGTCAAAACCTACTTGGAAAAGCTCAAATGGGAAATTCTACCCCAACCGGCGATTACCACTTGTTCCGATCGATGACTCATGGCCTGGCTGAGCAGCACTTCCAATCTTATGAAGATGCCAAAAAATGGATCGATTCGTGGATAACTTCAAAAGATGAGTCGTTCTTTCGACATGGTATTCGTATGCTGCCAGAAAGATGGGAGAAAGTAGTGGCTAGCGATGGACAATACTTTCAATGACATGTTTTTTACTAATTTTTTTAAATAAAGCATTTATTTTCACGAAAAAACAGCGAGAACTTATTCAAGTCCCTTATATATATATATAAAAATTATCAATTTAGGTGTTAGAGTATAATAGCATTGGATAACTTTTAAGAATCTATTATATTTTTAATTTTATTTTTTCAGTTGCTACCTTTCACTACCTACAACATATCGTGAGATGAAATATAGATATTGCCCGCTGGTACCCGTTGGAGACCAGAGTTATTCTCCGAATAACTTCCCTCCTAGATATAACACGATAAATTATGGAAGTTATTCCTGACTTATTGAAACTCTTACATAAATTATTTAATAAATCCAAAATTATCATGAGGCATGACACTTTAATATTAGTATTCCGATTGTATCAAGAGGTATAAGACACTAAAATCAGTATCATCAGGCATAATACAATTACAGTACATGAATCGATATGAATTGTTTTGATTAAAAGAATGGAATATCAAAATAAAACAATATCTATCACTTCGTCTTTTATTTTGAAACTACTAGAATGTTTTTTTTTTGTTATTTTATTCCGTAGACTCACACCCATATATTTATTCTTAAAAAATCTTCAACAATCTATCCGTAATGTCAATTACTTTATATTCCAGGGGGAATGTACATATTACCTTGCAAAAGGTTGGGTAAAAGATTTCTTTGTCTGACTTGTATATATAGAGGCCATCATAGGAAAACCGAATTTTCCCACAAAATTTCCTTCGGGAGAACTTTCTGTGTCCTACGACGAAATGTTTGTACTTTTTTTCTCTCATAGGGTGACAACCAGCCATTTTTTAGCAACATTAACCAATCTATGCTGAACTAAACAAGAGTAAATTACTTACATTTTTATCCTCTGTATTTTTTTTCATCCGAGGCGTCGAATATCCCTGGACAATAGCAGATTAGCACACTGGCCGGCACAGTAGTAAATCATACAAAGTAATAATCAGATGTTTTTATTTGACGACCGTTTAAGAAACACAATAACTGGCACACAAAATGAAATTGAATATTTTTACTGTAATAAATGGTACGACAATTATCCTAAAAACATAAATAAGTGACATACTGTAATAGATTATATAGGCCCATTAATTTAATAAATCAATTAAATAGATCATAGTGAGAGTCAAAAATGCTAGTTCCGGCCATGCCCAGATAGTTCCTCCCTAAAAACTACCTCTGGATTCGTCCCTATAGGGTGTTGATTACGAATTTCATAAATCTTTAACCTGGCCAAAATGTGAAAAATTCAAATCCAGACATTGATTATGGATTAACACAGGTTTGTCTAAATGCACCTGAACTAACAGGAATGTGATATTTTCCACCGTGAAAGCCGTTTATTTATGGGTTTAATTTTTAGTTATGCCTTTTATCATTTTCCGCATATTTACTTCAATATCATTTAATTCCTGGTCCCACACTACCTGGAGATTTCAGGCTTAAGGTGTCTATCCAGATTTCCACTGTTACGTTAAAATTTCCTGATACTTATTATTTTATTATTTTTTTTTTAATTTTTATATTAATACAACTTTTGAGAGAACTAGTGAGGGCGTAATATTAGAAATAGTTTTAAGTTACGTGATAAATTTAATTACGATCCCAAAACGGCTGAGCGAGAGGCAATGATGAGAGAGACCTGGACAGCTGGGAGGAGAGACAAGTGACGAGAGAAGTCGGGATTTTGATCGAAGTGCACGAGGTGCGGGATTTTTTTTCTCTATCCTGTACGGTTTAACGAGATTTTTTTGTTGTGGTGTGCGTCCAAGGCGTTAGAACTTCGCGCCATACGAGAGTTTATAGCGAATTTCTCGAGAAGAAGACGAAAAAAGGACATCACCGGAGAACAAGAAGAACCGAGAAAATAGGACTGGCTGCCCCATCTAATTCTTCGGATTTGTAATTTTATTTCTTTTGTTATTATTATATTTTTATATATTAAACTAAGGATAGTAATTTAGTTTTTGTTTGAGTCCGGCTGGAATAGTTTCTTTTGTTTGTTTTAAATGTTTTTATTTTTTTTTTGGTTAATAAAAGTTTATGTATATTTTTTTTTCAAACAAGTTTTTTTATGTCATTTATTATATTATCCTGGTATTATTATATTTTACCATAGAAAATTTAGGAATGTCCATGTAAACTACGTCTCTCAAAGGGTTTAGTGCTTATATCAATATAGAGTCACACTGAGGCCCTGAGTTCGAAGCTACCTCCGGCAGGTATCTTTTTTTTTGTTAATAATGAAATTAATCTTTTTTTTTATCATTATTTTTTTTAAGTGACTTAAGGGTCTTTTTCAGAATTTTTAATTAAATTATTTTGTTGAACAAGACGATTAAATAATTATTTATTTTTTTTGTTAAATTTATTTTATCATTGTTTTAATTTATTTATATTGGTATATGTTTCCTTGTTTTTTTTTCTTATATTTTTTTTTCTTTTAGTGTTTCACTATTTTCCTAAAAATAGTGTGGCGTCCGAATTGCAATTATTTTTTTTTTGACAGGAGATATACTTGTATTTCACTTTTGATGGTTTGGTGAAAGTAGAAGGGTTGTGGATTAATTTTTTTTCGACCCTTGGCGTCGCGACTGGGTTATCGGCACAATATTGCCCACTCCCGTCGGGGGACGGAGTGTGGTAGCATATTCTTGGCGCCCGAACAGGGACTGTTTCGGATAAACGATTTATAATTTTTTAAAACTAATTAATTTGAAAATAAAATAAATTTTATTTACGTATAGCCAACAATCCAAGATCATGGATTACAAATTAGATATTGAAAGACTCGCTTCCGACGAGTTGGAATATGAACTAAAAATCAGAGGATTTACGGGGATAACGAGGGTTGGGGATATGAAATCAAAATTACGGTCCCTATTAAAACTAGAAAGACAAGGAAGAACTATTCATCCTACCAAAACTGATTGTGATACAGATGATGAAATTAATATTTGTTTGGGGCAACTCAACGAAATAAAAAATAAAGTGCCGAATGCCAAAGGCAACGAGGTAAGGAAAATTGATGCAACTCTACAGCATGTATTAAATCGATTAGGGCGTATTCAGACCGAAGATGAAACCAAGAAATCTGCGATTTCGGAAATGAACGCGGCCTGCTTAGAATATTGGACCGCTATAGGGGTTTTAGGTCAGGATTCAGAAGTAGAGGGTGACGCTACGATTGAGGAATATGAAGCCAGTGCTAGGTCGGAAAAACGGACGGATGATTCGTCGAAAGTGACGACAATAATAAGGAAGACCCAGATCCCACCAAAAGATTGGGGCATTCATTTTTCGGGAAGAGTTAGTGGGCTTAGCGTTAACGCGTTCTTGGAGAGGATTGAAGAAATTCGGGATCGACTTGGAGAGGATTGAAGAAAATCAGTCGGCGTTTGATCTTTTCGAGGGAACAGCCTTAGTCTGGTATAGAGCCATGCGGAGGGAGGTGAACAGCTGGCATGAACTAGTCAGGGAGTTGAGAAAGGAATTCGAACCTCCAGATTATGAAGATCGATTGTGGGACGAGATTAAAAGGAGAACCCAAGGGCCAACTGAAACGATAGGAATTTTTGTGGCAGTGATGAAAAATTATTTCAGTAGATTATCAGACCAACCTACCGAAGAACAAATGCTCAAGGTACTATTGAAGAACCTTCACCCTTATTATCTTGATCGATTGGCCCTAGTGAATATCGAAAGTATCCAAGATCTAATCGACTGTGGACGAAGAATATAAAACGCGAAGTGGGAGATTGATATTCATCAACCACCCCCAAACATTCGAGGTTTGTTAGAACCAGACCTTGCATATACCACACCTCCTCGTCGAACATATAATCGAGAACAACCGAAAGTCTTCAATATGTCGACTTCGGTCCAACCTATCAGAAAATTTCATTGTTGGAACTGTTTAGATACGGGACACTCATTTCGAAGATGTACGGCTCCAAGGAAAGTATTTTGTGAAGGATGTGGTCTAAAAGACGTCAAAGGAATGCTTGTCCCAGATGTTCAAAAAAGTCGGGAAACGAGAAGAGTGCCCAGGTCTGAGTGAACCAGAGCCTGGTGCCTTCTATTCGTTCACAACCAAGTTAGAATGGCAAAAGTGGATAATGGTGGTACAGGAAGTAATGTCAGGCAAGTGTGTAAGACCAATCGAGTATGTGACCCACTTGAATGACAGACGCCCATATGTGCGGATTAAGATTTTTGGTCTAACCTTTCTGGGTTTACTCGACTCTGGAGCTTCTCTGTCGGCTATGGATGGTAATTGCTGGAATAAGTTTGCTGCATTGGGGCTAATCATGAAGGAGGAACCAGAAATTAAGATATCCACAGCTAATGGCCATCAAATGGAGATTTTAGGGTCGACCGAGCTTCCAGTTGAACTCAAGGGGAAAATCTGTTTAGTAAAATTTCTGATCATACCTTCATTGACTGCCGCTGTAATTTTGGGAATGGATTTCTGGCGAAAGATGCGTTTACTTCCGGGTATGGAGATGGGTCAGCAAGAAGATTTGTCTAAGGAACATGATGGGAATGAGATTATCTCGAGTATGCTTGTTGTTAAAAAGAATTTATCACCAGCGGAACACGAGAAACTAAACTCGTTGATTAACCAATGGAGTCATTGGAAAACGAAAACATTGGGATGCACAAGCAGAGTGGAGCACATCGTAGACAATGGTGATCACAAACCAATAAAACAGCGTTATTACTCAGTGTCTCCATATATTCAAAAAATTCTGAACGAGGAATTAGATACAATGCTGAAAGAAGGAATAGTAGAGCCCTCTAAGAGTGCGTGGGCTTCACCAGTAGTTTTGGTTAAGAAACCGGATGGCAGCCATAGGTTTTGCGTGGACTACCGCCAAGTGAACAACGTGACCAAACGGGACGCCTACCCCCTTCCTTACATTTCTAGCATCTTAGACAGACTTCGGGATGCTAAATATTTCTCATCACTGGATATTAAGAGCGCATATTGGCAGGTTCCTGTAGAGAAGAACAGCCAGGAGAAAACAGCTTTCACTTTCCCAGGAAGAGGCTTATTTCAGTTTACCCGCATGCCATTTGGCCTACACAACAGTCCAGCGACATGGCAACGGTTAATCGATGCGGTCCTAGGGGCTGACTTGGAGCCAAACGTGTTTGTTTACTTGGACGATATTGTTATCGTGACATCCGACTTTTCCGAATACCTCCGGGTATTGAGAGAGGTTTTTTAACGGCTAGCCGGAGCAAATTTATCTTTGAATTGGGACAAGTGCGAATTTTGTCGACCAGAACTACGTTTTTTAGGATATGTGGTCAACGAGTCGGGGCTGCTGGTTGATCCAGAGAAGGTCGAAGCCATCCGCAGTTACCCAACACCTACTTCTGTGAGACAAGTGAGACAGTTTGTAGGGTTAGCTTCATGGTATAGGCGGTTTGTTGAAAATTTCTCTACTATTATCTCCCCACTTACCTCACTGCTGAAAAAGGGATGTAAATTCAAATGGGGTGAAGAACAAGAGCGAGCCATTCAGTATTTGAGAGAAAGATTAGTGAAGGCCCCTCTTGGCTTGTCCAGATTTTGAGAGACCCTTCTTATTGCAAACAGATGCTTCTAATACGGGACTAGGGGCAATCCTATACCAAAAGTATGAGGAAGGAGAAAAGGTGATAGCGTACGCCAGTCGAAGCTTAACGCCAGCCGAGCGGAAATACAGTACAACCGAGCACGAGTGTTTGGCAGTGCTTTGGGCCGTAGAAAAGTTTCGCCCTTACCTGGAAGGTATGCCTTTTACAGTTATTACGGACCACCAAGCGCTGAAATGGCTCCACAATCTTAAGGACCCTCAAGGTCGATTAGCCCGTTGGGCCATTAAACTACAGCAATACCAGTTCACGATAGAACATCGACCTGGTAAGCAAAACGCAGCAGCTGACGCATTATCCCGAATACACGAACATGTGGTTGGAACGATCGAAGTGATTTTTGATGACCTTGATTCCTGGTACGTGAAAATGTTGGATAGGATAAAAAGAGATCCCGATAAATATCCAAGTTGGAGAATAGAAGGGAAAAAAATATTCAAGAGGATCGTAGACAAACGGAAGATCCTAGGAGAGGAGGCTCCCTGGAAATTAGTTGTGCCGAAGAGTAAAAGAAAAGAGGTGCTTTTTGATTGTCATGACGATCCTTTATCGGGTCATCTAGGTGGGTTTAAAACACTGCAACGGTTAAGGGAGCATTATTATTGGCCCGGAATGGCTTCGGACACTGCACGGTATGTAGGACGCTGTGAAATCTGCTTGGCCCACAAGCCTTTACAACGAGCTCCTGCTGGATTAATGGGTCAACAAAGAATCGTCGCTAGACCATGGCAGTTGGTTTCTGCTGATATTATGGGGCCTTTGCCTTTGTCGACTAGCCGACATCGGTTTATTGTAGCCTTTTCCGACTATTTTACTAAATATAGTGTTTTCGTACCGGTGAGAACTGCCACTGCGAAAGCTGTCAGTAATTTACTAGAGAAGGAGGTAATACTCATGTTTGGTGCTCCACATACGGTTATATGTGACAATGGGCCACAGTTTAAGAGCCGGGAGTTTCGAGCAAAAGCAGCTGAATATCAGATCGACATCTCCTATACGCCGCACTACCACCCACAAGCAAACCCGATGGAACGACCTAACCAAGTGATCAAAACTCTTATCTCGTCCTATGTGAAGGAGAACCAGAGGCAGTGGGATAAAGAGTTGTCTAAATTAGCGTTTGCGATTAAAACGGCTGTGCATGAGGTGACAGGATTTTCACCAGCCTACTTGAATTTTGGTCGAGAGCTACCGCGTTCTGGTAAAGAGCATCCCAATTGGGATGATGAGGAACATAGCGATGCTGACTGCCGAAGAAAATATGCGGACAGGCTGCAAAACGTACCATTACTGTTCAAGGAGGTACAGGACAAGTTGGCACGAGCTTACGAGAGAAGCAGTGCAACATACAATCTCAGGAGGAGACCTCAAGAATACTCCGCGGGAGAAACAGTCTGGAGGAGGAATCATCAGCTCTCAGAGGGAGCAAATTACTTCAACAGGAAGCTGGCACCCACCTTCGTCAAATGCAGAGTTACCAAAAGAATCGGTGGTCTATTGTATCCATTAGAGGATATGGACGGACGAGACGTTGGAAAGTGGCACGTAAAGGACCTGAAACCTCACCCTGAAGACGAGGCGATGAAGTAGAGAATGATGGCAGTAAATAATAGTTTAGATGTAGATAATATTGATAAGTATACAAAAAAAAATTTTAATTTAAATTTTTTTTTTTGACAGGAAAAGGGAGGATTGTTACGTTAAAATTTCGTGATACTTATTATTTTATTATTTTTTTTTTAATTTTTATATTAATACAACTTTTGAGAGAACTAGTGAGGGCGTAATATTAGAAATAGTTTTAAGTTACGTGATAAATTTAATTACGATCCCAAAACAGCTGAGCGAGAGGCAATGATGAGAGAGACCTGGCCAGCTGGGAGGAGAGACAAGTGACGAGAGAAGTCGGGATTTTGATCGAAGTGCACGAGGTGCGGGATTTTTTTTCTCTATCCTGTACGGTTTAACTAGATTTTTTTGTTGTGGTGTGCGTCCAAGGCGTTAGAACTTCGTGCCATACGAGAGTTTATAGCGAATTTCTCGAGAAGAAGACAAAAAAGGACATCACCGGAGAACAAGAAGAACCGAGAAAATAGGACTGGCTGCCCCATCTAATTCTTCGGATTTGTAATTTTATTTCTTTTGTTATTATTATATTTTTATATATTAAACTAAGGATAGTAATTTTGTTTTTGTTTGAGTCCGGCTGGAATAGTTTCTTTTGTTTGTTTTAAATGTTTTTATTTTTTTTTTTTGGTTAATAAAAGTTTATGTATATTTTTTTTTCAAACAAGTTTTTTTATGTCATTTATTATATTATCCTGGTATTATTATATTTTACCATAGAAAATTTAGGAATGTCCATGTAAACTACGTCTCTCAAAGGGTTTAGTGCTTATATCAATATAGAGTCACACTGAGGCCCTGAGTTCGAAGCTACCTCCGGCAGGTATCTTTTTTTTTGTTAATAATGAAATTAATCTTTTTTTTATCATTATTTTTTTTTAAGTGACTTAAGGGTCTTTTTCAGAATTTTTAATTAAATTATTTTGTTGAGCAAGACGATTAAATAATTATTTATTTTTTTTGTTAAATTTATTTTATCATTGTTTTAATTTATTTATATTGGTATATGTTTCCTTGGTTTTTTTTTCTTATATCTTTTTTTCTTTTAGGGTTTCACTATTTTCCTTAAAATAGTGTGGCGTCCGAATTTCAATTATTTTTTTTTTGACAGGAGATATACTTGTATTTCACTTTTGATGGTTTGGTGAAAGTAGAAGGGTTGTGGATTAATTTTTTTCGACCCTTGGCGTCGCGACTGGGTTATCGGCACAATATTGCCCACTCCCGTCGGGGGACGGAGTGTGGTAGCATATTCTTGAAAATCCCGCACCTAGTGCACTTCGATCAAAATCCCGACTTCTCTCGTCACTTGTCTCTCCTCCCAGCTGGCCAGGTCTCTCTCATCATTGCCTCTCGCTCAGCTGTTTTGGGATCGTAATTAAATTCATCACGTAACTTAAAACTATTTCTAATATTACGCCCTCACTAGTTCTCTCAAAAGTTGTATTAATATAAAAATTAAAAAAATAATAATAAAATAATAAGTATCACGAAATTTTAACGTAACACCACCTTAAAAAAAAATTTAGGAATTCGTCAGGAAGTTCTCGAAATATTAGAGCAGCCAAACATTTCACCTCAAGCTGAGAATGATTGTTCAATTAGTTCATAGGACGTTGAAAATTATTGTTTTCTTTTGTAATTTACTACTAACAAAACAAATTATTATTAAAATGATGTTACTCTGTCTTTCAATGGTTTTTACTTTTCCTTAACTAACGATATCCTTATAGAACCAAAACAGGTTCTTGGCCATAAGATTCAAACAATCATACGAAATTAAAAAAAAAAAAAATGACTTGCTGAGTGTGAAACATCCAAAATCCATAATGCTGTAAGAGCAGAGGTCATAACCTGATTTATAGATTGGATATTAATGGGTATCTCTGGATCCAAAGCTGTTTTATGTTTTCCCCTGTTTGTTGATGCTAGAGATTTCATTTTCCTCAATAAAACAGATGGATTTAAGGCTCAGGCACACACAGCATGATCTGCAATCTCAGCCCGTAGCGAGATGGCGATCTAATGTATTACTGCTTACTGCACTATACATGTCACACAGAAGGCGATCGATCGCAGCGAGCCAGTCTTGATCGCACTCGGCAGCGATCCATTTCTATACAGCTAGAGCATTTTAATTCATTGGTCGAACCCGCTGCACCGTGAAATTAACTTTTCCTAAGTATGTTTTTATAACTGGGAGAGAGGTGTTGTTTTAATATATCAGTAACTATGGTTAGCATGTTGCAGTTTAAAGGTGATATCAGATGGTTGTGTTTTTCATAACTTTGTTATAGGCAAGTTCAAACTGGACCTCAAGCTGTGTAAATTATAAAGTTGGGACGGGTGTACAGAAAGAAGGTGGTTTTATTTCAACGTGACATCATAGCCAGTGTCGGGAGACTAGTTAATATGCAGGTGTAATTCAACCAGTTGTTTTTTCAAGTTTAAAAATTATTCTTCTGTCAGCATGTTGTTATTATTATTTTGTTGATTAGAAAAGGAAGTACAACTTTACAATCGAGACGCCTTATCACTGGCAAGGGCCGAACTTACCCGAAGGTCGCCGCACCACTACTCTCCAGCGCCGTTTGGGGTAACTAACTGCTTTGTATTCAAATTAGGGATTGATAAATTATTTGCCACTTCTATAAATTTGTTTTATTGAAAACTAATTTCGAATTTTATACATTCATCTTCAGTTCAAGGTTTAAATGGATTATATCAAACAGAAAAGTTTGTACTGGTTTCTTCTCTTATTGAACTTGAAGAAACCTGTACAAACTTTCCTGTTTGATATAATTCATTTAAATCTTAATCTGAAGATGAATGTATAACATTCGAAACTAGTTTTCAATAAAACAAATTAATAGAAGTGGCAAATAATTTATCAATTCCTAATCCGAGCCAGTGATAAGGTGTCCAGATTGTAAAGTTGTACCGAAAAGGAAATGACTTACTATTTGTAAATCTTGCAGGTATATGCTGTATATATAAAAAAAGTGGTTGAATTTCATGTCGAAAGTCACCACTATGGTTATTTATTCGATTGAGACCAACTAATGGTACATGATTAGTCATTGATTTGGCCTGAACATGATTCTATTACATAAAAAACCGAGAAAGAACATAAATCGCTATGACACAATTAACAAAAACATATATTGACAGATAAATAGATTGAAAAAGAACTTTATTCTGGGATTAGGTCTCTTGGGAATAACAAACATTTACAAATAAAACAGAAAACTCATCTGGCCAAAAGACTATATTGATAAAAATAAGTCAGTATTTACATTAATTTCAATAAAAATATCTAAGCAACAAAAAAGAAATACTTTTTGTGAAAAGATATAATTGTAGGAGAAAAAAGGAAAAAAAATAACCTTCGATAGTGAGGTAGAGAGAGAAAAAAAATCTGGTGCTTGCATCACACATCTATCACTTTCTATCTTATTAGAAATAAATTTTAAAGTTTTCATGGAAATTCCATCTAGTTTCCATAGAAACATTTATAGCCTGCCCAGAGTTAGATGGTATACCGAGGGTGAACTCACGCGGGACAAAGTTGGAACTAACATCCCGCACCACACCTGTCACGGTAGACAATATATAAAACATATGTGAGAAAAATGGGGAGGTTACAGTGAAAAAAGTTTGGGAAAAAAAGGGTTAACAAATTGTGTGAATACGTTGGCTTAACTGTTGGCCTAGTTTTGTGCATTCTTATTCTGTACATTGAACCCATTGGGGTGGGATATTAAAGAACTGAAAACTGATCAAGACTATTAATTCCAGCTGAACAGTGAAAGATGACTATTTCGAAAACGAGTGAGTTTAGTTATGGTTATTTGTTATAGCTTATCTTGAAGAAATTTTCTCACACATTGACTTATTTGCAGATTGTGTAAATTTTACAGCATTGAAATTCTGTATTTATTAAATTGTACAAAGTTAGACTAAATGTTTTTTATAATTGGTGAATTATTACTAAATAAAACTTTAAGAATATTTTACATTTATTTAGACAAGTCTGGTTGAACCCGCTCCCCCTCCACTGGGCTAGCACAACAAATCAGATATTTAACCAAAAAGTAGTACGTTACATTGGCGCCCAACGTGGGGCTCGAGAATATTTAAGGGGGGAAAACTGAGGCTTTAAAATGGATGCTACAAAGTTATTAATGGATGAGTTGGAATTGAGATTCGTATTCGAGGAGTGTCCGATTTAGGCGATGCCGCTGATTTACGAAAGAAGCTCTCAAAAGCTTTCACTGAGAATGTTCAACCGCTCCCAGAAATATTAAATTCGTTAAGTATAGAAGAAGAACTAGCTAATTGTATGGCGAAATATGCAGCATTGGCCGAACGGATAGGTGAGCTCTCAGTAAATGACTTGATGGAGTTTAGGCGTATGGACGCACGGCTTTGGCATCTTCATGGTCGTTTAGAACGGTTGATTGTCCCATCAGAATTAGAAGAGCGTTGGAAACGGCAGAGGGATCGGGTTACGTATTTGTTTGCGGAACTGTGGGAGAAAAAACCGACGATCACACTACCAACCGTTACCACAGTCGATTCTACTGTTATGCCTCGGACCAAAGATCCCAAGTCTACAGTAAGAGATATAAAGGCTTATAAATGGGGTTTGCGATTTTCAGGCGATTCGTCGGACCCATCTTTAGGTGCTTTTTTGGAAGAAATAGAGGAGCAAAGATTGGCAAGAGGGCTCAGCCAAGAAGAGTTATTTCGAGTGGCAGGAGATCTTTTAGCCGGCTCGGCTCTGGTTTGGTTCCGTACAAACCGACATAGGTTTTCTGATTGGAGTGAGGCAGTCGGCTCAAACAGGCATTCAGGGACCCTGATTACGACCGCATATTGATGAACGAGATCCTCCGGCGTACGCAGGGAGCTAGTGAGCCACCAGCTGTATTTATTGCGAAGATAAGATCGCTGATGGGACGGCTGTCAACACCAATGACCAAGAGGGAACAGATGGTCATAATCGAAAGAAATTTAAGACCTGAGTACCTGGCACTTCTTGGCCTAACGCGGTACGAAAATTTATAAGAACTCGAAGAAACACTTGGAAAGTTGTCTTTGGGAAGAGTGCTCGCCACTAGATTCAGAGAACCGCCATCCCGCGGACTATTAGAACCTGATTTAGGATACTATGGGAATCGGCACAAAGATATCGCTGCTCTCGATGCAGATACTTCTTTGGAGGAGTCCTCGGCTGCAGAAGTAAATGCAATCAAACAACAGACACGTTCAAATAATCCAGTAAAAGTTTGCGATGCTATCTGTTGGAATTGCAATGAACAAGGTCACCGTTTCCGTGATTGTAAGGAGTCTCGGCGTATATTTTGTAATGGCTGCGGCGAAAAAGGAGTCAAAATTTATGAATGTGGACAATGCAGGACTCGTAGGGCTAATAAGCTCATGAGGAAGGGAAACGGCGAGGCAGAGGGGAATTAGTCTTGCCCCATACCTCTCTGCCACCACATCTGGGGTATTCTGACGACGACAAAGAAGAGATGCTGGCTAAGCCAGGTGCAAGGAACTACAAACTTTGCAGACCTGGTTCTCAGGATCAGCGACCGTACCTGCTTGTGAAAATCTTTGACCGTTCTATGATGGGATTATTAGATTCAGGGGCTTCCCGAACGATTGTGGGTGGACCTGGATGGGAACTTATTAAAGGCCGACTAGAGATGAGGAAATCGGATGTTAGTGAGATTGTGGTCCCGAATGGTCAAGGATGCTCTGTCTTGGGTGAGATAACCATACCCTTTAAGTTAGAAAATAGAATTAGGGTAATTACGACGTTGGTGGCCCCTGATCTCACTATCCCCTTGATCCTGGGAGTAGATTTTTGGAAGTCGATGGGTGTCGTTCCCAATTCAACCGACAATGTTTGGATGTTCAAGGATCCTGCGGATTACGGAAAGTGTCTTGTTGCAAGTTCTCTGGTTTCAGAGGAGTCTCTGACGGTCGTCGAAAGGGAACAGCTTCAACGACTTCTCCATCAGTACCTCGATCAGGAAGGACCGAAGATTGGATTTGTCAAGAACTACACCCATAAAATCGATACAGGAGACCATCCACCAATAAAACAACGATATTATCCAGTTTCACCTGCAGTTCTAAGGGAAATGCATCAACAATTGGATGAGATGATTGAGATGGGTGTCGTCGAGAAAAGTAACAGTCCATGGTCATCACCTGTTGTGATGGTTAGGAAACCGGACAAATCATACAGGTTCTATGTAGACTTCAGGCGACTCAATGCGGTATCAAAGAAAGACGCATATCCCTTACCCTATTTGTCCACAATATTAGATCGCCTGAGAAATGCGAAGTATTTAAGTACTCTAGATTTGAAATCAGCGTATTGGCAGATTGGTCTGTCGGAAGAGAGCAAAGAAAAGACAGCGTTCACTGTACCTGGTCGGGGACTGTTCCAATTCAGCAGGATGCCCTTTGGCCTGCACAACGCACCCGCAACTTGGCTAAGACTGATAGATCAGGTGCTTGGGCCTGAGCTGGAACCATATGTTTTTGTTTATTTGGACGATGTTGTCGTGGTGACACCAGACTTTTCTTTACACATCGAGACCCTTAAAAAGGTCTTGGAACGTATCAACAACGCTGGTCTAACTTTGAATCGAGAAAAATGTAAGTTCGCTCGAGAGAAGCTAAGGTATCTTGGGTACCTGGTAGATAGAAATGGATTAAGAGTTGACCCGGAAAAAGTAGCCAGTATCCTTAACTACCCCCGCCCGAAGAAAATACGTCAAATTCGGGCGTTCACAGGATTAGCTTCTTGGTACAGAAGATTTATTCCAGATTTTGCCTCTAGGATGGCGCCACTAACGCATCTTCTGCGTAAGGGTCAGAAGTTGAGCTGGGGTCAGGAACAAGAGGACGCTTTCTTAGATATTAAAACGAAATTGGTGGAAGCACCTGTATTGGCATGCCCAGATTTTACGAGGACGTTTATAGTTCAGACAGATGCCTCCTCCGTTGGATTAGGAGCAATTTTGTCTCACGATCTTGATGAAGGAGAGAAGGTTATCGCGTATGCTAGCAGAGCACTAACGCAGGCCGAACAAAAACTCTCCGCAACAGAGTTGGAATGTTTAGCATTGTTTTGGGCCATCGAAAAGTTTAGACCCTATATCGAAGGCACTAAATTTACGGTGATCACGGATCATCACTCCTCTGATGTGGCTTCATCGTCTGCAAGATCCTTCTGGTCGATTAGCTCGATGGGCGCTGCGGCTTCAGAATTATGATTACCGGATACAGCACAGACCAGGGAAAGAACACATGGCAGCTGATGCTTTATCACGTGCAATAGATCAGGTTCCTCTAGACCCCAACCCTGCCCTAGCAGCAGTGGTCATTAATGGTGAGGAAGAGGATCCCTGGTACCAGAATATTAAACGCAGAATCACGGATAAGCCGGAAGAGTTTCCGACTTGGCGGATTGCTGAAGGTCGTCTCATCAAGCATGTGTTTGAGAGGAATCCCTTGAAAGTTGGCGACAATCAATGGAAACTTGTGGTACCGAAGAATCAAAGAGAAGCAGTTCTCAAACAATTCCACGAGGACCCGACTGCAGGACATATGGGGTGAACAAGACGAAGAAGAGGATTGCTCTTTATTATTTCTGGCCGAGCCTGATCCGAGATGTCGCCAGGTTTGTGAAAAATTGTCATACGTGCCAAATTATGAAGCCGGAACAAAAAGCTCCCGCAGGCTTGATGGGAATGATTCCTGTGCCTTCAAAACCCTGGCAGGTAATTTCCACAGATCTCATGGGACCATTTCCACTTTCTTCGAAGCAGAATCGGTATTTACTAGTGGTAACTGATTACCTAACCAAATTTACCCTGCTTTTCCCTTTAAGACAGGCGACTGCACAGGCAGTAACAAAACACGTAGAGAACGACGTGTTCTTAATGTTTGGGGTACCTGAAGTAGTATTCTGTGACAATGGCACTCAGTACACTAGCGAAAAATTCAAGAATATGTTGAGCAAATATGGCACTACTTGTCGGTATAACCCAACATATCACCCCCAAGCTAACCCTACTGAGAGGGTAAATAGGGTGATCAAGACAATTATTTCGTCTTATGTTAGAGATAAGCATCGATCCTGGGATAAACATATCGCGGAGTTCGGCTTTGCTTTGAGGACAGCCAGCCATGAGACAACTGGGTACACTCCAGCCCTTCTAAACTTTGGCCGCGAGCTAGTCAGCCACGCCGCTCAATAAGTTGTTTGTGATGGACCAGAGACCATAACTAGGATCGATGAGAAGCTCAAAATGATCATGGAAGATGCTCAAAGTCGATTGCGTCAAGCCCAAGAAAACAATGCCCGACATTATAATCTTCGACGGAGACCAGCTCGGTTGATTGAAGGCCAGAAAGTATTGGTGAAGACGCATCCTATATCGGACTTAAGTAAGTACTACACTGCCAAACTTGCATCAAAGTACGAAAAGGGTGTTATCAAAAAGATTTTGTCGGCTCTAGTGTATGAGGTGGTCGATGAGGAAGGAAGACCATTAGGAAATAGGCATATACAGGAGTTGAAAGTAGATTGTTCGGATAGCCTAAACAGGGTAGCAGAATACCCTCCCACAACCCCAGGAAGAGAGGAGAATGTCACGGTAGACAATATATAAAACATATGTGAGAAAAATGGGGAGGATACAGTGAAAAAAGTTTGGGAAAAAAAGGGTTAACAAATTGTGTGAATACGTTGGCTTAACTGTTGGCCTAGTTTTGTGCATCCTTATTCTGTACATTGAACCCATTGGGGTGGGATATTAAAGAACTGAAAACTGATCAAGACTATTAATTCCAGCTGAACAGTGAAAGATGACTATTTCGAAAACGAGTGAGTTTAGTTATGGTTATTTGTTATAGCTTATCTTGAAGAAATTTTCTCACACATTGACTTATTTGCAGATTGTGTAAATTTTACAGCATTGAAATTCTGTATTTATTAAATTGTACAAAGTTAGACTAAATGTTTTTTATAATTGGTGAATTATTACTAAATAAAATTTTAAGAATATTTTACATTTATTTAGACAAGTCTGGTTGAACCCGCTCCCCCTCCACTGGGCTAGCACAACAAATCAGATATTTAACCAAAAAGTAGTACGTTACATTGGCGCCCAACGTGGGGCTCGAGAATATTTAAGGGGGGAAAACTGAGGCTTTAAAATGGATGCTACAAAGTTATTAATGGATGAGTTGGAATTGAGATTCGTATTCGAGGAGTGTCCGATTTAGGCGATGCCACTGATTTACGAAAGAAGCTCTCAAAAGCTTTCACTGAGAATGTTCAACCGCTCCCAGAAATATTAAATTCGTTAAGTATAGAAGAAGAACTAGCTACTTGTATGTTTTCAACCTGGGAAAATATTTCTCTTTTAGTGAATTATCAAATTCTTTCATAGTTAATATGTATCTATTTTTCATTACTACTAAAAATGAGGGAAGGCTAATCATATCAAATAAAAAAAATTAAAGGTACTTTAGAGGAAGCAATTTTGCAAATTCGGAAATTTAGCCCTATCAGACTATTTTATAAACAGGGAACAAGCATGTCGGATATTAGAAGGGAGGTAATTCCAGAGGGTAGTGGAGCTGACAAAAAAGGAAGATAGGAATGGCAACTGCTCGAGTCCGATCGGAGAGGGAAGATTGAAACAAGGGAATAAAGATGCTGGAAAAGGATAGTAATTTTTATTTGGTAAATAGGATAGAATGGTCCAGAGAAACAAAAGCTTTAGAGAAGTCAAGTGTTAGTTAGTACATTTAACTTTTTTCATCCATAGTGGTGTGTATGTCACTAGTAATATTGACGAAAGCGGATTGTATGGAGAAGCCGGGTCGGAAACCAGATTGGAGAAGATCGAGTAGTTTGGAATTTTCTATATACAGAGAGTATAACAATAATTGTAGGTTATAACAGTAAGCATGTATGAATTCTGCTTCTTTTTCCAGTAGTGCGTTAAAATCATCCAAGAAAAATTTTAGGTGATATGTTATGCAAGTTTTAAATACATGTTCTAATTTTTCATTAAATCCTTCTTCATTTATTTCTTCTGCTACGGAAAGAGTATAAACAAGGCTAAGATTATGACACTGTTCTCTCGTCCTAAATTTAGAAGTTCTTTCATTTATAGTCTGGAAATGTAGCATCCAATTGTTTAGTTTCTTAAAAAAAGGGAATCCAGGAACAAACTCCTAACTATCCTGCCATCGACGAACAGTATAAAATCCATTCCTGACCACCTTATTTCATTGCATTTCTATTATTTCCAGGTTACATTTTTGGTCCTCTAAACTTATTTATTCAGTGATTCTGCTGTATTGAGAGGTCGTCCATGTTCCCAGTATAATAGTCCATTCCAGAGATCCAAGAGATTTCCGTGAAACTATCAGTTCTCTTAAACAAAGTGATTGAGTGTTCCTAATAAGATAACTTTATACAAAAACAAATTTTTTTAATGAAATGATATACGTTATTATCATTCATTTTATTAAACTAAAAGATCAAAGTTGTTTTTCAGAAATGTTGGTATTTGTTTTGATGCTACTATGCATCTAGATCATCTTTAAACATCTTTCTTAGGTTATTGCTATTAGTTCATTGTTTCTAACTTAAAGGTGTTGTTTCAGTTCTGGTTGTCAAACTCTGTATATTGATAGGAATTCAATATAATTTGTTGTGATTATATTATTTTTATGCTTAACTGATTTAAATAATTTTTATTGCAATGCTATTGCATCCTTAAATTTCAAATTTGAATTTGTATTTAATGGCTTCAAGTTTTTTAAGTCATTCTGGGGAATGGGAATTATCTATTCCTGACGTTGTTGAAATTGACAGTATAACGTTTTATAAATTAAATGTGAAAATTGGTGCTGTTAAATGGATAGTTAAGCGTAGATATACAGATTTTTCTGACTTACATAAAATTTTAGTTCTTAATCATGGAGTTTCTAAGGAAATACTTCCTAGAAAATTATTTTGTATAGTTAAAAATGAAAAATTTATTGAATCCAGAAGATTAGGCTTGCAGAAGTATATTACTGATGTATTGAGATACCTTTCGAACACTATGCCTCCAGTTCTTGTCAGTTTTTTAGAAATGGATAAATATGATTTATGGTTTCTATTGAAAGATCTTTCCAATAGAATTAAAATGAATGGATGGATAGAGAGGCCACCAATTGCTTGTGAAATTAGCATTATTGAGGTAATTTATTTTTTAATTTCCCCTATTATGTGATACTTATTATAACTATTCTATAATCAGCTTCATAACTGTAGTAAAATTACTATTCTTCCCTATTAAGATTAGTTCTGGCATGGCAATTATGTTGGGCCCGAGTTGCAATATTGTCAACAATTGTAAGTTTGAATTTATTCCTCTTCATTATCTATTAATGTTCACTTTGTTCTCAATACCTATTCAAGAAAGTAGTCAGAAAAAGAGGTCAACACCCCTTTTCTTTCAATTCTTTTGTCAAGTCCTGCTTCTGTTTTTTTTTCAAACAGAAATTTAGTCCTAATGGGCTAACAACTTTAGCCTGTTTTTATCCTGATACTTTCTTTCCTTAATGTTTGTTTCATGTTTATTCAGAAATATTGCTTTGGGAAAATAAAATTAAATTAAAGAATACTTCCCTTCTTTACATGACTTTTATAATAATACTGTTTTGTATTTCTGATACATGCATTACATATGAGAATCCTTTTTATAGAGCCGCTTCCAAGTGGTTCTGTCCACAGTCGGCTCACTCCTTTTATTCTAGTCGATGTCTCTTCTCTGAAAGGCCTCTCTTACTCTGTCCTCCCAAGTGTGCATTGGTCTTCCTCATCCTCTCACACCATCAATCCTGGCTTCGAATGCTAGTGTGGCCACCCTGTTATCTAGCATTCGCTTAAGATTGCCATACCATCTCAGCCTATGCTCCTCTATAATATTCTCCACTGGTTTTACTTGCATATTACCTCTTATAACTGCATTTCTGATCCTGTCTCTTCTAATGCATCCTTCTACCTTCCTTAGTTATCTCATTTCCATAGCTTGCAATTTTTTCCTGTACTTGGTTGTTAAAGCCCATGATTCTGATGAATACATTAGTGTTAGGAGGAAGGTTGACTTATAAACTGATACTTTTGTATTTTTAGTTATTTCCCTTCCATTAAGCAATCTCCATTTAATGGCATTAAACAGTCTTCCTACTGCACTTATCCTCTCCGTCACTTCTGTATCTAAATATCTGCTTTCATCCAGGTGTGCCCCTCAGATATTTGAAGCAGTCTACCTGCTCCAGCCTGCCATTTTTAGCCCTTATCACCCGCTTATACGGGGCTTCTTCCCAATCCTCATGACCTTTGTTTTCCTAGAGTTGAAAATCATATTTGTTTTACTTAACTCCTCCTCTAGGATTCTAATATTATATTCCAGGTCGACATTGTTCTTTGCAAGGACCACCATATCATCTGTGAATGCTAACAGAGAGAACGTAACAGGATTAAAATTCCTGTATCCAAGGTGGAATTCCCTCATTCATTCCCTTGCCCATTGTCATTGCCGCATCCAGGACCAAAATGAATAACAACCGACTCAGGCTGCAACCATGTAGTATTCCTGACTTAGTTACGAATTCTGTTGAGCTATTATTGGGGAACCTCACAATATTCCTGGTTGTGCAGTATAGACTATAAACTGCCATAATTAGACCTCTCTCTATGCCTTCGTCTTGGTTAGGTCTATTTTTCTTATTTTGTCAAATGCCTTCTCGAGGTCAACATAGCACACTGATAGTTCCTTTTATTTCTCCACAACCTTTTTTGTGATCTGCCTCATTGTGAATATGAGGTCCTAGGTACTTCTCACACTTCTTTTTCAACTCTCCCATTTTCGTTTCCACTCGACAGCAAATTCTGGAAGTAGTAAAAACATGTTTAGTTGCTCTTGTCACAAAGGATTGTAAAGATCAAAAAGTTTTATGGACCACTCTGAACTATTATTTTTTATTAATATATCTTTAACGATTGTGAATAAGTATATTAGTCGAAAATTATAACTTTTTATGGCAGTTTCAAATTTAAAGTAACGTGAGACTTTATTGGAATCTTGTAATTTCAAATAGCGATATCTTCGGTACAAAAGAGGGATGCGTTATTATTGTTCCTTACCAGCTTACTCGAAGGTCACCGTACTAGCATACTCTAGCCCCATTTGTGCTAACCAACTGTTTTGCATTCAATTGTAACATTCGTCTTCATTGAAATTATTACTGCTTTAATTAGATATTATTTAAAATTATTAGAAATGTTGATTTCCGCTCATTGCGTTTGCCCAAGAAACAAAACACCAGTTGAGGTCGGGGTCTTACCGTAATCTTAATTATTACTACTTTAATTAGATAGCAACTGTCGACTTCCACTCGCTACGCTCGCTCAAGAGGTATACAAACCCCAAAAGTTCCTTTTCAGTTGAGGTCGGGTCCTTACCGTAATTTCAATTATCACTCCTTAAAATTATTACTACAAATTCCCCAGATCACCAGAAGTCTACAGCATTAACAATTTTAAATAATATTTAATTAAGGCAGTAATAATTTTAATAATTGTGATGAATACGAATGTTACAATACAATACAAAGCAGTTGGTTAGCACAAATGGCGCTAGAGTGTCCTAGTTTGGCGACCTTCGGGTTAGTTCGGGAGGAACCAGTGATAATGCGCCCCTCTTGTAAAGTTGTACCCTTTTCAGTTCAGGTCGGGGCCTTACTGTATTTACAGTAATTATTACTGCTTTGATTAGATCACAGCTGTCTTCTTCCGCTCGTTCAAGAGATATACAAACCCCCAAAAGTTCATTTTCAGTTGAGGTCTAAATAAATTATAAATAATTTTAAATAATATCAAATTAAAGCAGTAATAATTTTATTAATTCCAATGAATTCTAATTTTAGAATTGAATATAAAAGCAGTTAGTTAGCACAAATGGTGCTAGAAAGTGCTAGTACGGTAGCCTTCAGGTAGCTTCGGCATGAGCCACTGATAATGCGTCCCGATTGTGAAATTTTGCCATATCTCCCTACCACTTTCGTTCTGACTTAGCCATTTATAAACAGTGTAGAAGTGAACTTTTAAAACACCGTGATGGGCCTGATTCATTTTTGCCAGTAGTTGACTTACATACTTATTCACAATTCTTACAAATATATGACCTTAAAGTACATTATGCCTATATATGCCTTGATAGTATAAGCATGGGAATCGTATTCCTTATCGAATCAAAAGTTTAGCTGATCTAATTGTTAATGTGAATTCATTCCAAATGTATATTTTCTATTTAAGAATATGGTTTTATTTTCTTTTATATTATCAGATTTTTAGAGTTATGTGTTGCTTTCTTATATATTTGAATAAATGCAATAACATCAAAGTAAGTAGGGTAACGTGGGGTGGGGTTATTGCGTAATTGTTTCGTTAAATCCAAACCTTCAACTGTTAAGAACTGGTATGCCCTTTACAGAGCATGAAGCCTAAACATTGAAGTATCAGAAATAAGCCATAAAAGTTTGCTTAGGTGAAGTGTAACAAATTTTAAAGATATTAGTTCCAACCTGCTGATAAAGTAGTCTTTCAACTTTTGCTGTGCAGCTGTGTCGGTATTTATCTACCAGGAGGGGAACCTACAGAAGCTGTTCTTCAAAATACTTTGCGAATTGAATTTTTCCTTCACAGTTTTCTATTTTTTAAATGCTTGTCCACAGTCACTTAGTAAAAAATGATAGTAGGGGCAAGTGAATACCTCTGTTGTGTGACAAGTGTACGTGGTGTACACTTACGCTTATTATCATGTTTTGTCGAGGCAACTACGGACTAGTGGATAAAAACTAAAATTATTTTTTTCAATACATTTATTCAATTATATTCTACATTCCACTTTCATAACTCAATGAAGATTGTAAAATGTGAATCTCAGACAAGATGTAACTTTTTTGTGGTATTACATCAGTATAATAATTCTATGGAAACCGAACTATTTTGCACTTGCCCTAAAACCGGTCCTACTTGAATAATGAGTCTTCCAGAGACGTCGTACGCACTTACCTCCTTAAGGCAGGGGCAATGAGTACTAGGTTCTATTAAATTGAATTATCAATCTCATAGAAATGGAGGGGACTGAAACATGGGGCATGGGGCTTGAATATAATATTTAAACATAATCTTCTAAGTAACATTTTTAAAAACAGAGGAAAAATTTATCTTCAAAAATAAAGGATTTACAGTCGTTTAAAGTAAAACTTTGTAAAATCAAGTGCGATTTACCCCACATTACCTTACATAGTTTATGAGGTTTTACTGATTAAAAGGTATTTGTTTTTAATCCATGTCTTTAATCAATACTTGGATTGAACCAAATTTACTTTTTAATTTTCTCGTTGAATAAATGTTTACTACCTACAATATGTTGTAACCTACTACTTCATTTATTCTCTAATACCAAAATAGTTATAGATCAGTTTTAATTGTTCATAACTACCAGGTTCTTATTCCTTTGTCTTATCCGAGATCAGGCTTTTTTATTTAGAACAGGCTGTGTAAGAATAATTACAAATCAGAATTGATTCTGCTTGAAATTAATATATAATATAATATAATAATTAATATAATTGTAACATTTTTCATGCCTCTTAAGGTATGGATAAGAAATCCTCTTATGCAGCATAATGTTTGTAATCCCTAACTAGTCCTAATTCCATCAATCAATCCTCATTGCTTTGTTGAATTACAATTTTCTACCAAAGCCTAACCCTCACTGTTGTAATTTTATTTAAGTTTCTCCGATCTTTGGTAGTTTCAGCTTAGTGTTCCTACCTTTGATTTTTTTTAGTACTAACCATCTCTGATGATATGGATTTCTTAAGAGGAGCAACTAGCTGTTTGTTCATTAACATCATCCCTTTGTCTTATAACATTTTCCCATCAGAATGTTTCAAATATTCTATTATTTTATTTCCAGTGGATGATGTAATTGTGAGCTCAAATCTTCCTTTTTCCAAAAATAAGGCAACCATACTGTCTACTTTTAAAGCCTAAATCGTAATTCCTCTGCCATTATTATTATAATGACTGGCAAAGGAATGGGATTTCACATTAAAGCCCAGGGGTCTAACAATCAACTGCGTAGAGACAGGTATAGCATTACAACCACATTTGTATTTATAATTTTTATATAGTTTCATTATAAAAAAAAATATTTTGTTTGGAATCTATCTATCTATCAGCAGTGCAACAACTCATTGCTGAGTCAAGGCCTCCTGAATCAGTCTACGCCATGTGTCCCGGTCCTGTGCAGCCACCATCCAATTACGCACTCCAAGCAATGTCCCTGCATGAGTCCACCATTGTCTGCAATACCATCTCGCCAACGCAGTTTAGGTCTTCCTTTAGGTCTGAGCCTATGAATTTCTTCCTGAAGAATCTTCTTTGGGATGAAATTTTCATCCATCCTCACCAGATGTCCAGCCCATCTTAGCCTTCTAAACCGAACAAATCTCGCTATATCTGGTTCCTTGAAGAGGGCATATAGTTCTCGATTGGCTATTTGACGCTATTCTTGTCCCTGCATGATTCCACCATAGATGGAGCAAAGGATCTTTTTCTCATGAATTAGTAAAGCGGACTCATCTGACTTACTCAGCGTCCAAGTCTCAGAACCGTAGCTCAGGGCTGGGCTGACTAAGGTTTTATTCAGCTGTAACTTCGTTGCTCTCGGAAGCAGTTAACTTCGGAAATGATTATGTAGACCATAGAAGCATCTGCTGGACTTGCTATTATGAAACCTTATTTCTCTAGACATTTTTTTCCACATCTACTTGACAACCGAGGTATACAAAATAGTTAACTTTCTCGAATTGTAGTCCCCAAGTCTGACTTCCTCACCATGTACTGCTTGTTCTCCAGATACCATATACTTAGTTTTTGTCTTGTTTGTTACCAAACCAATTCTCCTAGCAGCCTCGGCAAGGAGAAGGAACACTTCGGAGACAGCCTGAAATGATCATCCCATGATATCAATATCGTCGGCGTATCTGAGCAGCTGAAGAACTCCTGATGGCTTTTTCAAGACCTATGTTAAAAAGAAGGCAGACTAGTACATCTCCCTGGCGAACACCCTTACCCGAGAAAAGTGGCTCGGTCATTCCACCTTGGACTCTTACATAGTACTATGCCCTCCATCGTGACCCGACACATCCTCGAGAGCTTTTTGGGTATCTGAGTTCTTCTAGGGTAATGTAAAGTTCTTTACGATTGATGCTGTCATAGGCACTTTTGAAGTCTATGAATAAGTGGTGGATTCGGATGTTAAATTCTATACCCTTCTCCAGTACCTGTCGCAGAGTGAAGACCTGATCCACAGTTGATTTGCCTTAGCGAAAGCCGCACTGGTAAGGTCCTACAACTCTTTCAGCCAAGGGAAGCAGACGTTCAAAGAGAACAAGAGAAAGAACCTTATATGCTACTGGTAATAACGATATTCTGCAATAGTTTCTACACTCGATGGTCACCCTTCTTGTGAATAGAGCAGATTATTGTTTTGATCCAGCTCTGCGGCATTGTTTGCTTCATCCAAATAGACATTAGGAGGCCCTGCAGCATCTTGATCAGTTCCATTCCGCCATACTTGAAGAGCTCCGCTACAAGGCTATCATAGCCTCGTACCTTATTATTTCTAAGCCTGGATACAGCTATCATAATTTCTTTCTCTTCGGGTTGATGTAAATCATCTATTGGAGCTAGACGAGATGAGGGTTCTTCAGGTGGATTTTCATCGCTAAGAAGATCTTGGAAGTATTGGTGTCATCTACTCAGAATCCTACTTTCTTCATTCAACAGATATCCATCCTCTGCCCTACATGCATTTAATCTGGGCTTGAAAGGCTTTCTTCCAGTATTTATCGTCTGGTAGAATTTTTTGATCTTGTCATTGGTCTTCAAGGTCAGCACTTCTTGCAGCTGTTTGTTCCTCCACTGCCTTTTCTTCCTTTGAAGTAGCCTCTTTTCAAAGCTTCTTCGGCATCTGTACTCCTCTGTGCTTGCTTATGTATGTAATGCTGAATCATTAATTTTTAACTCTCGATTTTGGCGTCAGCACATTCTTCATCATACCAGGGGTTGTGTTGCTACCTCTCCTGCAAACCAAGAACTTCCTACGCAGCAACCGAAATTGCATCTTCGAATCCCTTCCAGTGGTTATGAATGCTGCAGTCTGGAGGAACCTCGAGCAATCTGAGGCACTCATCCACATGCTCCTCGAATCTCCTCCATGTGTCCACATCTTTTAGCTTCGAGGCTTTGAATTTCTTGGTTCGACATGTTTGCCTTCTTTTAATAAGAGATATGATGAGCTTTCACGAGATAGTGGTCCGAGTCCACATTTGCTCCTCTGTACACTTGGACATCAATGAGGTTCCTCAAATTACGCGATGATATGAGAATGTGGTCGATTTGGTTAGTGGTCTCTCCAACCGGTGACCTCCAAATTCTCTTATAGATATTTCGATGGGGGAATAGTGTTCCTCCAACTGCCAGGCCTCATGCCTCTGCTGCTTAATAAGACGATGTCCATTATCATTCGAAACATCATAAAGGCTGTGTAGACCAACTGTAGGATAGTAATACTGTTCGCATCCGACTTTAGTATTCATGTCACCAGTAGCAATATTAATGTCATGATTAGGACATGGGTGAAGAGATATCTCGAGTAAATCGTAGAATTCGTTCTTGTCAGTTTCCGAATCAGCTTCAGTTGGGGTATGGGCACTTACTATTGAATACTTTTGGAATGTGCCATATATTCTAATTATACAAATTCTCTGGCTAATAGGTTTGAAGTACAAGATAAGCTGGCGAAAACGTCTGTTCACAACGAAACCAGTGCCATACACATGATGCCTTTCGTGCCCACTGTAGTAGATGGTATGATTATACTTCTCAAGTATCCCGGATCCTGTCCATCGCACTTCCTGGATTGCAGCCAAGTCAATCCTGTAGTGATCGAGTTGTGAAATGAGCTCTTGTAAAGCTCCTGGTCGATATAAACTTCGGACATTCCAGAGCCCTATATTGAAGTCAAGGCATTGACGAAGACTTGTAGTTTTTTTAAGAGTATAGTAATTTCCACTAGTTGCCGACCGGACCCTTCCTCCCCCCCTCCCCCGCATCCGAATGGGCCTCTACGGACGGGGAGTAGATGAGTCGTCACCATTGCGTTACCATGTATGGTTTCATATTCATAATGCATAATAGCGAAAGTTGTTGGCTTCACCACGGATTTTGGTAGATGGATGAGGGCTTGTGACACCCTCGATCCACCATCCTGACCGAAGCCAGGACCTCCATCTCTCGTCAGTCGCCAACCCAGTCTTAAGTCTGAGTTAAGCTTAACAGGAGCCACCTGGAGATAAATAGTTAAATCCTTTGAGAAGATGAGAGCGGAGTTGAGAAGGAGAGGCTAAGTGGCCACTTGTGGTCATAACATCGCATCACTTCCCCTTGTGCCCCTTTGTTTGGAATAGTACAGTAAAAAATTCTGGTTGGACCAAGAATACTATAATTCACAATTTTAAAGCTAAACTTAAATTTCAAATTAAAAATCTTATTTTCAATCAAAATCCTGAGATTTAAAACAATATTGGTGATGATATTGATATTGGCTTCCTCCAGTTGTCTGAATTAAAGGGACAACCCTCCAGCACAGGCATTGAAGAATATTCACTTCAGCAGCCGCACTATCTGGCTAACTTATTCTTGGTCTTCTGATCCTTCTTTTTCCGCTTAACCTCTCTTCCAGTAATCTTCCTGTGATATTGGAGTCAGGACCTCACCACATATCCAGCCCATAAAAGTGTTTGAAACTTTTTTAGTAAATGTTTAAAGTTTTCTTTATATTTTTATATTTTCTTCTTTTTCATGCATCTCCTTCCTTTAGAAGGCCTGAAATTTTCCTTAGAACTGATCTCTCAAGCTTTTCAATTTTTATTTTTCATAATTTTTTGTAAATGCCAAACATTCTAACTTACTTGCCAAACTTACAATCATTTTGTTGACACCAACCTTTATCATTCTTGAAATATATTTGCTGCTGAAAAACTTAGACTGTAATAGCCTCTGTTTGCTGTAGTGCTCCTCTTGTTGATATTTTCTCAGATATCAGTGCTGAAGTTTATCTCTTATTTTAGCTATACAAAAATGTTCCCTCCCACGAAATTGGTGGGTTACTTAGTATGGCATTCTTCTTCTTCTTTTCTTGGCACTACAACCCGCTAGCGAGTCATGGCCTCCGCCAACAGCAACCGTCAGGTGTCCCTATTTTTTGCTGCCACCATCCAGTCTCTCACTCCAAACTTCTTTGCATCGGTGTCCACACAGTCCCCTCCATCGCAACTTGGGTCTTCCGACGCATCGTCCACCATGAAGGATCTCAGTCAGAAGCTTCCTTGGTATCATATCGTCTCCCATTCTGGCAACATGGCCTGCCCATCTGAGACGGGCTGCTTTTATAAATTTAACGACATCAGGGCCATCAAACTTCTTGTAGATATCCTGGTTCTTCCTCCGTTTCCATTCTCCATCTACAAGTACTGGACCACAAATTCCTCTTAATATCCTGCGTTCCAATACCAGAAGATCGTGTTCCACAGCCTTTGTTGTTGTCCATGTCTCGGATCCATAAGTCAGAACCGGTCGGATGAGAGTCTTATACAGGATGCACTTGGTACGCTGGGTTACTAAGTGACTTTTCAAGTGCTGTTTCAATCCATAGTAACAACGGTTAGCCATCAAAATCCTTTTCCTCACCTCTACCTCCATCCGGTTATCGCTGGTTATCTGCGAACCTAGGTAAGAGAATTCTTGAACCTGCTCAAACTTGTAGGGGCCAAAATCTACTCTATCATGATCCTGCCGAGGGATCTCCTGGGTTACCATGTATTTTGTTTTTTCATCATTGACAATCAAACCCAGATTTCTTGCTGCAGCCTCCAGTTTCAAGAAGGATTCAGTAACCGCCTGCCGAGAACGTCCAATTATGTCAATGTCGTCAGCAAAAGCGAGAATCTGGACCATCCTGTTAAATATCGTGCCCGATGTTTGAATGTTGGAGTCTCGAACAGCCTTTTCCAGTACTATTAGGAAGAGGAGGCACGCTAAAGCATCACCCTGTCTCACTCCCCTTTTTGTTGAAAATTCTTCTGAGATGTTGCCCCGAATTTTCACAACACAAACAATGTCTTCCATCGTTATCCTTATCAATCTTATTAGCTTTCTGGGGATTCCGAAATGGGTTAATGCTTCGTATAACTTTGCATGATCTACTGTGTAGTAGGCTGATTTAAAGTCAACAAACAAATGATGGGTTTTAAGTTTGTATTCACGCCCTCTTTCCAGAATGGTTCTCAGACAGAAAATTTGGTCTATTGTTGATCGACCACGTCTAAATCCGCACTGATATTGACCCAGTTCTCGCTCTGCATACGGTAAAAGTCTTTGAAACAGAATGTTGGACAGTATTTTGTATGCGCAAGGGAGCAATGCGACACCACGGTAGTTCGAAAATTTCAGTAGCTCACCCTTTTTGTGTATTGGGCATATAACAGTCTTCTTCCAATCCGTTGGTATAATCTCCTCAGTCCAGATGCTTATCAGTAAATTGTGAAGGAGTTTGATGAGTTCGTTTCCTCCATGCTTGAATAATTCGGAAGGGAGGCCATCAATTCCTGGCGCTTTGTTGTTTTTCAGCTTGTTGAGAGCATCTGTCACTTCATCTTCATCTGGTGGTTCTAAGTCATCAATTTGGGATTCCAGGATTTGGGGCTCTATCTGTCTTTCTACACTTGGGCCATTCAGAAGCCTCTCGAAAAATCTTCTCCATTCTGCTAGGCAGGCCTGCTCTTCAGATAGGAGAGCTCCCTGCTCATCCACACACATCGAAAGGATTTGCTTAAATGGTTTTCGGGTTCTATTTACATTAGTGTAGAACTTCCTGGTGTCCCCAATGGTCCTAGACTCCTCTAACTCCTTTAACTCCCTGTTCTTATTTTCCCTTTTCTTCTTGCGATGTAAGCACTTTTCTTCCCTTCGTTTCCTTCTATATTCTTCCACAGTTCCACGTGTGTGCCTGTTAATCATCATCTTATAGGCTCCATTTTTAGCTTCAGTGGCAGTCCGACAATCTTAATCGAACCAACAATGCCTAGCCTCTTTTTCAGCTGGTCCCAGAACGGCTTCAGCAGTCTCTTCAATAGTTTTCCGGCAGCTGCTCCAGATATCTCCTATGCTATCATCTGTAGTTTGCATGCACCTTAACCGTAAGTCCAATGATTCTCCGTATCTCGCCTTAATCTGTGGGTCTTTAAGCTTTAAAATATTAAATTTCTTCGCTCTTTCCCGTGCCATAGTTGGATTAATAGCAATCTTTGCTGTAACATGGGCAATACTCAAGAAATGGTCAGAATCGATATTGGCTCCTCTGAATATTCGGACATCGGTGATGCTACTAAGATGTCTGTCACTGACAAGGATGTGGTCAATCTGGTTGACAGTGAGTCCATTAGGTGATGTCCACGTGCCCTTATGGATTTTCTTATGAGGGAATAATGTGCTGGCAATTTTAAGGCTTTTGGATGCAGCAAAGTTGGTCAGTCGTCGGCCATTATCATTACTTATTTCATGCAGGCTGTGTTTACCAATAGTAGGGACATAGATATCTTCCTGGTCTACTTTAGCGTTTAGGTCACCTGTAATGATTTTCATATCATAGTGAGGTAATGAATCCAGTGTGTTCTCAAGCAGATCATAGAACTCATCCTTTTCCTTTTCATTCGTTTCTTCGGTCGGAGCATGTACACTTAGGATTGAGAAGTTATAAAACTTTCCATGAATCCTCAGCACTGATATTCTTGGGTTCACTGGTTTAAATCCGATGACCAATCTTCTTAACGATTTCCTGACGATGAATCCCGTCCCAAAGGTATGTACCCGGTCGTTGCAGCTATAGTATACCGTGTGGTTTCTTTTCTCCAGAATGCCCTGGCCAATCCATCGGATTTCCTGGATGGCAGCTATGTCCAACTTGTATCGATCTATTTCATTCAGGAGTACATTGAGTGCTCCGGGTCTATATAATGAAAGGATGTTCCAGTATCCAATGTTAAACCTGTGACGTTTGCCGTGTTTTTTCCGTGAGTGTTTATCGATTTCCGAGGCTATTGCGTGGGGTTTCTCAATAGTTTAACTTTCAGGCCGCGGGGCTATCAACCCTCACTACGAGCCCTGTATGGCATTACAAAACAATATTACATCTTTGAAAAAAAATCTAAATTTCAAACAGATAAAAATCAAATTCTTAAATAAAAAATGCTATCATGGTCTTTAATTTAATTACTCAGGTGGAGTTTCAAAAATTGAGACATATTTAATTTATTGCGTCCATAACAAAGGTAATATAGCACCTTCTCGGGAACTAGTATTAGAAAAGAAGATGTAGCAATCAAAACTCCACTGAGAGATCATGAAGGCATGATGGGAAAACTTCATGAAACATCATTGATATGATATGACATTAATGAAATTTTTTACATTTTATAACTCGACTTTTGGTTTTCTGGACTCCTCAAACAACCTTCCTTATGGAACTAGGTGGGATACAAAAAATGCAATCAAAACAGAGTGAAGCTCCTGAAAAAAAAACTCCAAAAGTAGATAAACTAAATAGGAATTTTGAATGTTAACAAAAAAAAAGATAAGTTGCTGTCAATGCTGTTTCAACAACACTTCTGGGAGAATAGTGAAAAGCAGTAACAAAGATTAGGGATAATGAACCATATGCAAAAATGTTATTATTGGCTGAAACTATCAAAGATTGTAGAAACTCAACTGTGAAGGAGATATGAAAAAAAAAAAAAAATGTATCTTAAAAATGATAACAACCAACATGATGCTTAAGAAATATCGCCTCATGAACAAATTTATGTAAATTTTATCTTATAATTTTATATTTATCTTTTTATGTAAATACTAAGCATTCTTCCAATAAAAGAAATCAGACTTAAAAAAAAAAATAATAATAATTTTAAGGGAATTGTAATGGCTCAAGAATGTTTGGTAAAAGGAGATTGTGTTACCTTCAAGAAAGTAAAGAAACAAAAAAATATTGTATTTAGATTCTCTGAAAAAACTTCATGGAAAGTTTTTTGAATTGAGTACCTTATTTATAGGTACTCGAATCAAGTACCTATAAAATAATCAATGAAATATTTTGCAAATCAAAGAATTTGAATTCTTAGTTGGTATACTGTTCAAAGTTCAAGTAATTGACAGGAAAACTCCCCAAGAAATTTTTGCATAGCTGTATGGGTGATGTTTTGATCGTGTTTGGTCTGTATCAATTCAGTGATCCCATATTAGAAATATAAAGGAGATCTACTTATCACTCAAGGCAAGTGCTAAGTAAATTTCCTTAGACAGATATTTTCACCTCAGTATATCTTGTTCTTTTTAGCCATGAAGAAGGCTTGCAATGTAGGCCGAAAAAAAATTATATAAAATAGTTTATACTACTTTATACTATTATACTATTAATATATCTTTCGCTACCTCTCTTGTGCCATTTAGTGTAGAGGAGCCATCAATCCATCGGAGCCATTCTTCCCGGTCTTGACCACTCCTCTTCATCTGAGCCAGGATTTTTCCTCTTTTACCGAGAATAAGATTGTTATCAACACAAAAGTCGATCAGTCGCTGGCCATTCTCGTTCTTGGTGCTCTCTCCACCTTATCTTCCCATAAATCCATGGCCTGTTCTATAGTTCCATCCAATTCGACCATTGAGGTCCCCACTCAGGATAGACCTTTGCTTGGCCATGCACCTGTCTACGGTTCTTTGTAGCTCAGAATAGAATAATTCCTTGTCCAAGACTGAATAATTCTCTGTTGTTGCATAGACTTGGATGTGCGTTACTTTCCCTATACTTAGGTTTAGGTCAGCCACTATCATTCTAGAGGATATTGGTTCCCAGTCTTCTAGCTTACGATATGCTGCAGGAGACATAACGATTCCAACGCCCTCTTTAGCGAATTCTCCCTTAGGCACTCCGGAATACAAAAGCATGTAATCATTCTCCAGCCTCATCTCTCCATTTCCTTTTTTCTTAACCTCCGCTATTCGGAGTATGTCCAGTCTAAACTTCTTCATTTTCAACGCAAGTTCGGCTTCTTTCCCTGTCAGTTTCCCGATGTTCCATGTTGCAATTCTTAAGTCCTTTTCCGTTCCATGTCGTTGCCGTTGAGACAGTCTGTTTCCGAGGCCATTTTGATTTCTTTGAATCAGTTTTACTCTCGCGTCGGGCCAATCACCCACGTGAGAGGCCCCGTAACCTCGGGACAACAGGTCCCTTTAGTCGCCTTTTATGACAGGCGGAGATTCCGTGGGTAAATTCTATCCCCTACCCACAGGGGCTATTAATATATAATATAATATAAAAAACAATATCCTTCAAACATTTTTAATACAGCATATCCAAATCTAAATGAATTATTAATTTCAAATTGTACCAATTATTAGTGTTCAAATTTCATTTCAATTTTGATTCAGCTTCTTCCCTGGAAGGTGAGGACGAAATATTAGGAAGGAAAATTGATTCCTCTTAAGAAACAAGTCAGAATAATTGATATGGTAATTGAAAACTATATTTATGATAATTTAGAAATCAAATCCTAAAGAAAATTAGATATTTGGCTAGAATTATGTAGAAATTCTTACCTTAGAAATAACATGTCTCCATTTTGTTATTCTAGGATCGGTAAAAAGGGCTTATAAGCCCACTTGCTAGACTTCTTCCCCACCATTGCCGTGATCTTATCTAAAACAATGAGCTCAAAATAGTACCCTTAACTTTCTAAAAGATAGACCTGAGAATCATCAACCTGAGACTGAACTTTTAAACTGATAAATTATATATTATTTTGATGTATTTATATTTTTATCAATACTGTAATATTAGTTCTGTTGTATTTTGGATTTCTGTTCGTGTATGGTGCTGAATGTTATGCTATTTTGATTTTTATCGTTCTGAAATTGTTTGAAAAAGAAGTAACACTTAATTAAATTAAATTAATTATTATTGTTTTATTTTTTATTTTATTTCTATTTTTATAGGCAAGCACTATTAGTGAAAGACTTAAATTGCCGAGTCCTCCCGCTGGTATTCTTAATAGTCAGGAAGAATTCAGTACAGTTCTAGAATTTTGTGGGTTTTTAAAGCAAGTATACATTAAAGGGGAAAGCAATGACTACTTTGGGACAAGCAACATCAGTAGCAAGCAATTAACATTTGAATTATCAAGTTTTAAATGTCTTAATTGTCTTGTATTATCTAATATATGCATCACCAATTTGAGGAAAGCTGATGAAGCTAGACGCCAGATAAGATATTTGACAGTGAATAATTGTAAAATAGAGAAATTGGCAGAGATATTACTATGTGATCATTTGCACTTAGATTGGAAACAGATTAGTTTGATTCAAATGTGGAGTGTGTTAGAAAAACTTGATGTGCAGCATAACAATATTGTTGACATTGGTATGTACACTGTATTGTTATGTGTTTTATATTTTTTTTTCTTAATCATATATTTAAATTCATATCCTTTTTACTATATTTGAAAAATGTTGAACATTAACATGTCTAGAAGATTTTAGTTTTTGTTTAAAATGCTAATGATAGATAGATGAATACATTTCTTTACTAATATTTACTGTTATGCCTTTTATGTAAAATGTATTTTAGACAATGAATAAAGTATCTTTCGAGGTTATAATATAATAATCCGAAGACATAAAAATGGAATTATATAGCACTAGATTTTTCATGAAAATAATAATTAATTAATAATCAAATTCTTTTACTAATTCAATATTGTATGTATTTGCTTCATTGCGATATAAAAATAATTGTTTGTAATCCAGACCATTCTGTATTTGCGATGTTTCATTGGATTTAATTCCTTTTTTTCCTAAGAAAGTCATCCCAAATTAATCGAGTACAGGAAAAATTGAGATGAAATGTATAGTATCCTCAGGGACATTTAAATTGCACAATGGTCGTGCTCAATTGTATCTTTTATTTTTCCAAGGCTGGTAATTTGCATTAAACAGTTCTGCCTTAGCTCTAAAAATGAGCCTAATGTAATATACCTACATCCTTTCCTGACCCAAATTATCATATTAATGGTTTTTATTTCCTGTAGTGCATTATCCAATATAATTCTTAATTTTGTGATACAAAGATTCATTATAAAATATATTCACAAATCTATAGATATATGAGTGATCATAGATCTACAAAGTGCAGTTAAACTGTTATTTAAAATAAGGTTTGAATTTAACGTTTTTAAAGATGGAATTTTCTTGATGATTAAGATGGATTTCTTACTCTTGAATTTTTAGATTATGTATAAATAAATGGATAAATAATAAGTTAATACTTAAAATAAAATAGAAAAATAAACTTAATTCTGGGACTAGGTCCCTTAAGAATAATAAGTATGTACAAGTAAAAAAGATAACTGAAAAATGTCTGGCCAAAAAGTCCATTAATATTACAATAATCTCAGTTAAAACATATAAGTAACGAAAAAAAAAAGAAGATGCTTCTGGTAAAAAAATTTAATAAATACAATTTTACTGACAAAAAATTAAAGAAAAATTAAAAAGAAAGAAAAAATGTAGAAAATAAAAATATAAAAATAATGCAGAGTTAAAACATCATTATAAACAAATTCTTACTTCTAAACAGAATTTCATGATTGGACGATATAAAAATAATGAAATGTTTCGCAGAGTTAAAACTTTGTATGATAATTGAAACAATTATTTACAACTAATCAAGATATTGATCTTGAATTAAAATTTCATGATTAGACAGTGTCTTTTTGGGAAGTGAGGAGGTGTTGAAAATGGTGGACTTTGAATGAGGAGAGAGAAGAAGAATGTCGGATATTAGAAGGAAAAGAATTACAGAGGACAATGGAATGAGCAAGAAAGGAATGTTTTGATTCTGGGGGAAGGGGTATAGAGGCTAGAAAGGTGCGATCTTAGTTCCTTTGAGTGGACAGAGGATTTGAATTGTAGAAGGCTTTAGATGTAGGAAAGGTACTGGGAATTGATGGTTCGGTATAGGAAAGATTCAAGGAAACATTGTTTACGAATGGAGGGGAAGAGCCACTTTAACACGCCGTAAAGGTGTGACACGTGAGACCGCTTCGAGGTACTAAAGACAAATTTTAAAAAGCAGTTCATGATACACTTCAGTCTCTCCTCGAGTACAACTGAGAGGCCACTGTGCAAAAGAGCCACCGTGAGAGGCACAGCCATAGTCAAAGTGGGGATAATGAGTGAGGGTACAAGGAAATTATGGGTGAGTTGTGAAAGAAGATGGCAGGAAGGATGGAATAATTTTTGGGTACTTATTGACCATGGAGAAATTTGGGCAATATGGGGTTTCCAAGAAAGGGTTTGGTCAATAGTAATCCCTAAGTTTTTCACACAGGAGCTGAAAGTGATAGGGTGATCATTTAGAAATAAATTAGGGAAGGCGGTTTTGGATCTGAGGAGGGAATTGGAACCAATAAGAATAACCTGAGTTTTCATTGCATTTAATCTTAATTTATTCAGGTATGCCCAGTCACTGATCCTATCTAGCTCTTCCTGAATATTGGCAAACACAACTAATAACTCAGAAGGTGGAAAACATAAATAGATTTGGAAGTCATCGGCATAAAGGTGGTGGGAATAGTGGTGGATTGAATCAGGAAGATCATTGATGTAGGAATTGAAAATGAGAGGAAATATGCTAGAACCTTGGGCTACTCCTGAGGACAGGGTAAGGAAGGAAGATAGGGGTTGATTAGGAATGGCAACTTCTTGAGACGATCGGAAAGAAAATATTGAAACCAGAGAACAGAACTATTGGAAAAGGAGATATTTTAGTTTGGTAAAGAGAATGGAATGGCCCAGGGAATCAAAAGCTTTAGAGAAGTCAAGAAGTATTAGTACTGTTAACTTTTTTCCATCCATAGCGGTATGTATGTCACTGGTGATTTTGATGAGGGTGGATTGTGTGGAGAAGCCCGGTCGTAAGCCAGATTGGAGAGGATCAAGTAGTTTGGACTTTTCAAGGAAATTAGATATTTGCAACTGGTCTATTCTTTCTAGAGGTTTGGAAAGGTTTGAGAGGATGGATATTGGGCGATATTCTTTAGGAGATATTGGATTGGAGATTTTGTTAATTGGATGGACTAAAGATTTTTTCCAGGTGGTGGGAAATACTGAATTTTGGAGGGAAAAATTATATATGAACAGAAGAACCGGTAAGATTTCGGGAAGGCATAATTTTAACAATTTAACGGATATTCCATCACAGTCTGTGGAATTAGTATGAGATTTTACTATGGAGAAAATAAGGTCAGTAGGAGAGATGTCGGAAAAATAAAAATTACTGGAGTTAAATGATGGAACTATGAAAAAGTGGGAAGAGAGTGTTGAGAACTGTTTAAGGAGGCAGATAAAAAGTGTGAGTTTAATTCATCAGGTGAGACTTGAATGACTAATGAGGAAGAGGATTTGCAAAGAGAGAGTTTGCGAAGCAGTTGCCATTTTGATTTAGAGTCAGGAGCAGAGGAAAGGGCTTCGTGAAAGTAATTGGATTTCGCTTACCTGATTGTTGTCTGTATCAAATTACGGAGTATCCTAAACGCCTGATAGTCATCTGCTAGCCTTGTACGTCTAAAGCGTCTACGGGATGCCTCATGCCTCTTTTGAAGATCTCTAATTTCTTGACACATCCAAGAAGCAGGTTGGCGACATAAGGTAGAGGTTTTAATTGCTGAATGGGTTTCAAGAATACTGATGCGATTAGATGTGAGGATGTTAACCATGGAGTCAATAAAAGGACAGGAATAGATTTCACTCCAGTTCAGGGTTACCAGGTCAGGTAAGATGTTTTCACAGGTTAGGGCATCCAGGTTGCGGAAAGTTATGGTTTTAGGAAAAATTGGTGGAGTTTGGATATTGTATGATATTTGGATTAGGTCATGAGAGGACAGGAACGGAACAGGGAATTGAGGAGAGGAGAGAAGATTCTGCTCAGAATCATTGGCATTTAGGTCCAACCATGTTTCGGGCCAACAAGTATGGTGGCTGGGAGCAAAAGGAACAATGAAGAGATGGAGAGAAAATAAGAGATTTTCCAGGTAGAGTCTGTCATTGGAGATAGAAAGGAAATTGGTATTGAGGTCTCCGGAGATTATGATGTTATGTAGAAAGGAACATAGTTGTAGAGGGTAGATTCAAATGATGAGTTAAAAGGGACCAAAGGAGGGCGATATACTACTATATCATCTATATACATACTTAATGGGTACATTAAAATTTAATATCTTTAGTTATTGCTATTGTGGTTCAACTTAATATTCGATTAACATAAAAATGGTATTTGATTAAATTAAACTTTTTTAGTTGGATATTTCTGCCTCATGGCTATTCTTAATCTACTACAGCAGGAGTCTAGGGCCTATGATCACGACTCATCAACTATGTAGTGATTAGTTGTTTTATAAATAACTATCGTCTATAAACATTAGAAAGTCCATATCACTTCATTTTTTTTCCTATAGTAATAGTGACTAATAGCAACCATGGTTCTATTGATTACAATAGATTTTATAATGGCAACGATGATGGTTTTTGTTTAATCTATTTTCAATCCATGATTGAAGATTTTGATATTCTAGATAATTGTAAATTTAAGATTGGACAAGGCTCAAATTTAGTATTTAGAGTTTATATTTATTAATTATTATTATATGAGAAGATGGTCAGAGTAGTGGTAAAAATTAAAACAAAAGATGATAAAAAAAAAAAACTGTTAAACATCAGCATTCATTAAATTGCTTTTGACTTTTTTTTATTTTAATTTTGACAACTACCGTGACCATCTTCTCCTGGATTAATTATTATGGTCTGCTTTTCAATATGTATTTAGTTTTTAATTCCTAAATACAATCTTTAGTTAAATTATATTTCCTAAAACTATATTAGGTTATATTCCTTAGAGGTTAGTGGAATTGAGTTTAATGATAAGTATGAATAACTTTATTTATAGTTGTCATTATGTGTTTGTTTGCATGTTCATTAAACATTTAATAAATATACAATTTATTTTGACTTTTCAACCAGTAAAGGTTGAACAAAATTGTTAACTTAATTAGCTGGCAAACTTGAGTACTATTTGAATGGAAATTCAGTAACGAATGTTTTTTTTATTTGTTATTCTCATTATTTGTTAATGTTTGAGGTTCATTAAAGTTTAAAACAGAGTGATTCCCTCTCCCAAATTTATTTTATTTTGCACTGGAATATGTCTAGGAAATTTGTTCTGAAAGAGGATTAACTCTGGTTAATAATATGCTTGGCTTTAAGATAATTTTTATTTGGGTATCCTAGCCCCTTTAGATTAATAAAAATGTACAATTAATAAATCTATGTACACACTGTTTGATTTTTGATACGATTTTGTTTTCGTCATTGCTACCTAATCCTCTCATACCTTGAAAATTTGAGTTTATAAATTATTTTTTATTTCATTATTATCAGTGTCTATTTCATTTATCACATTTTTTTAAACAAATAATTCATTAGTATTTCAAAACTATCCCAAAATAATATTTTGTTTTTTTACTTGAAATATTTCAGCCATATATAGGTCATTTTTAAATATAAAAAAAAAAAAATTTGCTTATAGTGTTATTTTCACTAGAGAATTAATATATTTAGCATTACTTTTTAATTTGAATTAATCAAATTTATTAATTCATGAGATATAAAATAAAAATTTGCATATTATTGGGAAATTTAAAAATAGCATATAACTAACTAGCCGACACACCATGACTGAAAAACATAAGATCGCATAAATCCTGGCTGAGATAGTAGATCTCACATCAGCAGCTGTAAAAGGACTGGCCAAATAGACATAGCACATTACTCTAAAACACTTTAGCATATACTAACGAAAAAGGGACGAGGTAACGTTATATTTATTGTTAATGAAATTGTTTTTTACCATTTTTTTTTTTTACCAAGTAAGGTTATTGTTTCTTAGTAAGGTTATATCTTTTGAATTGACAAATTTGATTAATTCAAATTAAAAGGTAATGCTAAATATATTAATTCTCTTATGAAAATTACACTATAAGCTAGCCTTTATTTTTTATATTTAAAAATGGCCTATATATGGCTAAAATATCATCTAAAGTAACAAAAAAACATTTTATTGTTTTGGGATAGTTTCATAACACAAATGAATTATTTGTTTAAAAAAAAAGAAATGCGACAAATGAAATAGGTAGCGATAATAAAGAAATAATTTCTAAAAGGAACTAAAATTTTCAAGATATGAGAGGGTTAGGTAGCGATGTAGAAATGAAAGTGCATCAAAAATCAACCAGTGTGGACATAGCTTAACATTTGTCTGGCTTATTAAATTGCAATGCAATAGTTAAATTGTAAAATGAAAGACAATAATATATAAAATTAATGAGAATTGAAACTATAAATAGATATTGTGTGTGTCTATATGTGTGTATATACATACACACGTTTGTGCCAATAGACACACAAATACTATCATTTTTACATATTTGCGGAAGATTGATGATTAAAGAGGTGGAGAAATAAAAGGTTTTTAAATGAATTGAGAGATGAAATTTTACTAATGGAGATGGATAAGGAATTCCAAAAGGAGGTGCTACGAATGATGAAGGATTTTTTTTAAATGAAGCTTCTGTGAGAAGGGATATACAGGTCTACGGACGGGATCTGGTACTATGAGAATGGGCAGAGGGACAAGGGGTAAACAAATCAAGGGTGTTTGGAGGCTTTTTAGTTCTAAAGTATCAGAGAAGATAGCCACCTAGAAAGTATTTCCGTCAGAAAACTGGATAAAGCCATGAGGCTTGGCATGCCAACTTTAGACGTGGATGCACCTGGGGACCCCAAAGATGAATCTAATGAAACAATGCGGAATCTAATTTAGTAAGATGCGGAAACTATTAAATTAAAAACAAAACTGATGCATGCTGGTGAAGAATTAGGACTCAAATTGAATACAAAAAAAGCAAAATAAATTATAATTAGCCCAAATGGTGATGATTTTATATCACCAAAAGTTAATATAAATTTGAAGGGGAATGTTGTGATGCGCTAAGAAGTATCTGAAAAAAAAGCTCATATCTAAAAAAAAATTTGGTGTGCGCATCACACAACTTTCACTTTAAAAGTTTCTATTTAGTTTCCATTGGAATAATTGTAGAAATTATTTACTACAACTCACTTAAGTTTATGTGTTTTTTGTCATGCTCCATTGCCTTATACGACTTTATATGTTAGATAACATTTTTCCAAAAATTTTTAGCTTTCCAATGGTATATTATATATCTATATTATTACTCTTATTTCTGGAAATTTGTTTTTAGTGTGGGAAAATATTTCTCCTTCAGTTAATTATCAAATTCTTTCATGTTTTATAATAATCCATTTTTTATTACAACTAACAATGTGAGACAGCTAATTATTTCAAATAAACAAAATTAAAGGTACTTTAGAGGAAGCCATTTTGAAAATTCTTTTAAAAGTTCTTTCACAATGTGAATATTAATCATCACATACACTATATATATTATATTGTCGGCTTGGAGGTAAAAGTGATCAACTGTATTTTTGTAAAAATTAAAATTTGTTGCTATTTAACTGTGCCTGAACTAAATTTGCGCTTTATTATTTACAAAATTGTAAAATTATCAATAGTTAACTAATAATAATTGATAATTTCACAATTTTATCAATAATGAAATAATGCATGGGTAAAAAACAACAAACTTTTATTAAAAAATGTCTACTTGTTTGGGAAGATTAATTGGCAAAAAGGACCACTAGGCCCACTTGCCGGAATTTGTCCCCCCACCCTTGCCAGTACCAGTTTGGGAAGATTAATATATTATGATTTAATTAATTTGTGAATAACAACTTTCCATTGATGTTTTTGACAAACTTTTATCTCCACAAAAATGCAGTTGATCACTTTTACTATCAAACCAACGATATATAATATATATCATTTGTCATTGGCTCTTTTTCCAAATGTTAGAAACGACGATATATCGTCGTTGGCACTAAAAGGGTTAAAACGTGTATTTCCGTTGAAAACTCAAGATTCAAAATTTTTCACGATCTAAATACTTTTTATTACTATATATTTCATATATCGGTAAGTGAAAGTAAAAATATTGGCATTCAAGAAGAAACAAAAGCAATGGTAAATGCTAATTATTTCTCTGTTGCAAAATTAATATATTCATGTCTACTGTCCAGGAACCTGAAAGTAAGAGTTTACAAAACCATTATACTTCCTACTGTTCCTTATAGATGCAAAATGTGGCCACTTACATTACATTAAAGGAAGAAAAATGCCTTAAGGATTTTGTAAATAAAGTATTGTGTAGAATATTTGGTCTGAATGTTGAACAAACTGGAAGATTTAAACGGCTACTCACTCACTCAATAGTCCTGCAGGGTGATGTGAACCTTGGCCTACTGAAGAAGATCAGTCCATCTTCCTCTATCCTTGGCTGTCTCTTTCAGTTTTTAGCGCTTAACACTCCAGCATCTTTTCTTACCTCATTTCCCCGCTTCAGGGTCTCCCTCTTTGTATTTTAGCATCAATCATTACATCCAGAATTTTCTGCTGCACTCTATCCTTGTTCATATGTATAACATGTCCAGCCTATCTTAATCTGCTCACTTTTATGCAATTAATTATATCTTAATTATTTAAAATGGTCTAAATTTCTTCCTTACTCTTAATTCTCCAAATTCCATTGACAAATTTTGAACCATAGATTCTCCACACTATTTTCCTTTTGAATATGTTTAGTTTGTTGCAATATATTCGAGAGATACCTGCAGGCTTTTGATTCAGTTAATCGCATGTAGTTAATAGCATTTTAAAGTGGTTTCTCTCCTTGCCTCATCGTTCCTAAATAGTCATCATTCCTAATAAACCTCCTTCCATTGCCATCTGACTTACTCGTGTTCCTTGTTCTCTCCAACCTTTTTCTTTATCTTTATTAATGGTCTTCCTGATTTCATTCACCACTCAAATACCACTTATATACTGATGACTTCCATATTTACCAATCCTTCCATCCTACCGAGATGCTTAAGGCAATCCAAAAGTTACAAAAAGATATTGATAGTATCTACGCATGGTTAGTAAATGATGAATTGAAGCTGAATGTTGGAAAAACAAGGCCTTTTTTCATTGGTTCCAATCACTTCCTTAATTCCCTCAAAATACCTAGCAGCTCCTAGTATCCTCTCTTCTTTTTCCCAACTTTAACTACGGTTGCTTGGTGTATCGAGGGCTATCTGCTAGACTAGAGATGAGACAAAAAAATTTATGAATTGTTTCATAAGATTCTTTTTCAGGTTTCCCTGGCATTTTTATGTCTCCTCTTGGTATACTTAGTTAAAGTGGTTTTATCCTACTTTCTGAGGGCAATACCCCTCTCGTGTCTTTCTTTTCCAAGTCCTAGGAAACCAAAACATCCCTACATCCTTGATCTCCTCAATAATGTTCATCTATTGACTCTCTAAAGACCAAATCTCAAACTTTTTTTTGTTGGGTTTAACGTTCTTTCCTACTCCTATTAAGGCAAACAGGACAGGTTATTCCTACAGGTTACCTACCAACTTATTCTAACCAGAGAGGGAAGGATGAGATTCATTCTGTGGTTCCACCACGATACAAATTTCTATAGGTCCGGATTTATTCAAGTTCTGAACAAAATTCAAACCCAGGCCGGATTCAAACTGACGCTGCAGCAAACTTAAGGTTGCTAAGGTGACGCCTTAACACTCACGGCCTCACAAAATCTCACACTATTGATTTATGTATTACCTCTTACAGAGCTGCTTTCTTCAGCAAATCCTTTGCCATTCGTGCTATCTCTTTTTGAATTCTTTACCCATCTCTGTTTGACAATCTTTCTCCACATTTTTCTTTAAACAACACTTATTCTTTCACCTACTTCATAATCCAACAACCACACCGATGTAAACAATATGTATTTCTATAATAATAAATGTTACTAGATAATTGACAAGTGTGCTTTTGTAAACATTAAGCCAGACAAATGAATATAAAGTCTGAACATTGTAATTATTCTTAGGTAATTACGGCCCTAACCAGAGTTTGTTGTAATTTCATTTTAGTTTTCCTGGACAACAGTTGTGATAAATAGCTTTAGGTTACCAAAATATGCACAGTTTCCAAACTCATAATAACACATAATTCTTCTTTCAACTTCGGGTATTATTTTGTTTTCATTATATACTGATGAGTCAAGATATGAGAAGTTTAAATGCCTTTAAAATTAAAATTGTTAAAAGAAAGAGATCACAGCAAGTTCTTCTGTTTGGACATTCTCATATACTTAGTTTTATTCTCACTGATTATGAGTCCAACCTTGTTTCCTTGGCTTAATATAATGTGTTGTGCCTCCTTAAAAGAAGTCTTATTTCTTGCAATAATTATTAAATCATCGTGATATTCCTGTATTTACAAAATCTTGTTTATTAAGTACCATTTTTTACTGCATATTTTACTACTTTCAGAAGGGCGATATTGAACAAAGCATCTCGCAGATTATGCATAACCTTGCCCACACTGGAGTAGGCACTAAATTCTTCATCGGCATTCCTTCCCATCATAACTTTAAATTATTCAAAATCATTTGGAACAGGTTTATCAGCTTGCACGCGACTTTATTTTTATTTAATATATTAATTAAACCTTTCTTTTTCACACTATCATATGCTTGTTTATAATAATCAAAGAGAAGGTGTAGGTCCATATTGAATTCATAACATTTCTTCATAGATTGTTGAATTATAAAAATTTGATCAGTGGTGCTCTTCCCATATCTGCATCCACATTGACAATCCTGTAATTTATTAAAAGTAATAGCATCGTAGAGACTGAAATAGGTGTGGAAATTTAAGCTGGATAACAAAACAACCACTGAAAAGGTAATCAGTAATGTAACCTCCAAGGAGTAAACCAAGACTTAGATGGAAGGGATTGTGCTAGGTCTGACTTCATAGATTTGAAATTTGACATGGTTTTGTGGAGGAAGGTATGTAGGCAAATATTGATGTTATCAGCATCGAACCTCAGAGATCGCTAATCCTTAATACTATTACTATTCTTGGATACTATCTCCAGATATACTTTTATTTGCTTCAGTCTATAAAATTAATGAAGCTCCTGGTATTGATTTTAGGATTTCCTGATTATTTCAGACATTCAAACCGTAGTGGTTGTTTTGCAAAAAGTTATCTCTTAAGTGACGTTCTTGCTCTCTGCAACTCCTTAACAGACAAACAAGGCTCATTCCTCCTTGATTACATGTCACGTACATCCTTTCAACTGAAGATTTGAGATGTCATTTTCTTGCTGATGTAAAAAGTACTTTATTAGATAAGATTATTATAATCTCTTATATTTCTTCCTCTCAGATGTCTGGAATAACATCTAGTTCTTGTAAGAAAATTAAGCAAATGTTGTCAATATGGTATTATTTAATGTATTTAAAAATTTTCCTTCAATTCAGCAAATATCAAGGAAAACCCAAGACCAAGATCTTGTAATTTTTAAACTGAGACCAATTGAAGGAATGATAATTAGAGTCACCATCATGTTCGATGATTTAAAATTTTTAGCTCCGAGGCGCTTGATGCTTTCCTCCTATTCTCTCTGCCATCTGTTATTAATAGGTTGGAATGTAGAGCTAAGTCTATGATCCTGGTCTTTTTCTTTCTATTGTGTATAATCAAAATATCCGGGTGGCTATGTAATAGCTTGTGGTCTGGGCTATTTGTTCATCCCAATAAACTTTTACATCAGCATTTCCTAGTAGTTTTTCTAGGATATAACAATGATAGGAGACCTGAGTATAGCTCAGTTATCCCAATGGCCTGCAGACTTTCGCTACATTTTATGCCTTTTCAGTTAGTCTCATTATTTGTCATTAAAAATATTTATTATTTGATGTATGATTTGTATAGAGTGGGGAAGGATTGTGGAAGTGGCCAAAGTTTTTAAATGAACTGAAGTGCCAAAAGAAAAAAAAATGTGTGTATATATATGACTAATACTTACATAAAATTTGCCCAAGTCTGCCTGTAGGTAGTGGTTATATCTGAAACCTCGCTATACCTTGCATAAGGTTTTCCTATCTGTTATTTTTAAGAACCCACTATTGGTAAAAAGGTCTCCTTGCAGAGCTACAATAGAAAAAGAACTGCATGCATGCAATAACTGGACTTATAACATTATATATTATATAATGTTATAGAACTTATAACATTAGTCATCCATAATAAAATTTAAAAAATACTTAATGTGTATCTTTTCCTAAGCTGAAAATTATCTTAATCTGAAGCACTAGTCTTATTTTCTATTATAGTTAAGATTAACAAATAAATTAGTATGATCAATGGATGATTTGCTTTTTCTACAAGTGATACTGCATAAAAAAAATTTAAAAGGTTTATTGTTGTTATATGTCTACCTGTGAGTATACTTTTTTATTTCTTTACTTTTTTTTTCAGATTCTGGGCTAGAAATGATAGAAGCGATTAGTGAACTGAATGCTAGCAGCAATCATATTAAAAGTTTACTAAATATTTCAAAACTGAAAAATCTTAAGATCTTGTCAGTTTCACACAACAATCTATGTTCCATTAATGATTTGAACCTTCCATTCCTGGCCAAATTGAACATTTCAAACAATAAAATAAAAAGTTTAGTTGGAATAGAACAACTCTCTTCTTTGGAAACCTTATATGTATCATTTAATTTAATTGAAGAATTTGAAGAGTTAGATTATTTAAGAAAATTGCTTAAATTGATTAATGTTGATTTGGTAGGTAATCCAATATCACAGAAAACAGATTATCGTATAAAAGTGTTGATTAAATTTGGCACTAGAGCATCTACTGTGTGTTTGGATAATGAAGTTACTACTAATCATGAATTAGAATTATTAGCTGTTGTTCAGGCCATTAATTTTGTACAAAAGGGTAAATTACCCTCATATACCAAAAATCTGTCCCTAAATAATAGTTAACTAAAAGATAATATTTGTTATATGTATAAAGAAATCAAAGATTTATAATTTATTTTTTTAAATGTTCAAAGTTTATATCATTATTAATTACTATTCAAGTAATGTTTAGTATTTTAAAAATAAATTTTTTTTTTTAATTTTTTATTATTCTTGAATTTACCAATTCTTCTTAAAATACGTGAATTCAGTTTCACAAGTGTTGAATATTTTACCTTAATGAGTTTTCGAAGTTTTTCTGCCATTGGACATTAAATTTTAAATACTAGAACCAAAATAATTTATTCTTTGGGAGCAGACTCAGGTTTTAGTGACTTCTACATTGAATGGGATTATAATGTCCTCCCTGTTGGTCAAAGTTCTAAAGTTTGTACTCAAATACAACAATTTGTATTTTGATCTGGAGATGTCCGCTGATAATTTTAAATCATCAGTAGATAAATTATTTCATTGCAGTACTTCAATGAAATAATTTATCCGAGTTGTTTTTATTTTTCAAGAATAAAGAATCACATGGATCTGATTAAACAATTCAGCAACCTTCATTTCAGATTATCAGCCTGATAAAAATCAAATCCGATAGTTTTTACATTTTATTATTAAATAACTTTTTTATGACTGTATCAATTTTCAGAATATTTATACTATTATCAGAGACACCTGTGAATCAAAAATGAAGAAAAAAATATAACTAAAAAAAAATGTTTTTAAAAAGCCGACCACTAAATATGAAAATTCTCTCTATATATAAATAGTTTAACTAAAGCCAATAAATAGATGAACTTCGTAAAAACTCTTTTAATTTTATAATTATTTGTCTCGGCATATTTCGGAAAATTACACACTAAAAAATAATAGTTCAAATTGTACATGCGCGATCATTCACCCGATTCAAAAAACTGATAGGAAATCCTCAATTACCTAATATACGATCCCTATATCGAAAAAAACTAACAATTATAGTAAATCAAAATACGCGAGCCCCATAGAAAATCCGACTTAACAGAACCAGAACCCTCGATTACCTAATAAATGATCCCAATAAAGAAGAAAACTTAAAAATTAACAGTAAGTCGAATTGCGTATGGGCAATCGAAAAACCAATTTAATATATCTAGTATGTCCATTCACACCGCTTTAAATAAAAGTAAAAAAAAAAAAAAAAGGTTAATAAATTTTCGCTAATATTAGTCCGAGATAAAGATAATCTATTTTTTTGTTTAATACTATGTTGTTACAAAAGTCGTTGTGCATGTACACAACCCTTAATTACAACTCATAATTATCCTATAAGAATGTTTTTGTTCCTACTATTTATGTCAATGTTTACTTTGACTAATCCTTTAATAATTCCCTGTGACTTGAATTGGCTTTATGCCATTCAATGTCATTTACATTTTTAAAACGCACGTGCAATGTCAGAAGAAAAAATCGTGATTCGGGGTCTTTTGAGACATTACTGGAAAAAAGGATTAAGCGCAAAGGCAACCGCCGAAGAAATTATTAGATTTATGAGTGAAAACTGCTAATGATTATCATGGTGAGATAATTTAATGGCGTTTTTGCCTACTTCACAGATTTCAGTGAAACTACTTTTGGGCGATAGATTTGCTTTGAAAACTAAGATTTCCAAAGTTTGACGTAAATCTGCTCCTTACTTAATTTTTTATAAGCTAATATATTTTTAAACTAAGCAAAGCTCGCAGTACAGCCGACATGACGTCACGCCTTCCATTCCAAACAGATCATGTGTTACTTTTCTGCGGGCATTGCTGTTATTAAAAGTTTTTCTCTTGATAGATTCTTAAAGTTTTAAAAATGATAGTTCCTACACCCTTAGTGGTATAAGGGGAGCAAAGCTGACAGTTGTGTGCTCATTACATATGTGTGTGTATTATTTTTTAATTGTAAAACATAATGCATGATTAGTCGTTATAAACATTTATAAGTGCAGTGAAACCTTTCTACAACGGACATCCACGGGTAAGACAGATTTGTCTATTGTAGAGGGTTTTCTGCTGAGGAGAGGTATACAAGTGTTCATTAAAAATGAATACGTTCATGCATGTATCAAAAGTAGTTTGTTAATAACTAGTTTATTTATTAATTAATAAACAAATGAAGTTTATTAATATCATTTTGTGTACTTTTTATACACCCGCAAGGGCTAGTTGAAGTGCACAACTAGTGGGGATTAACGCTCCCCCGGTTTCCTGAGTTCAGCACATAGCACAACCACTTCAGAACAGTACACAATACACGCAAACAAACATAAGGTCATATACAGTACACACTCCAGGACCACCTTCCTTGGGAAGATCCTATGGAGGAAGGTATAAAACCTCCCCAGTAGTCCCGAGGCCTTCCTTGCTGGGCCATCACCCGTAAGAGAGTAATTTGATTCAAAGCAAAACGGAAAACAGCCTCGGAATTCCGTCTATAAGGCAACGACCCGGCAGGATTAAGGACATTCGGATGGGAACGTGTAACGTGAGATCCTTTACTGGAAAAGAAGTGGAGATTATGGAGGAAATGAAGACATCCTGGGAATCAGTGAAGTGAGGGGGAAAGGAAGTGTAGAGCACAGGTTAGATGGGGTATACACACTAGTGTACTCAGGGGTAGCAGCGAGCGAACGAGCAAAAGAGGGGTCGGCATAATAATAAATGAGAATCTACATAGGAAAATGGAAGATTGGCAGCCTATTAATTCAAGGATCATCACAATGGATGTTCATTTAAGTATCGGGGCTGTCACTATTCAAGTATATGCTCCTACAGAGGATGCACAAATTATCGAGACAGAACAGTTCTATAGCGAACTGGAACGAGTTATAGAAGAAGTAAGAAAAGGGAATTATAGATATGGAAGACCTGAACGCACGCACTGGATGGGACTTCCAGAGATCGCATGGGGCCACACGGAGATGAAAGAACCAAGAACAACAATGGCCAACGATTGATTGACTTCTGGGTGGAAAACAGCCTAATAATTGGAAATTCCTGGCACCCTCATAAACGCTTACATAAAATCACCTTCCCAGCACTGGAAAGGAATGCAAATAATGTGATCGACTACTTTCTATATGACAGTGATATCAGGAAATTCTTTACGGATATAAAGGTTATCAGGGGAGCTGAGATTGGAAGCGATCACTTCCTCCTAGTGGCAGACACAAAAATTCTGAAGGAAAGAAAACCTCAAACCAAACGATATGAAAGAATAGACGTTAAGCAGCTGCAGGACCCCAGGAAGAGACAAATGTATGAAGAAATTCTTAGAGATAAACTGCAGGAGGTGAATCTAGATAAGGACGTGGAGGATCTATGGACGAACATCAAAACTAGCATCCTGGAATCGGCAACGGCAATACGTGGAATAAAGAGGATATCCACTAAAAAGAAAAGAACGTGCTGGTGGAGCGAAGAGGTAAGAGGAGCGGTCAGAGAGAAGAAGCTGGCCTGGAGACATTACTGTACAAATAAATCGGAGAAGAACAGACAGAACTATTTGATCAAGAGAAACAGAGCAAAGGCATGGGTACTAAGAGCCAAGAAGAAATCATGGGAAGAATTTGGCAAATCTCTCAATAAGGATCACAGTGAGAATATTAAGACCTTTTGGAGAAAAATAAAGGAAAGCAGGTAAGAAACATAAAGGACGATATGGGGCGCCTGGTTACAGAAGAAGACCAAATTAAGGAAGCCTGGAGGAAGTACTACCAGAAGCAGTTTGGAGCGACCCGTAGAGACCAAACACCGTCGGAAGATTGGCAAGAAGAAGAAGAGGACGAAATAATGGATGACGTAATCGAGGAAGAATAAGTGGAGTGGGCAATCCAAAAATTAAAGACGGGCAAAGTGGCAGGATATGATAATATTGCACCGGGATATGTAAAATTTGGTGGGATGGAACTAATTAAAACCATGCAATACATATACCAAAAAGTCTGGGACAAAAAAATAATACCCAAGGATTGGAAATTAAATGTTATCATTCCGATATATAAGGTGACAAAACAGAATGTTCAAATTATTGACCTATATGCCTTTCACCAGTGCTGTATAAAGTATAAACGTTTATACTCGAAAGACGAATGAGACCGCTCATAGATCCACTCCTGGGTGAAGAACAAGGAGCCTTCCGTCCGGATAGACAAACGCAAGATCACATCTGCACATTAAGGATTATAGGGGAGAAGATGTGGGAAAGGGATCGAAAATTGTACTTAGCATTCCTCGACATTAAGGCTGCTTTTGATTCAGTGCCGCAGGAGGAAATATGGTAAGCCCTCAAGGCTAAAAATGTACCAAAGACCTTATTGGAGGCCATGAGGTCTACATATCAAAACCCAAAGGGCATTGTGAGATTAAACGGTCACATATCCAAACCTTTCGATATCTCTAAGGGAGTAAAACAGGGGGATAGCCTCAGTCAATTACTTTTTGTCACTTTTATGGATGAAATTGCCTCCATATGCAAAAGAAGAACCAGAAGAACACATGTGGGGCAGCGGAATCTTTTACCAGTGGTATTTCAGCTCTTCCTGTATGCTGATGATATAGTGCTGCTAGCAGATTCACCTATAAGACTCCAAGAAGCCGTGACAGAATGGAATGAGGAACTTCTAAGGAAGGGGCTATAAATAAATACTGGCAAGAGCAAAATAGTCCAGTTAGGAAGAACTCAGGAGGATATCCGCGTGGAATGCAATGGAGTGGAGCTGGAGAAGGTGAGGGACTACGCATACCTTGGCACCATAATTGATGGAACTGGGAAAATAGACTCAGAAATTTCAAATAGAATCGGCAAGGCAAACGCAGTCTATTACAAAATTTCCAACACAGTGGTGGGCAAGAGAGATAGGGCGAGACGTGAAACCGCATATTTTTAAATCGGTGTTTCTGCCTATATTTCTACATGGAGCAGAAAGGTGGGTACTCACGAAAAAACAACAAAGCCGAATCACTGCTACCGAAATGAAGTTCCTTAGAAGAACTATGGGAAAAACCAGGCGAGATTGCATTAGAAATGAAAAAGTAAGAAATGTCCTCAAAGTGATCCCGCTACTTGCCTTGTTGTTTTTTAGTCTATTGAAGGCATCTGTGACCTCGTTTTCATCTGGAGGCTCCATGCTCAATTCATAAGCTGCCTTTTTGACATCTGTGGCAGTCTTACAATCTTCATCAAACCAAGAATTCCTGGCATCCTTTTCAATTGGTCCCAGAACGACTTCGGCAGTTTGTTCAATAGTCTTCCGGCAGCTGCTCCAGATATCCCCTATTCTATTTTCTGCAGTCTGCATGGATCTTAAACGTGAATCCAAAGTTATTGCATGTGTCTCCTTTATCTGGAGGTCTTTAAGCCTATGTATATTAAATGTCTTTGTTCTGTACCTTGGCCTGGGTGGGTTAATAGCGATCTTTGCTCCAGCATACGCAATCACTGATAGAATGTTTGTTGAAGCTTATGGTGAGTATGCTCTTGGGAAATCACAGTGTTTTGAGTGGTTCAAAAAATTTAAAAGTGGTGATTTTGACATCAAAAACGAAACACGTGGAAGACCACCGAAGAAATTTGAAGACAGTGAATTGCAAGCATTGTTGGATGAGGATGACACTCAAACCCAACAACAACTCGCAGATCAGTTAAGTGTGACACGAGAGGCCATTTCCATTCGATTGAAAGCCATGGGAAAGGTTCAAAAGATTGGCAAATGGGTTCCACATGAGTTGAACCAAAACCCAAACCAAAACCATTTGCGAAATGTTGCTCGCCAGATACAAAAAAAAGTCATTTCCCAAGAGCATACTCACCGTAAGCTTCAACAAGCATTCTATGGGATTCTGCTGCTGTTTTCTTTAAATGGTAACAAAAAATGCTGTCCGCAAATCGTAGTTTCCAGGCACAAAATTCGACATGTTTACTGTTGCTTCACAAAATACACTGTTGTATGACAACTGAATTGTGAGTTGAAACACCTTCACAGATGATAACAAAACAAAATGGTGCCCCCAGCGGGACTTCACGGTAGCTAAATTTACAGCTAGCGCTTTCTATTGGCAAATTCCGGTTTCATATTTACATACCTGGTAATTACAAATAGGTTGTAAGAATCTTGTAGGAAATTTAATCCTCTACAAGATTGGTTATTATGCATTTTGCACTAAAGTGCACTGATAAATAGTTAGCGAAACCTCAGAATATCTAACTTTTGCGTTTTTTGACATCTGGCAGATTTGTAACCCCCGTAACTCAGTAGCTGTTCCGAATTTAAAAAAAAAAATACTAAATATAAAACTTACAGAAAATTTAATGTTCTTCAAAATTGGCAATGTCAAAGTTTTATCTAAAATGGACTGGGAGCGAGTTATTGAGGAAAATCTGAAAAAAGTGACGAAAATGACGAATTCTTTGGCCTATTATGAGAGTACTATCGGCCTAGACGATCAAAAATTTTCTTGAAATCTGACACGTTATTGGCCTCAGCTCCCGGATTTATAGGAAGACGAGTTGTTGCCAAGCACTAATGAAAAACAGAATCATTATACTTAAAACTAAAAATTCCCGATGACTGGGCGTTTTTCAAGTATAATTTCCCGGCGTGAAAAATTCAAGAAGAAATCCCAATCTTCAAGACTGCTGGACACCCCGTATATAAGTTATAAATATTGTCTATTGTACAGTAATAATTCCTGAACCCCGCCTCAGATTATTTAATAATTGTATTACTATCTGGACATTGTCTATTGCATTGCAAGCCTATAAATAATTTAATTATTGATTTCCAAATGTGGTACCCCATGTAATTCATTAGGTTTTTATCTCCTGCTTTATGAAGTCGGAACATAATGGATTATTGAAAGCTTTTAGATATTTCTCTCGTTTTAAAGATTTGAGTAAAACAGTCGAGTATTTGTCGTAGGTATTGATTTGGAGTATTTTTATAAAACTCAAAACAGGAATTTAATCGGGGCCAGAAGCTTTATTGCTCTTGGTTCTACCTACTAATACTAATACTACTTTAAGTTTAAGATAGAAAAGGGCATCAAGTTGATCATCATGGAAAATAGCTGTATCCTGGGAGTATCTAATGGCTGATTCAACCAGTTGAGTCCAATTTGAGATGAAATATTAGTTATGCCTCTAAAGCATTTATTTATAACATTTAAATTGTGCTTTAAGAGCAGCCCCTCACAAACATTGTATACTGGACTTTGGAATAAATTAATACTTTCGTATCATACAATTAAAGAAATATACTCAGATTTATAAAGCTTTAGCTGAGTACCTAATTGTTTTAACTCACTGCCTTACATTTATTGCATTTAGTCCGACTTGTGGTAAGGCTACCTAAGGCCACAAGCTCCTGTCTGAAGATCATTTATTAGTTTTTAAACAATTTCTCAATTATACCGAAATATTGGCACTTAGAAACAGGGAAACAGTTAATTCTTTCGGGTGGAGCGGTCTCCTTATCTTCGTCAACGTTCGGAGAGATTCGGCTGCCGTCGTAAACCTTCGGCATCGGATGTACAGACCGCGCCTAAAACATTTGCCCACCCGCCAAGTTCAGGTCAGGATTCTGAACTATTACCGAAGAAGGTAATTCTAACCCTCAGAGCTCCTAACGATACCCACAATAAATACTCAAACCAACCTTATTTACACAGATTTCATGTAGGATTAGGCCAGATTTCCCGCCTTTTTACAGAGTGGTATTGCTACCTCCACCACATTTCCCATTTCTCCTACTTTTTTTAATTTCCCGCGATTCGTTTAAAATTCCTGCCGGAGATATGTTAGGTAGATATTGACCCTTCAGCAAACGTTTTTAATTACCCGCCTCTCCCTAGCTAATATATCCGCTTCTCCCAATCAAGTATATATAGCTAATGTATCTGAAATATAGGTAATTTGCTCAATTTCGCCTTTATTCAAAACAATATCTGGAGTATTGGTAGCAAATTGGAGTGTGTTGCGGATTTTTAGAGCAGAATTTCACGAATTATATCACCGACTTTAAGAAATTTTTTTTATAGTCAGATGAGGATATGTGTTTTTAAGATTTAAGGAGCAGAATTAAACTCTTTAAAATTTTAATCGTTTTAGGAAAACTTAAAAAAAAAAAAACGGACGAAAATGTTAGCTTTTTGAAGCAGAATTGATATTATAATGACGCTTATCCAAGAAAATTGATGAAAAATGGACGAAGATTTACGTGTTTTAAAGATTTATAGAGCGGAATATTTAGCTTTAATGCCGCCCGTTTCAAGAGAATTTTTAGAAATCAGATGAAAAGTTGGATGTTTTGATGATTAATGGGGCAGAATTCAGCCCGTTATATTTTTCATAATCAGGGGCGAATAGTCAAGGTTTTGAACCTATCAGGAGCAGAGTTTAGCTTGTTATAATATACCCTTTCCAAGAAAATTTTTGAAAATCTGAAGCGAATTCGGCTGTTTTGGTGCTGTCTGGAGCAGAATTCAGCTCGTTTTAATTTCTGGCAGCCATGCCACATTTTCATTATCGTATTTTAGCACATGTTTAACAATGATGTAGAAGTTCATGTGAGAGTTGTTTGTATCTCTGAGGATATCGTTTCTGTCGGGCTAAAAATTTTCTGTTTGTTAAAATCGTTGATTTCTTCATAACGTCATTAGTCTGTTTTAGTTGAAGCTAAGGCTTTCATTATTTTTCGAAGTTAGTAGAGGCTATCAAAAGGCATCGCAAGCTCCTAAAAATCTACTAATATCGATTAATTGAAAGCCATTAGATTTAAAAAATTTAAAAATTAAGTTCGTTTTGGTGTAAAAACATCCATTTATATTGATCAAAGAGGACGAAATTGTTCTCATAGCCACATATATCATCTAAGAATATGATATGCTTTTAATAAGTTCGGTTGTGTGGATTGGAGAGTATAATGAACATTATCGCTTTCCAGTCGACATTTTTTTTTTACTGAAATCCAACAAATGAGAGGTAAAGAAGACAAATTTGTCAAGCCTCTGCTTTTTCAGATAAACCAAATATTAATGTGCATTTTATGTATTTTTATGCGAATTCCATGGTTTATGGAAGTTTATCATATTATTGTCATAAGTAACGCAGCCACGGACAGTTTTTATAGAAATCAGGCGTGAAGAGCCTTAAATCGCGTTTTTACCACTTTTTGGGAATTGGGACTCATTTTCAGAGAGTTATAGCAGCTTAAAGGTTGATATTAGGGAATTGTTTTATGGACATAAAGTTACAAAATTTTGTCTACTTTAATTTGGTAGAAAGTAGTCTTGTTTGAATAAAACAATAGTTTCAAAGATATTGAAGGAAAACCAAGATTTCGGGTAAAATATCTGTCAGAAAACCTCAGGTTCAAGTTCATAGACCCAAAAAACTAGAATGTACCCGAAGTTTCGTCCACAACAAACCTTTTTCCTTTTCTGTCCTAGTTTGTCTGGACCAGTACTTATATAATTTCAGTTTTAGTGTACTTTTTTTCTATTTCCTCTTCAAACAACCGCCCCACCCCTCCTGGAAAACCCCAAAAAAGCCACTTTTCGCCACCCCCAAGAATTTTTACGACGCAGCTAGCGTCGCAACCCCCCCCCCTCTCCCCTGTGGAACACATATTTTAATTAAACAAAAATTTAATTTAATGGTTTTTATTGCCTATTTTTACAAGATCTCTCAGCTCATTGATTAATATATTTGTCCTGCCGTCTAATAATAAGTAAAAATGACTGAAAATCAATGAAAGAGAATAAATAATACAATGAATAAATAATGTAACATAAAAAATCATTACACTCAATTTTTCTCAGATTAAAATTTTTGTAACATATAAAGGTGCGTTCACACCTTTACCAATCTATACTATACTAGTCCCAAGCCAAACCAAACGGCTAACCTGTTAAGGAGGTTTACTTATTTAATCTGGGTCATCCCAATAATTATAATGTGCACACTGTAATGAATATAAAATAGTTATTTATGCAGTTCCTAAATTCTGTAAATATATTTTATTATATATATATATATATATATATATATATATATATATATATATATATATATATATATATATATATATATATATATATTGTAACTAGTTAGAATTAATAAAGTCGGAGTTTGTAATATAGCATTTCCACGTCAATTGTCACCTTTTCCAATTCAATTGTAACCTTTTCCATTTCAAATGTAATTTTTTCCATTTCAATTTTAAACCAACCGGACATGAAATAATTCAATATTATTCATTTTATTATTGAAAAATAATTATTTTATTTACATTAATGACTTTTGAAATAATTTCGGCATATTCTTTCGACATTCATTTCGTTTATTAGATAATTAATATTAAGTGCTAATTTCAAGTAGGTAGTTTAAATTTTTGAAATAAAATTGTCGTTTATTTATTTTTAAATATTTATTATTTTTTATTTATTTAGTGGGGGGAGGGTGGATTTCATCGATTTGGTGATCGTTCATAAGGTTTTCGAAGTTGTCAATGTCAAATTTACTACCATAATTTTATTCGGCCATGAGTATTTCTACTTAATTATTAGTTTTCAAAATTCTTCGGTATTGACATCGTTTATTAGGTTTTCAAGGGCGCTTTTTCCGAATTCCGCCCATGCGCATTTCGCTTTTACGTTGCTATTGGAGATTTCTATGATAAAGGGATCATTTATTAGGTTTTGAGGGTTCTGATTCCATTTTTTTAGTTAGATTTTGGATCGCGCATGCGCTTTTTGCATTTCCTGGCTATTGAAGATTTCTATGATAAAGGGGTCGTTTATTAGGTTATCGAGAGTTCTGATTCCATTTTTTTAGTTGGGTTTTAGATCTTGCATGCACGTTTGGCATATCCGTTACTGTTGGAGTTTTCTATGATATAGGGATCGCTAATAAGGTTTTCAAGGGTTCCGATTCCATATTTTTAATTGAATTTTTAATGGCGCATGCGCATTTTACATTTCCGTTACTGTTTGAGTTTTTTATGATAAAGTTATCGTTTATAAGGTTATCGAGGGTTCTGATTCCATATTTTTAATTGAATTTTTAATCGCCCATGCGCATTTTTCATTTCCTATACTGTTGGAGTTTTCTATGATATAGGGATCGTTAATAAGGTTTTCGAAGATTCTGATTCCGTTATTTTAAATGAATTTTTTATTGAGCATGCGCATTTCGAATTACTATTACAGTTGACATTTCTTTGGTACGGATATCGATTATTGGGTTTTCGAGGGTTCTGATTCGATATTGTCAATGGAAATTGTGATTGCGCCAACGCTCTTCCATATTCTTTTACTATTGATATTATCTTTGTTACACAAATCGTTAATTAGGTTTTCGCGGGTTCTGATTCCTTCTTTTCAAATTTAATTTTTTATTGAGCATGTGCATTTCAAATACAATTATATTTGACATTTTTTTGAGTATATCGTCCTATAAAACCTAATAAACAATAACTTTACCGAAAAAAGGTCAATGGTAACGCTCATCCGAAATGAGGATGTTCGATGAAATATCAAATTCCAAAAAATAATCAGAACCTTTGAAAATCTAATAAACGGCTCTTATAAGCGAAGAAAAGCTCATTAAGAACAGTCAATCACAATGCGCACGCGGGATCAAAAATCCGATTGTTAATTCGAAAATATGATGATTGATAACGTCATAAACAATACTGGTACCAAGGAGATGTCAACATTAATAGTAATTTGAAATGCACATGCTCGATAAGAACCTTCAAAAACCTAACTAACGGTAGACTATAAATAATATATATAAATGATAAACTTTATCATAGAAAACTCCAACAGTAACGGATATACCAAACACGCATGCAAGATCTAAAATCCAACTAAAAAAATGGAATCAGAACTCTCGATAACCTAATAAACGATCCCTTTATCATAGAAATCTTGAATAGTCAGGAAATGCAAAAAGCGCATGCGCGATCCAAAATCTTAACTAAAAAAATGTAATCAGAACCCTCAAAAACCTAATAAACGATCCCTTTATCATAGAAATCTCCAATAGCAACGTAAAAGCGAAATGCGCATGCGCGGAATTCGGAAAAAGCGCCCTTGAAAACCTAATAAACGATGTCAATACCGAAGAATTTTGAAAACTAATAATTAAGTAGAAATACTCATGGCCGAATAAAATTTCGGTAGTAAATTTGACATTGACAACTTCGAAAACCTTATGAACGATCACCAAATCGATGAAATCCACCCTCCACCCACTAAATAAATAAAAAATAATAAATATTTAAAAATAAATAAACGACAATTTTATTTCAAAAATTTAAACTACCTACTTGAAATTAGCACTTAATATCAATTATCTAATAAACGAAATAAATGTCGAAAGAATATGCCGAAGTTATTTCAAAAGTCATTAATGTAAATAAAATAATTATTTTTCAATAATAAAATGAATAATATTGAATTATTTCATGTCCGGTTGGTTTACAATTGAAATGGAAAAAGTTACATTTGAAATGAAAAAAGTTAAAATTGAAATGGAAAAGGTGACAATTGATTTGGAAAAGGTTACAATTGACGTGGAAATGCTATAAATTCTGGAGAAATCGTAATTTCTCCATGTTTCTCGAAATTTCGCACAAGGATTTCAAAGACTAAAAGTGACTAAGGAATACTTATAAATAACATAATATATCTATAAAATTATTTTAATACTAAAATTTAATATGCATTTACTATAATTATTTCGTCAGAAGAAGTGAACGCATCAACGAAAATTTCGAAGAGCTGAAAGGCGCGAAATACGACGAAAACATGAATAAGCTGGTTCAATCTGATATTTATACTTATAACAGGTGTAGGAAAGAAGGTGGTAAGGACAAGAGATCTATTCGGTAAAAGGCGGGAAATCTGACCTAACCCTACATCAGCATTCCAACTGATAAGGATCCGTTGGTTTGAGTATTTGTTGTGGGCATGCGTGGTGCGTGAAGTACAGTCGTCTTAAAATCTAGACCGGTTCAAGGTCGTTAGGAGCACTGCGGAAAGATTACCTACCCATTAGGTAAAAACATTAAATATGGTTTTCTTAATTTAAACATTTTGTGTCAGTTCAGAGTGGTAAATTTATCTCTCGGTGACAAAAATAGGACTGTCCGCGTCCGTTAGAAGAGGGTGATGCAAAGGCGTATAAATTCCTCTATTTCCAAGCCGGGACAACAAACATTGTCCATTGAGAGATATAGAATGCTTTAAGGGGTTAAGGAAGTGTGACTGTCCCATAATGAAAGAAAGATTCTAATTTATTGATATTTTATGAAAAAATAATAAACCAAATGTTAATGACTATGAGCTAATTTATTTTAAAGACAATCTCTGGCAATACGTGATTACTATGATTATAATGTATTTTTTTTATGGTTTTGAATTGCTGATGGAACTTTAAGTTCAGGCACGACACAATACATCTCACAGAATACGAATACATATCTAAACAGAATACCTTATGGATACGAGTGAGACGACTTAAGGGAAATTTGAATAAACCGTGAAGTCATAACGGCCTCAACTGTCAAACACGAGGTTTTTATCAGTAGCCCTGATATCGCGACTTTAATATCTTTAGGGATTGACCCTTCTATACCATTATGCGGATGTCAACTGCTTAATATCTGTTGTACCGATGATTGTATAGAAATCTGATTTTTACCTAAATGTTTTCTAATACATGCGGAATAATAAAGATAGACAAAAATAATAAAACAGGTATATATACCATTCCAAAATAATAATAAATCTTTATAACTAAGTGACTAAAATTCAGCAACTTCTGATGTAGTAACAGAATTCATAAGTGCATAATTCACAGAATCAATAATTGGAAGGTTTGATTGAGTGATGAAATCTGTATAACTCATGTTGTGGTGTATTAATCCTTTTTAATCATAGCATTCACATGAAAATAGTAATCAATGTCCATAAATACACATATATGTTATTAAAAAATACTTCAATGAGGCGACAATATTTTAGTTTATTACTATAACCAATAATTATCACTGCCAATTTTTTTCATTGACAATTTCCCAACTCTTAATTTAAATACTACAATCAACCAAAATATTTTTGTTTTGTGAGATGTTATATTTCAAATAATTGCATTGAAAATATTTCAACCTTGAACTAGTAAGACCAGAAATAAAAATAAAGCCTAATGAACCAGGTTTAATTCCAATAACAGCAACAATCTCTGCTAACCTTCCTTCACAGAAGTACATCAAAACTCAAATTTACACCTTGGAACATATTCCTGCTATCTACACCTCACTAACCTTCTGACCTTTACCCATGCCAGCACTATTACTTTATTGATTTGTGATTTTTTTCATTAGAGCTAAACACACCCATTTCAGTCTCCCCAATGCTATTACTTCAACTATATTTATCGGATAAAGGTCACAAAATTCTGTGTCAGGTAGCCTAAATTCTCTAGTCGATTCATCTTTGTTTGAGCCCAATATTCTGTGCAATACTTTATTTTTTAAAACCTTAATTCGTGTCAAGGATCAAAAAGAGAAAACAATATTTTTATTTTAAAAAGTTCTGCCCTGAACTCAAGATCAGACATTGCCAGTAATGCTTTACTAATGGTATGTTCACCTTACTTGGTGCATTGAATAGAATTCCTGGACAAGTAGAGGGAGGGAAAATATCCACACACAACATTCATTATTAACATTACATTATAACCACTTTTTCTAATGAAATAAACTAACATAGTTAAATAAAACAATATGGAAACATTAAATTGAAAAAGTGATGTTACAACAATGAAAAAAGCATATTAGGTGTGGATCAATTTTGGCAGTTGTTAGAATTAAGATTTAATGAAGTTCCTACAAGAACTAATTGTAACACTGGACAAGAATAACATCTAAAATTTGGTTATCCTTCAATTTTTATAGAAAAATTGACTTAATATCAACAAAATAATTCAATTGTGATGCCATAAACAATATCACAATTAATATAAACTGAAAAACTTTCAATGATCTAAAATAAAAATTAAAAAATATATAATGAGTATAACTATTTCTAATTACTATTCAAGTGACCAAAAAAAAAGAAACTCTCAGTCTTTTCAATTTAATATTTCTTTAGCAGCACAATAACTTTAAGGCAGGAAAGTTAAAAAGTAAATTTAAAAAAAATTAATTGGTTTTTACAACAAAAATATTAAAAGACCAAACAGTAGTTAGTATTTTGAACATTATCACATTGGTAATTTGTTATAAATTAAGTAATAATGCAAATGAAAATTGAGTAAAATTATTGCATCTATAATAAAAAAAATGAAGTAACATAAATCTGAAAAACTGTATAACTACAGGCCCTATAGATTTCTTTACAATTAAAAAAAATAAAAAAGAAGAAGAAGCAATTAATTCTTTGAGATTTCACTAATTTGTGCTAATATTGAATAATGAAAAGAAAAAAATTATAAATTTATATACATATAAAAATACATAATTCATCCATTTAAGTAACTGATTTGACATTTTACACATATATTTTGTAATCGAACAAAGATTTTAAAATGGAGGTACATACTGCAACACTGCACAGTCCATTTGTTCCTAAGTAAATAATATCTCTCTGAGATTATAAAATAGATACAAAAGTTTCATATATTAAAAATGTTCTCTTTACAAAAAGCTAGAAATATAAGTAGTCAGAATATAAAAATATTTTAGGAATGCAGTAAGAATAAATTATTGAGCTTGTGCTGAAACATCCGTTCCATCAAATCCTCGCAAATGAATCTGAAAAAAATAAATTTAATTAATAAAATTAATATAGAGCACTGTTGATCAGAAATACACCAATTTAAATTGAATTTGTAGGCACTATGCAGACTTTGACAACCCATTACATATAGATATAAATTAAGTAGGTTAATCATAATATTAAATAAAAATTTCTTCTATTTTATAAGTAGTAGGGTCCCTATACCGTAGCAAAGTGAAAACAGGTTTGAGAGTATGTTACTAGCACAGAACATAGAATAGAGTAGAAACGGCAAACTGCATCGATAAGAGGCATCATCCCATTTGGTTCATCCCCTCCCTAGCCACCCTATAGTGGCCACCCCTATAGTCAGTTGCAATTATTCATTTTTACGCTTTCCCATCAATTGTAATGCTTTCAGAATTGAATTAAGTTTAACTTAAAATTAACAATTTACTAACGAATTCAATACACACAAAAAATGGTTTTTCAAAGTAATATAATGATTATCAGGCCAAACCATGCATTATAGAGTAGTATAAAACAAATAAAAAAGTTGGTTAAAATAATTATTATTAAATTCATTGTCCTTTCAAAAGGAAAACTTATTTTGTTTAGTGGTAATTTCCTTTTTGTGGATTAATTTAATTAATCGTACTAAAACAAATTAACTAAAAATTAACAATTTAATATGATGATACACTTGCAATGCTAGCCTGTCCCTTCAACTCTATTCTATGTTCTGTGGTAACCAGTCAACCTCTAGTAAAAAAGCAGGTCAACTGAGACCTTAAATGTATAATAATGTTGAGGTAATTAACAGCTTGAATCAAACTACAGTCCATTCTCGTTAATCAGAACTAGCCCTTTAAGAATTGAAGATTTGATTTGAAGTATATTCATAAAGCCAATAAATTACAAACACCTTACTTAGGCTAAAAAAATCTAGTTAAAAATACTAACTCCTTTTATTTAAAATAAAAACAGCTACCCAAGTTTGGAAGCGTATTGATTTTTTCAATTTCTTTATTGGTGAATATTAATTAGCCATTTCAATAAATTAATCTTCAGTGTGAAATTGCATTGTTAACCTTTTAGCGACTGTGAGCATGTTGCGGGCCCAGGAAACAGAGTCTAGCTGGTTGCCATGTCCACTGAACTGGATCCTTTTTGGCCATCATTCGCATTTCTTTTTCTTCTTAAACATTTTTTTTTTTTAATTTCCTATCATCCTTTATTATTCGGTCTTTGGGTCATCATAGGTGGATTTAAAAAAAATAATAATTTATATAAAATAAAAACTTTTATAAATAAAAACAGACTTTATAATAGAAATATAAAAACCCATTTTTATAAAATACTAATATTATTATTTTTTTGCCATTATTCATGGTTTTTTTAATCTTAAATATAAAGCATAATTATTAATGTATATATATATATATATATATATATATATATATATATATATATATATATATATATATTAAAATTATACTTTATATTTATTTTTTAATTAATTTATGTAAAATAAAAACTTTTATTAATACAAACTTTTATAATAGAAATATAAAAACCCATTTTTATAAAATACTAATATTATTATTTTTTTGCCATTATTCATGGTTTTTTTAATCTTAAATATAAAGCATAATTATTAATGTATATATATATATATATACATATATATATATATATATATATATATATATATATATATATATATATATATATATATATATATATATTAAAATTATACTTTATATTTATTTTTTAATTAATTTATGTAAAATAAAAACTTTTATTAATACAAACTTTTATAATAGAAATATAAAATACTAATATTAAATTTGTTGGCCATCATTCATGTTTCTTTTTCATCTTCATATGATTTTTTTTTTTAATAATTATACTATGTAGGAAGAGTTTTTAGTTAAGTTCTAGGAAGAGCTTTTATTACAAAAGTTTTTATGATAAAGTTATCAAAAGAACTTTTACTATGAAAGTTCTCGTAAGGGCTTTATAATAAAAGGTCTTACAAAAAAGTTCCTAATAAAAAGTTAGAACAAGAACTTTTTCAAAATAAAAGTGGTTATTTATGATCCCTGCGTACAATAGTGTGATTAGGTTGTTAGCAACAGTATCCTTTGTGGACCTGAATCTTCTCTGTCAATTAAAAATTCAAGGGGATTTTCTGGATCTCTCAAATACCTTTTTGGAACACTATCATTTTCATATAAATAAATGCTCATGCGCCTACCGAGGATAAAACTGATGATGACTTCTATGACCTCTCTAGAAAAAGCTTATGAAGAATGCCCAAGATATGATATAAAAATTACACTATGTGATATGAATGCTAAGGACTCAGCATGCAGTAATATTGGCAGCCACAGCCTGCATGAGGAACACTCAGATAATGGATTTGGACTGGTTAATTTTGCAATAAGCCGCAACCTTTTAGTCAGGAGAACAGTCTTTAGTCACAAGAACATACACAAGGGTACATGGACATCACCTGACGGTCTTACAGTCAATCAAATAGGTCATGACCTCATTGACAAACGACACAATTCCAATCTACTGGATGTCAGAGTGCACCGCAGTGTGAATATCGATAGTGACCATTTTCTTCTTGTTGCTTGACTGAGAGCAAGAATCTCACATTCTAGAACTGAAAAAAGAACTAAAGCTGTCAGATATAATGTTCATATGTTAAAAGATGAGGAAGTGAAGAGGAATTTTGAACTTAGACTGCTGAGATTATAAAAGAGCCAGTTTGTGATGACATAGACGGGGAATGGAATAGGCTCAAAAAAATGCCAAATCGGTGAAAATGCCAAATCTATCGGCACGTATATTTTTAGTGTACAGAACTTGAACTTGGGTTGATCCGCTACATATACATATAAATATATATTTATTTATAATTGCAATTTTGTTTTTGAGACATATATATTAAAGGACGAAAAGATGAAACATTTGTGATATTCTTAATATTGGCAGTGATTGAATTCCAAATTTCGATTCGGGACGCAAAAATAAAAAATTAACGTCCCAAAAATTTATTTGACCGATCCGAGCTTCAGAAAATAGGATTGGCGGTTATTGGAAAAATAACCGGTTATCGGTTATTCCGTTTTTTATTTTTACCATTGATGTAACTGGCCGGTGTTTTCTGCTCAAAATAATCGGTTATTTGAATCACCGGTTTTCAGTAAAAATTTCATTTTTCTTAGGGGGTGGAGTAGAAGATATTTTATTATTTCAGAGAAAAAAAATTATATTAGTAATTGACATTTCATTTTTGTTTACTTCAGCCAAAAAAAAAAAAGTCTTTACACAAAATGTATTTTTTCAAAGATAATTTTATTGTTCAAAATTACAATACTAATTTGAGCTTTTTCATATTTCATTGTTTTTCAAAAATTAAATGTTTGCACATTTTTGACTCACCTTAGATATCAGAATCTAATCCGTAGTCTGTAAGCTTGATTTACAGGATTCCCTAAGTAACCTATTTGAACCGAAGAAATTGTCATTTAGTCTCAGATTTTACAATTTTAATGTGAAAAATCACATCATTTTTTTTCCAATCTATTTATGTTATTCAATCTATACCACATGGACCATGATAATTTTTAATTTGGCGATATTTAGAAGTGATGCTCCACTTTTCAGTTGGAGTGTTATTTATATATATATATATATATATATATATATATATATATATATATATATATATATATATATATATATATATATATATATATAGACAATCTAAATATATCTATGTATATATGTATACCCACACACACAAGATATATATTTATATGTAAATTAAGCGGATCAGCCCAAGTTCTGTACACTAAAAATATACGCTTAAATCTACATCTTATTTGGAATGAGATCATTATGTCAAACAGATCATTATATAAATATATATATATATATATATATATATATATATATATATATATATATATATATATATATATATATCTTGTGTGTGTGGGTGTCTAAATGCATCTGAAGCAGTAAGAATTAAAATAAATAACGTTGAATACGTTGAAGGGGAATGCCCTTCCATTCCAGTATAGGTAAAATGAGACCATAATTTGCGAATAGCTCAAAATCCATAGAATTTTTTGGGCCAACAGAGACTTGCTTATTAGAATGACAAAAAGTTTCAGAGCACTTGATTGAAACCACTTTTCCTATCAAATACTGCGGGGTCCTTTATTTATTTACTGTTTTTTTTAGGTTCTCCAAGCATATACATTGGGGGACAGGAAAATAACGCTCCAACTGAAAAGTGGAGCATCACTTCTAAATATCAACAAATAAAAAAATTATCATGGTCTACTAATGTATCATGGTCCATGTGGTATAGATTGAATAACATAAATAGATTGAAAAAAAAAATAATGTGATTTTTCACTTAAAAATTGTAAAATCTGAGGCTAAAAAACAATCTTCGGTTCAAATAGATTACTTAGGGAACCCCATAAATCAAGCTTACAGACTATGGATTAGATTCTGATATCTAAGGTGAGTCGAAAATGTTCAAAAATTTAATTTTTGAAAAACCAGTGAAATATGAAAAAGCTCAAATTAGTATTGTAATTTTGAAAATAAAATTATCTTTTTTACCGAAAACCGGTAATTCCAATAACCGATTATTTTGAGCAGAAAACACCGGCCAGTTACATCAATGGTAAAAATAAAAAACGGAATAATCTATAACCGGTTATTTTTCCAATAACCGCCAACCCTATTTTATCAAGCTCGGATCGGTCAAATGAGTTTTTGGGACGTTAATTTTTTTTTTTTGCATCCCGAATCTAAATTTGCTAACTAATTTGGAGTTCAATCGCTGCCAATACAAAGAATATCACAAATGTTTCATCTTTTCGTCCCTTAATATATACGTCTTAAAAACAAAATTGCAATTAATACAACTTCCTGATAACTGTAATTTAATTAGACTATTAGTAGCATATCCAGTATACCATTCCCGTGTCAATATCAGAAAAAAAAATTGACAATTCAAAGAGGACCAGAGAAGAAGGAGGGAGGGGTCAAATCTTAAATAAAATAGATGAAGCAGTACTGGAAATAATCGGCAAGGACTCACCGACAGATGTCGGACTTCCTTGATCCGAGTCTCTAGAATATTTAACACTAGAAGACAGACACATTTCCTCACCTATTAATGTCAATGATTTTCAGCACAGTAATTCATCAATAATTCATGAAGGCCCATCTCCGATGGCACCACAACGGCCAACTAAAAGGAAGAGTACAATCCAACAAGGTAGGTACAAACCACTTCATTAATATCTTTAATGAATATTAGTATATACTTATGTAGCTTTATACCTAATATTCATTTATGATTTAGCAATAATAAATTGTGAAATAAAACAAATGAATGGGAGCTTAATAAAAAAAAAACTTATTCTGGGACAGACTCCCTTAAAACAACAAAAGTGTATAGAAAAATAAAGATTATTTCTGGCCAAGAGACCTATTATATTAAATAAATAATAATTTTAAAAAATATTATTAAATATAAGTATAATTAAATTTAATATAATATAAATATAATAAATTTTTTTTTTTGAATTGTTCTGAAAAGCAAATAATCCCTCAAGAAAACAAAAGTGTTGAGAAAAATAAAAATTATTTTTGGAGGGAGTTTTTATTGACCGTATATTTATATTTAAAGGGAGAAGTTGGTCGGGGGGTGCGGTCAAAGAATTACACTACCATAGGCGAACTTATATATTTTGTGCCGACGTTTCGGCCTAAGTTTTAGGCCATCTTCAGGGCTAAAAGGAAAACAAAATAACAACAATGAAAAAAGAGACAGAGGCAGTACCAGTAACAGTAAAAATAATAAAAAACAGAAAATACAAGTAAGATAAAAAAGTATGAAGTATAAAAAGAAAAAGATAACACTAAATTACATAATAAAAGAGACAAATGAAAAAGTAAAATAAAATAAAATAAATGAAATAACAATGTAAAAATTAATTGAAAATAAAAATAATGCGATATTTACACAGGGAATAGTGAAATATATGAAATATATTAATTAAAAAGACAAATAGTATGAAGGTTTGGTAATGTGTAAAGCATACAGAGATAGTTGTGATGTGACAAGTTATGCAAAAGATGACAATGATGTTAAAGAAGTTGACATTGTTGTAATTAAATAATTATGAGATGAAGGAGAAAAATATAAAGTAATGTAAGCCCCAAAACAAAAATAGATAAAAAATCCTATGTGGTGAAGAAAGAAGAAGGATAGAAAACAATGAGGAAGAGGAAATGTAAAGAAAACGTGATAATTACATACCAGAGAGGCGTGTGGTCGAGCGCCAACTAAATCGTAATGATGGATTATCGAGAATTAGAAAAACCGTTAAAACAATGTTACCAACTCACTGATTTAAAATAAAACTAACACTAAATTTAAATGCTGTGTGATCAAAAGACATAACAATTGATTTGAAAACTGTAAAAACGTATTGATATAGGTATATTTAAAAAAAAATATATATAAAAAAATTAATGTTAAAAAATTAAATTAGAAATTAATATCTCACCCAAAAAAAACGTTCACCCCAACTGGTGCAATAAATGACAATGGAAATAAATACAGGTCACGAGTTAAAAATTAAAATAATATAATAATAAAATTAAAGTTAAGTTAAATATAAGTATAAGTTAAATAATAATATTACGGGTTAAATTTACTAAGGAAAAAAAAAAATAAATAAAAAATAAAATAAATAAATACTTTGTATAAGGAGTTGTCACGAAAAAAAAATCAATAAATAAATAAAAAAAATTAAATAAATAAAAAAAGTTTGGGTAATGAAAAGTTATGTTTTTTTAAAATAAATTGAATATTTGGAAGTAGGTTAGAGAAAGGTTTTGTATATCAGTATTTTGATTGACGGGAAGGGATTCTAATTGGATGAAGATGCTTTCTGAGAGGAGTCGTTTGTCATGGTTAGGGACTGTGGCGAGGATTGAAGTACTGTCAAAATCAAAAGTGTGGTTTAAGGATAAAGCATGTTCTGAAAGTTTAGAGGCAGTCTGGTTACGGAAGAGATGGAATATTTATGTTGGGTGATGCGATCTTTAAGGAGGTTTTTAGTTTCACCGATATAGGTAGAGTTACAGTTGGGAGTGGAACAGGGGATGCGGTATACGACATGGGAATGGTGTTTAAGAGGAATGGGATCTTTTACACGTGCGTAGATGTTGGAAAGTTTGTTGTGGGATTTGAAAGCAATTCGCAGATTGGGAATTGAGGAGCGTAAGAATTTCTGTATGTTTTCAGAAAGGGCGGGGATGTATGGAAGAGATCTGTAGAAGGGAATGGCAGTGGATGGTGAAGAAGTAGTGGTAGAGGTGATGGGAAGGGGAGGGTTTTTGTAGTTGTGGATGAATTTGTTGATGGTATTGAGGGGAAAGTTATTGGTTAAGAGGATTTGTTTGATATGATTAATGTTGGTTTCATGAAGGTAGGAGTCGGAAAGGGAAAGAAATCGATGTATGAGATTTTTGGCGACGTTTATTTTTTGGTGGTAAGGATGTTGGGAATAGTAGTTTAAAAGTCTGCCAGAGTAAGTCGGTTTGGTATACCAGTCTGTGTATATAGTGTTGTCAGGGTTTCTTATAATGAGGAGGTCAAGGAAAGGAAGGGAACTTTGCAATTCACGTTCAACGGTAAAATGTAGGTGGGGATGGTAAGAGTTGAAGGCTGATAGGATATCAGGAATTTTATCAGGATTGAGGATGAGGAGAAGGTCGTCTACATATTTTTTAATGAAGGTAATGTCATTTGGAAATAGGGGAGTTACGGAATTAAGTAGGTCATTAAGGACAATGTTAGCAATGTCAGGAGCAAGAGGATTTCCCATGGCAAGTCCTGAAATTTGATTAAAGAACTATCCATGGAAAGTAAGGTAACCGGATTTACAACAAAGCTGTAGGGATTCTAGGTATGAGGAACGGTTAAGGGGGGTATGGGGTTCAATGGATGTCCACTTGTCTTCAATTATACGGAGGGCTTTATCTATGGGAATGTTGGTGAATAAACTTTCGACGTCGAAGGAGGTAAGTACGTAGTGGTCAGGAATAGTAAAGGATAATAATTGTTCGCGTAGGTGAAAGGAATTTTGGACGTCATAAGGGTTGTTGTGGCTAAGGATTTGTAAGGAGGGGAGTAAGAATTTGCTGAGTTTGACCGAGGGAGAATTAATATTGGAAGTGATGGGACGGAGGGGGATGCCAGGTTTGTGAATTTTGGGGAGTCCATAAAAACGTGGAGCTATGGAATTATAGGATATAAGGTTTCTGTAGGTAGGGTAAATGATTAGTTTTAAATTTAAAAGATTTGTGAGATGAGATGTTGATTGAATTGGGTTTTTAGTGGAGTAGGGTCACGGGTTATGGGGATATATGTGGTTCGGTCTGATAGGAGTACAGTCATTTTATCATAATATTCAGAACGGTCCATTATGACTGTTTTGTTGCCTTTGTCTGTTTTTGTAATGATAATGCCGTCATGGGATTTTAGGAAGGATCAGGTGAAAGAGAGGTCTTTGAAAAATTGAAAGAATTTGAGGGTGGGTTTAGGAGGTAATTAGAAAGAATATTGATAATGGAAACTCGTGACAACTCCTTACTATCATTAGAGCGGTGGAAAAGGGGGTCATTGTGGATATATTCTAGATCAGTATGCATTTCTGGAAACATTTTTTTGAATGAGGAGTTGGGGGAGGAAAAATTTGGGCCTAAGCTTAAAATGTTAATGACGTTGGAGGGAATGTTTTTCGATGAGATATTAAGCACCCATTTATCGTCTCCTTTAGGATAAATTTTATGAGAAAGGGATTGTTGGTAGAGGTTATTGAATTTGCTGATAAGTTGTTGTTTCTTTTGGGATCGGGCTATGTTAAAAATGGTGGAAATACATGTGGAAAGGTTTTTCATATGTTCATCACCTATTTTGGTTCGTAGAAAATGGGTAAGAGAGGAAAATTTTTGGTTAAGGGAATCTATGTGTTGTATCACTTCACGAATTTTTAAATTAAGTAGAGATTTTTTAAACTTGAAGGAATGCGATGCTAATGTATTATTAAGTGGTTTAGATATGGTAAATTTTTTTTTTTTTTTTTCCGTGACAACTCCTTATACAAAGTATTTATTTATTTTATTTTATTTTTTTTTTTTCCCTTAGTAAATTTAACCTGTAATATTATTATTTAACTTATACTTATATTTAACTTAACTTTAATTTTATTATTACATTATTTTAATTTTTAACTCGTCACCTGTATTTATTTCCATTGTCATTTATTGCACCAGTTGGAGTGAACGTTTTTTGGGTGAGATATTAATTTCTAATTTAATTTTTTAACATTAATTTTTTTATATATATATTTTTTTTAAATATACTTATATCAATACGTTTTTACAGTTTTCAAATCAATTGTTATGCCTTTTGATCATACAGCATTTAAATTTAGTGATAGTTTTATTTCAAATCAGTGAGTTGGTAACATTGTTTTAACGGTTTTTCTAATTCCCAGTAATCCATTATTACGATTTAGTTGGCGCTCGACCACACGCCTCTCTGGTATGTAATTATCACGTTTTCTTTACATTTCCTCTTCCTCATTGTTTTCTATCCTTCTTCTTTCTTCACCACATAGGATTTTTTATCTATTTTTGTTTTGGGGCTTACATTACTTTATATTTTTCTCCTTCATCTCATAATTATTTAATTACAACAATGTCAACTTCTTTAACATCATTGTCATCTTTTGCATAACTTGTCACATCACAACTATCTCTGTATGCTTTACACATTACCAAACCTTCATACTATTTGTCTTTTTAATTAATATATTTCATATATTTCACTATTCCCTGTGTAAATATTGCATTATTTTTATTTTCAATTAATTTTTACATTGTTATTTCATTTAATTTTACTTTTTCATTTGTCTCTTTTATTATGTAATTTAGTTTTATCTTTTTCTTTTTATACTTCATACTTACTTTTTTATCTTACTTGTATTTTCTGTTTTTTATCATTTTTACTGTTACTGGTACTTGCCTCTGTCCCTTTTTTCATTGTTGTTATTTTGTTTTCCTTTTAGCCCTGAAGATGGCCTAAAACTTAGGCCGAAACGTCGGCACAAAATATATAAGTTCGCTTATGGTATTGTAATTCATCCACCAACTTCTCCCTTTAAAAATTATTTTTCACCAAGAGAGATACCTTTTGCATTAAATAAATAATAAAAAATAAAAAAAAATTAAATATAAGCATAATCATCAAAAATAAAAAACATATGGAAACAACATATTTGCTATTCAAAAAAAAAGAGAGAAAAAAAAATTAAATTCTAATAAGCAAATAATTTTACCTTACAAAAATTATTTACATTTATTATTTAAAAACTATATTGTTTTTATTATTATTATTAAGAGTAACCATTTATTGGTATATTAAAATAAAATATAATATTATTTTTCAGATGATAAAGAGTGCAACTGATTGTTGGCACATCATCTTTTCAGATAGAGCCAAAATTTACTCATCAGTTATGATCCCCGCTATCGCTAAACCTTCATCAAAATGGACAAAATCTCAGAAAGTTATGGGAGTTTCTTCATTTTGAGAAGATGATACAAAGAGAATTTAATTCATATAAATTTTCAGAAACTGTTCTACCTTCGTGAATTTACAAGAAAACAATTTCTTATTGTACTATCACCAACATCTTGCTTGCTACGCTTTGACAGTAATGTTCATTGGTGAAAATAAGGTCATTTTAAGCTCCTTCCCATCCTCGATGCTGTCAATAAATTGCATTACTATTTCCTTGCGTTAGATGTCTTAAATCTTTTAATTATAACCTGGTCTAGAGACTGCAGCTTAGAGGTTGTGTTGGCAGACAAAAACACAACGGCACTGACATAACTGAGTGGTACCGTTGTGAGTCGTTCAATTATCAATAAACAGTAAACATTTTTGCTTATTTTTTTCCATACCTGACTGTAGCCATTCATTGAGTATTTAGCTCATGATCCATGCTTTTTTGTACATCATTGGAAACATAGAATGGTTCCCCTCTCTTAAAAAGATTACGAATTAACTAGATTTGTTATTAATAAATTCGTATTACATAGTTTTTATACAAATTAAAGTGTGATTTGAGGAGACCAGAGAATACATACGAATTATCAGGATATACGAATTACCGGGATACCAATTATCAAGGTTCTACTGTAATTTCTTCACTGAGCCTGGTAGTTATATTTTATAAAGTATTCTGAGCATTTTCCTATGGAAACCGGTTCACCTTTGGTTAGTTATTTGATAACTCGAAAATGTTACATCTCCCGGAACATTCCAGATGCTAATTTGAAAGATAATCCAATTGTCTAGACTCTAAACCAAAGTGATAAGGAAAATCATATGAATGGGCACACCAGATATTTTTGAACTATTTGGAAATAATAAACCATTGTGTAATAATATGTAGCATTTTTTTAGATGTAGCCATTGGGCTGTTAGACAAAGAGCTAATGAAGAATCTCAAATTTCTTTCGAAAGGACTTTCATCAGTAATCACAAGTTTACATAAAAACACTAGAAATAAATCATTTCAAATAAACTGTAGTAATACAAATAAATAGAATAGTTATGAAGTATTACCTGCAAATGCAAATTTACTTCATCACTTCTGCTAAGATAAGGGAAATTGCCTCCAGATTTGAGATTTGCTAGTTTGGCATTAGGATAACATTTATAAACATCTTCTCGAACAGGACTTGAAAGAGCATATTCATCAAAAACATCAATAATAGTCACAGCTTTCAGATAATTAACTTTAAGAGGATCAACAAATGAATTAGTGCAGTTTATCGTTAATCTTGATGCCAAGTCTTGTTGACTTAAGCTGTCAAGCTAAAAAGAGAAATGTTAAATCATTAAGAACTTTTTATCTTTTAAATTGTTTATATATACTTTTTTTTTTTCAAAGACAAAACATATAAAAAGGCAAATACAATTACTGAGAAGGTGACATAAAATCATTTAATTTCAGATTAAATAACCTTTGGAAACTATAAATTTATTTTATTTGCCATTTATTTATATCAAATAATTAATATTTTTGAAAATTGTTTAATTTAATTCTAGATGGCTGATAATGGCAAAATAATATTGCACACAAATGAACCTGATTTTGCCAATAAAGTATAGAAATTACTAAATAAATTAATGAATTAAAAAAATTCCATCCACCACTGAAAACTTTGGTGATAAAATGGATAATAAACAGCTTTGTTTTCTATGTTTATATGAAAATGAAAGAAAGACAAATTACAAATGTGCACAATGCAAAAAAAAAAAAAAAAAAAAAAAAAAAACCTTTGTGCCTAGAATACACCAAAAAATGTGCAGTGAATGCATAAGTCAGAAGAAGTAATTTACATGCAACAAAGTATCACAAGGAAATTGTTTTGTTTGAAAGGATGAGAGAATGGAGCAGTGAAAGCAGCTACATAGTAGGTTTTTTAAAGCCTTAGGCCCTCTTCACATTGGGAAATTCTGAGGTGACGTGACGGATACCTGAGTATCGTCAATTTAAATTGCCTATGTGTCTGATACCCATAAGCAATCTTGTCCCACACATTGAGAACACTGTAAAGCGATACAATCTGTTCAGTCTGTCTCTAAATGTGGTAAACTACATTCTAACTACCGTTTCTGACTTCTGAATTTTTTATCATGTCAAGTGAAGATATCATTGTCACCTATTATTACTATAATTATTACATAAAAAGACAAATCAAAAGAATGTGGTGTCATCCTTACTTTCAAAGGAACTCTTTCTGTTGTTTATTTGTTGCTGCTAAAGAGCTAGAAAAGTTTGATCAGGCATGCCGTCAGTGGGAGGCAAAATCCTCGGAGCCCGATAAAGAGTTGATTAAAAAAATGTACATTGAATTTTGATTTGATTAATTATACTTTTGCAGAAAAGAAGGCAAGAAGAGTATTTTGAATAATTGATGCAAAATAGTTCGTTCCGTTTTCTTCTTCATCAAAAATGGCTTTGGTTGTTATGAATGTTTCACAGTGACAGCTGATTTCGGCGATTTCAGAGAGGTTATACATCTGTCAATAATATTCATTTTATATCGCTTTGAGTTTCATACAAACACCTTGTTTTTTACTGTGTTGAATATGTCAAATTTCGTGTTAACTAAGCAGCATTTGCGGGAGGTTTTAGTTTTCTGCTTTAATTGGAAGAAAAGTGCAGCTGAAGCGTTTCGAATGCTTGTGGAAGTTTATGGTGACAATGCTCCAACTGATAAATCATGTAGTGAATGGTTTCGAAGTTTCAAGAATGGTGATTTCAGCGTTGAAGATAAGCCTCGCTCTGGACAGCCAAAAAAATTCAAAGACAAAGAATTGGAGGCATTACTCAATGATTCAATTACGGGCAATCAGTATAGGCTACAATTGATTCGTTTGAGCCATGCATTATGAGAAAAACGGCCGGAATACGTACAAAGCCATGACAAAATTATTATTCTTCATGACAACGCTTGGCCTCATATCGCAAAAGTCATAAACAAATATTTGGAAACGCTCAAGTGAGATATTTTACCGCACTCGCCGTATTCTCTGGACATTGCTCCTTCTGATTACTGGTTGTTCCGACGGATGCAGTATGATTTGGCAGGTCACCCATTCATTTCTTTTGCAGAAATAAAAAATTGGCTCCAAACTTGGATAGCCTCAAAAGATAAGACATTTTTTCGAAATGGAATTCGAAAATTAACTGAGAGGTGGAACAAGTAGTAGCCAGTGATGGATAATACTTTGATTAATCTGTTCTGAAATAAATGCATTTTTAACCACAAAAAAACGGACTGAACTAATTTGTACTCCCAATAAAAAAAAAAGTTGAACCTCTACTAGTCTTATTATGAACATTTTACTTAAGTGTATGTGTGTGTATATATATATATATATATATATATATATATATATATATATATATAAAATAATAGACTCTTGTTATTATAATGTATTAGTAATTTTCGTTTTCATAAAACCTTAATCCATATATTATAATTATTGAAAAAATAAAACACATTAAATACTGAGTGGAAGGGGCTCGCTGTATTATTTTGCCCCAGGTCCGGGGTCTACTGATGGTAGCCCTGAGTCTGATTTAATGTTTTGTGCCTTTGGTATTGTTTATTGTTTTGTGAATTTTTTATAGGGAAAATATGAATATAATTATTATTAAAACTTATATTTATCATAGTTTTTTCTTTAATAAAAAATATATAAAAAATAAATAAATTCAAAATTTAGTAAAGTGGAAATGTTCAAAGAAGTGAACAAATTTTCAATTAGAAGAATTAAAACAAAGTTAAGACAGATGGAGGAACATCCTGCTGTCGAGTGGCGTGAGATTGGTAGCATACGGAAAGTATACACATCTCCTGGAAGTCATGTAGTTAGTGCCTCTCCTATACTTAACATTGGAAGTGATTTCCAAGATACTCTCACGATACTCCGGTATCCGTTGCGTCCCCTCAGAATTGTCTAGTGTGAAGCTAGCCTTAAGTTCGACAGAAATTAATCTTTGTGCCTTGATTGAATTGTATGTAAGGATTCCGCAACAGACAATTTTCTTCTGGTTAGCTATACAGAACCAAGAAGTGGCAACTAACTGATACTAAAGTACGTATTAAATATGTACTTATGGTAATAGTTATTTTCATTAATATTTTAATATTTTAATGAAAACATTAACAGCAAATGTCAACTCTCTAAAGTAATGATTGAGTCCATTCAGTAGAGAAAATTGGTGTTCATTTCAGACTATTTTCACAATCCTCAAGTAGCAAAAACCAAGTAAAACAGGAAAATATTTGTGACTATTGTATAAAACTTGGATACAATAATGGAAATTTAACTTATTGATAGGGTTACACAGTACCTAAACAATCTGAAACAAAAGCTTGCAGTGTATGCTAGCTCTTAATGTAGATATAGTGAGGAAGCTCTAAGCAGGCAACAGAATAAGGGTCTCACCACGAGACCCAGTTTTATAAAACATCTTTCAGCAGAACAAGACCTAATAATATTCTGATGAAATCAAGGCTTTCTAGAGGAAAAGGTGGGAGCGTCCAACAATTCACAAAGAGAACACTCCTTGAATAGAACAAGAAGTCAGAAGTTTCCAGAATGTTTCAGTGATGCCTGATATAACAATTGCGACAAATGAAGTTAGCAATCATCACCTAGGCGTGGACTAAACCGAATACAGAGTTTTAAATAACTGGCCAGATATCTTAACGATAGATAAGAAAAAAAAACTGGTGTAAATAGGAGTGCTATCAGATAATAATTTGCAAAAGACAGTTGTTAAAAGAAGAGGAAATACCAGGATTAAGCTGAAAAATCAAATCAACTATATGGCTAGGAGAACTCTGGCATTTTCCTGAGTATTATCTCTTGCAATGGCTCGATCCCGAAAGAAATGCTAGATTCTATCCAGAAACTGAATTTGCCCAAGTTAATACTAGAAAATGTTTAGGAAGCAATACTTTTGTGAACCTCTGGGATAGTAAAAAAATTCAACAATATTAAATTAACTGAACCTAGCCTTATTTTAGTACAGGTTTGTGGATGTTTCAAGCATTGGCTGTAGAATTTCATAATTCATGATAATAATAAAAACAATGATTAGAAAAACTTTAGCTCACCCTTTCCACCATAAAGTCCACTGAATCAATAATCCTCTTATCATGATGCGCATTAGTAAAATTGACCATGATCATTTTTTTTAAGACTAATGATGGGAGCATCCAAAACCTGAAAATTAAACATATATAAATATACTATTATTTGCTGATTAATATATTATAAAAACCATGTCTCTAATGAAGTCATAATAATATAAATAAGAATACTTAAGGAAGATTGAGAAAATTTAGCAATCTAATATAAATTAATACTTAGACATTGTCACGGCAATGTGACTGTAATTGGAAGGGCAGTCAGAAAAGGCTTGAAATGGAACTAGACAGGCTGGGATTCCGACTAATTGAAGCATGGAAATGCAAAAGGATTTAAATACCTTCAGCAAATTTTTTCAGAATTCAAATTTCAACTTGAATAATATTAAAGAAATAAGACAATTAAAAAAAAAAAAAGAGATTCTGATCACCTGATTGTATAAATAATAAAATCATATTTATAATAGTATTATCTCGGCACTTAGGCTTGTCTGTAATCTGAAAAAAAAGTAAAAAATGTGATTTCAATTTTGCTGAAGGCACCTGGACTAAAATAGATAGGACTTGGTGATTGAGTAGGCCAAAGATTACTAAAAGCATCCCTCAAGCCCCTAGAAGAAGATCTAGGGAGAGATTTTCGCAGTTTCATGTGTTAACTGAACATGCTTTTGAAAACAATGTGGTGTCAACCAGTCAGAAGATTGATGCTTGAAAATTTTATAGTTCAATTGCCATTAAATGGAAAGCATTAAAACAAGAAAGTAGGATATCAAACAATACTCGTTATACCTGGAGACCCCAAAGATGAATCTAATGCAACCATTCATTAGTTCTTCAACATTGTTCTCTTGTTCACAGCCAGGTATGTTCGACATCAAGTGCAATAAAGCTTGATTATCTTTATCTTTAATATTACCATCAATTTCTTCTCTGCTGCTCGGTTTTAAAATTTTTGACCATTATTTTTGTATAGTTTCCCAACAAACAATAGATTGTACCCTTTTCAGAGGAACGCATAATAAATGCATATTACACTTAGGAACATTATAACCTTTTTATAATTTGGAAAAGATATTTAGAGAATTAAAAAAAAAAAATCAAACAAAAAACCTGGATTATTGGAAACTCGGATTACCGAGACACCACTGCATTTAGAATACCAGTTCTTCACATCAAATACTAATCAATATTAACCCTTTTTATTTCTCCATTTCATTGATGCTTCCTTTAATTTAAGCAACTAAAATTATTTTATTTTAAAAATGTATTTCTCGTAAAGATTTAATATTATAATGTGGATCTGTCATGGTATAGCATTCATTATCAGATGGAACTTCAAAAATTCAATAATTTTCTTTGTTTGGAGTAACAAGACTTTCATCACTATTGGAACTAGAGCTCTATAATTTTCATTCTTATTATTACTATAATTTTTTGTCCAAAACCAAGAATTTATTTTTATTTTATATATTTATTCATTTATTGAGATACATAGTTTTAACAATGATACATGCACTATACACATACAATTATGACAATAGCTTCTGAAGAAACCACCTATATTGGTAACACTTTAATGACTATTTTATTTACATTAGGAGGTCCTGTTGTCATTTTCTTTTCAGATGCTTCTGAGGGTTATTGACCAAGAAAATTCTTGTATAAGAGCTATTTATGTTTTAGAAGCTATACCCGCTTATTATTTTTGCAAATCAATTTAAAAGGAACTAACTAATAAATGATCATATTGCTCATTCAGTCTTTATGAATAAAATCAGAAAAAGTTATTTTCTGGTAAATATCATTGTAGATATTAATGTCTGTTAGAGAGAGCAAAAAAAGTATGAACACTGCACAGTCTAGCGCCAGGCGATAGACCTAATCTGATAGGACTTAGAAAAAAAAATTAAATAGAAAAAAATACCTGTAGAGATTGTACCTAGAAACCGGTCTCTGTTCAATACTTATTTCAGCTTAATAAAATAACCTTTGCTGTGCAAAGCTATTTCACGAACATAGAGAAAATATTAAGTAAACAAACTATTCCAGCCATAGATTATTTTTTTGACAACTCAATTATAAAACATTGCCAAAAGATTTTCTTTGTCACCCACTTTACAACTTCCACCATGGTAACCGTCATAGTCAGGACCTCTATGACTAATCTGATTAGTGAATCATGCCTTCAAAGATTTAGCTTCAAAACCTTCTCTTTTTCATTTAATTAGGATTTCTTCTTAAGAATTATTGGTACAATTCCCTTATAATAGTGTGGAAAGATTTTAACATGATGGGTGCCATCAACCTATATCTCTTCCATCCTGATCTTGCAGCCATGATTCCAGAAGGGCTCACTTTCAATACTTCAAAGGGTCATTCATATTTATGGTATAATGTTTTAGTTGTACCTACCCAGCAAACAAAATAAAGGTCTATTTAAGGACCAGGTCTAAAAGAGTCAATTCTTCAGCAAAGGTTACATAAATACGCCTATTAGGTACTTGACCTAGTAGGATTGTACTCAACAATACGAAATAGTTCTTTCATTTAGAGCAACCTCTTTGATCACTAGTCCCTATGATATATATTAGGTTCATTTTGAGCTTCTATAGAGCTTTCTTCCAACTGCCTTCTTAACGACCCATCCAGCTCTAGTTCTATGCCAAATTTCAGAAACAGGAGGATACTTCATTGACACAAAAAAAAGGTTATCTATATTTATCTCTCTCTTCACAGCTGTTGCCATGGTAATGATCATTGTCACAATATCTATGATAAATCTAAAAGGGAATCACGTTTCCATAGAATCAGATTCATAATCTTTTCTCATTCATTCATTTTGAATTTCTTCCCTACATAGTTATGGATCAATGAAAATGCATCTTCACTTGTTAAGACAAAAACAACTGAATTAAATGATCTAAAAATGAAAACAGTGAGTCACATAATTTTCACTAGTTCCTAGAGGAAGGTACTAAGCCTTTCAGCCATAAATTCTAATTATGAGTAGTAAACAACTAAGGAAGAAATAAAGTGAGGCTGTATCTCTCAGAGTAATTGCTAGCAATGGAGAGTTAGGAAGAGAAAAAGAAGTGAAAATACAACAAAATATTTTTGAATTTAACACTACAAAAATGAACTAAAATAATAGGTTAGCAGTAATGCTATTTTTTTCTATTAAAAAAGTTTTATACGAAAAAACAATAAATAATGATCAAATGAACCACAAAAATGCATCAACACTACTTACAATGATGATGTTTCATTGTAACTAAACACAGATGTATCACAGAATGTATTACAGAGGATAAGTGAAGCCACCCTTGGACAGTGAGATGTATACTCTGCAAATTTCTGTGCCAAGAAACCTCCTACAAAAAAATATATTAATTTACCAAACCGATTTAATAAAACAATTTAAATACTTGGAAGTTACAAACAAAAAATTAGATTTGTTATTCATACATACATACCTCTTAAATTAAAAAAAGAACTAAGGGTTCATTAAGATAGTGAAAAAGTAATAATTTTCAAGTCATGAGGTGATCAATCTTTTAACCCAACATTCAATGTATACTTAAACATTGAGGCACCTCTGACAACCTAGTAAATTTCTCACAGTGTGTGAAGGATGGTTTCCATAGGATGATGTTTACATTGGCTGTCTTCGTTGACTTTAAAGCAACTTAAGATACCGTTCCGTGATCAATGCTGATCCACTAGCTCATCCAATATAAAGTTGCTGGTAAGCTTCTTTTATGGATTAAGTCTATTCTGTCCCCAAGGCTAATTGGAGTCCGATATCGAAATACAACTGCACCTAGGACTTTCGCGATTCAATACAGTGATTACCGCAGGGAATAGTACTCAGCTGCCTTCTCTTTAACTTAATGATAGATAATGTATTTGGAGCAATGAAAAGAAAACAGATGTAGAAGCTCTACTATCCACTGATAACCTCCTCCTCAGGGCAATTAGTGGGAGCACCATAGTTCTACAAAAAATGCTTAACATAGCATTGAAAAACTTGGAGGTCTGGACTGAGACAAATGAAATGAGTCAACTATACACAGACTAGTTTCAATTATTCACCCTCACTACAAAGTGAAGTTTGAAATATAAGAACAGTGAGATAGAGGTAAGTAACCTCACAAAATAGTTGGGAATAACACTAGACCAACAGCTAATATGGAGAATTGAAAAAGCTAAAACCAAGCAATAAACAGACCACATCTTCTAAAAAAACAACATCAACAACTTAGAAAATCACACAAGATGTGAGTACTTGTAAGTACTGGGTTAGGCTAATTCTTGAGTATAACAGTGAAACGACTATGACAGCATGCAAGAAAACAGCATCCCCACTTGATATAGTGTCAAATAGGGCAATGTAAGTCATTATATGAGCTGCTAAATCCACACCTTCTGCTGGCATGGAATCTCAAACAAACATTGAAACACTTGAGAACCGAAGCGATAAAGCATGTCTACACTTTTGGCGAAAGAAATAAAAGAATTAATATAAGTTATTAGACATACAGGCTGGCAACAATTTGGCTTAAAATGCAGGTAACCTGCACCTTCAGCAACTGTATCAAGATTAGAAACAAATTATAGTATCAGTTCATCTGATCCAGCTCCTTTTAACAATTACTGGAAAAATTTTTACAGTCTGTCTATTTTGAATTTCAAACTTATCAGACATTCAAAACCAAATTATTCCTCCATTGAGATTAAACTGAAAAAAGCAGCTCAAGAGTCTACCCATCATCTCAATCCACATGAAGTGTGGAAATAAATTTTCACAGGTGGATCTTTTTTTCCAATCTCCAGAAAAACTGACAAAGCTTGCTACTCCATGTTCTTCCAAGGAAACATAGCCGTCGGAGAACCAATTAGTATGATGGAGATTACTATTATGATGGTGAAGCAACTGCTTTAACGTACACATAACTAAATTTAAATGAATTCAGGTATATCTTTGTTTATCTAGTTTAAAAGAAAACACTTGAAATATTATAATGTATAAATTAAAATTAATATAAATATTCTATTGAAGAATAGAAAAAAAAGTACACTTAAAAAGGTCTAGATGGAGTTAGTAATGAATGCAAGTTTAAGGTTAACCACTTCACCACACGACTACCATTAAAGTTTATATTAAATGGTAGGCAATACCTCCATTTGCTCCTTCCTCTATCTGGAGCATGTTGATTCTCTCGTCTCTTCAGGATGGTATGAAGATTAAAAATAATTTATAATGATTATGTGAGTACTCATAGAAGAATGCTAATAGAATGTATAATAAATTCTCGGGCAATTCTCCAGTCACATCTTCTTCCATTGAGAACAATAAAAAATAATGTGAGCTGCCCTGCTGATGTCCCAAATGTGGGCGATGCATAAGTGCAGCACATAAGAAAAATAATATAACTTATTTAACTATTGTCTTTCTCAAAATGATGTATTTTACCGACGGAGTAAGCTAAATCCCAGACGGAATTAGCTGATGGCACCCGACTTAACGGCGTTGTATACAAACTTAATCCTATTGTTAATAGTATATAATTGCAACATATTTACATTATTTGTATAAAGAGCATCCTCCTTGCGTGTTTACATGTTGGCCTAATAAGCTGTAATTTTAGCCCATAAGAGAATGTTTAGGCTTAATAGTTTCCTTGAAAATGGCACATAACAAAAAACATTGAACAGTGGATTTTTTAAGGAATACAAAAAACTGTTCGAATTATAATCATTAAAGTCTAATAAAAACAATAAATATAAAATGCAAACCGGGTGTACAGAACTCTAAGAAATGACTGCAATTAAAACTTCAAAAACTGTTCAAGTTGAAAATTTGGGCATGTGCAAAACAAAAAGTAGTGGATAGAATATGATAAAAATTGATATGGGACCATCTGAGTACCAGCCCGCACAATATATGAAAATTTCATCAAAATCTAATGAACGCTAGTAGGTGTTATCATTAAAGACTGACACAGAGCCAAATTTGTTCCTTGAAAACTAAAACATGAAACATGAGTGGAAATTTTTGATTCTGAGGAGAAATTTTTTTCACTCCCTGGATACAAAGATACCCCACCCCACCTTTGATAGGGAGGAAGCTAAAATTAATATTAACACTTTGAATAGAAAAATTTACTTCTGAAACGAGGTTAGCCATACGATGAATCTCTCGAAGGACTGGAACAGTGCTCTTTTAAGAGAAGGAAGCCCGAAAATTTGTTGTAATTATCTATGTAGACTTGAAAATGGATTTGCTCTGTCCGAAACGTCGTTCTCTTAAGTAATAAAGAAAGTAAAGAAGTTTGAAACGTTACAAGTTCCCTGAAATCTAGCCTATTCATAAATTTAAAATAACCTATCATCACAATTAGCTCAGCTATATAGCAAATCATATTAAAATTTCTATTCCTCCAGGCCTTTGTTTCATATTATTAAGTGTTCTGGATGAAGGCACTGTGGTGATTATTAAACAACATGGTATTCAAACACTTAGTAATAATAATGTGAAACAGGAAAAATCAAACTTCTTCAACACCTTTTATCAAGTCAGTGTTCATGATGAGTGAAGAAAGAAATACACTGTTGAGAGCAATGTAGAAACTGCTATATTCACGGCAGAATGCTTGTCCATAATGTTGAGCAATAGATTGTTAGGACATCAGTGCTAGATGCAGCTCAATACCAAGGTGATGAGTGAAAGAAGCTTGAACAGCGTCTCCTCCTAAGTGAAAATGAGTTAGCGTCTGCTGGCACAAGATATCACAGACTGTGCTATAAAAAGCTATTGCCCATGCCATCAACAACTGGGAAGAAGAGAAGTTATCGGCCAGCCAATAATGTAGAAGAAGTGATGGAGTGTATCTGCATTAAAGCTGTTTGCTGTTATGGAGATAAGGTTCGGGGAGGCAAGTGGTATGAAAAATTAGAACAGGTATAGAGAAGCTTTATAAAACATCTGTTTTACCAACTTAATACCACACCAAACTATGCACTGCTGCTGAAAACTGGAAGAATGCCATTATATGCGTACACCCTCAGTTTTTCAATTTTTAAGCACTTGCTTCATACGCTTAGCAAGTACTCCATTTTGCAAGTTCTTATTATTTAGATCTAACTAGAGCATCTCCTCAGTTTTTTAAGGACGAAGCATTTGCTTGATAGGCTTAGCAAGTACTCCATTTTGCAAGTTCGCTTTTATTTAGATCAAACTGGAGCATCTGCTCAGTTTTTCAATTATTAAGCACTTGCTTAATACGCTAAGCAAGTACTCCATTATGCAAGTTCGCTTTATTTCAATCAAACTGAAGCATCTGCTCAGTTCCTTGAGGATGAAACTCTTACTCCATTTATTAAGCACACCTAAACTATATTTATTAAATGGAGAGAGCTAATTTTACATAATTATGTTAAAAGAGCAATAACATTTAAGTATGATTACTCATAGATCTGAAGTGTTGATGTTTTATTTTTCATCTTTCTCTTTTTTTTTCTTTTAAAATCAATTCGAGAATATATAAATATAAATATAAATATATATATATAAATATAAATATATATATATGTGTGTGTGTGTGTAATTAAAATTGTAATTGAAGTTAGTCAAGCTGATGGGATACCCCAAGATTTTTGTAAATTTATTTATTTTAGTGATGTATTAGTGGAATAATTTCTTCCTTATATCTAAATATTCCTTTATTGATATATATTGCATAGTTCCACCAACGTTTCGGGGTACTCCCCCAATCTCAAGGTGTTCTTTTCTCTATATTCCTATTGTCTAGCTATATCCATATTAATTTTGTCTGTTAATAGATACAAATAAAAAAAACGAAGAAAAACTGAGTTTATTATCCATTAAAAGAATTGCTAGGAGTGTGTACTACATATAGTTTCATCAGTATGCCCCTATATTTTTCAAGGAACAAAGTTTGGATAATTTGTTCAATAATCAATTTATGAGAGGTACTAATAATCAGGATTTTTTCAAGGATTTAAGTAACAAATTATGAACTTGGAAATTAAACAAGCATATTAATAAAAAATAGAGCAGATTATTAAAGAAGCCAAAATAAAGTATAACAGTCACGATACAAATATTGACACACAATTAAAAACATTATAAAAGAATTCATAGAACGAATGATGAAAATAAATAAAGATAAACTGATTTTAAAAGTCAGCAGGATTATCAACAAACCAAATATAAATAAGATAAAGATTAATGAGCTAATAAGTAAAAATAATAATAACAAATTAACGTCAGTTAGGGTAATGAATATTAAAAAGGAACATAAAATTAAAGAGATAATACAAGAAAGTATAAGTGAGACTGATAACTTAAGAAAATATAACGAGTTATATAAAATAAAAAATCGGGGGGTCGGGGTGGCCGAGCGGGTTAGCGCGCTTGCAAAAGTGCACCTACTCGCAAACCCAAAGGTTGTGAGCTCGAATCCCGGCACCGGCACTACTTTAATTTAATTAAAGTAATAATTCAAGAAATTTATCACCCCTCCCGCCGGGTATGTGAGCCCCGTCAGCCTACTGGAGGCTACTCACACAGATCGGGCGTAGGAGTGATGACCCTACCCCGTTTACCTTAATTGTGAATCGCGTTGTGGTTTTCCAAGACATAAAATAGCCGCCCGGAGGTTTGGTCCATGGACAGTCTGTCTCGGGGAAAGAAATATAGGTCCTCGTGTGCCTGCTGACTCCGAACAGCCATAATCTGTGGATCTAGACCGATTTGTCACTGTCCTTGAACCCGAGTGAGTCGGTGGGAAGGACACTGCCGAATTGGCCCCAAAGGGACCGGTTATGGAGCAATGGGCAGCCTGCCACTGCACCATGGATACCATGGTTCGCAGCAACGTGAGGTTGGGTGATCCCCTCCAGGCTGTCTGTGCTTCCGCAAGCAATAAATGTCAGTAAGAACACCACATCGCACGGCCAAAGATCTACAAGGTCTATAGAGCCAACCGAAAAAAAAAAAAAATTTAAATAAAAAATAGGATGGAGAATAAAACAAGCATTAAGATTTCAAATAATATTTTTAATTTATTGGCATTGGGTGGCAATTTTAATTTTGATATAGAAAATAATGACAAAGACATAGCCAAAGTAATAATAAATTTGGAAAACTGTATAACAATATAGTTTCTTCTGAAAATCATATAAACGCGACCAGAGATAAAATTTGCACCGTTATTAATAATTATATAGATGAGAAAAAGAGAAACAAACCAAAAAATAGATCTCCCTTAAATGCACAAATAAAAAAAGAGCTTTAACCAATTATATGAATAAAAATAAAGAGGTCATAATTATCAAATCAGATTAGACTAAAACATTGGCCATCATGAATGTTAACACGTTCAAGCCCAGCGCAGTCCCAGGGACAGCTCACCTTTATTTCGGATCTTACCTTCCCATTAGCCCAGGGGACCGTGTTTCTTTTGCTTTCTACCTACATTAATATATTGAAAATACATTTATTTGCAATGTTTTTCGGCAAAACATTCTGTACAAAAATGCGGATTGTTTGGGCACATATCGCATATGTTATTTTTTTTACTTTATTTTTAGTTATTTTCCCTTTTTTCTTTTTATCGTTGCACCCTACACAGTCTTTTCTTATTTTGTGGCTGATGCCTTCTTTTTTTTCACTTAAAAGTGAGTCACCGAGCTTCGACGAACAGGGGCTTCGGGAATTGCAACTTCTTTTTGAAGCAGCATCTTAAAAACTGCCACTTGAAAGTCGGTGATCGTTATATTTGAGTTATTAATTTTTTTTTATACACAATATGCACATTTACTAATGCAGTGCCAAAAATATTTTTGATGGCTATTTTCCTGTACCACTTCAGTATTCTCCACAAACAGGAATTGTAACTAGCCATCTGATCGGACAGATCTATAGGTTACTTCCCCTTATTGTAGTCTACTATAGCAGTCGGTTTTTTTTCAAAGCCTCTTTTCCGATTCACCATCTCGGTCAAGTGTTTCGTGGAGAGCATCAGTATGTCCCGTTTGTCCTTCCATTTTAGCACTGCAATACCTTTGCTGTTCTCCTTAGCTATTAATTCTCCCTTTTTTAATTTGTTATTGTTAACTTCTTTAGGAAGCTCTTTTCTATTTTTTCTTAGCGTTCCTAACAAATGAGTTTTTTTCTCTATGCATTAGTTAGCTACCTCTAAACAATATAGTTCAGTAATTATCTCTAACAATCGTCCTTCCTTCATCCAGCAATCTCTTGGTTAATTTCATCACTTAAGACATTGGAACTGCCGTCTCCTTTTCTCTTTCTTTTCCTGCATATATTTTAAAATTCGAAGTATATCCCCCAACACAACACAATTTAAAAATTTCCACTCTGTATTTGCTGGCCCTTATTCAGAATATACTGTTTTATAACAAGTCTTCCGTGGAATCGTATAAGATTTTCGTCAACACAAACGACTTCACTAAGAACACAAATTTTTGATCAGATGTTCTGAGAGGCTTCTAATTTTAAAAAGTCTATCATCTTGGGGGCAAAATAATTATTTGAAAAATGCCAAGAATTAAAAGATGTTCAAACCGGTTTCTACTCATTGTTTTTGAACAGATTTCGTTTTTGAAAAACTTTTCTGTGGACCAATAATGCCTCAGAGAAGGAAGTCATTCTATTACCATGTATGCAATGAGCCCCGAAAATTTTTTATTTCTCCTACATCGGTTTCTCCATCAAAGGAAGACTGTGTTAGCGTCACTGGTTGATGCCTCTTGAACGTCCAGTTCATTGCACTTACTTCCATCGGATAATTTTTAACCTTCAGACAAATCACTGTCCGTAGGCTCATCAGACACTAAAAAAAAAAAAAAATAATAAAACCGGTAAGAGATAAGAAAGTCATATAAATATATTTATAAAAAAATCCCGCCTACTGAAAAAATATTTTACTTACATGGACGATGAGAAGTCAACACAAACTCCACCATTTTACGTCCTTGAGATAAACCACTCATTCTGATACATATTTTTACGACATAGAAAACTCACAGACCGTAACAAAGCAAAGCTAAAGCAATACTGAACGAAAATTGAAAAGGTAAAAGCAGGCTAGAAAGGACTACCCTAGATGGGATTACTGTTTTTTTACCTGATGTGACAGGTAACCCTTGCAGGTGTCATTTGCGATGAGAAAAAGTGAAAATTTAATTTTTTTTAATGTATTTATAGGATATCTAAGGGCAATTATGACAAACAATATATAAAAAAACAAATTATGGTCCCACGAAAAAAAATTCAAAAATCTCATGGGGCTGAACGTGTTAAAGAGTACAAAGAAAAAATGGAAGATATGCTGAATGAAAAAGCCACTTATAGAAAATTAAGAAATAAACCTTTCAAAGAACTTGTAGACGAAATCAATACATATGTAACCAAATTACATAAAAATGGCTACATAGATAAAAAAATAAAAAATAAACTACAAATTACGGATTATACTACACTCAGAATACATGGAGTGGTAAAACTACACAAAGAGAAACGTGACTTGAGACCAATTATCAGCAATATCAATGGACCCACTGAAGCCCTTTCAAAATACATAAATCCGGCACTTAATGAATTGAACAAAGACAACCCGTATGACATAAAAAATTCATATAATTTAAAAAAGATATCAGGAAACGTATAAATATACATAATGATATAGAAATAGTTAGTTTATATGTAAAATCCTTATTTACAAATATACCTACGGAGGGTTGTATCAAACTACTGGATGAAAATTGGGGAAAAATTAAAAACCATACAAATATTAAGGATAAAAATACATTTATTGAGGGCCTAAATCTTTGTATTAAACAAAATTATTTTAAATACAATAATGAATACTACAATTGCACACATTGCCAATGGGGGGATATCTGTCCGTAAATTTGAGTGGGATATATAAGAATAACTTAATGAATAAAAAATTAGAGGAAATAGAAAAGAAACCAATATTAATTAAGAAATACATAGATGACTTATTGCTGATAACTGATAATAGAAACTATGAGGAAATAGTCACTCAATTCAACAGACACCATCATAGAATAAAGTTCACTAAAGAAAAATCCAGTAATAATAAAATTAGATATCTGGGCATGGATATAATTTTGAAAAACAATAGGATAACTACAAAATGGACCAAGAAGACAATAATGAGTAAGAGACTATTGAACTACTGCTCGAACCACCCATACTCGCAAAAACTCAATGTAGCCAGCAATTTAATATATAGAGCAAAAGAATTAACAGACCGGGAACACATAAGAAACATAAAAACGATAGTATATAGAATTTTAGAAGAGAATTTTTATCCCAGGAAAATTATCAATAAAATCTGGTACAACAATAGAAATAATCAAATCAATAGTATAAAAAGCAATATAAAAGAGACTTTTAAGCCAAATAATGAAAGTACAGTGGAGCATCGATTATCCGAACTAATAGATGACAGGGGGTGATCGGATAAATGATAATTCAGATAACCGATCATTTTAGAAAAATCTACAACTACGGTTAAATGAGCATAGAAAAACAAATGAAAAAGATTGGAGCATTATGTATATCAAGAAATAAAGTTATAAAGGAAATGTAAAGAAGAAAGAAATACATATTTATACGTCACTCTAAACTGATTGACTCACGGGACGACTGATGAAATAGGCAGGAAGCTATGCGCTTGCGCGGTCGTGGGCGGAAACACCCGGTCCCTACTGAGAAATTTCTAGTCCTCACTCCGGAACTCCTGCTGTGAAAGACACGGAGATTTAAATTTAGCCTCCTAGAACGCATTCGGTTAACCGGTCGTTCAGTTGATCGATGTTCGGATAATCGATGCTCAACTGTAGTTTGATAGATACAGATGGTAAAGTTATAAAAGAAATAATAAAAAAACCTAAGCAAAAGACAATTACAGAATATTAAAAGAATAAAAATAACAATAATGAAAATAATACAACAGATAGCGATACGAATAAATGCGAAGGAGTAAATCAAAATAAAAAACAGTGTGACAATGGTGAAAATATATGTAGTACACACTCCTAGAAATTCTTTTAAAGCATAATAAACACATTTTTTTTTTTTTTTTTTATTTGTATCTATTAAGAGACGAAATTAATATAGATATAGCTAGACAATAGGGATATAGAGAAAAGACCTTGAGACCCTCAACGAAACGTTGGTGGAACTGTGTAATCTATACCAATAAAGGAATATTGAGATATAAGGAAGAAATTATTCCACTAATAGATTACTAGAATTTTCCTTCTTACAATTAAAATTAGCATAAAATACTTAGAATTATTTATTTTGTTTTGTTATTTTGTAAATATGAAAGAAATAAAATTTACCTTATCCATATTCATTCATTCAACACTCTAGATCTTCCTTTCAATTTTGTGAATATTATGTTGTGATGTGTTACAGTATTTTTAGCTGAACTTACTTCTTCAATAATTGATCACTTAATATTTCATTTAACTTAAAAAAAATTAAAAGCATTCTAAAACTAGCTAATTGAATAAAAGATCAGCAAATATATTATCTTTACCTTTCTTATAAATAATCTTAAAATTAAATTATAATAAATAGTTTACAAAGTTGCCCAGTATTTCATCTTTTCTGAATTTTGTTTTCAAATCTTCTAGAGGTATGAGACCAATCCATACTGTAAACTCTCAACCAATTACATAATACTGCCTATATTTTATCGAATCTTTAATAGCTTTATATTGTAGGAGTATAACATACGCTCTTTATTCTTTTTCGGATAATTTTCTTGTAAAGAAAGCCACTGTGTATAATTTACATGTTTATACACATAAAAATAAGTGTGTAACACTACCTTAACGAGCCGGGTGGCACAACCTCTGGAAACATTATGGCAACTAGCTGAATAACTAGCGCCTACTGGTTGTGAAGGACGAAACGGATCTCCCCCTCTGAATGTTAGTTCCCTTCGGTTCCCCCCTTTCTCATCCTCCTTCACAAGTCCTACACTTTTCTCTATACTTCACACCATCTTAAAGAACACGCAGTATAGAGGCCTTCGGAAGTCTAGATCACATTATGATATATGTGGATATAAAAAATACAAAACTAAATTAAATATTCTAAATGAATATAAAAAAACTATTTTAATCATACAATACCTAAAGAAGCGCCGAATAAATGAACTTTATCCAATTCCAGGTAATCAATTAACTTAACAAAACCAGCACACCAGTCACTAACCGACCAGTAAATTGGATGTTCAGCCTAGATAAAGAAATCACTATTAGATAAAATAACTCACTAATTTAACACTCAAAGTTAAAGTATTGTAACTAATAAATATCTAAAGTTACTCACTGATATTACTCGTATCCCTTTAGCACTTAATCCCAGCATCTGTTTGAAAAAAATTTCAGCTGTTCCACAAACAGGTGGTAAACAAATCAATGGTGTTCTAATTGTTTTCGGACCAGTATCGTATATTCGCCATCCCTAAAAAGAAAGTAATATTTCAAAATTTGAAATGGCAATGAGTAATAATTCCTATATTCATAAAACCTTTGTAATATTCTATTACAGGGGTTCTCCCTACCTCCCGTGGGCAGGGAGTAGTGAGAAAGAAAATTAACAGACGTCCACATAAATTGGTGTTAGATCCACAATCATGAAAATTGGTATTTAAGGAGTGAGTGTGGGTCATGAATAAGAGTGATTGAATTTGTGGCTGATGATGTGGAATTGATAAAATGCCAACTCAAGATGGGATCTAAAATAGAAAATGGAGCATGTAACGTAAGTGGTTGGACCATTGATGCAGAAAACAAATATGACAGTGTCTGTTAAAACAGTATCAATGATGTTGACAGGTACGTTTAAAACAAGAAATCCAATTGTTTGAATGAATGATGGTGTGTAATGATTCGTGAAGAGTATCTCCTATCCAACTGGATTTCTAAGGAAAGTCTCTTCAACAATGCAGGAAGTTGTATGGGAGGAAAGGAGGAAAGTAAGAAATCATGCTAGTGAAGTGACTAGAAGGGCATGCACTGCCATGGAGAGAGTTAAGAACAAGTTACCTAGGAAAAAAAAAGTTTAAAAGAAGTGTATGTGAATGAATGGCAATGCAGACATAATGAATCAACAATCAGAGGATGAAACACAATATGTATTAGAATAAGCTGATAGAGAGTACTAAGGGTGTAATGTCAAATGATTGGTATTGATAAATGTAATGCTTTATGGATTGTATTAATTATTGTGATTGAATATATCTGGTTACCAGAACCACTCTTGGATGATTAAATTGAATTCTTACCATTCTTATAATCACATGCTTAGAAAAAACATCATGATCACTCACGAAGTAGAAAAACCGGAACAGGAGTCTAGTTTTTCCGGGCCAACTATCCAATTGGGCATGAGGATACTATCCTACAAATGGCAAAATGAGTGTGGAATCTGCCCAAATAGCAATATTGAAGTAGTGCCAAGATCTTTTTAGCGAATTAACTAGGTGTTGACTTACTGATTATATATAAAAAGGGACAAACTGATACTCTGCCTATTGTGTTAGTAATTTGTTGTGATCATGCAAAACAGTAGTTATCACTATCCCCATTTTCTTGTTGAGGAGTTGTGTAAGCAATCAGGCTAGGTAACACCCTTCCTTTATTGCTCCTAATTCATCACCATAATCTAGCAGACAATAAATCCCTTCCAGCTGAATAAAAATTTCAATAATATAAAGATATTTAATGCATTTCTATATCAAAATAAGCATTTTAATAACACATAATAAAACGCTAATCGTATAATATAAGAAAACAATGAAACTGCCTATCGAAATTTCTCTACACGATATAAAAAAAAATCACCTAAGCTACTAGTAGTAAACTATAGAAACAATTATAGGCTAAATATTATACAAGAAAGGTCACTGAAAACCATTATAAAAATTAACCCATTTTGGGGAAACATTCAAAGAGTGTATCTACCTTATCTGAATTATTATCAACGAAAATTGTCCTTAAAGGTATACTACTTCTGAAGCTCACATATTCTAAGGACTGGGCAAAATCACTCAATGACACCATATTTAATCATCTAATAATAATAATAATCTATACATCAAAGTCGATATATAAAAACGAGTCCTAAACTTAAATTAAATCAAAAGTACTTTGATTTTCTAACTATTCAAAACACAATTGTCAACTTGTGATAAGCCAAGATAAAATAAATACCCAATGAGGTAGAAAGCATATACAATAATTTTATATAAAGCAATATACATTCATTGAACATCGCGTTAAAGAAAGAAATTCCCTATCTTTCAACTCCAACCACGCAATATAATTGTAATATAGTGATTGAATTTTCGTAATTTCGGATCTTCGAAGTTTACAAAATATTGTTGTTAAATAAAAAATAAATGTCGAAGGAAGTCAATTAAAGGGTGCCTTTGTTAGGAATATAATATCCATTACTCCGGCTCCACACCAGTGACAAACCATTTGGCACTGGTGTGGATCGAAGTATTTCTGAATGTTGGAGCATTGGTGAAAGTACTGGCCGATGTTTGCATGGCAATTGCATGGGCCGTTCCCGTTGTTTTCTTTCACACATCAAAGGGATTTGCCGTTGCCATTGTGTTCCATCCACACCAGTGAAGAACTGTTTGTCCATCGGGTTCCTCATTTTTACCTAAATAGTGGATTTTATAATTGTTGTTAATTTAAAGGTGATATTGAAATAATCAATGTTTAATAACTTGAAGATTTGGTTGCTAATTAGATTTATTGTTTTGATTCGTACTTTTTTCTGCGCTATTAGTCCAATATTTGTCAAACGATTCTTAAAAATTAGCTAATTTTCGTAATTCAGCCACTGATCTCCGAAGTTCACAAAGATTGTTGTGAAATAAAAAACAAAAATACTACTCCTGGTAGCGGTAGGAAAGCAATATATATATATATATATATATATATATAATTATATATTATATAACAAGGGGTCGGGGTGGCCGAGCGGGTTAGCGCGCTTGCAAAAGTGCACCTACTCACAAACCCAAAGGTTGTGAGTTCGAATCCCGGCACCAGCACTACTTTAATTTAATTAAAGTAATAATTCAAGAAATTTATCACCCCTCCCCCCGGGCATGTGAGACCCGTCAGCCTAGGAGGCTACTTACACAGACCGGGCGTAGGAGTGATGACCCTACCCCGTGTACCTTAATTGTGAATCGCGTTGTGGTTTTCCAGGACATAAAATAGCCGTCCGGAGGTTTGGTCCATGGACGGTCTGTCTCGGGGAAAGAAATATAGGTCCTCGTGCGCCTGCTGACTCCGAACAGCCATAATCCGTGGACCTAGACCGATTTGTCACTGTCCTTGAACCCGAGTGAGTCGGTGGGAAGGACACTGCTGAATTGGCCCCAAAAGGGACTGGCTGTGGAGCAATGGTAGCCTGCCGCTGCACTATGGAAACCATGGTTCGCAGCAACGTGAGGTTGGGTGATCCCCTCCAGGCTGTCTGTGCTCCCACAAGCAATAAATGTCTGTAGGAACACCACATCGCACGGCCAAAGATCTACAAGGTCTATAGAGCCAACCGAAAATATATATATATATATATACACACATATATATTTATATATATATATATATATATATATATATATATATATATATATATATATAAAATGAAAATCTGTTTTATTCAATACAATGGAGAGCAAATTCTTACTCTCAAAGAGCAAATAGTTATGGAATTAAAAAAAAAGAAATGTTAATCCTCGGCTCCTAATAAAATAATAATTCTGCGTGAATATTTATAATATTCTAATAAAATAATATTTCTCCTTTCAACCGACAAAAATTTTCAAATTCCCCTGATGGCTCTCGCACGAGATCTGCTAACAACTGAACCCTAACCCTAACATCTGAAATACGTTAAAAAGGAAATGTCAGTGAATGTTGAAGTGAAATATTCATATTTATAATTGAATGCTCATGATAATCGCACCTAATTGTGTAATGGATTAAATGAGTGCGTAACGAACACATATTTGGCAACATTTGGCAAACGGTTCGTCAAATAGTTTGACATGTAAGTGGATGCCTAATTAGTACATTTTTACATTCACATTTCAAACTTCACAAACTTTCGACAAGTTGTTTGACAAACGATTATCCACTTGTGTGAAGCCGGCATTAGAAAGTATATGGGCATAATTTTAACCAGGAGAGGTACTCGTTGATTTAAATATGTTGCTAGACCCGTTACGCGTTTGAAGCGTATTTTGGAAGAAGTCAATTTAAGGGTGCCTCTGATAGGAATATAATATTATCCATATGTTGCTTTATTATTTTATTACCTGCTGCTAAAATGTTCATTATGTAAAAAATATATATTGAAATTATAGCTCTTGTAGCTACAAAATTAAGAAGTTGTTTATTTTCCTAGTACATCATAACTTTAAAAAATTATGGGCCAAGATAATGTTACAGGTACTAAGTAATGGTGAGCATAGTTTCCCTCCAAGCAGTTTATAGTCAGAGTTAAAGCGTAGTCGCTAAATGGTATATACAGAGGTATTGCAGAACTAAGTTGTCCGTTGGTTCACCCGTCCCCGTTCTCCTTAGAAATAACTTTAATAGTTAGTTCTTTAGGATTTCAGCATGTTCTCCGGTTTTCGGATTTAAAAAGAAATCTATTATAACCGATAGTGTAAAAAAAATACGAAAACAACGGTTATCGGTTATTGACATCCCTGCTATGTGGAACTAGTACTATTGTTTTTTTGTAGACCAGGAGTTCCAAACTAGGGTTCTTCTCCGGATCCTTTCAAGAATAATTTCAAAAATTTTTGAAGGGATCGAGAGAAGACTTATTGGTCTATATGATGAGGTAGAATTGGCAGGTTTGCCTGGTTTAAGAAAAGGGATAATTGTGGAGTGTTTCTACATTGAGAAAAGTAGACTGTGCGGCGGATAGAGTTGTAGAGTTAGGCAAGGATTATAATTGCTATTTTGTTGTTTTCTAAGGATCTGGAAAGTAAGGATACCGTATTCAGGAGATTTTCATGGTTTTAGATTATTAGGAAATTGACCTCAGAAGGATTGACAGCTTTAGGAGGTGGGGAGAGAGGAATCGGTGAAGAGAGGAATTCCTTAACTTTAGCTTTATGGGTGGGTTGGAGTTCGGGGTGGAGAAAGAATGTGTTGGATAGATGTTTGGCAAATTGTTCTGCTCTATAATAGTCTGACGAAGCCCAGGAACCATCATCACGTTGGTGGAAAATAGGGTAATATTTAAGAATTTTTAACTTTCCAGAGAGAATTATCGCGAGCAGGTAGTGAGGAAAGATAGGAATTATAGGATTGGGATCTGAAGGGGTTAGCCAATTATTTTAAAACTAGTTTGGAATTATAATAGTACAATATCCGATCCTCAGGATTTTTGGTTCTTTACCAAACGGCCCAAGAGCGTCGATTGGATTGGATAAGGTCTAGGAGGACTTGGTACAAAGGATTCTTCTTGCGGTATTTCGGGCAAAGGAGAGGTGAGGATGCAGTCGAGTCTGCTTCTTGGATCAAGGCGGTGTAGGAATTTGCAGCTTTATCAAGGTCCTGAGGTGTTTCGAGAGATGCTCTGAAGTCAATTGTATCGGTTATACGTTTACAATTAGTTGAATTAATAGCTTGTCCATTCGTCATGTACCTTACTCCCTCACTTTTTTCAAAAAATGTGCGCCAAGTAAACTCCCCGCCTACTACAGCTGAAGAAAACACTTGGCAAGCCTTACCAGATCCCTCCAAACCAAATTGTAACCGATGTTAAGAGAAACCTCCTTTAGCATGCTGTGACTGTGAGATGTTAAGTTAAAAAATGTGCTTTGCCTTTGGTGATCCTCAACAGCTCAAAGAATAGAGAAAGAAAACTAAATATTTGATGAATTTCTATTTTAATTCTTGAGGTTTTATGGAATTTGGTGTGGTGAACCAATACATAATGTGGTGTAAATATGGAGACTCTAAAGTTTAGGCCAAATCAGTAAAAAATAAATAAACACAAAAACCTCACTCCTTCACTTTTTAATTATTATAAAAATTGTTTTTCATTCAATATGTCTCAAATTCAGTTACCATCTTACACGCTTTGTAATAATTTAATAATAATCTAATAATTTAACTTCTTCTTCTTCATCACCCAACACCCATTCTTGACTGTTCAGCTATCCGACGCCGTTCCTCCTAGGAAAGCCGTGCCAGTACTTCAATGGTGTCCTTTCCGGTGTCACCCAGTAGAGCTGTACAGCGAAACAGGTGATTTATCGCATATTCTTTAATTTAATAATAATAATAATAATAATTTAACTTCTTCTTCATCATCCAACGCCCATTCTTGACTGTTCAGCCATCCGACGCCGTTCCTCCTAGGAAAGCCGTGCCAGTACTTCAATGGTGTCCTCTCCGGTGTCAGCCTGCAGAGCTGTACAGCGAAACAGGTGACTTATCACATATTCTTTAATTTAATAATAATAATAATTTAACCATGATTTAATAATTTAACTTCTTCTTCAGACAGCGCCCGTCCTTGGCTGTTCAGCAATCTAGTGCCACCTAGTAAAGCCGTGCCGGATCTTCAATGGTGTCCACAAGCGCCACATTTTATATCAAGAAAATAACATACTTTTCCCCCTTAACTAACACATCATCTACAAATCTTCAGAGATTTTTATCTGTGCATGAGAATAACTTCTGCACATTATGGGCGTTAGGTATCGAATATATGGATGAATTCATTTAGCCCTCACTAATTTAGATCCCAGTACGAGAAGAGCGGTTAAACTCCAAGGATATCCCCACTGATTTGATTGATTTTGTTACACCACCATCCCCACCCATGCAACTTGAGAGAATTAGGGTTTTGTCGAAAGGTCAGGGACCCACCTTATTGTCTGTAACTTTCACAACGGTTTTATAACCTTAGCCTATCCGACGAAGGGTCGGGAACCCACTTTATAATTTTTAAACTTCCAAACGGTTACAAAACCTTCTCAACGTTTACATAACCTTTACAATATTTAACTTTACCTAAATGTAAACAGATTGGATCATGCATAAGCAAGTTATATGATGTCCAGAGGAAATGTAAATATGGACTTTGGTCTTCTAATCCTTTCATGATATCAGGATATATAATGTCATACTTGAATAATCCAATACCTCTTATTTCTTTTGCTGAAAGTAAACAATGGACTTTGAACTATTAATCTTTAAAACATAAACAAAGGGTAAGGCTTCTTAGCCCTATAACAACTGCAGGGCTTTGAACTTTTAATCTCTAAAACATAAACCAAGAATAGGGCTTCTTAATCCTTCCTTCGAAAGTAAACACTGATCTTTGAACTGTTAATCTCTAAAACATAAATAAATAGTAGGCCTCCTTCATTCTATAACAGCTTTTGGATTTTGAGCTGTTAATATCAAAACATAAAGATTTGTTAATCCTTCCTTTAAGTAAACAAATTTAGCTTTCGCAATAATCCTCTATCTCTTAATCCATTCGTTAAAAGTAAATATTGAACTTAAAACATAAACCAACTGGATTATAAATAGGAGTATTTTTTGGAGCTCTTCCTCATTCTCTTATCCAGCGTGCAAGGTGAAATATCTCTGGAATCGTGTGAGTTAATTTGTTTTAAACTTTTTATTCATTTTGGTTATAGTTTAGTTTTATCTCTTTGTTCCATATTAGTTTTTTTTTCAATTCGTTTTTATTTTCTCATTGTTTCATATTTTTTTTCTTCTATATTAGTTTTCAATTATTTTTTTAATTGTTTAATTTTTTTTTTGTAATAGAACTTGGATTTGTTTTTTGTTTTCAATCAATTATAATCTTTTCCTTATATAATATTTTTTTTTTATTTATTAGTTTGAGTTTTTGTTCATTCATTTTAAATTAACATTTTTTCATCAATAATGTCACCTTTAAATTAGTGTCAGTATTGCGACAGTGATTTTAGCAGTCAGTTTAACAAAGTTCGTCATGAAAAGTCATGCCAGACTATGCTGCCTCGATGTATATGTGTTTACTGCAGTAAGATTTTTAATTCTGAAACGCAGTACAGAAAGCATAAACGTCACTGCCAACCAGAAACATTGCTCGTCATTACGAAGCGAAGGCGGTTGTAGGCGGCTATGGGGTTTCTATTTCAAATCGAAAGATCATTCGGAAGAGACCTCAAGACTTTTTTCCTCCCATGTTCTGAACCAATCGATGCAGTGGAATTTCTCTGGAATCAGACAGATACGTTACATCGATTGATTTAAGAATTCGGAAACAGACGTTTCCCTAAAGTTCAATTTGATATTGGAGGCTACGTACGAATACGTCAATGGAGAGACGTGCGATCGTGCCTTCGAAACCAAAAATAAAGCTATCTACAACATCTCTTCCGTCTTGGATAGTCTTAGCGGAATGTATGTGAAGATGGCTACCGAGATGGAAGAGATGGCGATGAAGGGGAGCGGCTGGTTCTTAAAGGTCTTGACGGTCTACTCTTCAATCGATTTAGACCTCTAGGCGCCTCCAGCTATACAACATTAAAGAAATATTGTTTGGTTTAAACCAGCTCATATATTAGCCAGTTTAAGAGAGTTTACATTACAATCGTCCTTTACAGTAATCCATCATGGATTAGTGACTTATGACCAAATATTGCAAATAAAGTTAATGCACTTAGCCATCATCTCTTTATAGTTGTGCTGTACTTACCGCGGTGCGGTTTTTTTATTAATGTAATCATTATTTTCATCTTTTTGGTGTTTTTACTTTTTAAAAATGGTGTTGGATGCCACGTTAGACACTCGAGTCATCGCATTAATCAAGGACGGGAGAAACCAGAGATACGCGGCCAAGGCCCACGGGCTACGGGAAACAACGGTTCGGTGAACGGATAGAAGATAGTTGTACAAGGAGACAGGCAGCTACTCCAGGAGACCGGGTTTGAGGTGACCAAGAGCGACTGGCCAAGCCGACGACCGCTTCATTGTGATGCAGACTCTCCGAAACCGCTTCCAGACCTCAAAAGAGACGTCTATCCGGTTGCGAGGATCTCGGGGTGTCAATGTCAGTGTGCAAACAGTACGTAGACAAATCGCTGAAATGAACCTGCACTTCAGGGTATCTTTCACAGCTCCTCTCCTCACCACAGCGCACCGAACAGCTCGCCTCCGCTTTGCCCAAAATCATGCCCGCTGGACTGCAGATGATATGACTTCTGTTCTGTCCCCATCTTCTCCGCTACACACTAGTTCGAGCATCTTAGTTATTCGGGTTAAATCTGGACTGATTTGAAAACATACCAGAAGCCCAATCAACCGCAGTCCAGGAGTCATGATTTTGGCCATCATGCAGCCAATTGAGGTGAGCTGTCCTGTGAGCTGTGGTTAGAAGAGAACCTGCGGCACGCTCTCTGGAGTGCAGGTCCATTTAAGCGATTCGTCTGCCTACTTTTTGTACAGTTACATACACACAACGAGCAACATGCAACTGGCTAGACGTTTCATCTGAGGCCTGGAAGCGATTTTGGAGAGTCTGAATCACAATGAAGCGGTGGTCGGTTTGGCCTGACCCCGGCTTCCTGTAGTAGCTGCTTGTTCCCGGGTACCTCTGGGCCACTCTCCAAACCGTTCTTTCCCGTAGCCCAAGGGCCCTGGCTGCTTATCTCTGGTTTCTCCCGTCATCGATTAACGCGATGACTCAAGCATCTACCATGGCATCCAAAACCATTTTGAAAAAGTAAAAACACCAACAAAATGAAAATAATGAATAAATTAAAAAAATAACGCACAATTGGACATTAGTCACTAATCCTAGTTGGATTACTACAAAGAACGATTGTAATGCAAACCCTATTAACCTAGCTTATATATGAGCTGGTTCAAACCAAACAATATTTCTTAAATCTGTATTTTTTATGTGAAATTCAAAGTGCGCCAGGTTTTTTGGTATGGCGCTTCGGCCTTAAATGCCAATTATTCTGGCACCAAAAAAGCGATTATAAATGCTCAGAATAATGATGAGCAGTGTTTCAAGTATGCCATATTGTCACACTTCGTCGATGGTGATGATCCACAACGAGTGAACAAATATGAAAACTTACGTCATAGATAGTAGTATAAATTGGGGAATTGAGGAGGGAAGATGGTGTTTTGACCTTGAACTCAGCTGTGGTAGGGTAATGCTTGACCTTGAGGTCATTGACCGACCTTGTGAAGGCGAGGGGGGTGTAAACTTAAGACGAGGGGGGGTATTCCTTAGGGTGTCTGACCTGCCTTAACATGACCTTGAACGGGTCATGTCACTGCAGATGCACGATGTGGCAACGTTGCAAGGAATGTTGAAGATTTGGCAACGTCACTTCTGTTTACATTGATGCAGTTGGCCTATATTACGACCTGTTTGAGTTGGTACATTGAGCCCGAGATGACGCGCAATGCACTTCGAGTCATTTACCCGCCGGAGCAACAAACAATTTTATTAAAAAAAATAGTATGATAAGCAGATGCGGAGTAGCAAGCAATTTTATTGAAATAATTAGGATGATAAGCAGATGGGTGTAGCATAAATCAATGAAATATACAGCTGAGGACTCCATAAAAAAATATTTATTGAGAATGTGTGTAATTTATATGTCTGTAAATGGAAGGCTAAGAGGAAAATGCAATTTATTTTGTAAAACGAAAAGAGCATGCAAAGATTAGGGTGCATATTTTAGGTGTAGCAAACAGCTTAAAATGTTAAATCGAATTTAATGGCCAGAGTGCATTTAGAAAATATTTTTCATCAAGGAAAACCAAACAAAAAACCCAGTTTCCTTTGTGTGAGTTTCCTTATAAATAAGGAGAGCCAGACTTCACGGAGCAACTCCTGCCTTTGAGACCATAGCAGCTGCTATACCATAGCAGAGTACCAGAGTACCAAAATTATTTAAATTATATCTAGTTTATCTATATAATAATATAATAGTAATATATATATATATATATATATATATATATATATATATATATATATATATATATATATATATATATATTACTTGTCAATACTTTTTTAGATGTCCATGTTTAATAAACTCAATAGTCTACCCATATATAAGAGACTCGCTGAATTGAAAAAAGGTGAAGAATATCCAATAACAAATTTTTCAAAAACAAAAACGGAGCATGTTGATGGTATTTAAGTAATATTGGATTTGAAGGAGAACGGAATTCTATACAAAGTTTTCCTCCCCGAACGCTGTCTTCAGTGCATAAGCGAGGAGGATATAGATAGATAGATAGATAAAAGAACTTTATTCTGGGACTAGGTCCCTTAAGAATAACATGAAGGAACAAATAAACAGTAACATTATCTGGCCATAAGACTACAAAATACAGACCAATTAATTTTTACAATATCTTCAGTAAAATAAATAAGCAAATAAATAAGTTTTTTTTTATCGAAAAATATAATTAATTTGAAAAAAACAAAAACAAAAAAAGAGAAAAACACCAAGAAAAAAGTAAAGAAAACAGAGAAAATGAAAACTACAAAAATAATGAATTGATTAGCAAAGTTGAAGTTTGTACATTAAAAAACTGTTATTCACTTCTGATCCAGATGTTAATCCTAAACTGAAATTTTTCAATTAGAGAGCATCATTTTGGAGAGAAAAAAAGGTGTTGGAAAGGAGGGATTTGAATGAGGATAGAGAAGAAGCATGGCGGATATTAGAAGGAAAGGAATTCCAAAGGGTAGAGGAGCGGTATGTATGTTTGTATGTATGTCAGTGGTGATTTTGACTAGGGTGGATTGTGTGGAGAGTTTCTCCACAGAGCGGAGAATCCGGGACAGAAGCCGGATTGGAGAGGATCAAGTAGTTTGGACTTTTCAAGGAAGTTTGATATTTGTGATTGGACTATTCTTTCTAGAGGTTTGGAAAGGTTAGAGAGGATGGAAATTGGGCGATAGTTTTTAGGAGATATATGATTGAAGATTTAGTTAATAGGATGGACTAAGGCTTTTTTCCACGAGGTAGGAAATAATGAGTTTTGGAGGGAGAAATTATAAATGAAGAGAAGAACTGGAAGGATTTCGGGGAGACATAATTTTAACAATTTAACAGGTATTCTATCAGGCCCAGTGGGATTGGTGTGAGATTTCATTATGGATGAAATAAGATCGGTAGGGGAGATGTAGGAAAAATAAAAGTTATCGGAGTTTAATGATGGAACTAAGGAAAAGCAGGAAGGAGGAGTTGGAGAAGTGTTAGAGGAGGCTGATAAAAGTATGAATTTAATTCATCGGGTTAAACTGGGAAGACTGCTGAGAGAGAGGATTTACAAAGGGAGAGTTTGCGAAGGAGTTGCCATTTTGATTTAGCATCGGGAGCAGAGGAGAGGGCTTCATGATAGTGGTTGGATTTCGCTCTCCTAACAGTTGACTGTGTCAAATTGCGGAGTACCCTAAACGCTTGGTAGTTGTCTGCTAGTCCTGTGCGTCTAAAGCTTCTACGGGCTGCCTCACGCCTTCTTTGCATATCTTTAATTTATTGACACATCCAAGGAGCAGGCGGCCGACGGAAAGTAGAGGTTTTGAGTGGGGCATGGGTATCAAGGATGGAATCAATGGAAGAACAGGAATATTTTTCATTCCACTGGAGCGTTTCAAGGTGAGGTAAAATATTTTCATGTGTGAGAGCGCCTAGGTTACGGAAAGTTATGGTTTTAGGGAGGATCGTAGGAGTTTCGATATTGTAGGATATTTGGATTAAGTCCTGAAAGGACAGAAACGGTACAGGTAGTTGAGAAAAGGAAAGGAGATTACGTTCTGAATCGATGACATGCAGATCTAACCAGGTGTCGGACCGGCAAGTGTGATGGGTAGGAGAAAATGGGACGATGAAGAGATGGAGAGAGAAAAAGAGATTTTCAAGGTAGAGTCTGGTAGGAGATTCAGATAGGAGATTGGTATTAAAATCACCGGAAATTATTATATTGTTGTAGAGAGGAACATAATTGTAGAGATTTGATTCAAAGGATGAGTCGAAAGGAACCAGAGGAGGGCGATACTAAACCAATACTACACCAAAGTGTGTAGGAGAGGATGTGCTTTGGAGGAAATTTCAACGACAAGGAATTCAATATGAGGATGATCGGATGGGGATGAGGTATCTAGGATCGGAATTTCAGGCTGTTATGAACATAAAGACCGACACCTCCACCAGTCCGGCCCATCCGGTCATGGCGGATAAAGGAATAATTAGTTAGAGAAACAGAAGAGGAAGGAATGTAGGGCTTTAGCCATGTTTCGGAGACTGCAATGGTATGGTAAAAGTTATGGGTAAAATACTGCAGGAATTCATCATAATGAGCTGGTAAGGATTGGGAGTTAACGTAGCAGGAGGTTAGGACACTAGACAGTATGGGAAATAAGACTGTATACAGTATTTGGCGGAAAGATGCTAATAACTACGACGATCTGTAGAATAAAATCTGAAAAAAAGTGAATAATGAACGTAACAATTAAACAAAGAGATATATAATAAAGAAATGCATGAGAAGATAAAAAACGTGCTTCTGTTAAAGTAAAAAAAATATATAGAAAAATAAATTCGCCAAACACAGCACTTGGGGTCCATTCAGAGTTTCAAAATCCGACCAGTGGGTAGACGGGTGCCAACCAAAACGTCAGCAGAACGTATCGAGGTCTTGAACCTTGTCAATGTAAATTACGGGGTGGGCTTCCGGCAGCGCACTCTTCCGGCCGCAAACCAGACATATTTTAATTTTCCCGCCGCTTTCTTCTGACGAGCGAGCCAGTACAGACCCCTATTAGTGGGAGTCATTTCTTTCAATAAAAATAAGGTGGAAGTGGGTTGATCGAGCGCACAGATATTAATTTTAAAACAAAAATGGAAACCGTAGACAAATCTACTAATTTAGAGGAATTTATAATAAATACATATAAGAAAATCCTAATAGAAATAGATGAATTTATGGGGAAGGGATCAGGGTGGACCTTTGTATCAACAAATTATCTATGTTTGCGCTTAACTAAATATACACCGCTAAGTGCAAACAGCTTTATTGAGCTCCCAAAAGTTATAAAAAATAAACATGCAATAATTAATGTGAAAAATATAAATAGCGATGATTGCTTCCGACTGGCAATTCTGAGTAAAAGAATCGGCTCCAATTACCCAAACTCATATATGAATGTGGAAGGTTTTTATTCATTTGATGACATTTCATATCCCACCTCATTTAAAGACATCTCAAAATTTGAAAAAGTTAATAACGTGTCAATTAATATATTTGCACTAAACGGTGAAAATAAATTCTACCCTTTAAGAATCAGTAAAAAAGAAACCTATAAGGAATGTTTTGATATTTTGTTTTTAGAAAAATATAATAATAGCCACTACTGTTTAATAGTCAACTTACCGAGACTTGTGTATTCACAAATTACAACTAGTCATCGCTCTTATCTTATTTGTCGCAGATATTTTAAATATTATCCGAAAGAATATATTACACGTAAAGGGCAAAATGCATATGAACGCTTAAAGGATCATGAGCTATTTTGCAAACAACATAAGCCCGTTAGATCCGAATTTCCTAAAGACGATTATATTACATTTAAAAATGTTGAATTCACACAGGATATTAAAATTGTAGTATATGCCGATTTCGAAACGTTTTTAGTGCCAATAGCAGATCCAAATCCAAACCCCCAAACATCTTGGACACGCCCTTTACAAATCCATGAGGTTTTCTGTGCAGCACTGATGGTAAAATCTTCCATTCCCGGATTTGATAGCGAACCAATTGTTTACACCGGTAGTGATTGTATGATTCGTTTTATGAAAACCTTACAATCTCTAGCTCTTAAATCCGATGAAATATATAGTTATATAATTCCAATCGAAACATTAAGCGATGTACAAGAACACCTGTTCGCTACTACAAATATATGTGTTTTATGTCAGAATGAATTGGGTGAAGAGGATAGAGTGAAACATCATTGCGATATCACATCTAGATTTATTGGAGCCGCGCATAACTCATGTAATTTGCGTGCCAGTAAACCGGACTTTATATCAGTACACAATTTTTCTAATTTTGATTACCACTTTATATTATAGTTAAGTATCTTGATATACACCAGGTTAATGTTGAAATAATTCCGAGCAATAGTGAAAAATATATGTCTATTAGTAAAACCTTTTTCGGCTGTAAAACTAAAATCAGATTTGTAGATTCATATAAATTTTTATCATCTAGTTTAGTTAACAGTATGAAATGTGAGTCTGTAAATCTCTGCCACACATTTCCACATTTAAAACAGTTAATAAGCGATGAATATAGACTTTCATTAATCAGTCAAAAGGGTATCTTTCCATATAATTACATGGACTCATATGATAAACTGAAAGAAACACAATTACCTCAAAAGGATAGTTTTTATAATTCTCTAACTAACAAGCATATCAGCAATGATGATTATGCGCATGCTCAATTAGTTTGGTCAACATTTCACATAAAAAATATGAAAGAATATACAGAACTTTATATAATGACAGATGTAATTTTGCTTTGTGAAGTGTTTGAAACGTTTCGAAGCCTTTCTTTAAAGATATGTGGATTAGATCCGGCTTGGTGTTATATACTACCTCAACTAGCATGGAATGCAATGTTGCGAATGACAAAAATAAAACTTCTATTGTTAAAAGACTTGGATATGATTATTTTTATTGAAAAAGGACTACGAGGTGGGCTTGTTCAAGTTGTTACTCGACACGCAAAAGCAAACAATCCATATATTTATGATTACGATCCCGGAAAAGCAATTAGTTACATACTTTACATTGATGTAAACAATTTATATGGTTATGCGATGGCTAAATCTCTTCCATACGATGATTTTGGATGGGTGGAGGATGATATTAATATATTAGAAGTCCTCGAAAACTCTGAATTTGGTTATATACTAGATGTTGATGTCTCGTATCCCCCGAAACTTCATGATTTTCATTCTCAGTTTCCATTACTACCCGAATCAAGAACTCCACCTCGAAGCAAAACTAATAAATTAATGACTACATTCCTAGCAAAATCCCATTATATTGTACACTATGAAAATTTGATACAGGCAGTAAAACTCGGATTGAGAATAGAGAAGATTAATTGTATTTTAAAATTCAGAAAAAAGAAATGGCTAGTTCCATATATTGAGGTAAATTCACAATATAGAACTCGTGCTAAAACAACCTTTGAATCAGATTTCTTCAAAATTATGGTTAACAGCGTGTTTGGCAAGAGTGTGGAAAACATCCGTAATCGCGTAGACATATAAATCGTAACAAATGAGACTAAATTAAATAAATTCGTTAAGAAACCAAACTTTAAAGATAGACAAATATTTGCTGAAAATGTTATAGCAGTTCATATGGAAAAAGAAAAAAATGTTTTTAACAAACAAATTTATGTTGGTTTTTCAATATTGGAATTGAGTAAAACTTTGATGTATGACTATCACTATAATGTATTTATAAAGAAATACAGCGTTGAAAACATAAAATTGTGTTACACTGATACAGATTGCTTCATATATCAAATAAATACAAATAATATCTATAACGACATTCAACATGTCTTGCATTACTATTTCGATACTAGCAATTATCCCAATTTGCATCATTGCTATTCCTGTGAAAATAAAAAGGTAGTTGGATTGTTAAAGGATGAAACTGCAGGTGATCCAATTGTGGAGTTTGTAGGTTTGAGACCGAAAATGTACTCCTATGCTACGAATAATGGCATTGAATTAAAAAAGGCAAAAGGGATAAAAATGTGTGTTGTAAATGAATTTACTCTTGATAATTACAAAAAAATATTACATTCCAATGAAAGCATGTATTCATCATTTCAAGCTATTCAATAAAAAAACCATTGAGTACAAACAGTGTTAATTAACAAAATGTCTATAAATTCATTAGATGATAAACATTTTATATTAGAAAATGGCATTGACACTGTTCCATATGGCCATAAATTATGTATAGACGATCTAGATTAGTATAATATGTAAAACTAAAAATTAGAATAGCCTTAGTTCTAAGTTCTAATAATTTGGTGCTTGGATATATAGATAAAAAACATTAAATCATGTAAAAATTTTATTTAAATCAGAAATATATATATATTTATGATAAACAATATCACTTTTATTTATCCATGATTTTTCATCAAGTCCCAACCACTTAACATACATTTTATTTGTTTTCTTTTTCAATATCTTCTCAACCAAATAGACATCAGGATGTTTTGCTTTTTGAAGTTCTTCTGAATAAAATGCACCTTTGATGGGCTGACCCTTTAAATCATTCAACAGATAAGTATATGGATTTGTATTCTGCACTTTGCTTATTTTAAACAGCTCTGCTGACCAGCTGGGAGTATAACCTTTTGAAAACATTGTCTTACGTTTTGATATTCTCACATAATCGTCCTCATCAAACTTTTGTTTATTCACCCTCCTGTCAGATTTTGAGTATACGTTGCGTAATAAATAAGTTTCAAGTTTTTTTGGAATTCACGTCAATAGGTCTCATGCCTAGCGTTCTATGGAATGAAGAATTATACTCCTGTATAAGGTTTGATAAAATACCCAAACATTTGTAATTTCCTCGTAAGCTGAATGCTTTCCACATTTTCGCTTTCAATGTTCTATTAAATCTCTCCACTATGGAAGCCTTCATTGAGGAAAAAGTAGAATAAAGATTAATAGAGTATTTTTTCATCAGAAAATTAAACTTTGAATTATAAAATTCTTTTCCTTGATCGCTTTGAATATTTCTCGGAGTTTGTTCACTTGAAAGGAACACACTCTCCATTGCCTTAGTAATACTATCTGCTGATTTATTCTTTACGGGTACAGCCCAAGCATATTTTTAAAAGCAATCAATAACTGTTAGTAAATATTTATGACCTCTATTTTCTCGGGAATAGGGTATCATTTCTACAAGATCTATTTGCCACACATCATTTATTCCTTTTAAAACTGTCTTTCTTCGGGGGTAAATCTTCCGAGCTGGTTTATGGAATTCGTTCACAACAGTTCTTTTTACTCCAAACTCCATCTACGATTCTTGTTTAAGACTTTTCTTGAGGTAGCCCAGTGTAATTACATCAGATTCCTTTACGGGCTCACCGACGTTTGTTATTCTTTTCCCGAGACAATCATATATATTGTCAACTAAAGTTAAACCAACGTTGTTTAGATATTCTTTGGTAACATCATATTTATTTATAGGTGGTACAAAGTTTACGAGTATTTTTCTTTTTCCATCTATCCAATTACCGGGACAATTTTTCAAATCAGTATAGGTAACTGTGAGAGTATCACAATATACTTTATTGGCCGCGTCGTGAGCAGCGACTGGATTTGCAATATTAATTATTCGTAATTGGCGTGCATCGATATCCTTTTCAGAGCTAAATAAATTAAATGGAAAATAACGGGTTTTGTACTTTGAATGCTTTTTTGATATGTGGGTTCCGAACTTGTTTATCGTCATGTTTATACTGAAACTGATTGTAAAAATATGTATGTTAATATACTATATTTTCTTCTCGCAGCTCTTCAATGATTGATTCTATTTCGTTTTGATGACCTTCATGTCCGGCATAAGTTGAAGACATTAGCAGCCTTAGACGATCGACTAGTTCGTTTGGGTCGTTCCAATACTCGTACAGAGGTTTATTGGCTCTCATAAGACCGTTTGTAAGTGTGAGAACGGAGTGAAGTTAGCCTGCTCGAAGCTGATGATGCGGAGGAAGGGGGGCGGGGTTTTAAAAATTATGGTGGAAATAACTTCGATATTATGTTTCTATATTTCTCAGATCTGTTTCCGAATACCCCCTGTTCCTCACTTATAGCCTTTCTTGTGAACATTGGTCGAGAGTAAAATATTCCTATAATTATCCAAGTCGGACTCGGTATAATCTTTGGAATTTTTCAAGTAGAGTAGCTGAAGCAATCCCGGCGTTCCTTCATAAACCACGCCGTTAATAGCCATATCGTCACTGTTCTCAAAAAGTTGAACATCGGTCGAGTCGCCAATGGCTAATCCCCCAGAAGGCATGACTCTAATGCCGTAACGAGAGTCATGTGTCTTATCGCCTTTCAACATCTTATCCAAGTATTCTCATTGCACGTTTCCAAATGTGGCGAGATGCTCCTTAAATTCGGCTTCTCCCTTTGGAGTTTTGGCATATTCTTTAACTTGTTCTGATAGTGGATCGTCAGTGACATACTCGCCCTCCTCCTCCTCTACTTCACGTAACTCATGAACGGGGATCGTTAAGTGAGATAATGGTGTTTGTACAGTACTTGGATCATCGGATGAAATTTTTGTAGTTCTTACGTACTGGGGTGTTGTTTTTGGCAATAATGTTGATTTTCTGTAAATATTAGCAGACTCTGCCTCGCTTTTATCCGGTGATTCACTCCAAACATCTATTTCTCTCCTTTTTACTTTTTTGGACGTCAATGTTGGTTTGGTTTCTTTATCACGCAACTGTACTGCTTGTTTAATGTCTTCTAGAGGTTGCAGCACGGGTGTGAAAAATTCTTTTCGACCTGTTTCAATATCCTGGAGACTACGATTCAATGACCGAAATTTGTTTTTCAAAATCTCACTAGTTTTTATAATCTCACGAGTAACTTTTGGGTCCATGATTGTTAATGGTAATTACTGCCACGACTGCTCTTTATATATCTACAATGAATGTATCAATTCCTTTTCTAAGACGTCCATTGTTTAGGTCCCTAGTCTTGTCAATGACGAGATAGCCAAACGGCCCTTTCCAACATAACGAACACATGTCTTTAAAAAGTGTAAAACTTAAATCTGGAGTGCTTCCATGTTCATCGTAAATATGTTTCAGATTTAATTCATCTTGAGGAAATACTATTAAAAAGTTAAAGTTACATCTGATAAGGTGCCTTGGGATACAAACATAACTTTGTGTTAAATAAAAGCAATCGAGGTTCATATGACGACCAGAACTTAAGTATCGTTTAATTATATCTTGATCTTCCATAGGGGCATCATCAAATATACAGACCGAATCGGATTCGACTTCTTGGGGCAATTCCTTCGCATCTTCAAAGTCGTGCAAGCCTATTTCAGGAACAAGATTTATGACACTTTTATTTAGGCTGATGTAAAGTTTTTCCAAAAAGATACACATTTTAAATTTTAAACCATTCGGATTTAATAAAAGTCCAATCATAATATTAGTCTTTCCGTATCCGCTCGGTCCACAAATTGATGTCCGTATGGTGCTTGGTAATAACGTACTATGCCTCGCCTCCGAATCCCCTTTAACAGGTAAAAAGTCGGTGGTATAGAAACGTTGTACTTGTTTAACTTATTTCATTCTGAATGCAAAGAACATAAATCTTCCGCCGTATATATATATATATACCCGGTCCGCAATACTGATATCCTGGAAGGTGTAATTCAACCGGCAACTTATTAATAAGACTGTTCATCAAGCCTCTTCCTTTGCTAGCCTTGTGTATCATACTGTATTCAGAAAGTGAAGAACTGATATATATATATATATATATATATATATATATATATATATATATATATATATATATATATATCATATATATATAGTTGCCGGTTGAATTACACCTTCCAGGATATCAGTATTGCGGACCGGGTACGAAACTAGAAAAGCGCTTAGATGCAGGTGATAGTGGAATAAACCAGCTTGATAGAGCTTGTAAAGAACACGATATAGCTTATAGCAAAAATAAAGATATGGATAGCCGTAGAAAAGCAGACGAAATCCTAGCTGATAATGCCTGGAAACGATTTAAAGCTTCAGATTCTTCATGGGGAGAAAAAGCCGCGGCTTGGTTAGTTAGAAATGCCATGAAAGCGAAAAGGAAAATTGGATCGGGCTTAACAAAGAAGAAGAAGAAGATTAGGTTCATTGACTTGGTTAAATCGTCAAAAGTAGATGATGTATCATCTATTCTGAACGCGTCAAAAGTGGCATATAGAAGGCTAAAATGCATCTACATGGTAAGAAAAAAACCTTCACCGCCCAGAGTTCTCCCGCTGCCAAAGGAGGGGGGCTTTCTCCAATTTCTTGTACCGTTGATGGCAGGACTTTCCGCAGTGGGATCTTTGGCTGGAGAAGCCGCAAGTGTAGCGAAAGCGATCAATGAGGCTAAAGAAGCCAAGGTAAAATTGGATGAGCAAAAGAGGCATAATTTGGCCATAGAAGGTCAGAAAGTTGGTAACGGACTTTATTTGAAACCGTATAAGAATGGTTACGGCCTTTTTATAAGTCGACAAAAAAGACCGAGAAAAATATGACTACCGAATAAACCATTGTTCGATCTTGAACATCATGGCTAAAGTATTAAATACTCAAAATTTTCGCGGAGTATTTATTATTGATAGTCTCCCTAAATATCCAAAAAATATGAGACAGCAATTGTGAATTTGCATACAAGTTCATAACCTGGTTCTCATTGGGTATGTCATATAAAAAAAGATAATCTTGTGAAATACTTTGATTCGTTTGGGAATTTGAAACCATCGCCGCAGCTACTAGATTACTTTCAGGGCTTAAAAATAACGTACAACAGACGTCATTATCAAAAATGGAATACTCCGATTTGCGGACATCTCTGCTTAAAGTATTTAGCTGATGTTTTTCATAAATTTTGATCATTAATAATCATGAGCTACACAGTAACGTTTACGAGCAATTCTAGTGTTCTTCATGCAAACTTCTTACCTCCACTAGAATTAGGATCAACTTATACCGTTGGGTTATTATCTTTTGATACATATAATACTATTCCTAATATAAGAAAGGATGCTAACGATAAATTTTATTTTGGAAATCTGACGATCCAGATACCCGAAGGATCATATGATATCGATGCTCTAAATTCTTTTCTTAGCGAAGAAATTGCTCACCAAGAACCTGGTGGAGGGTTAATGCTGCGAGGAAATCAGAGCACTTTAAAGGCGGAACTTAGAACGACTAAACCGGTCTACTTCAACTTTCCCGACAAGCCACATTGTATTGGCCCACTGCTGGGTTTTCATCGTCCCAATCATGTCATTAGCCCAGCGTATCGGTATACTGAATCAGACGGCATTGTAAAAATTCTTTCCGTAAACACTATTTCGATTCATTGTAACATCGCATCAGGGTCTTACGTAAATGGAGATCCGGATCATAGCATACATCAATTCTTTCCGGCTGTAGAACCAGGATATAAAATAATAGAAACTCCGAATCCTGTCATTTACTTTCCTACTAACGTGAGGACTGTTGACAATATTACCATTGGGTTAGTGGATCAGAACGGCGAGCTTATTGGCTTTAGAGGGGAAACTGTCACATTGAGAATACATTTGAAGAAAAATGGGGATTGATTTTACTAGAGAGAGTTGTGAGCGGAATAAATGTGGAACTCGTTATAAAAGGAGATGTCAAACCCCGTTAAAGATTAGTAAACCTAAATCGACGATACAGTTAACAGCTGCAAACGCTAACTTTTTAAAACAGTGTGGTTTTCGCTTATAAATAAGAAAAAATGAATAGCACACTAAACGTTACATCAGGCGTAAAATCTGATTATTCTCTTACACAATTTCAATTTCATTCACATCAACCGTATGCGGGAAACACCTTTAACAAGTCTGATGAAATCAGAATACCGATCCATCAACAAGATGTTTATACGTTTCCTTCTCTAAGTTTCGTATATCTGGAAGGGCGAATTTCAAAAAAAGATGGTACTGCTGGAACTACTTCAAAATTGACGAATAACGCGTTTGCGATTTTATTTAATGAAATTTGATATGAACTGAATGGCATTGAAGTTGACAGATTGAGGAATCCTGGAATAACAACAACGCTTAAGGTCATGCGTCGTTTTCATCTAAACAAGTCAAATATATAATAACTCAAAGGTATGTAATGGTATAAACCATATTACGGCCCTATAACCACCAAAGTCGGAAATGAATTGAAAAAAGTAGGATTAAACCCTGCATTTAAAATATAAAAAAACCCTATCCTCATATTTCCCTTCTCCTAAAAACAAAATAGACCCTTTCCAAAAAAGCGGAGCATACGGACTAAATGTAATGATTGTGCAGCCAAAAAATGGAAGATCTCTAAATCAGAGATTAAAGGAACATGGCTTCAATCTCGTCGCCTTGATTTCTTTCAGAGTTAGGATCCATTTGGTCAGGTCGGCCTTGTTCGACGTTCAATAGTCCGTGATTTTTCCACCTCCTCATTACCATGTCCATGCTAGTGAGAAGGGTGCCGTCTGTATCCCTGCATGCTTTGGTTCGTGGTTTAAACGGCTTTCGTTTATTATTAATTCTTCTATAGAAATTTCCTCAATCTTCTTGTTCTCCCAATTCCGTTTCCTCCTGCTGTGAACTTGCTTTTCCTCTTTTCTTTTTTTGTGATAGAGATCCTCCGATGATCTCTTTTGAATCATCAATGTATATGCCTGATTCTTGGCATCTGTGACTCTTCTGCATTCTTCATCAAACCAGTTATCTTCTCGGGTAACATTTCACTCCAATTGTTTCTTCGGCAGCTTTCCTAACATGACTTTCGATGTTGCACCACATTTGTTCTACATCATAGGTATGCATAGGGAGAAGATTAAGCTCTCCATCAACCTTCAGCATATATCGTTCCGATTCATCGGGAACCTTAAGCTCGGTGGTGTTAAGGTTTTTACTTCTTTGGCCCCATTTGTTCTTTACGTTAGAAATTCTTGGATCTTATTTTTGCTATAGCGAGGTAATGATCGGAGTCAACGGTTGCTCCTCTGTATGCTCTTACATCAAGAAGATCTGATTTAGGCCTGACACTTATTAGACGGTCTATCTGATTAACAGTGGGTCCATCATAGGATCGCCATGTACAGATGATGAGCAATTGTGACTATTTATTTTACTGTATGTTACTTATCTATATTGTATTGATTATCTACGTATATATTATTCAACAGTTATTGCTTGATCCTAATTGTATCTGGTCACCTATAAAAACTTACTTTCTCATTATCAATCTAATTAGTTAAAAGGTTTTGTTTTTTGAATATTGTTGAAGTTTATCATAATACATAATTCCAAATGACATTGTCTTTACATATTAATATACTTTGTAAATCAAATACTTAAAATCAAATAAAAATAAAAGATTAGCCAACTTTACGGACTCAATAAGCCACCAAAACTGTGATTAAAGTGGGATGTAGATAAAAATATATTATTAAAAATTTTTTGATCCCTATACTTGCTTTTAGGTAATTGCCTTATCGCGCTTAATGCTAGACAAGAAGGAGAAAAGTTTATTTAGCTAAGAGTTTTGATGAGGCTAGACTGCTAAATCAAGCCTTTAAGTCAGTGGTTCTCAACCTGGAGGGTGTGATAAAACTGAAGGGGGAGCGTGAGTAAATCGAGAAAAAATATATCGACAATAAATAAAAAAATGATTTATTTTAATGAAAACATTCTGACATAATACAAAATAAAATATACTTTATACTGATATAATACACTTATAAATAGGTATTTCACAATGTATTTAATAATTAAATTATCAAAATTAAATTCAAACAAGATTAATACTTATTGCTGTCTCACTTGGGCCTGTCTTGAAGAGTAAAGTTTTTCAAATAAAGGTTTACTATTAGAAATTGCCACTCTAAGCTCTTTTTCTATATTTAACTGAGATCTATAATTTGTCTTTAAAGCTGCCACGGCAGAAAATCCGGTTTCGCAAAGGTAGATTGTTGAAAATAGTAATAGTATACGAAATACTTTATTTTTTAGTGCAGAAAACTAATCACCCAAATCTGCCCAAAATTCAAAGGGTGATTTATTAAAAAATTATTTTTTGATTTCGCCACTTGCCGTGAAGACTATATAGATTTCTTCTTCGGCAGTTAAGAGACCTTCGGGATTATTTTGAAATGGGTCCCTAACCCATTCGTAACTTGCTTTCAAGTTAAAGTCAGCAAGAAAATTCTTTGCCTGCATGGTTAAATGATTTTCAATGTTTGCAAAAACAACTTCCACATGTTGTTCTTCAATCTTGTAAGTTTCAACACATTCATCCACATTTACAAACATTTCTAGGTTTTTTTGCTTTAAATTTCTTGTTGAAATTGACAGCAACCCAACCTAACCTACCCCAACTTTGATCCTATCCTAACTTCACGTTCTATTTTGTTTTATATAGAGTCAAAGTTGGCACCTACTGAAATTTTGTATTGCTGAGTTGGCAAGCGACAAGTGATCATCGACAGGTTAATGTATCGAATGTGCTTCGATTTGTATCGACACTTTGAGAAGGTTTTGTGCAGCAGTCCGTCGTTTGTTTTGCAACTGTTTAGTGCATCAAAGCAAGTGTTTTTCAAGTGATTCAAAAGGTATGTCATTTTCAAGTAAACTTAAGCTGTATTTTATATCACAAACTTGTCGCTACACGCCAAACTTTGTTCACCATTTATTTCCTTTTTTCTTTTGTAAGATTCACACAATTTTGTAAACAAACATTTGAAAATATTATAATATAAAGTGGTTGATATTGTTTCACTGAAAAATTGTTATGAATTTGATATTAATTATACCGTATTATTGTAGGTACCTTTTGATTGTAAGTCAATAAAGCCAATCAATACCACTTCTGGACTTTATTATTTAACTACCAAGGACCTCTCAAAGAACTAAAATAACAACAGGTTATGGGCCCAGGACGGCTATAAAGAGGAATCCTTGGATGTCAGGCAAGAAAAAGCGACAGGCATGTCAACGAAAGCAGTTCAGATTCAGCAAGGACAACATAACCTGCAAATCAACGACGTCGGAGCAGACAGCGCACAACAAGTCAACGCTGAGCAACGTACACGCAAGTAGTTTTAAGTTAGAAAATCGCCACGAAAAATTGTAAATTCATTTTGTTAAATTGAAAATTGTTTGAGTCAGTCAAGTTGAGTTCTGAACAAAATGGATACTGTAAAATCTCAGTTAGAAATGTTGAATGATGATGGTCAAGGAAATGTAAATTTCATTTCATGGCGATTTAAATTAAACCTAGCACTTAAAAATAAGGTCCTGTATGATATTGTAACGGGTGCAACCCCCAGACCAGCAGGTGCTGAGTCGACAGATGGCGTTTCAGCTTGGACAAAGAAAGATGTCGAAGCTCAAACGTTGATAGGTTTAAATGTTAATAGTAAAATTGCAATTAAAATTGCAAACTGCAAAACTGCCAAAGATATGATAGATAAGTTAGTTACTTTGTATGGCACCAAGACTGAAGTAACCTTAGAAACTTCCCGAATCAAATTTTTCAATTTTGTATATGATGGGAATAAGACTGCTGTTGAAAATTGTATGGAGATTATGGCACTGGCTGATGAAGTGTCAACAGAAAATGATCCAATGAGAGAAAGTTGGATCATGACAAGGATCATGAGTGTACTGCCAACAAAGTTGGCACATTTTGGCACAGAACATCTTGGGACAACGTGACCGGCGCAAACAAGACCCTGGACACCCTCATTCAACGCTTGAGACTTGAGGATGAGAGACTGAGAGAAACGACGACAAAACAAGAGGGCAGCACCAACAACGCTCTCATAACAAGGCGTGAGAAGCAAGGACGGTCGTCAAACAACAAACAGGACAAGTCACCAGTGGAATGCTACAAATGTGGAAAGAGAGGTCACGTGCTCAAGGAGTGCAGAGGAAAACCATGTGCGAAATACATCGCATACTGTAAGAAGACTTACTCATGCAACATCTGTAAGAAGAACGGACATTTTGCAAAAGACTGCAGACAACAGGATGACTCAAGCAAGTCAGCGAACAGCAAAAGTACACAACCAAGGGCATTTTTGACCACAGCATTGTCAACGCCAGACACCAACATCTCGAAGGACAGGGCAACTTCATGGTATCAGGACTGTGGAGCAAGCCAACATATGACGTCACATCGGGAGTGGTTTGCCCAGCTTGTCGAACTGGAAGAGCCCATCTCAATTGTGATTGGAGATTCAACCAAGCTAGATGGCGTTGGAGTCGGCAACATCGAGATGGAGGCATTTGATGGTCAAAAGTGGTACCCAGTGATACTGAGAGATGTCATCTACGTACCAAACCTCAACTTTAATCTGTTCTCAGTCAGTCAAATGTTAGATAAAGGTCACATACAGAAAGCAAATGGAAATGAGTCAACGTTCTACAGTCAAGATGGCAGGGAAAGAGTCGCGATTGCCAAACGCAAAGGAAGTCTCTTCAAAATGATGTTTAGGAGAGGAGAAGAGACAAGTTTGATGACCACGTCGATCAAAACCTGGCATGAGCGACTCGCACATCAAAACATTAAATACGTAAGAGACATACTGAAGCGGAAAGGAATTAAATATGTAGATGACTGGAACGATTACGTGTGCAAGGGGTGCACATACGGCAAGCAACACCGCATCTCACATCCAAACAACCCGAAGACAGCCCAGCAGCCATTGGATCTCGTTCATGTCGACACCGGCGAGATGAACATTCCATCGCTGGGAGGAGCCAAGTATTTTCTTGTACTCAAGGACGACTTCACACACTACCGAACCATCTACTTCATGAAGACGAAGGGTGAAGCTCCAGAAAAGATAGAAAGCTACCTGAGACTCGTAGAAAATCAACTGGGAAGAAAAGTCAAAAGTCTGAGGTCTGACAATGGCACTGAATTAAAGAACAGAAAAACCAAAGAGATGATGGACAAAATGGGAATATTCCACACGTTCACCAATGTTCATACTCCAGAACAGAACGGAAGAGTAGAGAGAGAAATGAGAACGATTGTCGAGGCAGCCAGATCAGCCATTCACGCTGAGAACTTGAATGAGAATCTGTGGGCAGAGGCGATGAACTACGCAGTCTTCACAATCAACCAGACTGGAACCAGCAACGTACCAGGGAAGAGCCCAGCTGAACTTTGGTTTGGCAGAAAAATGAAGATTGAGAAGCTGAGACCGTTCGGATGCGAATGTTACGTGCTCACGCAAGAACAAAGGAGAGGCAAGATAGATAGAAAGTCTGAAAAAGGGATTTTGGTTGGATACGACATCGACTCACCCTGCTACAGGATCTACATGAGAGAGAAGAGAGACATAATCAGCTCAGACAATGTGATCTTTGACGAGGAGAAGAGAAGGATGAGGCAAGGCACTGAACTCGAGACGTCAACACCAGAGGACACAATTGAGAAGCAGGAAGAAAGCAGCAATGAGACAGATGATGAAACAGACCAGAGTCAAGATGATGAAAGTGTCGAGGAGGCCAGCGACAATGAGAAGAGAAACCCACCGCAAGATGATGAGCCAGGGAGGAGGAATCTGCGAGACCGTCGAAACCTGCAACCGCCATCCAGACTCAGGGACTATGTGATGGGATATTTTCGGGGAGAAAATAGCGCCCAAGTGGCAATGATTGGCGAAACCGAGAACATACCAACGAGTGAGGCTCTCAAGGACGGAAATTGGAGACGAGAAATGCAGGAGGAGTACGACTCGCTGATGAAAATGCAAACATGGAAACTGGTGGACTGCCCGGAAGGAGTGAAGCCGATAACTTGTCGCTGGGTACTTCGAGAGAAGGCGGATGGCCGACTCAAGGCGAGACTTGTGGCACGTGGATTCGAACAAAAGGAAGGAGTGGACTACACAGAGACCTTTAGTCCAGTAGCTCGCCACGCATCTATTCGACTGATCCTCAGCCATGCAGCATCGGAGAATATGAAGTTAGTGTCATTTGATGTAAAGACGGCCTTCCTGTATGGAAACCTCAAACAAGACATTTATATGTACCAGCCCGAAGGGTTCGATGACGGATCAGGGAAAGTCTGCAAGTTAGAAAAGAGTCTGTACGGACTCAAGCAAGCCCCAAGGATGTGGAATGAGAGAGTTACAACACACTTTGGAGAAAAGATGGGACTGACGAGCACAGATGACGACCCATGCATATACTACAACAAAGACAAGAGCTTAATGCTGTCATTGTTTGTGGACGATGGATTGGTAGCCTGCAAGGATGAAGACAAAATATACAAACTTCTGGCCAAGATAAATAAGGAATTTGAAATTACATACAGTAACAAGGTTCAAGAGAAACTGACGTACTTGGGCATGGAAATCAAGATTGAACCAAACGGTATCTTCGTAAATCAGCCTCGATACACGGAGAAGATCCTGAAGAAAATGAAACTCGAACAATGCAATCCAGTGTCCACACCAATTGAGCAAGGAATGATCACCAAGAAGACAAACTTTGAGAATGATAAACCACTTCCGGCGAACAACAACTACCGTGAGGCGATAGGCAGTCTGCTATACCTAGCCACCATCACCAGACCTGATATCAGTTTCGCTGTGAACTACTTGAGTCGTTTTTGCAACAAACCATTGAAAAGCCATCAGGCGATGGTGAAACGCGTATTCCAGTATCTGAGAGGGACGACAACAGCTGGAATTCATTTCGGAGGAGACAAAAACCTCGTAGCCTACACCGATTCAGACTACGGAGGAGACTCGGAGACAGGACAGTCGACGAGTGGAGTGTTGTTGATGAGAGGAGGACCAGTGATCTGGTACTCACAGAAGCAGCGTTTGGTAGCGACTTCAACAGCTGAAGCCGAGTACCGGGCCGCGGCGTCAGTCATTGATGATGTGTGTTGGATAAAACAAATTGCACTGGAACTTGGCATCCTGAAAGCCGATCAGCCAATCAACCTGTACGTAGACAACATGTCTGCCATCCACATGCTACAAAACGCCCACGAAGGAAAGACCAGCCGAGGAAAGAAACACATAGAAATACCACGAAAGTACATCCAACAACACATCGGCAAAACGGTGACACTGCAACACGTTGAGAGCAGCAAGCAGATAGCAGACATTCTGACCAAGCCACTCAACAAAAGAATCTTTGAAACTCTTCGCTGTAAATTGATCAAGGAGGAGTGTTGAAATTGATCAATTGACAGCAATCCTACCTAACCTACCCCAACTTTAATCCTATCCTAACTTCACGTTCTATTTTGTTTTATATAGAGTCAAAGTTGGCACCTCATGAAATTTTGTATTGCTGAGTTGGCAAGCGACAAGTGATCATCGACAGGTTAATGTATCGAATGTGCTTCGATTTGTATCGACACTTTGAGAAGGTTTTGTGCAGCAGTCCGTCGTTTGTTTTGCAACTGTTTAGTGCATCAAAGCAAGTGTTTTTCAAGTGATTCAAAAGGTATGTCATTTTCAAGTAAACTTAAGCTGTATTTTATATCACAAACTTGTTGCTACACGCCAAACTTTGTTCACCATTTATTTCCTTTTTTCTTTTGTAAGATTCACACAATTTTGTAAACAAACATTTGAAAATATTATAATATAAAGTTGTTGATATTGTTTCACTGAAAAATTGTTATGAATTTGATATTAATTATACCGTATTATTGTAGGTACCTTTTGATTGTAAGTCAAGAAAGCCAATCAATACCACTTCTGGACTTTATTATTTAACTACCAAGGACCTCTCAAACAACTAAAATAACAACATTTCTGTTCCACAATTCAATTTTTCTACAAAAAAAGCATTAACTATCGTATCGAACTGATGTCTATTTGTTCCTTGGAATTGAAGATTTAAGATATTTAATTTCTCGAATATGTCGACCAAGTAGCTCAATTTCATCAGAAATAAATCATCTCGGAACATCTTGGCTTCCGGTCGGTTTTCCTCTTCTAGAAAAGTGGCGATTTCATCTCTTAATTCATAAACACGTTGTAAAAATATACATGATAACCATCTTGCCTCGCAATAAAATAGTAACGCTGAATATTACAATATACACATTCAGGGTAGAGGTAGTAGGATCGACTCGACTGTGACAGGTGGGAACGAGATGCAACATTTATACTCGCCACGCAGACATTCTAGAATGGTCGAGACAAATCTATGCATTAATATTTTGAATATTGAATTGATTGATATATGATATATTTGAAAATTAGAACTGATGTACGCATTATGTGATTAAGTAAACTAAATTAAATAGAAATTAATATTAGGATTACAGCACGATTTCAGTGAAATTATTGTTTGGGGGGCGCGATGAAAATTGTGATTGAAAATTGGGTCGCAAATACTAAAAGGTTGAGAAACACTGCTTTAAAACTCTAATAGACAGTAAAGGCAGTTTATCACCTCGGAAAGGTGTAATAGAGTGCCAGAGGAAATTGGTTTTTACGTCTCCAAAGCTCCGGGCGAAGATTTAGCCTGTGAACTGTAATAAAGCCAATCTTATGGTTGAGTAGTGGTCATTAATCGGATGTCATATACACCATTGGGCCACAAAGCCCTTCCGAAATTCTCCCTTCCCTGCCGTCTTATAGAATAGAACAGAAAAGTGATTTGTCTTTGGGAGTTCTTCATACACATTCTCCATACACATTAGCCTGGCTAGGCTTCTTCTTCTATCAGCTCAACAGGCGCTGATGCTACCCTTGGCCTGCTCAACAATTGCCAACCATTTTTCTCGATCTGTCGCTTCTGTGACAGAGATCCTTAGCTGCCGAAGATCGGCACAACATCCCTCCATCGGCCCTTTGACCTACTGCGTTTACGCTGGCCATCCGGAACATTTTTGTACACCCTACAACAACAGAATATTGTCTATGAACTGGTCACTCTGCACTCTATCAGCACTCATCCTCATCACGTGGCCAAGGCATTTTAGCATCTTTATCTTGATGTGAGAGGAGATGCTAATGTCTTTGTAAAGCTGGAACAGTTCGCAATTTTTTCTTCGCCGCCACTGACCATCCTCACACAGAGCCCCCAGAATTCTCCTAAGAATTACTCGCGCGAACCTATCAAGTAGGTTGATATTTTTCTTGTTGAGGGTCCACGTTTCTCCACCGTATGTGACTACCGATCTTATTAGGGTCTTGTACAGCATAAACTTGGTGGAACGGTTAACAAGCTTGTTTCTGATTAGCCTTGAGATGGAGAAATAGGCTCTATTCCCAGCTGTTAATCTCTTTATAACCTCTTCTTCCTCCTCCAGGTTATCATTAATAATAGAGCCCAGGTATTGGAAGCTTCTCACTATTTCGAATCTGTAGGGGCCTATTTCATAATGACTCTGCCTCTGATCTAGCCTTTTGTTCAATACTATGATCTTGGTTTTCTCCTCGTTTACCTATAGGCCGATATTTATTGCTTCTGCATCCATTGCTTCAAAGGCCGTCCTTATGCTCTGCGGCCATGATTCCATTCCTTAGGTATGCTTTCTTCTTCGCCTAGATATGGCTATCAGTTTCTGCACTTACCTGGCAATTTCATGATGCCCTGCTTTAAACAATTCTGCGGGTAGTCCATCATTACTGGGTGATTTATCATTCTTCAGTTTACTGAGGATGTCTTCGATGTCCTCTACATCGGGTGGAATGATTTCCAAGTCGTTCTCATTTGTATCCAATGGTAACTGTGCATGGTCTTCCTGGCAGATTTCTGCACCTCTGGGGTTCAGCAGGCTCCTGAAATGCTGTCGCCACCTTTCTTATGCATCTTCTTCCAGCATTAGCATTTTACCCTGGTCATCTTTGATTAGGTTTCCTTTCCTATTTGGTTCGCTTTTAACATTATTCACGATCTGTAGTATTTGCGGGATTCGTTTTTGCTTTTTGAGATTTCAATGTCCTCAATTTGTTTCCTTAATGCCTCCCTCTTCTTGCTACTGACCAACATCTTCGCGTGCATTATGGCATCTTTGTATTCCTTGAAACTGCTCCTTCAAGTCCCGTTTTCCGACTAATCCACATTAATCTTTTTTCATTCCGTTTCTGGATTGCCCGTCTGCACTCTTCGTCAAACTAACAGTTACGTGAATGTTTTTTATTTTATCCACACACTTCTTTTGCAGCATGAGTCAATCCTATCCTAATACGCCTCCACCTGTTTTCAATAGTTTCTAAACCTTCACCAACTGGTACGCTCATGACTGACCCAAGAAACGTCTCAGCAAACCTAGCACCCCCTTCTTCCGTTCTGAGGCACTCTGTGTTCCACTTCTCACTCCGGAGCATTTGTTTCTTGTTGGCGCATTTTATTTTTTGGTGAAGTTTTATCAGCACTAAGTAGTGATCACTTTCGGTGCCGTCCTCCGCTTGCATATATTCAGGACTTCGTCCCTCATGAAAATAAAGAGAGGAGGGCTCAGATGGTCTCTCTGTTTGACGCATATCTTCATATTGAAGCGTCCAGACTCCTTCCCGTCAATTCTGATTTTTCCCTTTAAGCGTTTGTCGGAGGATCTGATGACGTCTATAAGTTCCCCAGGAACATTCTTTGCCTTCGGTGCATTCCATATTTCGATTCGTGGTACGGATCCAAAGCAACTTGAAGGTTCAAAAAAGCTATATATACATTTTTATATCGATCCCAGGCCTCTCGCCACATCAGAGCGTAGTGCTATCTCTATCCGGCCTGAATATCATTCTGTTTTGTTAGTAATTTACCGAAGGTATTTTTCTCATTTCTTTTAGCTTCACAGCTCTTTAACTAGTCATCACTCCATCCATAACCAATAGGTAGAAAAAGTTATGTTATATAAAGAATAAATGTATATATAAATTGCATGATGTTCTTTTAATTACCCGTTTTTGTTTGTTTCATGTCATGCGGGATCAGAAAAAAAAAAAAACACCGGCGCAAGCCGTCATTGAGTTGGGGTACAGAGTGCACACAGATGCGCACTCAGTCATTTAAAATCGATTTTTTTCGGGGGGAAAAAACCTGTAAAGCCCAATCTATGAGCCATAGAAAAATAATTTTGATATCATCTTAATCGCAATGAAGATGATACCAAACGTTTTCACCATTGATGTAGTAGGCGAAATATTGAGATGTCTATTTCGGATAGAAATACTTACATTGTTTCTCATATTTTTTAAATACTTAAATAAAAGCTATGTTGTGATTTTGCAGGAAGACGGAGTGTTAACAGTTTATTTACGGTCAAATATCAGAAACTCCATCATATTCACGTTTTGAACGCAATGAAATTTCTAGTTTTTACCTCAAAATAAATGAAAGCTAAAAATTTGTTTTTTCAACACCTAATTATTTCTTATGGTCAAAATTTAAATATAATACAAACATTTACGAATTTATATATTAAATAATAATGATCATATATATATATATATATATATATATATATATATATATATATATATATATATATATATATATATGATCATTATTATTAATGATATATATTATTATTATATATATATATATATATATATATAATATTATACAGTGTATATACATGGAATTTGATGAAATAAATACTGGACTATTTGTACACTGGTGTTCAACTTTTCTCTAGCTTTGGGCCAAATCGGAAGAGCTTTTCAAAAATATAGACGCTTAAAGAAAAATATGTTTACGCATGCCCAAGCGGAAGTAGTGCATGAAATTGAGCAAAGTTGAAACTAGACTATTATTTCACTAGTCTCCAACTTTGGGCCGAACCATAAGAACAGTTTTTGAAAAATGGGTGTCAAGGAAAACATTTTGCGTAACGTTAGCGCATGCGTCAGTGAAAGTGGCTGATGGTATCACACAAAATTCAGACGGAGTCATTTTTGCACTAATCGCAAACTTTCCTTCAACTTTGGGCCAAATAGGGCTAGCTGTTATTGAAATATAGATTTGTCAAGGAAAATATATTTGCGCACGCGCATGCGATAGTAGCGGATGGAATTTGAAAAAATTGATGTGGGGACATCTAGGTACCGCCACGCACGGTCACTGAAAATTCCAGCATAATCGGATTAACGGTAGTAGGTGTTATACCCGTCATATGGATTTGATATCTTCGGCACTGAGGAAGTAATAAACAAATAACAAGAGTAATTCCATTTTCAAAATCAAATTGTGCACACAGATGCAGCTGCATCCTTTCTAATATTTTATTATAAGTCTTGTTTTAATAAAAAAATATATTTAAGACCTTCAGTCGGCTGCGTTCAGAAGATATTTACTAACAAACATTGTTTATTGTGTTTATTTAAGTACTTAATCGGGATATTATTATTGGCTGAACAATAATAAGAAACAACTGTTGTTGATTACAAAGGAAATTCGCACCACGAAAAAACTATGTGAGTGGCTATATTAATTATAATGCCGAAAAAGGATTTACGATTTGCTAATTTGAACATAACGTCACTTACGGGAAAAGAGAGAGAACTGGTGGAGGAACTTAAAAGATGTAAGGTGGATATTATCGGGCTAAGTGAAGTAAAGAAGAAAGGAAATGGATTGGTAAAACTCCCAGAAGGGTACAGTATGATATATTCAGGAGTTAATGTAGGACAAAGAGCCAGAGAAGGTGTCGGATTCGTTCTGAAGGATGAATTATTTGATAGAGTAGAAGCCTGGGAGCCCATATCATCTAGGATTATTAATATGGGCATCGTGCTCTCAATTGGAAAAGTCTCCATGATACAGGTATATGCCCCTACTGAAGATTCTGCCACGGTAGATAAAGACCAGTTTTATGAAGACCTGCAGAGAACAGTAGACAACGCAAGGAATTGGAATAGAATGATCATAGTGTCCGGAGATCTAAATGCAAGAACAGGTCGGAATCATCAAACAGCCTTCGGAACGATGGGTATATGGGGAGGTGAAGAGTGCATTAATAACAATGGAATCAGGCTAATTGAGTTCTGCGTGGAAAATAATATGCTCATTAGAAACTCTTGGTATAATCATAAGACGATCCATAAAATCACATTTGAAAGAGGCAATGGAAGAGTTACCAGAAACAACATCATTGATTATTTTATCATCGACAGGGAACTCAGACAGTACTTTACAGACATTAAAGTTATACGAGGAGCAGAATTGAATACGCATCACAGGCTATTGGTAGCTTACTCCAAGATACTAAAACCGCTGAAAAAGATCGCCAAGTCATATAATAGGATAGCTGTCAACAAGCTAAGAGAAGAGGAAATAGAGCAGGCTTATACAAATCGCCTTCAAGAAGTTAATGGGGACGCAGATATTGACACTATTTGGGCGCAAATCAAATACAGTATACTCAAGGCAGCCGAGGAAGTATGTGGTTTACAGCAAATAAGACCTACTACTAAGAAAACTAGGTGGTGGAGCGAGGAAGTGAAACGGGTCATATCTGCAAAGAAAGAGGCCTGGAAACAGTACTGTAGAAGCAAGTCGCCAGGAGACTGGAAATTGTATATAGAGAAAAGGAACGAGTCTAAGAGAAAAGTTAAGGAAGCTAAGAGGAAAACTTGGGAGGAATTCGGGCAAGAACTGGATAAAAATTATAAAGAAAATATAAGGAAATTCTGGCACATCACAAGAGCACTAAGGAACAAAAAAGTAAAGCCTGTGAGAAGTATAAAAGATGAGCATGGCATACTGGTGACAGAAGACAAGGACATACTGGAGGTTTGGAGGAAATACTTTCAAGAAAAATTCAGAATGGAAGAAAGGCGGCGGAATTTTCGTGATTGCCGTAGAAGAGGTAGAATAACTGAACCAGAAGTCCCCGACATGGATGACACCATAGAAGAGGAGGAAGTCGAAGCAGCCATTGCTAAAGTAAAAATGGGAAAAGCGGCTGGGCCAGATGGGATTGCACCCGAATTTATAAAATATGGGGGAAATGAATTAATCAAGAGTCTCCAAACACTATTCCAAAAGATATGGGATTTCAAAAGAACACCAATAGAATGGGAAAATAACATCATTATCCCAATCCATAAAAAGGGAAGCCAAAGTTTATGCGATAATTATCGCCCCATATGTCTGTCATCAGTGGTATACAAAGTATATACTAGGATTCTGGAACAAAGATTAAGGAAATTGGTGGAACAGGATCTGGAAGAGGAACAGGCAGGTTTTAGGCCCGGCAGGCAGACACAGGATCATATATTTTCCCTGAAAATGATTATAGAGAAGGCATGGGATAGAGGTAAAGCAGTATACCTAGCTTTCTTAGATTTACGGGCGGCTTTTGAACATGTTCCTAGACAGGAAGTATGGGATGCATTGGAAGATAGGAGAATCCCACAAAATCTCATAAGTGCAATTAAGTCAGTTTACCAAGACCCAAAGGGAATAATAAGGCTAGCTGGCACTGAGTCCAGGTCGTTCCATTTCTTCAGGGGAGTTAAACAGGGCGATAGCCTAAGCCCCCTACTGTTCATAATTTTCATGGATGCCATTTGGAAATTTTGTAAAAGGAGGACACCCAGAGCAATAGTGGGATACTGGAATATGACCCCAGTGTTGGCACAGGCATTGCTGTACGCAGATGATGTGGTATTGGTGGCGGATACTGCTGAATCACTCCAGGTCGCTGTGGATGAGTGGCAAGAACTGCAACTAAGAAGCATGCAGATCAATGCCTCCAAAAGCAAGGTCATGTGTATTGGACGAAGGAACGAGGATCTTAGAATCACTTGCAATGGAGAGACCCTTGAGCAAACCGATACCTACTGCTACCTGGGAACAATGATCTGCAAGGATGGAAGAATAGACGAGGAGGTCATGAATAGAGTCCAAAAGGCCAATGGAATATTCTACCAAATATCCATGGCACTCATTGGAAAGCAGGAGTTGAGCAGGAAAGCGAAGATTCTGCTATTCAAATCAGTTTTTCTCCCAGTGCTACTATAAGGATCGGAAAGCTGGACACTCCTGGACCGTCATGCCAGCAGGGTTGTATCTGCGGAAATGAGATTCCTACGGAAAATATTAGGAAAAACCAGGCGATACCGCATAAGGAATGAGAGGGTGCGAGAGGAACTAGGAGTTAGATCCGTCCTAGAGACGATTGAAGAAAGACAGCTGAAGTGGTTTGGGCATGTCAACAGAATGGAGATGACCGTAAGGCCAGGTGGCTTCTAGAGGCAAGACCGAGAGGAAGGCGACCACAAGGCAGGCCAAGGCTCATGTATGCAGAATTGATTGAGAGAATTGGCACAAAGAAAGGATGCACCATGCCGGAGATGAGAAAGCTTGCACAGGACAGGGACCGTTGGACGAGATGGTCAGAGGCAGCTACTCCACGCTTAACAGCACTGAGAAAATAGTGAGAGAAGAAGAATGTCGAACATTTTTTTCTTAAAAATCAAACATTATTCTATGATTGGATTTGGAGTCATGTTACAAGTGCAAAAACTGAAATATTTATAATTAAATTGGTAAAATATTTCAGCTAACTAATCTATTTATCAATGGTGAAAATTTTTTTATTTTTTAAATATCTTGAAAAATAGGATTTTTCCGCCTTTCAACCACAGTGGGCCGGTGCGCTCATCATTAGGAATAGGTTAAGTCAATTGGCAAAAATAAATTCTATGTCAAACAGAAGAAGTGTTATCAACTATCTTAATTGCATTGCTTAAATTTAAGTTTAAAATTGGTAAAGCTCTATTAAAAAAGAAAAAAAGTTTATTAAAATAATAATAATATAAGTTTATAAAAAAAATTGAACAAAACAGAAATTAATTTCTCAATACAGTTATTCAATTGACAAAATCGTACATATCTACATCTAACCAAATGTACATATCATTGTTAGTCATTCATGCAATATAATTTTCCATTAGCTATAACTGCCAATTCATTAAGACGAAAAATTCAGGTGTGATACTTCTGCAATCAAGTAAGACTGAGATTTTTTTTTCTTTCAAAATCATTCCTAAATAATAAAATGTTTTAATTTTTTCATATAAAAATAAATTATTCTCTCCATAATAGTTAATAGAAAATAAAAATTGCACTAAAAATGGACACATGTTCTGATAAAGCTATAGTATAAATATATAGTAATTTAGAATAATCTATATAAAATATGCATTTTTATCACAGATATAATCACAATTAAGTCATAAAGATTATATGTGAACATGTGCATTGATATATATCATTACATGAATAAACATTAACATATAAACATAAACACAAAACTTATATAAGGTATATATATATATATATATATATATATATATAATACCTTCAAGTATTTTTTATATAAAAACTAATGTATTTATAAGATTGTAAGGTAATGATAATAATTACTTTCAATAATTATTAACAACAATAATTAAGGGTCTGCAGAAATTATAAAATACAATATAAATGTTCATCTACACACAATATAAATAAATCTTTAGCTCAGAGGTACAGAGTGGTAAGTGTATTTTTGTATTAACTAGTTAAAGAAAATTATCTACAATAAATAAACCATAGTTGGTCTCTATGATTTCTAGTAACAAATATAATTAGCAGTATTCTACTATAATTCAAACGAATATTATGAAAAAATCTCTGCTAAATATTTTGATAATAGTAGCTTACCACACATAACCTGTGAAGTATAGTTATCATTAATAATTAATTTTTATTTTTGATTTGATATCAAAGTGACTATACCAGCTATCGAAGAAAGCATTCCAAACAAACCAATTAAACCAGAACTCAGTTGTACATAATTCAATGCATAAAGCGGAATGAAAATATCACAACAATTTCTAATTACATCAACATAGAGGGTAAAATATATTTTAACATGAGACACTGTTGATACAGAATCATTATTATTTTTCTTATATACCTGCCACACTCTTTTTAACTCATAATAATTGTGAATTAAATTTAATATAATAGCTAATAGCCAATACTTATTGGCAGAAGAAGCCCATGCACTAGAATTCAACTGTAATAACTGCAGTCTCTTCATTAATAAAAAATGATCACAGAAAAGGTAACAACCGTTAGCAATTTTAGCTAATCCAGACAATCTATTTAATATGTCTTCATTATGAATATTCTTACTGGCTAAGTAGAAACTCTCCAATGATCTTCCAAATCTTAATACTAGAAAACATTAAAAGAAAAATTGTAAAAACTATCTAATCAATTTATTTAGTACAATTAATATACTAATTGTTCATAATATACATCAAATCTTTAACAATATCCATTAAAGACAATAAGTTTTTAAATAAAACCAAGAAAGTTACTTTTTTAAATTTAAAATGAATAAATCTATGACTTGCCATCCCTTCAAAAGTCAAGGTACTCAGTTATAACTGCGAGGCCAAGTGGACCTCTATCCACATCCAACTCTTTAGAAACCTGGGTAACTAAAACTATCTAGTAACCTAAGAATTGGAACCGTGTCTCCATTAGTAAAGGGCAACTTGTAAACTGATATGAAGAATTTATTTAAAATTTAACAACACATGACTTCCTTGTATACCTATTAAACTATAAATCGGTGGCTATTAAAAAACTTTTATTTGACATATTAATTTCTAAAATTGATAGGGAACCATTTAAAAAATGTATTACGAAAATTACAAACAGTCTGTTATGAACTACAAGTAAAGTACCACTGCTGGTTATCCAATTTTGTCAAAAATTAAGTGCGTCATTTATATTTACATAAAAGTCTTATATATCAAATTTAAGAATTTTTGCATTTAATATAAATTTTCATGAGTCTATTATTACCTTCAAGTAAAGTACCACTTCCGGTTTGCTAATTTTAACCAAAATCTAGTATGCTATTTATATTAATATATATGTCTTACATATACCAAATTTGAGGAGTTTTGCATTATATTTTAATATAATTTTTGATGAAAATCAATTATGACCTTTAAGGAAAGCACCACTTCCGGTGATCATGTAGTGATCAAAAACGGAGGTGCACAACTAGATTTTACAACGATCCCAAATAAAATATTTCAACTTTCTATGGCTAACCGTTTTGAGTTACGGTAGTTACAAACGAATGAACATATGTAAAGACGTTATGACGAAACTAGTCAAAATGGAAATTTCTGTTCAAATCTGAAAACCGAAAATTTTCGGGATTACTATACTTCCTTTACTGCGTAAAAATGAGTGATCATCAAATGAAAAAGTAATTTCATTTCTCAAATCATAAATTTCTTTTTTTTTAAGTTTTCTGCCTTAATATATTCAATCCCATTTCTGTTATAATACAAATCTTGAAAAAATCAACCCAGAATGGGGAGAGGGAGTTAATTTAAACATTACCAATATATGAATTAGCTTTCAAAAAAAGTTTATTAAACAGCTTTTGAAATTATTTTATATCAATTTTTTTACTGAATTATAAATTGTTTCGTTGTCACCAACATCATTGTATTAAGCATTTAAAACAAAAAAGCAGGTTTTATAAAACAACAATCATGTTTATAGCTTTAGCAAAATTAAGTAGGTAAGTAAGTAACATTAACTCACACAGCTACAACAAATAATCATAGACAATCCATAAGAACACAAAACTTACAAAAATAGAATTTTATAATGTTGTATAAGTGTGTGTTCCTATTTCCTGATGTACAAAAGATAATTTAAAAGAGACAATTATTAAAACATACATTTCCTGAATGTTCCAAGTTGGTACTCCAAAAATTTGTATTTATCCGAGGCTGTGTTTTTAGCAGATATGTAATCCAATAATCGGCATAGGTATTGAAAAAATCTGAAATTTAGAATGAAAAAAATTAACATTAAAAAATGTGTTCAATCATCCATTTAAGAATAACCATACCTAAATAAAATAGTATTTTTCACCTATTTTATTAATTTATTTGTTTTTATGATTTAATCTATATAAGAGTTATCAGAACAATAAGGGTAACTCTACATTTGAACATTTTAGCAGATTTTGATGGCCCTGTATCTCAGTATTTATTCCGAATTTAAGAAACTATTTCATATAAAACTTGCAGAGAATGTAACGTTCTTTGTTATCGGCAAAGAACCATTTTTACCATAAATGCACTGGAAGCGGTTTACTGAGGAATAACTGAAAAAAGTGCTTGTTCTTGGCGGTTTTTCAAGATGGCGGAAAACGCACAAGAAGTCGTCGAAAACTAGGATTTTTTACGAGAGTCAATACATCAACATACCTGAAAATCAGAATTAATCCACCTTTTGCAATTCAAAATAAAGGATAAACCTGGTGGTTGGGTATGGATGCTGACCACATCATTTTAAACATAATGGCGGTATTTTGCATTTTTGACTTGTGGCGGAGCATAGGCTTTTAAATGAAACTCATAAGCAAGACTGTTTACGGTACAACTTTACAATCGGAACGCGTTATCACTGGTTCCTGCCGAACTTACCCAAAGGTCGCCGGACTAGTACACTCTGGCGCCATTTGTGCTAGCTGCTTTGAATTCTATTATAACATTCGTATTCATTGGAATTATTAAAATTATTACCTAGCGAGCGGAAGTGCGACAGCTGTTTAAGCAGTAATAGTTGAAATTGTGATAAGACCCCGACCTCAACCGAAAAGGTTTGTTTTTGTTTATTTCTTGGGCGAACGTAGTGAGCGGAAGTCGACAGCACAAATAATTTTAAATAATATATAATTAAAGAAGTAATAATTCCAATGAATACGATAGTTACAAGTGAATACAAAGCAGTTAGCACAAATGTGGCTAGAGTGTGCTAGTTCGGCGACCTTCGTGTATTTTCGGCAGGAACCAGTGATAACACGTCTCGATTGTTAAGTTGTACCGTAAACAGTCTTGCTTATGAGTTTCATATAAAGACACCATAAGACCTTAAATTAGAGACTGATCAATCATAGTGTATAAATATCGGATTGTCCGGAAAATAATGCAGGATTTTGATTAAAAAAGAAAGATTTACAACAGTTTTATTTAAAATAGTCCCCACTACTATCAATACATTTCTGCCAACGTATTGACAACTTTTCCATTCCCTCGGAATAGAATTTCCCATCTTTAGAATTGATAAACTTCAAAACGCATTTTCTAATTAGAAAATTGGGTTTGAGAAGGCAATCAAGGTCCATTTTGGCCATTGTTGAAATCTTTCCAGAACATCTGTTTTTACATTTTCTCAATCTCCGAGAAAAGTTATTATTTTGTTGTAAAAATTTTTTTATTATAGATAGGCACTAACAAAAGCCACAATTAAAGCCCCAAAATATGTTTCTGAGATAATTACAAGTCCTGCAATAAAATTAATTTATTTTGCGAAAAGTTGTTGACCGACTTTATTCTTTGAATGCCATTTATTCTGTATTTTCAGATACTTAATATATTTATACTTCAGATATTTTTAGTACCATTTTTTGTTTTTCTGAAAACAATTTTTTTTACATCTTAAGCGTGAAAAAAACACTTTATGAATTCTTTTTTTACCATGTTGCTACATACCGATTTTATCTAAAACATATGCAATATGTTTCTACTATTTTTCTTCTAATTATCATGTTGAGAAAGTCCCGAGGCAATTTATTTTAAAAAATAAACTATCGCGCCTGGACTATATATTTAAATAACAATTATAGAGAAAGTGGACTGGAAAATAAAATAACATCCCACTATTCAAATTAGTATTCCTGAATGTAATGTAATCAATCCATTATGTATGCATACATAATAGATTAAAGACTACATTACGTGTAGTCAACACATCCATGAATTGCACGTACATATATATAGCACACATAATGGAATAAAGATAATATTACCTTCAGGAATACTAATTTTAATAGCGAGCGATATTTTCAGATTCCAGTCCACATTCTCTAAAATTGTTATTTCAATAAATCTCGGCCTCTGTTGAGAGTAATATTTTGTATGAATCTTGATCCATTACAAGATTGGTTATTATGTATTTTGCACTAAACTGGACTAAAAAATAGTTATTAAGGCGAAACCAAATCTTTTTTCCAAAACTTTTTTTGCTATTTGGACATTTTTGGCAGACAATTTTTTTACGATCTAGGGCGTCTCTAGTTTTATGTGTGCTTGAAAAACATCATATCTAATGCGAAACCACTGCATATCCAGCTTTTTTCGTTTTATGCAGATTTTCATGTCCACGTAGCTCATAAAACTCATAAAATAAAAGTTATAGAGCATCAATTTTTTAATTCGGTCAATTTTACATCTTGAAATTCGTAAAATGGCGATCTCCGGCAATTGTCATATTAGTCCAGTAGAGATATAATTTTCGAATGCAAAAGGTGGATTAATTTTGATTTTCAGGTATGTTGATGTTTTGCCTATGCCGTAAAAAATCAAAGTTTTCGATATCCTCCTTGTGCATTTTCTGCCAACTCGAAAAACCGCTAAGAAAAAGATCTTTTTTTTTTTTTTTGTGATCCATGCACGAGACCCATGGCGCCTTCTGGCCTAGACTCTGCACACGTGTTTTTATGTCAAAAATGAAAAATGCCCTGCCATGGTTCACGTGACATCGCGTGAAATGGCAGGGCATTTTGTTTATGGTGAGCCGCTATTTTGTTTACATTGATCTGGTCAGCATCCATACTTATTCACCAGGTTTATTCCTGCTCCCATTGAAGGGTCTGATAGCCATCTTGTAGGATATGAATGTACCCGGCCGCCATTTTGCTTTTTATACGCCGCCATTTTATTTTTTATAAGCCACCATTTTGTTTTCTGCTGTTAAAAAGGCTGACGGTTTTGTAGTGGCTGAGTGTACCCGATCGCCACTGAAAAACAAACAAAAAATCGCCACTGAAAAACAAAATGGTGACCGGGTAACAGTTAGCATCTACAAATCCTAAAGCCTCACAAACATCAAAATATAAAATGGCGGCGTAAGTAAAACAAAATGCAAGTCGGGTACACTCAGGCTTTTCAAAACCTCGAGCTTCTCAAACAGCAGAAAAACAAAAGTGCGGCCGGGCACACTCAGCCTTTTCAAAATCTTAAGTATCTCAAACAGCAGAGAAACAAAATGGCAATCTGGTACAATCAGCCACTACAAAACCGTCAGCCTCTTTAACAGCAGAAAATAAAATGGTGGCTTATAAAAAATAAAATGGCGACGAGGTACATTCATACTCTAAAAGATGGCTACCAGACCCTTCAATGGGAGGAGGGGATAAATCTGGTGGGTAAGTATGGATGCTGACCAGATCAATGTAAACAAAATGGCGGCTCAACATAAACAAAATGCCCTGCCATTTCACGCGATGCCACGTCAGGGCACAGGTCAGAAGGGGCCATGCGTCACATGACTAAAATACGTGTGCAGAGTATAGGCCAGAAGGCACCATGGGTCTCGTGCATGGATCACAAAAAAAAAAAAAAAAGAGCCTTTTTCTTAGCAGTTTTTCAAATTGGCAGAAAATGCAGAAGGAGGATATTGAAAACTTTGATTTTTTACGGCATAGGCAAAACATCAACATACCTGAAAATCAAAATTAATCCCTCTTTTGCAATCCAAAATCATATCAATAGTGGGCTAGCATTCCAATTGCCAGAGATCGGGATATTACGAATTTCAAGAGGTACAATTGACCGAATTAAAAAAATTGATGCTCTGTAACTTTTATTTTATGAGTTTTTCTCTTAGAATAATCATTTCCAAGTTACAGATTCATGTATAGTACTCTATCCAAGTTGGAAAAACTGGCTGTTATTTGACCATAGCTTTCGACCTCACCACTTAACCAAATGTTATACCATAATTTTTTCGTTTTAATTTTTATAGCATTTCTGCGTTTGTGCATGTTTGCACCAATAGAAACAAGTTTAAAAAATGAAAGCTTCTATCCCACTTTTTGCATCATAGTTGTGCACTTTATAGATGAGAGGTGTACTCCAGGAGGGTTTTCCGACACCAGAGTGGATCCACGGCTGATATAACAGATAATACGTTTCCGGTCTATAGCAAGGCTCAAACACGGGCCTGGTTTCCAGAATCTGGGAGTAAGGAGTTCAGTGCCTTAACCACCAAGCTGTCCCACTCCTCAATAAAATATTAATGAAATATACATGAATAATTAAAATTAAACCATCTTATCAATTTAGATCAAGATAACATGCTACAAAAAACCCTTAATAGTTCTCATGTTCATTATTCTACATAAACAAATGTTTTCATATTTAATAAGAGAAAGATGATCAGGACCAGAAGAATAATGAAATCTTTAAATGTGAAAACAAAAGTAAAATAATCAATGTAAACATAAAAATTGTTGCCACTAATTTTTACTGGCATTCAACTTAAGTGGGAGTTTTCAAACAGCTTTATTTATTGTTGGTTGCTCTGCCGATATTTCTTATTTCTCTTTTTTTTTTCTAATTCAGTAAGAATGCAAGAGCACATGTGATTAATTCCTTAAAATTCATTTTAATATTTTGTCCTCTAATCAAATTATAATAAAAGAAAATAAATGTTAAAACTTTAATAGAGCTTGATTAAAATAAAAACATTATCTTTTTTTTTTCTATTTCAAAGGTAAAAATGGAAATTCACAATTAAAATAAATATGTTCTTTAATAATATTTGCCTATATTTATGCAAGACAAGAAAGCGGCAAAAGTGGCACAACAATAACATTAATACATCACGCCAACATTAAATCAAATCCACACAAACTATTGTTATAAAGAAAATAAAAATCTAAAAATTACACTTCAAATATAAATATACCAAAGAACCATATCTTTAATAATTTATAATAAACATAGAAGCTAATGTAAATAATTAGTAAATTTGGATCTTTCTAAAGTAAATATGTTAGATAAAAATTAGTTGTTATCAAGATTATTTAGAGTTTACACTGGTTTGGACTTGGGTTTAACCGAATAGTTCTCATAATTCAATGATAAGGATAAAATAGATTAACTAAAAGTTGTATAAATGGAGAAAGAATAGTATATTATATTAAAGATACTAACTTGCAGCTCCAAGAATATTGGGAATATAAATAATTATAACCTCAGCATCCTAATGTTGCTTTAAATAAACTTTTCCTTCAATAATAATCAATATTATTTTATTAAAGTTACTTTAGTATCACAAAATATTCATTAATAGTTACCTGGCTGTTTTATCTCGACCATTAATGTGATTTAAAACTCCCAGAACAGTCATCTCAGAAATAAACTACTAGCCAAGTACTGGATTTAAAATGTAATTTTATCTATAACACCGCATAAAGTGGATTCAGATTTGATCTAAAAATATTATCTTCGGTAATATCATACCAAAATAATTATTTCCAACTATGCTATAAAGACCTGTAATGTCAATAATGATAAAGCACTTATCCAAATACCAGCATTTCAAATTAGCCTCCAATATATTTCATCGTTCAAAATTATTACTGTCCAAACAAAAAGATATCGACATATATGCACTACTAACGCATCTGCCGGAATCTTAGAAAACTAGATCCTGCTTAGGTAAATTTCAGTCTGCTGATTCCTGCTTATCAATTTTCGTCCTGGGTAATCATTGGGATCTAGGATCAATGGCAATACAGCAAAAATTTCAATTATAATATTTAGATTATCAATGGCCTCTGACACCTTGGAAAAGCTGTTCTAGATATTTGAAAATAACTTAATATGATGCGATGAACAATATACTCCCAAAACTGCCAAGATACTGTGAAAAACATAAATTTACCATCGGTTTTTCATCCGAACATTCGCATCTCGTGCATCTTATCACTGTTATGGATTTATTATCTCTGAGTGGTTATTTATTAGGTTTCAGTAGATACTTACTTAAGTACTTCATTACGTGCTTTTCCGCAGCTGACTATTCTGAGGAGCATTCTTGAAAACTCTAGATGCTGGACCAATTGTCGTCTCCTTCTCCAATATGGGTTTCTTCTTCCAAATAATAACATTTATTCAAAACTCTTCTTACGTATATGTTTCATTCGCATTTCGCCCTTCGATTTATGATAATGGCCTGGTCCTCAGAAATTCAGGAGACATGGTATTATGACCAATACAACCTCGGTTGGTTTAATTAATAATCACTTTCACTGGTATCAGAAAATGTTTTGACTTTATCGTTGCATTTCTCACCCGATCTACTCTCGTTTTCCATACAACTTTTCTAAGATACCTTACCTTTATTCCCTGAAGTTGGCTCTTATGCCGTCTCTCTTTCCTCACGATACCCATATAGTTCAGTGTGCATCATCCTGAAATTTGTTGTCATTCAGTAGGTTATAGAAGTATATTTTCCATTTAAGGGGCTAGTTCACATTGAAGCCGCTATCCGGTAGCGGTATGCGGCAGCGTACAGTGAAAAATTGTTACGTAGTACTGAATCATCCTGTTCAAACTAATGGCGGTCACCCGTGTTAGCCTTTCGTTTTTGCATATTTGCATCCATATAAACAAGTAAAAAAAAGGAAAGCATCATAGACACTTGTTTTGACCCTCTACTGACTGGCCTATCAATAAAAAATCAATAATTAGGGGAAACACTGATGGGTAAGCCAAGCATATGTAAAGAAAAAATTTTTCTTTTATTGCGATTATGGTTTGTAATCAAAAGGCAAAATGGTCCAAATAAAGTATTTATAACTAAAATCAAGAATTAACCCAACCTAATAGGTTTTTGATCAGTTCTTGACCAATCCATGCTACTTCATCTATAACCACATTTTTATGCGTTATAAAATAATTATCTTTCTACATTAATAAACAAAAGATTAGACATAAGACAGAAAATTAGACATAAGACAGACATTGGCACAAATAGACATAAGTCGATTTTTCACTATTGTAGGTTTGGAAAACCGCTACAACTTTACAATCTTAACGCGTTGTCACTGGTTCCTGCCGAACTTACCTGAAGATCGTCGGACTAGCAAATTCTAGCGCCATTTGTGCTAATTAACTGCTTTGTATTATATTATAACATTCGTATTGGAGTTATTAAAATTATTACTGCCTTAATTACATATTATTTAAAATTATTAGTGCTGTCGACTTCCGCTCAATACGCTTGCTCAAGAGATAAGAAACCACAACGGATCCTTTTCAGTTGAGGTCGGGGCCTTACCATAATTTCAATTATTACTGCTTAAATTAGAGCACAGCTGTCGACTTCCGCTCGCTACACTCGCTCAAGAGCAATGCAAACCCCCAAAGTTCCTTTTCAGTTGAGGTTCTTTTCTGGTTTCAGAAATGAGGTATACAGTATTTGTTCACTCTATTTGAATTCACTTAGCTTAAGTAGGGATTCTGGTGCTTACTTTAGATAAATGTATGTTGTTTGGATTACCGAATTTAGTTGAGGAAAACATTAAGTCTAATGAATATTATTCTCGAAAAAGATTAATGAACAACAAATTATCATTAATGAATCTAAGACTGAAATTATTATTTACTTTCTACAATTAGAAACTTTTTGGTTCTTCTTTCGTTTTCTTCTAGTAGATTAGTTGATTTTGCTATCTAGTTGGCATTGAAAATTGCATCTGTAGAATAACCTGCATTTTCAAGCAGTTTGTTTTCTTGTTTATCTGTTTGGTTTTTTTAAAGTTTTTTTTTAGTTATTATTTAGTTTGTTTGGTTATAAAACTTAATATAAGCTTTAATTTGATCCTATGTTTAAGATGAACGTTATTTTCAAACTGTTATCAGTTTTTAGTTTATTTGTTTTATACTCCTCTGGTGGAGAATCTTCATTCAATGAGAATCAACACAAAAATGATATTTCACAAAGTTCAAGTGAGGATAATTCTCCTAAGCACACAGTTACTGAAGTTTCATCTTCCTCGAAGATAAATTCTGGTACAATAGTAGTAATATTATTACTTTTTATTCTGTTATTTATATTAGAGCCCATATTTCAGGAATTCTGTCTGATCAATTAACTCATAAATACTTGTTATCTAAATCAAGACAAATTGATTGTATGATTTCTAATTGGCTGGAAATATGTTATTGATATGGTTTAATTAATCTTTTATTAACCATATAATATTGTTATTAATTTGTTTTAATATAATAGGATTCACTGGCATCAGTTTTTTTTTTTTAATTTTCTCATTTACTAGCTAATTATTTGGAATGCCTGTTTAATGTGGCTCTTGTCTGTTGTTGATTTTAATCATTACATGTAGATATTTTACATTTCAGTGTTCTCTTCTTTTTGAAATTGGTTATTTTAAATGTTTCACCTCGTTTTAATGTTAAGATATAAATCCTTTTTTGTTAATCGTAAATCTTAGTGTCACTCTAATACTTAGTATTCTCGAAGGGAAGTAGACTGATTTCAAAGTTCAATTCAAGTTTAATTCACGTTCATTTTCAGGTTTAATTCTTTATAACATTTACTTGAATAGTTTTGTAAACAAACAGGTTTCCCTTCAAAGAAATTTGGAACTTTGTATGAAAACGTTTTAGGTAATTAGTGCCCTCGGAGTGCGTCTAATCAAATGCATTTTTATTTTCCAATAATTATAACAATTAAAAGTAATAATAATAATAGTATTCCATTAATTTTTTGTTTTAAATAATATTTTTTGCTGTTTTTTTATTTAATATTGCCACTCTAATACTTAACATTCTGCAATGAAAGTAGAATAATTTCAAAGTGATTTTAATTCCCTTTAAAGTTTACTTGAATAGTTTTATAAAAAAAAAAATGCTTTTCTCCAGAAAAAATTGGAACTTTGTAAAAAATGTTTCATTCGATTAGCGCCCTCAGATCAAAAAAGTGCCTGATTTAAATTTGTCTTAAAATTTCATTTCCTATCAGAATCCGTAAAAAAAAAAAAAATTACTCCATCTCATTAGAAATTCCAGAGTTGTTTCTAGGTGTGCTAGAGAGGTACTGGAGAAAGTTAAGGGGTTGAAAGCTCAAGGAAACTTCAGGCAGCACAGTTGTGCCCCACCAAGTTTTACTCCTAAATTCCAAAAATTAAGGATTTTATGGGGAATGTCAACCGAGTCGTGAACACCCTGTATACATACTGGGTGTATCAGGATAGGTGGACCTATAAAAATAGGTGATTCTCAGGGCCGGATTTAGGGAGGCAAAGGGGGCACTTGCCCTGGGCGGCAGAATTTAGGGGGCGCCATTTTAAGTTTTTTTTTAAAGTAATTTTTTACATTAGTTTATGCACAATTTTAATTAATACAAAAGAACAAAGCTCGGTACAACTATAAAGGAGCGGCGCACTATCAGAAGAGTCTAGAGACTGAATCAATTGTCGTCTGACTAGCGATCCCAGGGTCCATTCTCGTTAACTACGTGCCTCCTTTTCCACACTTTCTTATAAATTTGGTTTTATGCTCACCGCTTAAAGCTGTTTTTTTACAAGCAATTTTTCAATTGCTATGAAAATTCATATTTAGTAGTTTTGGGGGGTGCAAAAAACGAATATCAACTTTCTCTCCCTAAAAAAAATATTTTGCCCCGCTTTGTTACGTCGTGACAAATTTTATTCTAGTTTGCACCTATTTATGACAGTTAATGGGTAGTTTCATGTTTTTTAATTATGAATTTAATCATTTATAATCATAATGGATAATAATAACAATATTTATTTTTGTAGAAAATTAAATTAATTATTTAAAACATTCAATTGCGATAGTAAAGTGGTAATTTTATGGTTTTTAATTATGAACATACTTATTTACCTTGTTTTTAGATAATTAAATTGGAACTAAATTAATGAAATTAATTATTACAAATGTTTATTAATCATGGCCTTGAATTATGAAGATCATTTTAAAAAAACATTACTTGATTAATTATTATTTAATTGTATAAAAATAAGTGAAATACTTATATTCGTATGTGAAAAAGGGGAAGAGGTACAACTATAGAGGAGCGGCGCACTATCAGAAGAGTCTAGAGACTGAATCGAGTTTCGTCTCACTAGCGATCTCAGGGTCCATTCTTGTTAACTACGTGCCTCCTTTTTCTTATAATTTTGGTTTTATGCTCACCACTTAAAGCTGTTTTTTTACAAGCAATTTTTCGATTGCTATGAAAATTCGTTTTTAGTAGTTTTGGGGGTGCAAAAAACGAACATCAACTTTGTCTCTCCCTAAAAAAAATATTTTACCCCACTTTGTTACGTCGCACAAATTTTATTCCGAGTTGCTACACCCATTGTGATTTAATTTTGTTAGATTCTAGTTTGCACCTATTTATGATAGTTACTGGGTAATTTCATGTTTTTTAATTATGAACTTAATCATTTATAATCATAATGGATAATATTAACAGTATTTATTTTTGTAGAAAATTAAATTAATTATTTAAAAAATTCAATTGCGATAGTAAAGTGGTAATTTTATGGTTTTTAATTATGAACATATTCATTTACCTTATTTTTAGATAATTAAATTAGAACTAAATTAATTATTACAAATGTTTATTAATCATGGCCTTGAATTATGAAGATCATTTAAAAAAAAACATTGCTTGATTAATTATTATTTAATTGTATAAAAATAAGTGAAATACTTATATTCTTATGTGAAAAAGGGGAAGATGTTAAGTACATTAAAATAAAAAGTAACTTTTTTCTTTAAAAAAACAAACAGTTATATCCAGATAAGAATCAATTTGCAAACTGTGAAACAGCTTTAAGCGATGAGCATAAAACCAATTTATAAGAAAGTGCTGAAAAAGGAGGCACGTAGTTAACAAGAATGGACCCAGAGATCGCTAGTGAGAGACACTCGATTCAGTCTCTAGACTCTTCTGATAGTGCGCCGCTCCTCTGTAGTTGTACCCAAAGCTCAAACTTACAGACTCACGGCTTTTTGTTTGGAATCTTCCTACTGTATCTCCACAATTTTATTAATTATAGTAGTCATGTAAAACAAGTGCAATCAATAAGAGTTACAATTCAATATTCCCCGTTTGAAATGGAAGACACGAGAAAATGAGGCAATCGTCAGACAATGTTGTGCATTGTTTCATAGTGTGGACGCCTCAGAAGGCGAGTTCTCCAGTTATTCTCTTTGAGCATCCTCCGCCCGATTTATTTTTTATACTCATGATGTGACAGAGAATTTGTTATTTATTGGGGAGTTTTTGCTTGGCACCTTTTTTTGTGGGAAGTGACTGATCCCGAATATTAAATTGTATCAAGAAAAAAATATTTATCGAAAATCTGGTCCAACTATTTATATAAAGTGTTCATAGTTATACTATAACTGCAACCGTTTTGAAAGATCCTGTGCAAAAATGTCACGCATCCACAAACGAAAAAGAAACAGTAAGGGGTACCATATTATCCGCACCTCAAATCAGAGGCACCAATTTCACTTTTTTGATAAAATTGAATTTTGCCCATTTGGTGGTTGGAGGAGCGCAAATTGGAAATTGATAGTGTATGACTAATATATAAAGATAGTAATTACCATTGAAATTTCTAGCAGAGGTAAGTAAAAAACAAAATGGTTTTCCACATCGTCCGTACCACGTCCAACTATCGAATGTGAAAAGATGCGATTTTCATGTTCGTCACTTTGAAACGCATTAGGCAAGGCACGTATTGTGGCAAAGTCGAGAAAACCTAACCTAATCCCCAAAAGAAACAAGGAGTCAACACTTGAAGATCATGAATTCAAGATTGCGTGCCTTAACTAGTGCGTTTCAAAGTGACTAATATGAAACCACATTTTTTCACATTCGATAGTTAAGCATGGTAGGCATTATATTACCACCTCTTCCTATATTTTTTTAAAGTTATTTTATATTAGTAAATTCTCAAAATTTCGTCTGAAAAACTATTTTGAAAATTATGTGTTAGTAGAATATATCAGTTAACTATCAATCAATAACAATAACAAAACCCAGTACCAATTAATTTTATGGAATGGGATTGAGGCAAATCAGGTGCTCTCGACTTTTCGATTTCCTTTTTTTTCTATACAATCCCGATTACTATTGCAGCTTGTATGCATCAGCCCTATGTTTACCTATGTGGTCTTTCAGGATGTTAAATAGCCGCCCGGAGGTTTGGTCTATGGACGGTCTGCTTCGGGGAAAGACATATAGGTCCTCGTGTACCTGCTGACTCCGAACAGTGGGTCTAGACCGATTAGTCACTGCCCTTGAGCACGAGTGAGTCGGTGGGAAGGGTACTGACGAATAGGCCCCAAATTGACTGGTTATGGAGCAATAGGCAGCCTGCCGCTGCACCATGGAAAACCATGGTTTGCAGCAACGTGAGATTGGGTAACCCCCTCCAGGCTGTATTAACTCCTGCAAGCGATAAAAATGTCTGTAAGAAGACCTCATCACGTGGTCAAAGATCTGCATTGTCTATATCCAATATATCAAGTCTAGAATCCAACAGAAAAAAAAAATATATGTGGAGTCTCACCTACACAAAATATTCACTTATACGAAGGGAAATTCAATCCCCAGGTGTAAATATTATTCAGTTATACGAAGAAACCATGGCTTTCCAATGAAATGTTTCTTGGTTTTAGATTCCTGAAGGAAGTGTTCGCTGGTTTTCCATGAATCGTTTCGGTGCTTGCGGTCTGCTCCACAGTGTGTCAGTGACTCATCCCCTTTAGTTCACAAAATTCTCGCACTCCCTTAATTTTGTCAGTACCGTAAGTCATTTTGTTATGCATGCACCACCCTTTATCACAAATTTATTCTATTTTAAAATGAATAAAGAATGAAACATTCTCTTGAAGAGAAAATTGAAAGAAGTTGAGAACAACCCGAATGAGACGAAAACAGCCATGGCAAAAACTGAACTTCCTTTTTCACAGAACCACAACTGTAAATCAATCAAATCTACAACATTTGAGCTGTTAAGGTCATGGGCAATTTTATTTGTTTCACATTAGTTTTTAAGCTCCTGCTTAGGAACATCAAAGTGTTTAATTTTATCTTTCCTATCTCTTTCGATTAATTTTTAAACTTTAAAAAAATAAAATATAACCTTTTACCATATTTTTTGCATTTAAAGAAGTTTATGAACTATAGAAATAGTACAGTAATTTTAGCAAATGTGGTTTTAAAAAAAACAAGATTAGAAGAAAGATTTTTTTTCTATGTTGAATTAAAGTTTATTCATTTCTAACATAAGATTTGGTGGTTTCCAAAGATTGCAAAATAACACAGAAAGGCCTTAAGGGGGATGGATGTGGGCTCCCTACTCCCAGCCTCATTACATACAGAGCTCTAACATTTTTCTAACCTTAGATGCGATTTATGTTTGTTTTTTTCCTCAATCTCCGATCTTTACCGTTTGTTTGTTTTCCCCGGTTATTTTATTTTTAAAATGGATTAAAAAATGAATGATATTGCCGGGGAGGACGATATGACAACCCCAGCGCTTTCGGATTGCCACAATTTTAGGAAAACGATAATCCATAAGAAATTTCATAAAGGTGGCACTCAAATTTCATAGTGGTAATACCATCTCCTGGACAAAATTAACCTTTTGGGGGCAAAAGAAGCTGGAGGAAAAAATTAACATTTCAAAGCCAAAAACTATCATGATGGATTTTGATGCATGCAATTCGGATTTTGATTTAGATAGATATCTAATGGGTACATATTCATTAAAAATCTTTTTAATGACAATTTTGCTTCTCTCAGTTAGTTTTTTTAGAAGACATCGTTGAAAACATCACAAATAGAGCCATTGTTTTCCTCAATAGTGCTGGTATCAATAGTTGAATATATTGCCAGTATTGTGGATTATTTTATTACTTTTTTTTTTTGGAATTAACCTCTCACTTGAACTTCATTCGATCTTGCAGAAATTTCATCTATACCGCTTCGTAACGGCCCTCCCGTATGTAGTATTTCTCGCTTTGGATTTTGTTGAAAGTTTCTAAATACTTATATAGAAATTAGGCCCACTCTGTAGTGTTTTAGTATAAATCTGATATATTGTACGAAGACAACAATTAAATGTGAAGAGTATTTGATAGCAATTTCCGATGTGATGCATAGAACTTATGAAAAAAATTGATATCAATAAAAATCAAGGTCTAGTTCAATCGTCATTTGATGCTACTAAAATTAGTAGAATGTGCGGCAAAATATTCACATCATTAAATAAATAAAGTATAAAGTAAATATAAAGTATTAAAAATGTCGATCTGTTTTTATTACTATTAGGAATGCATTAACAGAATATAAGATTTTGGAATTTAAAAAATTTTGTATAAGAGGTGAAAAACAATTATAAGCAGTGGTTAATTGAAAACGTAGGTAAAATTTACTTGTCTATAATAAGAATAACATGTCAGAGATTTAATAGAAATTTATTAAAAAATAAATTGTGACACAAATTCATTTTTAAGGAAAATAAATTTTTGTTGCCAGTAAGCTTCAGTAGTTTATATGATTTATCACCTAAGGCTCAATAAAAAATTGATTAATTTAATAATAATAATAATAGGTAATATGTAACAAATTAGTAGAAATAATAATAACAATAAAACAATTACTAATAATTATGATGTCAATAAACTTAAGAACAACAGAGTAGTTATCACTTGTAGCCTCTAATAAAGTTTAGATTTTTTTTTTTAATTATAGTAGACAAAATATATAAAATCTACTTCATGTGCTTGAAAGCTGATTGAGTTGTTGATAAATCTGCGTTAGCTGGATGCTTTTATGTTATAAAATAAAGAAGTCAGAGATATTTGGAACAAATAAGGCTATTTGATCCTATAGAGCCCCCTCCTCTCATTTTATACTGGGAAAGCCGCTCTGTGTTATTATGTACTCTATGATTGTTTCTAGCATAATTTTCTTACCAATCTAATATTTTATTAATTCTGCCAAAAATGCTTCCAAAAATTGTTAACATTTTCGGCTAGTTGGTCAAGATCGAGGTTATTCCTGTCTGCCACTAAATTTGTATTATGATTACTCAAGAGAAATAAAAATAACTAGATGTGCAATATTGTTCATTTATTATTCAAGTAAATTGTGCAACTTTAACCCTTAATTTGGTGGTGTATCTTGCTAGATACAAGGTTTTCCCCGATTTTTAGTTTAAATTTGTTGTCTCTATTTTAGTTCCTTTAACTTCTGTATCTCTCTTTAGGCATTGTAGTTTAACGTCCATTAGTTTCCAACACTATTTTGCCATAGAAGATTGTTTATTTTCGAAATTGTTACAGCGCATTCTGCCACAGATAAAACCACAGAAATAGTATTGGCCTCTGGTTGGTTAAGTTTTCAGTTAGGTTTTTATCATTTATTCTCTAAATATATCAGTTTAAAATTATGATTCTTATATATTGATTTGTAAACATTGGTTAAAGAAAAGAATGAATTTATTCACTTGATATTTACCTAGAAAATTACATTCTACTGTCTGTATCCTGTAGGTTATATTGCCAATTCAGCTGACGGTATGTGCATTTTTGTTTGGATCAATTCATAAGTTGAAAATCATTATTTCAATAACTATTATTAAAATAATAAACCCACAAATTTATTAATTTCAAAAAATTGGGTATAAACCAAGCATATTTGACTTCAAATAAAAATGTATTGAGTTTCTTATTGTTTGTTTTATTATATTATATTTAACTCATCTGTTTTATAACGTTTTATTAATATATTATGTTTTATTGAAAAAAGTTAAATGTTTTAGTTTAGTATCAATTATTGCTTTTCGTATATATCAGTTAGGATCACTATTTAATATTTTAGTTAGTATATCTGTTTAATATTTTAGTTAGTATCAATATTCAATCAGTTTAGTATCAATATTGTTTATAAATAAAAACTTTGATTACTTGAATTTTTGTTTCATTATACCCACCGCTAATCGTAAACTCGCTTGTTTGGCAATGTATCCTACAAGATATATGCTCCATATCTGAGCCAAAATTTTTAAGTCTTTAAAATTAGTTTATCTAGACCTCAAAGAGCAATTTTTTTAGTCTGTTAATTACATTCTTGCCAAAGTAAGGGTTAAGAAAAAAATAAGGCCTCTCAGGCATGATAAAAATTTTTAGCAATTAGGAATGACACTAAAAAATGTTAATTAAATTCCTCCCCTCCAAAAAACTGGGTAGGACACATATGATCAGTCTCCAGTTAGGCACATTTTTTTTTTCTTTGATTAGATACAATGTGTTTATATTGTCACCTACAAACATAATAAATATATATATATATATATATATATATATATATATATATATATATATATATATATACATACATACATACATATACTTTCTTTAATTCATTTACTATTAAAAATTAAAAAAAAGTTGATGATCATAATGAGACTATTATATTATAAACTATTATAAAAGTTCAATACACTTGCAATTAATTATATAGACTAAAAATGTCAATATACATACATACATCTTCGGCTCTACAGCCCAGTCCGGGCCCTGGCCTCCAGAAGAAACTGTCCCCACCGGTCTCTATTCCTGGCCATCGTCCACCAGCTTGACGCCCCCCAGCCGCACCGCGTCCCTTCCAATCTGGTCTAATCATCTTGTCCGAGGTCTTCCTACTTTTCTTTTTCCCACTGGTGCATGGTTCATTATCCTCTTGGGAATACTATCTTCAGCCATCCTTTGTACATGATCAGCCCAACGAAGCCTGCTGATCCGGATAAATTTTACTGCTGGGACATCCTTATACTTTTCATACAATTCCCGGTTGTGCCTTATTCTCCAGGTGCCATTTTCTTTGATGGGCCCATAAATCCTTCTGAGAATTCTTTCGAAAACTGCGATCTTCTGTTCATCGACTTTCTTTAGCACCCAGCATTCACAACTGTATGTCAGTATGGATCTGATGAGGGTCATGTAGAGTGTAGCCTTTGTGTCTTTATTTATTGTTTTTGTTTTAAAGAGCTTGATTATACCGTAATAACCCCTCGTGGCGGCTATGATTCTCTTTTCTATTTTTTTGGAGAAGTTATTGTCAGTATCTACAAATGACCCTAGGTACACAAATCCCCAAACTGTTTCGAACTTGTATCCACCTATTTCTATGTGTCGATCACGTACCTCAGTCCCTGCAACCATATACTTTGTTTTGGCTTCGTTTATTACTAGCCCCATTGCTTGAGCAGATCGCTCCAAAGTTTTAAAGGTTTCTTTCATGCCTGATTCCGATCTACTGATTATATCAATGTCTTCGGCATAAGCCTGAAGCTGTATGCCCTTATTGAAGATATGCCCGCCTATTTGTATCTGCGAATCTCTAATCACTTTCTCCAGACCTAGGTTGAATAGAAGGTACGCCAGGGCGTCACCCTGCTTCAATCCATTCCTTGTTTGTAGGGGATCTGATAGATGGTACTGGATCTTAATTTGACATTTAGAGTTGGATATTGCCACTCTTACCATTCGGACCAGCTTGGACGGTACATTCATCTCCCTCATTGCCTTATAGAGCATCTCTCGAACTATAGAATCATACGCGACGTAAAAGTCCACAAACAGATGGTGCAGCGTCTCCATATTCCAGCGTCTTTTCCAGGATTAACCTTAACGTGAAGATCTGGTCAGTCATTGATCTACCTCGCCTGAACCCACACTGGTAATCCTTGATAATATCCTCTTCATAAGGAAGAAGTTGAGCAAATATTATGTTGGACAACATCTTGTATGCTGTATTCAGCAAAGAAATGCCTCTGTAGTTTTTACATAAATGTCAATATATACAAATAACAATAAAAAATAAAAGCTTCGTCAAGCTGAAACAATTTTATCAGTTTATGATTTATAAAAAGATGGTTATATTTGTAAAAATACATTTATTTTTTTAAAATTCATTTCAAGTAATTATAGATATTATATTAAAATATAGCAGTAAATTTATATAGCAGAATAAAAGGAATAAACAAAAAAATTTTTTTTTCGGCATATTCCTTTCATTGTTCACATAATTGCTCATATTATCTTAGTGGAAATGTTAAGTGAAATAAAAATTGCACTAATACTATCTCAAATAATAATGTTAAAAAATTCTTCCTTTCTACTGTGAAAATATTTGCCAGTAAATGGAAAAACTGAAAACACATTGAAAACTTAACATTGAAAGCACGTTTCTAATACATTGAATGTTTGTTACCTACGCTGGTACTTGGATATAAAATTCCCGCTTTTTTTAGGTGGGACAGATATGGCCGCTGCCCGTTAAAGAGTTAAACTTGATGGACAGAGTAACTGATTGTAAATTGCTAAAGCTTGGTAGTAGTGATGTAGAGATTTAAGATATTAAGTTCGAATCCTGGACCTCCCTACTTCTCACAACAGTGGGTGCCCACTGTAACTTAGACCAAACCCCCTTATTTAGGAGAGGCTCATTATTTAAAGACTTGTAAAAAGGCTAGAATTATAATTATTGTAGGGAAAACTTGGTTGAGGGGTGTGGAAAAAACACAAATAAGAAAACTTATATAATTGTGTGCCGACGTTTCAGCCGTTTTAGGCCTTCATCAGGTTTAAAAAAACAAAATAACTACTCTTACAGTACCAATTGCAGTTATAAAAGATGGTAAAAAAGAGTAATATAAGATTAGTATGGACAAAAAATGAAGTAAAATGAAAAAAAAAATTGATAATTATTAAAATTAAAATGTGTGAAGAGAGAAAGAAAGATAATAAATTATATGAAAGATATAATAAAATACATGAAAACTACTAATTATAATAACTACGTGTATGAAAAGTATATCAAGATAATTATGATAATACTAGTAACATAAATAATAAAAAATTATGTTAATCAATAATGTTGAAAATGTAAAGAATGAAAATCAAATAATAAAAAAAAAGGAAAGATTTTGAATTACATTTAAGATATAATAAAATAAATGGAAAAATGTAAGTAAAATAACAAAATAAAATAAAGGAGTAAGACAATAAGGCTATGTAAGCTTAAAGATAGAGCTATATAATCATAAGTTAATACCATATGTGGGGAAGAAAAAAAGAATAAGGATAGAAAAAATGGAGAAGAGGAAGGAGAAAAATACTTAATAATATGAAAATCATACCAGAGAGATATATAATCAAGCACTGACTAAGTATATATCGAACTAGAAAGTAGGGGGGAAGTAGAGGGACTGTTTGTCATTGTTGCCAACGTATCTGGTTTGACAGAAACTAATATTTAAATACAACACTTGATTTAAAAGTAAGATTACTGGTTTAAAAAAAAAAAAAAAACGGTTAAACTTACTGGTAAAGGTATTATTGGTTTAAGGCCAAAAAGGATTAATTAAATGATAATGGTTAAAAAATAAACAAAAGGTGATGGATTAAAAATCAAAGAATAGTGGAATAATGAAAAGTGGCAAAGATATATTAGTAATTTTACTGGATACCTCCTATAACGACATTGGTTATAGTGACTAAATAGTCAGAGTCCCTTGAACTTGGTATACCTACTATATGTAATTTTAATTGGATAATTTTTCGTTTAGGTAGGGGGTAAAAACATCGGTTATAACGGCGCGAGAGTAGAAGAGGAAAGAGAGAATCAGCTCAAAATGTAAACAACATTTTCAAGGAAGGAGATGATGAACAGCCACTTTTAATGGGAGATGTTTTGAACTTAATTCGTACTTCACAAAAGTTTTTACAAGTGAACAATGACCCTCAGAGTGATATCATCAAACAGATTATTGAGACTAAAATATCTCATCAATATTATTTAAACAAATGCTCTAAGCAGTCTTGCATAACTGATTTTTTTTTTTTTTTAAACAAGTTTAATGTTCGTAAATGCTCAATCTAGGTACTATAATGGAGAAATTTTGATTGAAAAATAGTGTAAAAATTATTCTACATATTGCACATCCAGAATGAAAGAACCACAACTCTTAATTGCTAACTCCAGAAATTTTAATAGTTGGATTCCTATCATTCCAAAGAGCTGCCTTTCCTTCAATATCAGGCCAAACCAATAGACAGGTGATCTACCAGCAACTTGTTAGAGGCAACGTCCTGGGGGTTCCTATGCAGAACTTAACCTATGTCTAATGTTCGTTTTAACAAAAATACATATTTATTGTTACCCTTTTCGTTCTGTGCGATATGGATGCGTAAATTCTTTTTTCTTTTATTGTTTTTATATTATTTATTATTCTTATTTAAATATGTAAGCCAGATTTTTTTTTTTTTTTACACCATAGTTATTCTTAATGGGCTTCGTCCCAGAATAAAGTTTATTTTCTACTCTATTCTAATCTATGTAAAATTATGGAAATTTCATTCTTTTAATAAAGTTAAAGTAAATTCCTGTTTTTGACTATTTGTTTTCTACATGTTCGAAATTTTCCCTCTCCCAGAGCGGATATTGGATATTGTGAACATCGGCTATTACAATGAAAACAGATAATCTCAGGACCATTATGAACGATATCCATTGTATATTGTAATTTAATGAGGAAAATTTATTTGTATAAGGAGTTGTATAAAAATAAATTAAATAAAAAAATTAATTAAAAAAAATTATAAAATAAAATGAATTAATAAATAAAATTAAATATGTAACTATATAAGAATAGGAATGCATAAATAAAAAATAATAATAATAGACTAAAAAAAAAATATATTAAAAATAAATAAATAATACTGTAAATAATGGAGATAAGAAAAGAAAATTAGGGATGTGGAGATGAATAATAAAAAGTTAGGTTTTTTAATAAATTATCCTCATTATGACAGAATCTACACAAGGGTGATCCCGTCAGCTTGAGTTTGAACATGTGATTGTTCAATTTACAGTGTCCACTATAGATCACTGTAATTGTTTTGAGTGAGATTCTGTCCATTTTCAGTAGTTGCTCACTTCTTTTGGAGCAGGGACCTTCCAAGAACAGCTTTGAATGGTGCTGTTTTTTCCTTAGCTAGTGTTGCCTGGCTCTGATGTCATATTTTGCCTTGATTTTACTTTTGATGTGACTCACGCTTATGCCGCAGACAGGTTCTGGTGTAATGGGAGTACAATCCGAACCTGATCTGGCCAATTTGTCAGCTTCTTCATTGCCTGGTATTCCGGAATGACCCGGTACCCACTCAATGCTTACGCTGTTATGTTTTGCAAGGTTGTTCAGGGCTGAGTTGCAGTCCCATACCACCCTTGAATTTGTTGTATGGTTACTTAATGCCCCAATGGCCACCTGGTTATCTATCGGTATAGAATGTGATTTTCTTACCCCTAAGTCCCTCTTCTAGGAGTCTGGAGGCACCATGGCTAATAGCTAGTACTTCAGATTGAAATACTGTGGTATGAATGACTAGTGGAATTGAGACTCCATTTAGTAGCTTGTCAGATACCCGCTCCAGACCCATGGGTTGTGAGAGAGCCATCTGTGTAACAGTCAACACCATTATTGGGTCTATGATGTTTTGTTTTGCCAATAAATACTCTGTAATCAGAGTCAATATGCTTTCGTATTTGAAAATCAGAGCACCCTCTCACTTTCAATTCACTGTGCCAGCTCCCAGTGCCCAACTTGTGTCAGCACTGTGGAATTAGGGATTGATAAATTATTTGCCACTTCTATAAATTTGTTTTATTGAAAACTAGTTTCGAATGTTATACATTCATCCTCAGTTCTAAAAACACATAAAAAATTCAAAAATAAGCAATTCAAAATATAGTTGGTATTATTATACATATTAAATTATATAAATCAGTATTATAAAACATTTATGAATTATGAATTTAATTAAGACAAGAAATCAAATACATGTTGGCACTCACCAAGGTTTAAATATAGATTATATCAAACAGAAAAGTTTGTATTGGTTCCTTCTCGCATTGTACTAACAATGAACGAGAAATAGGCAGGATGTTTTAGGTAAACGGTTTAAGGGTCAGGGTTTTCCCAGTAATGTCGGTGAGTAATTGTTTTTTCTGTTATAGATGGGAATAAATTTAAGATTGGACTGTTGGAGATATTTATTTGGTCATTTAAGCAAAAATCTGGATTGGATTTGAAGGATTTTATTATTTCAAGTGCTTCATATTTATTTAATTTGAGACTGTTTTCAACATGATATATTAATTTAACTCCTGAGTCTTTGATGAATTTATGATTATTTTCATTTAAATGAATTGCAAAGTTGGAATTATCTGTCTTATTATTATATGCACGTATATGTTCCTTTAATCTCTGATTTAGTGATCTTCCAGTTTTTCCCATGTATTTGGCTGCACAATCATTACAATTTAGTTTGTATACTCCGCTTTTTTGGAAAGGGTCTATTTTGTCTTTAGGAGAAGAGAAATATGAGGATAGGGTTTTTTTTCTATTTTAAATGCAGGGTTTAATCCTAGTTTTACTGTCTTACTTAGACTCAGCTGGGTGCCATCCAGGGTTAGCATTCTTATAGCTAAATTCTTTTTCTTTGTAAATATGTAGACATAGGCCTTGTGTGGGTTGAGCTAAGACCATTGGTCCTGCACCACTTCACTAAGATGTCCGTTACTGATTTAAGGAGGCCAGAAAGTACATTTTGATGTTTACCTCCAATCAGGATAGCGATGTAATCCGCATATCCTTGTGCATAAAAGCCTGCTGTGTTGATGGCTGTCAGCCACCAAGCACCACAGTAATGGGGATAGTACACCTCTCTGTGGGCAGCCTCCTCTAGGTCTAATACACAGTTCTGTGTGTTCTAATTCTGATTTGAGGATCCTCTGCTCTAGCATGTTATTAATCCAGCCAGGGATTAAAGGATCAACATTTCTGTACCTTAGAGTGTTAGCTATAACATTGTAAGGAGTTCAATCAAAGGCACCTTTTATGTCAACGAACATGCCTATCATTATTTCTTGTTGTTTTACTGATTTCTCAATCCTCGAAACCAAATTATATAGAGAGAGCTATTTCACAGGATTTTCCTGCTTGGTAAGCAAATTGATTAAGATGCATAGGACAAACATCCAATACTGTTCTCTGATGTGTCTGTCCAGCATCTTTTCCAATGTCTTCATTAGAAATGAAGACAAGCATATTGGTCTTAATGGCTTTAAGGTCATCATATGACCCTTTGCCTGGTTTGTGGTAGGCAGCATAATCTGGAAATCCTCCAACTGGTGGGGAAATAACCAAGTGCCAGACTACCCCTTAAAATTTTAAGTAAATGCATAATGATGACTGGGAGGCCTTTCTGTAATAAAGCAGGAAAGATCTCGCCAGTACTAGCCGATTTGTATGGTTCTAATGAGTTGATGGTCCATTCTAATCTCCTCATTAGCTTTGTCCTACCGTCTTTTGTTAGCACTGTTGGTAATTACGGTGGGAGTAGAGTTCTCTCGCTCTAACAAGTCACAGTTGGGAAAGTGAGAGAAGGCCAGTGCTTTCAAGGTATCCTCCTCGTCTTTGGTATACCCTTCTCCAAGTCCTACAAAAATAACCTTGATGAACTAATTGTTAATGGTATTGGGAGGGTAGTTATTGGCTAAGAAGATTTTTTTGAAATGGTTGATGTGGGTTTCATGAAGATGGGAATCGGAGAGGGAAAGATTATGATTATAACTTTTTTAAATTAGCTACTGAAGAACTCTCCTTCCTCTTTTCTGTTATAGCTTGGCTATATTTAATGTTGTTATTTAACTCTGATACTGAACCTCTTTCTTTCTATTTTAATATGGTTGAGATTTTTTTTTCTGATTGATAGTATGATATGGTTGATGATTTTGATTTATTTTTATTTTAATATATTTTCGGTGGACCCATCGAAAACCTATTTGGTCATTGTTTTTATTATCTCATTAAGGGGTGTTTCATATTGGAATTTCAAACTATTTTCAAGTTATTATATCATTGACGACGCCCTTAATGTTAAAACTTGCAATATTTTCATAATTTATTTTAGAAAAAATTGCTTATATTTTAATTGATGTTGAATAATGCAAGTGCTAAGCTTATAATCATATTGGTATTTCTGTTTTTGTGTGGTTGTTGAAGGCTACACCCTTTATCCATCACTTTATTAAAATTAATAAAATAAGAAGCTACTTTTTATAATTAGGGATTGATCCTTCTATACCATCATGTGTACGTCAGCTGACTACTTTTGATAATTTAAAAATAATTAAACACCTTAGATTAGAATCTACTGAAGTTAATAGCCATTCTAATATATGAAGTTTATACAAGAAACAGACTGGGTTTTTTAAGTATTGACTTTTGACACCCATTTAAATTCTTAATATAAATATAAACAAAAAATGATCCCACTTCAGTTCTGAATTGGCTAGGGCTCTAGTTTTTTTTACCTTTGTTGGGTTCTTAATTAGTTCCTTGGTTTTAGAGGGTTGTTTATTTTATATCCTCTGACCAGTCTATGGATGTTTAAGGATATATTAACTACGGAAATTTATTTTTTTCAGAATTTTGCAGTGATGATTTATCTTGTTCAATAATTGCACCTAATGATAAGCATGGGCTGGAAGCTATAAGATCTCTGCACAGGCAGTTAGATGATGATGCGAATGGTGCTGTAGACTTGTCTGAATCCGATGATGTATGTAATGATGATTAATCATTTTGATCATTTATTTAAGAAAATAAAGTTAAATAATGTTTTTCAGGTTTCTTGTAAGAAATGTACTCGATTACTAATGATACTGAATGTTTTACAGAATATTTTATCTGAATTATTTTTTAATAACTAGTGTAAACATAATGTAAAGCTACAATGTTAAATTTGAATTAGGGCATTGATAAAATTAATTTATTAAATTTGTATTTGCTTTCAAGTTTAAATGTAAGAGGAATATATTATAGCGTCCCTTTAGTCACGAGAAATGACTAAGTTTTTAAAGGCAAGTAAATAACTTAAATATCTTACATTCTTAGACTATTTTACTTACTATTATTTTCTGTCAATGGTGTTTTATCTAACTTTCTCGAGCTTATACAGTTCCACTACAATGAAATGATGAGTTATATTTTGATTATTATTACTATTTTTTAATGATATTAAAAAATTTCAATTTGAAACCTATATTTTTAAACTCACAGCATTCATAATATAGTTTAAATGCTGAATATAAGCAATTAAAAAGGAAAAGTTATAGAAGTGTGTGGTACTTATGTTAGAGTGAGCAAAAGACAAGATCTTTTGATAAAAAAAAAAAAAAAAAAACACTCATCGTTTTGAGGTGTTTCATGAATTTAAATACATTGTATGTTTAGATTATTCTTTGGAGTCATATTATTTTTTTGTTTTGAATAAGGGAGCATATTAGATATAGCTTATTTAAATTTATATTAATTAGTATTTTGTAGTATTTTTGTTTTTTCCATTATTAACTGACAAGGGGAGTGCATGTTTTTTTTTTTCTCTCAGCTCCTAGGGTCCATTGGACAAAACGGTAGGATATGGGCTTACTTTTTTTCAATGTAGAATCACCCAAAACAGCTTGATAAAAATTGGCAACGGACACATCATGCACTTCCCTTATGTGTCAATTCTTCATTTGATTCATTTATTACTCTTATTATGGAGATATCGTTGACCATAGATGTAATCAAGAAGAAGATGGTTGGGGTGCGGTGGTGAAGTTCGCCTTCGGTGGAGAGAGGCCTGTAGTTTTCCACAGCTACGATGGCTTGGACAGGCGAGCATTGTGGTTTCTTTGTAGAGATGTATTATGAAAATAACCGATCCATGATAGAGACACAGAGAGTTTTATGTCGGGAGTTTGAGCTCTGCCCAAATGCGCCAGTACCAAGTCGGATCATGATTTTATTGTGGATGACGAACATTCAGGCCACTGGATTAACAACAAATGAAAACCACCATGTAGAAATCAGACTGTTGCAACACCTGAAAATGTGGCATTGGTTAGAGCTTCTAAAGAGCAGTCACCAAGGCGATTGTACGCATGCCCTAGCCCTCGTGATCTCAAGTCGAAATGTTAGACGGATTTTTCATGCTAATTTTAAAATGCATCTGTATAAAGTCATGTTGGTTCAAGAGTTATCTGCCCAAGATTATGCCAGCCGTAGAGCACTGTGTGAACAAATCTAGGAATGTCTTCTGCAATCCATAGTCAATAATGGCTGACATTTGGAAGATATAATTTTTAAAACCCTTTGAAATAAAACTATTTTCAATGTACTTTTTGAAAAAAGAATAATGTTTTTCTAAGACATTGATTGATTTGTTTTTTACATCCCTTGAAAATCTGCCTGTTATTTCTTCCCCTCTCTGTATTACTTCTATATTTTTATGTATTCTATTGTATTTTTCATGATTAATTTTTTCGTTTATGTCTCAATATTTCAATATTCATATTTTATTTATACTTCTTCTTCTTCCATGGCACTACAGCCCATTGTGGGCCCTGGCCTCCTTGCTGAGCCTTCGCCAGGTCATTTGGTCGTGTGCAGCTGCTCTCCTGTTGTTTGTTACTTTTATGATGGCTTTAGCGTCCTGAGAGACACAATCTTCCCATCTTAGTCTGGGTCGCCCTTTTCCTCTAGTTCGGTTAAGGTTTCCGCCCAGAAGACTTATTGGGATGTCACCGTTCTTAATTCGGGCAACGTGTCCGGACCATCGGAGTCGTCTGAGTTTGATCAATTTAACCAAAGTCACTTCCCCAAATAACTCATACAGTTCTAATAAGGGATTGATAAATTATTTGCCACTTCTATAAATTTGTTTTATTGAAAACTAGTTTGTAGAAGTGGCAAATAATTTATCAATCCCTTATTAGATTGATCCTTCTATACCATCATGCGGATGTCAACTCATACAGTTCTATATTTTTTCTTCTCCTCTACTCGTTGCCAACCTTGACTGGTTGACTCCTTCTTCAGAAGTTCTGCATGTATACCATCTTCTCCGGGAGCTTTATTATTCTTCATTTTTTCAACTTCTTCACGATGTCCTCGAGTTCTCTAGGATCAATGACATCCTCATCCGAGGAGAGATATCCTCTTCTGTTAGGGCCATTTCATCTACAGCTCCCTGGTTCAATTCATGGCTATAATGCTGCACCCATCTATCCAATATGTCATTAGTTCCAGCAAAAAGGGTTCTGTCTTCACTCCTGCATGTTTAACTCTAGGTTTGAATGGGACTCTACTATTATTCACCTGTCTATAGAAGCTCCTTATTTCATTCAGGCTTCAGAATTCTTCAAGTTCTTCGAGTTTCTGTCCTGCTCTCTCTTCTCTTCTCTCCTTTTATCACGATATCTTCGGTCACTATTCTTGTGTATTTCTTTTGGATTATATTATGATAGGCTAGATTTTTCGTCTCGGTTACAGTTGCACATTCATTGTCAAACCGCAAGGATTTTTTTTTGCGTTTCCAATCAATCCTAGGATGACTTCAATTGACTCCTTAATTGCACTAGCGCAATACTCCCAATGGCTCTGTACAGTATCTTGTACCTGATCTTCAGTTCCCTGAAGAGTTCTGTCAAGTTGTGACTGGTATCTTGTGCAGGTATCTGGGTCTTTGAGCTTAGCGGTGAAATATTTTTTGAGATCTTAGCTCCTTCCTTCTTTGCGTCTGAAATTCTGGCTTGTATTTTTGTGACTTATAGATAATGATCGCTGTCAACATTCCCTCCTCTGTAAGTACGCGAGCTTAACAAGTTTGACTTGTGTCGGCAGCTAATGAGATCATGGTCAATCTGGTTGATGGTTGCCCCATCCGGTGATCTCCATGTTCCTTTGTGGATATCCATAACAGGGAAGAATGTGCTTCCGATCACCAAGTCCTTTAAGGCTGCATAGTTGACAAGTCTTCTTCCGTTCTCATTAGTCTCATTGTGGAGGCTATATTTGCCGATGATTGGCTTGAAGATACCTTTCTTCCCAATTTTTGCATTAAGATTGCCAAGAATTATTTTGTCACTCCTTGGACACTCGTCAAATGCTTTGTCAAGTCTATCATAAAATTCTTCTTTCTCCTCATCCTGTGAAACTTCTGTTGGGCATGACAGCTGATGAGGCTGTAATTATAGAATTTCCCTCTGACGTTATACTATCTATTATCTACGTAATACTATTTAATTGTTTCATATTCCCCCATGTAACTCCTTCTGTACTTATTATTTTTTTTTATATTATGGTTGTTTCTTGTTTTGTTTAGACTGATAAAGGTTTGCAACTTGAACCGACATGTCAAAATTTCAAAAAAGTATTAGAATTCATGTGTGTTTCATTTTTTACCACACCCCCCAACTATCTTCTCCTTAATTATTACTGTAGTACATTAATGCTCACTTGTTTTTCTTATAAAGACATGAAATGATAAAAATGATGAATTATTGAGAATCAATTGTATTACTTGTATCAATTGTAACATCAAACTAAGAAAGGTATCCTATATTAATTTTACTAAGAAAATATCCTATTTTGACTTATTTTTATCAATTAGTTATTAGTCTTTACCCAGTTATATTTGACAGTCAAAACAACCTTTTTTGTGTGTGGGGCTGTTTAAAAATACTGTTCCTATTTTTTTTTTTTTTTTTTTAATTTTAGATTCATTTTATAACTCATTGCTTTATCTATTTTTTTCTAGTTTCTGAGGGAAGAACTGCAATACGAAAGTGGAGCTGAAAGAAGACAAAAAGCATTTCATCGCAATGATGATATGCATATATCTGTAAAAGAACTGTGGGAAGCCTGGGTCCGATCAGAGGTAAGATAATCATTGATTAATTTAGGCTCTTTAGAAAATTACTAACATTTTATTGTTTGATCCTCATTTTTCAAAAATATATAAAGAAATCTCATGGCATTAAGAAATTATTAGAGTATGAACTTTTTCATTATACTCCAGCATTGGTAACATCTGATGGTTATCTTAAGAAACCCACAAAATTCTCTATTTGTTTTCAAATTGAAAAAGATAATAATATACCTGTTGAAATAACTAATTCTTCCTGTCAGATGCATGTAATTGATAGCATGTCTTAGCTGAATGCATTTCCCTCTACACTTGTAAATATTTTCGCCATCATAAAAGATTTTGGAACTTTTTTGAGAGATTCTTTATTTCAGGAAGAAATATTAATGCTTTTGTAATGTCATTTTTATATCAAATGATAACCAGTAATGTTTCACTTGACTAGACATAAACAAAGTTGTCTTTTATCTAAAACAGATATTGCACATCCTATTTTAATAAGCATTATAATAATTTAAAATATATACTATTGTATTATATAAATAATTATCGATATAACCTTCCAATTCCAAGTCTATTGTAACCTTTTCCATTTCAATTGTAACCCTTTCCAAATTATTTGTCACCTTTTCCAAATCAATTGTCATCTTTTCCATTTCAATTGAAACTTTTTCCATTTCAATTGTAACCCCACCGGACATGAATTAATTAAACGGTTCTCATTGAAATTTTCTGCACTAATAAGGACCGTTTATTAGGTTTTCGAGGGTTCTGATTCCATTTTTAGAATCTGATTTCCTATTGCACATACACATTTCTGTTACTGTTGAAATTTTTTATGATATAGGAATGGTTTATTAGTTTTTCGAGGGTTTTGATTCCATTTTTTAAATCAGATTTTCGACCGCGCTTGTGCATTTTGCTTTTCCGTTAATGTTGAAGTTTTTAATGATATACGAATCTTATAGGTTTTTGAGGGTTCTGATTCCATTTTTTTGAATTTGAATTTTGATTTCACAAGCATTTTTATATTTACTGATACCGTTGAAGTTTTCTTTAAAATAAAAATTGTTCATTGGGTTTTTATGGGTTCTGATTCCATATTTCAAATTTTATTTTTTATCGATCGCGCGCATTTCAAATTACAATTATATTTTACATTTTGTTTTAGTGTATCGTCCTATAAAACCTAATAAACAATAACTTCACCGAAAAAAGTTTCAATTCTATTGGTTATTTGAATGAGCATGTTCAATAAAATATCTAATACGAAAAACCGCATAAGAACCTTTGAAACGGTCCTTATTAATGCCGAAAATTCCAATAAGAACAGTAAATCGAAATGCGCATGTGCGATCAAAAACCCGATAGTAAATTTGAAAATTTAGTAATTGAAAACTTAATAAACGATACCTGTACCTAAGAAATTTCAACTGTAATACTACTTCGAAATCCGCATTAGAGTCCGTGGTGATGTCCATCCACTGCTTCTGGCATGTTTCCAACACACTACATTGGAGAAAATATCGATTAGTGTCCTCACAAATCTTTGTCCCATTATTAATGTCAACAAATAATTTGGAAGCCCCCAAAACACTTTCAATTACTGTACCCTAACTCCAGATGCATTTGGCTCAAAGTTATACTTCTTTGGCCACAAATTATTTCTGGTCCATTTCAATTTTCTTCTCCCCTGGTCGTCAACTTTTGTTTCTTCTTCTTCGTCGTCTGTTGAAGAGTTGTAATCGACAAGTCGCACAGGTTGGATTGATCGTCCAGAAAGTGGATGGTCCTGCGACGTTTTCTAATTTATCTCCACTATCTGATGATAATTCTGAAGAATCTTCAGATTCCTAATCAACTTCCTAATATAAGCGCTAACGCTTCTTATATGGTATATTTGTTTTCCATTTTAACTTTATGAACAAAAAAAACAACAAATAAAATAGCTCAAAAACAAAAACTCAGAAAAATAAAAATAAAACAAAACAAAAATAAACGCTCAGTGACAACTAAGATATGATAGTGACAACTATACGCTGCAAAAGCTGACTATAGAATGTCTTATTGCTATGACAAATTGCTTTGGGGCTACCGCAGGTATACAGGAGTACTGGACCTGGTAAAAAGCACTTGAGCATTGCTGTGGCTGAAGTCATACCCCGCCTAATGGCAAAAGTTGGTTCTGCAATTCCTCTAGAATGAGTAAGATCTTCAATTTAGAAAATAAAAAAAAACATAAGAAATATGCTCACTTTAGAAGCAATGCATATTACAAAAAAAATGAAATAGGCTGTGAACTATGAAACGAGCACTAATAAATTACGTAGATATGAGAAATTAAGATAAGAACAATTAATAATAATATAATGATATAGCTTTATTGGCATCATTTTCATGACAAAAGCCTCTCCCGGAGGAGATACAATGGAATTCAGCTCTACAATATAATTATTGAAGCATAAATATTGAAGATACAAATATATTAATATACTACCATATAAAATAAAATAAAACCCTCAGCGCTTATTAAAATATACAAACAAAACAGAGAAAATATAATTGTAATATACCCTTTAAAATTCATAATATAGTAATAAACTAGTTCTTTCAAAATTCAAATAAGATAAGATAAAATTCAAAATTCAGATAAAACAATCTTTATAGTTTCTTAACAATTTTGAACCAGCACTCTCTGTCCCTGGCCACTTTCATCCAGTTTGTTCCCACTCTGCGGGTAATTTTGTCTCTCCACCTTATATATGGAAGACCATAGGAAGACCTCTCCTTCTCACTTGGTCTATCGGATTCCATTCGGTAATGCTTTTCGACCACCTATTATCCTTCAGTCTGGCCAGATGACCAGCCCACCTCCATTTCATTTTTTGGGCTTCCTTACTTAAACTTTTGACTTTTGCCTGAGAAAGAATTTCTTGTGTCTTTATCTTCTCCCTTCTTTTGATTCCCACCATACTCCTCAAAAGTTTCATTTGCATTGCATCCAATTTCTTCGGTTCCCTCTTGGTTAGTACTCAAGTTTGAGCACCGTACAGGATTGTGGGGTAAATACAAGACGGAAGCACCTTAAATTTTAGGTTGATATGGAAATTACTCTTGAAGATTTTCTTTAAGGACCAGTATTTGTACCATCCTATTTTTAGTCTTCTATCCAATTCTTTACTGATTTTTTTTTCTAAAGAAATTTCCTTTCCAAGATAAATGAATTGTTTTGAGTATTCTGTAATATGTTCTCCAATATGCACTATCCGTTCATCTGTATTTGTAATTATTTTCGATTTTTGGTAATTTATAAGATCAATTATATTACCATAAATTTTATTTCATAAAATTTTTAATATTATTGCTATTATTTATTTTACTGTCAGATTATAGTAAATAACTAAATTTTGCGCTGGCCTTGTTGTATTTTCAGATTGTTCATCAGAGATTGAGTTTAGGGGCTGAAAACTGTTATGTTTGTAAGCCTGCTTGTCTTTTCTGGCTTGTGAGATACTGGTCAATTGGTAGTGAGTGGTCTTTTACGACCAGGAACCAGCATTATGACTACCTATGCTACAATTTAGATTTTATGAGTTCATATCACTTACCGCCTGCAAAGATGTAGATGGCTCGTCCATGGTTGGTGGTGAAACCCACACTTCTTGCTTTAGTCTTCAATCCAATCTCTCCAGAAGCCCTTCATAGGTGATAAATATAGTACGAGGACAAAACTGACTGGAAATGGTGACAATGGTTTATCTACTCCCCTTTCATTAATATCATTGATTTAAAATAGTTATGCATGCCAGCCAGCTGATGAAGGTCAATAATGATAATTATTATTTGACTTTATCAGTGAAGAGGATGAGGATCCTCTCTAACGAAATTTAAAGACTTTCTTTGATGGTTTCCAAAATGGCTAGGTGGAAGCATCTCTTTTCTACAAAAAGGTGATATATTCTCCATCCAATGTGCCAAGTAACTGACCTTGTGACATGCCACTGAAGTGGAAGTTGATAGGGTGATAGTGGCGCCACTAATTGCCTTTAAACTCTCAGATTTATAAATCATGCTCTCTTCTGGAATAATATTCTTCTCTTAATGACTATGTATGTCACTTGCAATAATTGCCAGATCAATTAACCTTATTTATGAAGAAAGTGCAGGACACAATCATAATATCAATTGCTTCTGACTTAAAAATGATTTTTTTGTTTTTCTACATTATTACTGTCAAGATGTTCTGATTTAATGCTATCAGTAACATTTTTGAAAAATAATAATTTAATTTTAGGTTCACAATTGGACTATTGAACAAACAGTTGAATGGTTATCCCTTGGTGTTGGCTTACCGCAATATTCACACATTTTCACAGCCAATGGTGTAGATGGAGCTACACTTCCTAGGTACTTTATTACAAATTCTTTATATTAATAACTATTGAATAACTTCATTCTATTTTGTGATACTCAGGTTTTCTAGCAGAATTATTTCTCAGCTAAGCATTCCGAGGACCCTTTTCAACAAAGGAGCCTTTCTTTTCTTACTTATTATTTTTGTCTTTATTCTCAGGAACATTATTAGTTACTTTTTATTTCTCTGTATTTTTTTTATCTCTAAAATATATATTTTTTATTAATTTATTCATTATTTTCTGAAATGTCTATTTCATTATACTTTGTATAAAGTTGGGTGTAAATAAAACTTCCTCTCTCATCCCATAACCTACTTCCTGGTCCAAGCCGGATGTGGTTTCATTCTTGTTCATTATGGCCTGAATACTAAAATCCTTTTTAAATCATCATTACCCAGTCAACCCAATCTTAAGTTCTTTTTTGTTGAAATTTCCACCCCATACTCACCTCTCCCTTTGACCGATCTTTTGAGACTTCCTTGTTCCACTTTATTTCCCCTTTCACTTAATTCCATCTTCCTTTCTAGTAATTGATTTTTTATTCCATGTGGCTATTCAGATAAATAAATTTGAGTTATCAGTGTAAAGGTGATGGGAATGATGATGAATTTCATTTGGAAGATCATTAATATAGACTTTGAAAAGAGAAGAATAATGCTTTTGCATTCATGGGCTACTGCAGGACCTACACCCCTACACACGAGAACAGAGTAAGGAAGTCAAATACAATTGGATCAGAGATAGCAACCGCTAGAGTACAGTGAGAGAGGAATGATTGAAATAAGCTAATAGAACAATTGGAAAAGGTTTAAAAAGAATTATCAATGGGATCAAAGCCGTTGGAGAAGTTTAGGGGTATAAGAATGTTTAATATTTTTCATCTGTAGTGGTGTAAATGTCTGATTTTGACAAAAGTGGATTGTGTGGAGTAGCTGTGTTGGAAACTAAATTGGAGAGGACCAAGTACTTTCAAGGAAATTAGATATTTGGTATTGCATTATTTTTTCCAGAAGTTTGGAGTGGTTAGAAAGGATAGGAATTATAAGATAGTCCTTCGAAGATGTGGGATTGGGTTTGTGTGTAGTTTGGCAATATAGAAAGAATTCTGTATGGAAATATTATATCTATAATTCTTGAGGTGTTCATGGCGTTTAAGGGGTAGTTAGATAGGGAAACAGAAAAAGAAGGAATGTTGAGCTTAAGCCAGGTTTTGAAATCTGGTGAATGTTTTGAATAAATTACTGCAGAAATTGATTGTAAGATAATTAATTCATAATTAAGGATTGGGTATTTATGTGACAGGCAGTTAGGACTCTACATATGTTCAAGAGGAAATTAGGAAAATATGGGCAGTATTTGATGGGATGATGTTATTTAAGTTATAGATAGGGCTATCACCAAGGTGATCCTAAGGGATGAGAAGTTTAATGGCGGGATTATGAAAAAGGTGTGTGATAGTAGCATAGCCTTTGTCGTAGGTTACTCAGTGATCAAGAGTTAGTTCTAGAACCTCTGTTTTTAGTATATTTATCCTTTTATTTTTGTTAGAATGGTTTTGTCATTTTGTTGATAAAAACATTTTTCTTGATTTATAAAAACGATTTGGCACTGTTTAAATCAGTTAAATTTTTTTAAATTTTGCGATTCCATGCCCTTTTTTATTAAGCTAATAGGTTATGATCATCTTATCTATCCTTACATTAAGGGGTAATATTCTATTAAAGAGATAATTTCGTAGAAAACCGATGATAAAATATGATTTGTTAAAAGAAGAAAAATGTTCTGTGTGAAAAAAATGAAAAAATAAGAAAAGGAAATAAAATTCATTCAATTAAATAAAGGCCTTACCCTGAAGAAATTTAATGTTGGTCTCATATTGGTGTTTATCCAGATATTTCAAATAAAACCGATGATTAGATGAAATATAAAGTCGTTAACCCTACTGGCCACAAACCAAACATACTTCTTTACATTAAAAGGCTTATAGATTTTATTCACCTATAATATTTGATAGTGGGGAGTATATCAAGGAATGAGTTAATATAATTAGAATGTGTACAGAAAAAGTTATTAAGTCTGAATCAGTAGATTTTACTCTGAGTGGTTTTAAGTCCCGTTCAAAAAGAATGTGGGTAAGTGGTCAATGTTCTTTAGTGCTATTGCATTTAACCTCCAGGTTCACAAAACCTTATTAATTAATAACAAATATAAATAAGCTTTTTGTGTACATCTAAAATTATTAGTAATCCTATTTATGTGGTTATGTGATATAATCCTTTATGCATAAGATTTTAAATAATCCTTTTAATTTAATTTTTAATCCCAGGTTGGCTGTAAGTAATATGCAGTATCTTAATAATGTCCTTGGAATTAAAGATCCTATTCATAAACAAAAAATTGCTTTGAAAGCAATGGATGTTGTTTTATTTGGACCACCTAAAGGTAATTTCGTTTTAAAGTAAGTTTTAGATATATAAACTTTTGAAAAACTTATAATGTTGCAATCGTGATTTTTTTTTTATAGTATTGTAATAGTTTTCTGTTTTGTTTTCTTTAAATTTTTCTCTTTATTATTTATTTTTAAATTTCTATAGTATTTCTATGAACAATTTATTGAATAGAAAATTGGAATTAGTAAATAAAAAACCACTATTAATAAAAAAATATATAGACGATATAATAGTGGTAACAAACAAAGAAAACTATGAAACCTCGAAAAAATGTAACCTCAGAAAAGTTGCAGACAAGAATTAAGCTGCACATCAGTAATTCTAAAAACAGTAAAAATAAAAATATTACAGCTTGTATTGTAGAAAGCATGTGTCCTGATGACGAAGAAGTACTTCGAAACGTCGCAACCAATGTTATAAAAATGTTTTGTTTTTTTAAATATAAAGTTATAGACCAAAGGGAAAGTGTCATTCTCAAATTAATTTATTATAATATATTAACTTCCCTATAAATTAGAAATTATTTAATATACAAGTTCTAATTTTTTTTTTGCAACTACCTTTTCAAGTGAAGATTGACATCTTCTTTCTACGGTATTACCAAATAATTATTAACACATCAGGTTGGTTGAGGTTTTATAATTAATTATTATAGTTTGATCCCAGTACATTTTAAATGTGTTATTAAGTCTGTTTTGGTTATTCAGAACTTAAACTTTTTTGGCCAAGACTATGTTTGCAATATTATTATGCCTCAGCTGTTATTATTTTCCAATCAGCTCTTATAAAAATACTGTCTTTCCTTTCAAAATTTGGGAGTTGTCCAGCTCAATTTGTTTATTATTTAGGGTTGCAGTTGTAATTCAGATCCCTAGTTTGTCAGATCCAGTTATGTTAAAAATTTTCATAGCCTCGGCAGTAGGCTCCTAAAGAGTCTTGTGAAAATACTTTAAGATATTGAGATTTAGTTTAGTTGATTTTGCTGTAATATTTTACATACATTTTAGTGATATTAATTATGGTTTTATGTAATAATAGTTTATAATTCATGAATAATTTATAATGGAGGGAGTTATTGTTGACCGTATATTTATATTTAAAGGGTGAAGTTAATCGGGGGGTGCGGTCAAAGAAATCTTTGACCGCACCCCCCGACCAACTTCTCCCTTTAAATATGAATAATTTATTTATTATAGAGTCTTGCTTATGCAGACTAGATGGGTCCGGATCACCGAAAGTCCAGATAAAACGGAATTTCCTGTAAAAAGCACATAATAAATATTTTAGTGATTCCTCCTCCCCTCATAAATTACCTTTTCCTTCAGCTTAATTTTATCTTCAATACTACATAGTCTATATGTAGATCTATGTTTTTGATCTACAAACTGAGATAGGTTTAACAAAACATAACATTTGTGATTAAAACTAAAAATTTATTTATTTTACTTTACCACAAAACAAACCACAGTGCATTAATGTTATAATATAAAAATTAAGAATTTTAAAAATGAAATAAACCTTAAATTCTGAACAGGATTATAAAATAAAATCGTACGTAATGAAAACAAGAATAATATTTTTAGACTCTGAAAAAAGTCTGTAATGCTTTTACAACCAAACTTACAAAGCCTGGTCCTAAGTTTCGTTTTTTGTTGTGTTTTTTCAGTCAGAAATAGTTTTCCAACTCCTAAATCATCCATTGTCATGGTCACTTTCTTTGTTTTAATTTCCATTTCCACACACAAATACTTGCACTAAACGTTATGTAAAAACAACAAAACACAACCATAATAGACTCACGAATAAGCAAGCAATACGACAGGAGTACCAAATGACAGTTGAAGGGAAGGGAACAAAAGAAAATGAAAGAGACTTTCTAAGAACAACAGTATGAAGTGAGTCATTTCCTGGAAATTAGATTGTGTCATCTTCTTTGTCCACACTTAGCCAACTGGATAAGTCAATCTCTCTTTTTAAATTATGTTCTGACTTACCGCTTACTTACTAAATTAAATTTTTAGTTTTCTATTGATGTGAGTTTAGTTTACCGTGCATGTAATTTTAAGAAGAAGTTGGTCGGGAGGTCTAGTCATTGAAGAATACACTACTCAGTGTAACTTATTTTATTGTGTGCTAACAAAGTTTTAGGCCATCATTAGAGCTAAGAAAAAACAAGATAACAAGATTGATAACAACAGAGACAGTGCCAATAACAATAATAAAAGATGGTAATAAACAGAAATGACTAGTATGGTAAAATAAATATGAAGTATAGAGGAAAAAAGGTGTTAATATATATTGTAAATAATGAAAATTAAAATTATACGAAAAGATTATCTTTTCATATTATTTTAATGTGATGATGGCCTAAAACTTAGGCCGAACCATTGGCACTCAATAAAATAAGTTACACCTATTAGTGTGTTCTTTACTGACTGCACCCTCCACTCCCCTCCAACCAGCTTCTTTTAGTTTTCTAAATTTTAATCATTTATTTTTATACTGTCCGGATGTCTGGACAATCGCGTACTACGGATTAGTGGTACTGTACTGAATTATTCATTTGTTCAAACTCAATTCAAGGGTGGGCTACTCATGCATCATGAAAAAGGGATCTTATTCAAAATTAACAATCATACAGAATTTGATTGTTTTACATTCAAAACATCAGTACTAATTAATAATCTATTAAGACCTTTTTACGAAATTGATGCGGTTCATGAAGATGACTTGGTGAAAGGCTGGTTGTTTTTGAGGCTAGCACTGAAGTGTGAGTTCATGGTATAGGCTCGGAGAGAAACTGGTGTTGGCCAGGCAGGTGCTGGTGTTGACTCTGAGAGAAGCTGCTATTGGCTCAGCTGGCACTGAAAGATGACTGAGACGGGTCTTCTTGAACCACGGCCGCAATGATGGCCATAATGTTTCAAAAAATGTTATGCGTCCATTTACTCCTGTTTCAAACAACGACTACATTCTATTATTAATGTGCCTGTTTTGTTGAGAAAGAAAATATTCTGTAAAAAAATTATATCATTACATTTCAGGTGCAGACCGGTTTAAAAAAAATGGATTTGTATTTATTCATTTTTATATCCATTTCCTATTTATTTTGTAGTTTTCTTGACTTATGGGAATATATTCTTCCTCGCTTTAACAATTATGTTTAAATACAGAACTCGTGATTAACCTCCATCATCAGTTATTCACTCTGTCACCCTATTTGAATCCACTACAACAAAAGTTAATGTATCATATTCTTAGATAATGATTCATAATATAATAAATGCAATATAATACACTGTAATAATACAATTATATAATTATAGACTTTATTTTTCTTAATTTGTTTCTTTTTGATGCATTAATTTATTTTATTCATTATTTATTTTCAGGAATATGTTGTACATCATACTTCATATTTTTTATTTATTCAACTCCTTTTACAGAATGTTTCGGACAGTTCTGTCCATTTTCAATTGTCCTATTTTCTTATTTATCATATTTGTGGCTTTAATTAATTGTTTATTTGTCCTATTATATCCATGTCATTATTTTTAAATGTTACTATTGAAATGGATTTTTCCTTGATTCTTAATTTCTATGTCTTCCCTGCTCATTAGTTAATAATGAATTGATGATAGAATCTAATAAACAATCCCGATATTGAAGAAAACCTCAACAGAAACAGTAAATTAAAATGCACATGCAATATCTAAAATCCGATAGTGAATTTGCAAATAGCGTACTTAAAATCCTAACTAATAAACAATGCCTTTTCTAAAAATAGAAATGTCAATTGTAATGGTCATTTGAAATACGCATGCTCAATCAAAAATTAATTAAAAATATGGAATCAGAATTCTCCAAAACTTAATAAACAATCTCTGTATCAATTAAAAATTCAATAGTTATTGTAAATCGAAATGCGCTTGCTCGATCGAAAATCCAATCGTAAATTCGGAAATAGCATCATTGAAAGCCTTATAAATGATATCAATACCTTAGAATTTTGCAAACTAATAATTAGAAATGTTCAGGCTCGAACAAAATGTTGATAGTAAATTCGACATAAACAACTTTAAAAAAGGAATGAACAATCTCTAAATTGATGAAATTCGCTCACTCCTCACTCCTTTCCTAAAAAATACTTAGAAATGAATTGACAACAATTTTTACTTTTTATTTTTAAATTTTATAAGAACAAAATTATTGACTCAAAAACTTATTCTTAATTTTTTTTTTCATTTCTTATATCTCGTTGGTCAACGTTAATTATTAGGTTGGGGGTGGCCACTGGTTGCGAAGCTGAGCGGAGTGGAATGTATTTCACAGCTGAGCTGAGTTGAGTTATCTACTATGTTAGGGTCAGTAAGGTGCAGCTTTGAAACCAACCAGCACCGATTCCAAAGCTGACTCCGTTTGCCCCTCCTCTCAAATTCTCTCTTCCCCTTGTAAATTCAACTACTGACCCAAATTGTCTATTGCCGTGGAGTTCTCCGTAAGTAATGCTAGTGAATTTTAAGTTTGAAGTTTTCTTTTGTTGATTAAAAATTTTAAAATTCTCTTTAATTTAATCTTGTATCACACACAGAAAATGGATTTGGAAGAAAAGTTAATAGAGCAGGTCAGGAATCATTTTGATTATTAAAATAAAAGGCCAAAAGATCACCAAATTCTGTTATTTTATTTCAATTTACTTCGATGTTTCGATAAGTTTCAGGGCCATTCTCAAGTCTGTAAAAAATGTAATTGGTCAGTCAATATATACATTTAATTTTATAATGTTGGAGAATACATCTTTTTATTGCATTTATATAAATATTTACCATTATTTCATTTATCAAATACCTACCATGTAACACATGATTTTCTTGTTTACATGAAACACATCATTACTATTTTTTTATAGTAAATAATACCTTCTTCCATTTTCAGTATTATTTTTCCTTTGGTAAAATACTACAGAACACTAATTAAACTATTTTTTTAACTGATCTAAGGATTATGAACATATGCTTGTTTTTAATTTCTTCTTTTTTTTTGTTTTTAATACATTCTACGCCAGTGCAATAGATAAAATTTGAATATAAAATAGTAAATTAATAAATAAATTGTAAAGAAAAGGCATATTATGGGCAAACTTCACACTGGTTCGAACGCAGAATACTACAGCATAAACAAAATTGCAATTAAAGAAATACAAAATCTAAATTAACGACCAGTTTATCACAACACAGTTCAATAAACAAGCATGAATTTGATTTTAAAAACACAGCCGTTTTACATAAAGAGATCAATTTTAATAAACAAGGGATAATAGAATCCAAATTTATAACTAAAAGCCGAAAAAAGATTGGTTAATCAACAAACTGATGTTGATAATTTAAATACATTTTATGCCTTTGCAATAGATAAAATTAGAATATAAAATAGTAAATTAATAAAACTAATAATCATTTTATCTCCAAATCCCCCTCCATTTGAATTTAATAATATAAACCACCTCTCCGCTTATCTTTCTCCACTCCTAAATTTAGACATTCATGCTTCAATAGCAAACCAAATAGAACGAAATGACTTGTAATTATAAATAAGCATACCTTTATAACCCTTGCATCAATAAATAAAATAATTAGGAATTGATAAATCCTATATACCATCCATCCTGTGGATATCAACTGAATAAATAAAATAGTTTAATTAGTGTTCTGCAGTATTTTACCATAGGAAAAATATTACCATAAATGGAAGAAGGTATTATTTACTATAAAAAAAAATAGTAATGAGTGTTAGTAATAGTAAAATATTAATATTTCATGTAAACAAGAAAATACACTGTGTTACATGGTACCTATTTGATAAATGAAATAATGGTTAAATATTTATATAAATGTAATAAAAAAAATATATTCTCCTACACTATAAAATTAAATGTATATTTCAACTAAATAGTTACATTTTTTACAGACTTGAGAATGGCCCAAGATGGACGAAACATCAAAGTAAATTGAAATAAAATAAAATAATTTGGTGGCCTTTTATTTTATTAATGAACTATCATGGCACCAAAAACTAAAAATGCAACTAGAATAATCGTTTTGAATTATATAACCCGTTTTTTTATCATGTCAAACTTTTTCTGAAATTGATTTTTTGTAATTCTAAAATAATTTTTTAATTGTTCTTTATGAAGTTCATTGAAATTCTCTGTGCTTCAATTGCCTTTTTAAATATGCACTTTCCCAATTTTTTTTAGATTATAAACTAGCTATGAAACATGTAAATTCACTATCAGAATTATCCAATTCAGAACTTAGAAGTAAATATAAAAGTTTATTTGTATTTGATACGACTGTCATATTTGGTATAATGAATGAAATGGAGTGAGTTGCATGCAGTTTTTGTTGGATAAAAAGAATCATTCATTTCTATGAACGATGTTCTAGTCAGAGCCCAGTGAGAATAACAAAACCATGAGAATTTATTTTAAGTAATTATGTGAATAATTTAATGCTTATATATAATGATAAAAAGATAAAAATCTTGTTTTTGCTCAAAATCAGTGTGTATAGCAAAAAATAATTAACCATTTTTACTTTACACTTCTTAGTACAAGGATTATTACTCGAATATAAATGTTTTGGTTTTTGTTTAAAACACTCATTTCCTAATTTTTACTTCCTTATACGATTTCAACAGAAATATCCATTTTGAACATCTCTGAATCCATTTTGACTAGTTTCCTCGCGACGTCTGTAAATACATTCGCATAACTAAAAAACGGTTAGCCATAGAAAGTTGAAATTTTCTATTTGGGATTATTGTACTATCTATTTGTACACCTCTCTTTTTGGTCACTGCATGATCGCCGGAAGTGGGTACTTTACTTGAAGATCATTATAGACTTATCAAAAATTATATTAAATGCAAAAATTCTCAAATTTGGTGTATAAGACTTTTATATCAATATAAACAACATACTAGATTTTTGTTAAAATTGGATAACCAGAAGTGGTACTTAGTCAAAGTTCATAATTGACTTAAACTTCTCCAATTTGGTATATAAGACTTTTATGGTACCACTATAGACTAGGGGCGCGTTATCACTTATTCATTCCCAGGTTACCAGAACGTTGCCAGACTAGCACACTCTAGTGCCATTTGTGCTAACTAACTGCTTTGCATTCAATTGTAACATTCGTATTCATTGGAATTGTTAAAATTGTTCCTGCTTTAATTAGATATTATTTAAAATTACTAGTGCTGTCGACTTCCGGTGATCTAGGCAAATTTTTGTAATAATTTAACGGAGTGATATTTTAAATTACGGTAAGGACTCGACTTCAACTGAAAAGGAACTTTTGGGGTTTACTTATCTCTTGAGCGAGTGGAAGTCGACAATTGTGATCTAATTAAAGCAGTAATAATTGAAGTTACGGTAAGGTCCCAACCTGAAGTGTAAAGGATCCATTGATATTTTTTTTAGTTCTTGGACGAACGTAATGAGTGGAAGTCGACAGCACTAGTAATTTTAAATAATATCTAATTAAAGCAGGAACAATTTTAATAATTCCAATGAATACGAATGTTACAATTGAATGCAAAGCAGTTAGCACAAATGATACTAGAGTGTGCTAGTCCAGCAACGTTCAGGTGACGAGGTGATGAACACGTCCCTAGTCTATAGTTGTACCACTTTTATGCCAATGTAAATAATATACTTGATTTTGGTTAAAATTTGCCGACCGGAAGTGGTACTTTACCGGAAGATATTTAGTTTTTTTTTTTTAAAGTGTCTTTTTTTAATTTTAGAATAAAATACTTCAAATAGTAGTTTTAGAAAATTAAATTCTGCATGTAGTGTATCAAGTATTACTAAATTAGCACTTATTAAAGAATACAGCAAAATATATATATAATAATAAATACAATTACTAAAGAAGCTTTAGAGTCTAACACATCCAGAATTACGACTCAAGGCCTCGTCACAAGTAACTGAGGCCAATAGATGTCGCAACGTCGAGGGTAATTTTTGAGATACTGCTATCTTCGAAATATAGGAACCAAATAGTGATTCAGGATCACTTTTTGAACCACCGATTTATAGTTTAATAGGCGCACAAGGAAGTCATATGGTGTCCACATCAAATATATATTTTTTTAAACTTAAATTAACTGTGAAACAACAGTTGGGGCATGGCTTAGCTGATTCTACACTTCCTATTGTCACACCATGTTAACTCCGCTCTGCTTAACTCCACTCAGCTTCGCAACTGTTGGCCATCTCAGAAAGAGGCTTCTCTGAGGAGGTTAGGTGAATAGAGGCAAAAAACTGAGCTCTTCGAGATGCTTTATGCTATAGCTTTTCCACAAAGCTAGGCTTGATGGCAGTCTTGTGAAAGTTGAAAGAACAGTGATTTTGATGGGTAAAAATCCCTCAGTTTGGTCAAGTATAGGTTTAGTTTTGTCATTTAAACATTTCCACCTGGCATTATCCACCATTGGCTTAGACATATTTATGTCCAAAGTTTCTGTTTCTCTGAATGTATTGTAATTAATTTGTTTATTTTCTACACTTTGTAAAAGTATGTTTATTCTTTTTAATTGTAGAATCTAACAACCATGTGAAAGATATAGTATTGGTAACATTACTCATGGCTGCTCTGGTTGGATTTTGGTACACTTATAGAATGAATAAAATTTCCAAAAAACATTTGAAACGTATGATTAAAGAAATGGAAAGTTTACAGAAAGCAGAGCTGACATTGGAAGATTTGCAGGTATTCAAATTTTTAAATTTTACTAGAGATGGAAGTAATTACTCTTGATCAAAACTGTGAACTCGGTCTATTTTAGGTTTTTTAATTGTTTATTCATGAATCCTGTGTGTGTTCTTTATCTTGATGTATATTTATTGTATTGAAGTGGATGCAGTTGACCATAGATGTATTTAAAGAGAAGTTGGTCTGAGAGAGGGGGGTGCGGTCAATGAAGGAAAATTCATTAATAAGTGAAAATTATTTTTTATTATGTGCCAAAGTTTTGGCATAAGTTTTAGGCCTTCATAAGGGCAGTTAGTAGAGTCTAGATAACAGCTAGTGAGGGACTGGACTCTCACTTGTCAAAATGCTAAGTATAAGATTCTTTTTAAAATTCTTAGTAGGTAGATGATTCTTTTAACGGCATTGAGTAAGCCCAATTTAAAATTGACTTCTATCCTGTTGATAAATAGCTTTCAATAATCTATTTGCATCTTTGCTAGGCTTACACTGCAGATAATTTAATATATTATTTTTTCATTCAGTTGAGTAACTGGAAGCTCTTAATTGGTGTGTATTTATTTATGCATTTGAATGTGTTTTGAGTTGGTTAGACCACCTGAATAAAGTGGCTTTTACTGACGCTTATAGCTGCTCAACTTGTCTTCTCCACCATCCAGCAAAAATGTTGTTGCAAGATCGTTTGCTGGCACTTTTTCCTTTAATAGGAGTGCAAGGTGCTGTTCTTCCCCCATTGGCTTGGAGCGATTCATTTATGTAGGTAAGAGTTGCACGTGCATAGGAAGAATTCTGACCTTGACCTAATAACCACTTTCAAGGCAACATATTTGACGTTATCCAACTCCCAGTGCTCTAGAATCCTCCTCTAGAATTTTCTTGCAGGCTAGGTCCAATTCTTGTTGCATGATATCTTGCACTTGGCCATGATCAAGCAGCTGATTTTTGTGGAAAGAACACTGCCTACCATCACGGAAGTATATTTTTCCAGTAGGTCAGGAAGACTTGGAGGGGATAAGTTTGAACTTTTCAGTCTAACCATTACATCATTGTATGGCATTTTCCACGTGTACTTGTAGTGGACAAGTACACATGGGAAATGTCCTACAATTCCGTGCAGTGGCTTTGCACAGCTTCTTATAGTTACACTTACTCTCCTTTATTGCCCTTACCAGGATCTGTCTAGAATCCTCAGGCTTCTGTTTCTGAGCATCTTAAGTTTTGGAGATCTCTCGTTTGCTAGGCTAATCTTCTGGCATGAAGGATCCTCGTCGGAGAGCAGCATTCTTCTCATTGTACCAGTACAATGTAATGTGCTGGTTTCTCTTATAGCTCTTTTTCATTGATGCAACATAGCAGTAATAAGCTCTATCATTTGTGCAATCATGTCTTCTGCTGGTTTTAGAAATTTGACTTTTCCCTCCATCATTGTAATGAAGAAATCTCTCTCTTTGAATGATGTCTCCACACAGCTGACTTTAACCTTTCTCTTTATGGCACTGAGGGTAGCAACTTCAAAGCAGATAGACTGGTGTTCGCTAATGTGCCAATTGTTGTCACAAAAAGAAAGGTTTGCGCTTGTGCAAGTCAGATCAATGATCGAGGTATTATCATTTCTTGAGACCATCAGAGTTGAGTCTGTGTTAAGGAGAAGAACGTCTAGCACAACTAATTTTGTCTAAAAGACAGTGGCTTCTATTAGTCTTCCTGCTCCCCCATTCATTAGCCCATTTGTTAAATTATCCAATGATGACAAAGATATGACAATGCTATTAAGTAGATTCTTCTTGTAAGGTGCTTGGTGATATAGATTTTTCTCATTTTTATCCAGACAAATCATTTTCTTTGAGTCAACTGGACTTCCTGAATGAAATGTCCCTTTCTGAACCAAATAGCTGCTTGGCTATTTGTCTTGTTTGTCATTCAGCAACAAGACTCTTCAACACCTGCACAACAAGGCCAATGTCCTTTTCATTGATCCAACACCAGACAGAGACTCCTCATGGCGTACTTTCGTATTTTTTTAAAATGTGTTATTCTAGAGCTCTGTATCGCTTTTTAGTATATGAAGGATGCCCACATCAGATGAGCACTCCTTAGCCATAAAACATCATGACATACTGGTCTTGGAAATGTCTTGTACTCTACAGTTCTTTTATTTTCTCTTCTTGGCCTTCACCATCTACCCTCCACTGCTGATCACCTAGTTGATTCCTCGAAACATTAAGAGCTTGCTTCTTTCCGTCCATGAGTGTCTGGCCTTTTTTCCATTTATCTCCTTTTGAGAACTCGATTTATATTCTCAAAACTTGCCATTATAATTATTTCCAGCCTCTCTTGAGCTTATTTTTCAATTAGGTATAGAAATATTTTCTTAAAATGTACTGATCAAACTCACTTACATTTTAATCATGAGCATTTTTCTTCTACTTCACTATTTATTTAAGATCACAAATTTTGTCTCCCAGCAATTCCCCACCTTTCCTTTCTTCTTTGTTAACTTGAAGTACTAGATGTTATTATAACCAAGTGGTCAACTACTGTAGTATTGTGTGAGTTTTACAACTTTTTCCAAGTTGTATACAACCTTATCCTCATATCTATGATATCTAAAATATCAGAAAAAATCTGGATTTGTATTCGCGCGCGCGGGTGTTTATGTGTTACAACTTTTTCCAAGTGGTATACAATCTTTTCCTTATATCTATGATATCTAAAATATCAGGAAAAAAATGGATTTGCTTGCATGAATAAAAATACTACAGTGAGTAAATAATTATCATTTTTCATTATCTGATCAACACTCAGATTCTAAAAAAATCAATAGTAAATAAAATTTTATTTTTGATTCCTGAGTCAATTGTTAGATTTTTAATTGATTAGAAATGGGTTGGGTAGGTATTTGAATTGTAATGGATTGTGTTTGGACTTGAAAAAGAATCTAGTACACTTCAAACTGTTGTTTTTAGTTATTATTATTTTATGCGTTAAAATATGTATAAGTACTCAAAACTTCTGTTTTGATTTTCCTCATCTCTTTACTTATCAAAAATACATTCTTTGATACTTTACTGTTTACCACACATTACCACTCTGTTTTTCAGACATTGAACCAGTTTTGAAATTGTTTTGGTTTTGGTATATTTTTCTATTTTTTTTTAGAAAGAACTTGAGCGAGCAAGACAGGAACAAGAATGTGCTACAACTGAAAAGCAGGATTTAGAAAGAAAATTAATGGAACATGGTGATAGTGCTGAAATAAAATCATCATGCTCTGATTTAGAATTAGCAAGATTAAAAGCAGAAAATGAGGTAAACTAACGTTATGCTCCATTATGATATATATTAGTAGTTTTGAATTTCTGTTGTAATCACATATATTTCATAAATTTTTCTTTAAAAATATTAGACTTAATCTTCAAGGCTTTATGGTATATTTTAATATTGTATTTCAATTTTTTCGCATAGTCTGCCACAGCAGATCAATAAATTTATGCAGTCTAGCTACTGCAAAGGCATGAGATCATGTAGTTTTCCCCATTTCTCTGTACATTTGAAAATCTCGATATCAAAAGGGTGAAATGCTATTATTCACTCTGTATCAGTATTATAATAACCAAATTTAATTATAACTTAAATAATATAATATAAGAGGAAAAAACAATAAGAAAATAATCTCTCACATGGGGAGGCTACAGACATGGAATCACCGATTTCAATAAAACTTTTTTTGATGATACTAATTCGAAAAATATTAGACAAGTTGTAATCTCCGCTGATGGACCGTATCTTGGTATGTTAAGGGATCAGCCTTCAAATAAAACAAAGCTCACTGCTGAAGTGTTAGACAAGGGGGGATCAATTCCTAGTCTCAGGATAGTCTCAGAGATCAAGTATGATGACCTCCAGGATACAGTATCGGGAATCAACCCTTCACTGGTGCGTCTTCATCTAACCACTGCTGTGTAAACATGTCCCGTATATACACAGTGACTGCATACTAGTAGACTTACAGTTGTTTAGTGGTCTATGAGCAAAAAAGAAAGGAACTTTTTAGAACATATTACATATTATTTGATAATAAAATAAAAGAAGGATCCTTTAAAAGATATTATACAGTATTTAATAATAATAAAAAGGGAGGAGGCCTTACATTACAACGTTTCCAAGGGTTCTTGTTATTAAAAAATAAGTTTATGATATTAATTATTAAAAATATTTGTTTTTAAATGCTCGTCTTAATTTAAAGTGATTGATTAACAGCTCTAGAATATAATTTTTTAGTTTTGAATTTTTTTTTTAGTCTGGCTCCAGAATTGGGCCGGTCACAGGGTCCGCACTTACCTTTTTTATAGTTGGTGCTTGTCATCTGATTGATTTCAAAATTTATATGGGTGTGGACCAAGAGACGAGAGATTCATCTATGAAGTTTTATGAAAATCAACCGAAGATCTTGCCCAGGAACAGGAGGTAAAGTAAGAGGATGAGATCAGGCTTCTTATCTGAGGTCCGTACCTCCAGGCCCCTACCTTTCTTCTGCTCTAGCAGCTCGGCCAAGGTCAGTGTCATCTCATCATATCAATCCCCACCACTGATTTCTGTCATCGAAGGAGCCAGGCTTCTATTGTAATTTTATTTAGTTATGTACTTTTATTAATATCCACTATTTATTTATTTGATAGGTATTCTGGTATCTGATATTCTATTGAATGATTTTATATTTTGATGTAGTCTTTAAGGATTTTAAATATTTTCTGTCCTATATAGTAATACCTCTAACTGTGATAATGATAGCAACATTAAAGCTCAAGTATTGTTTGTCGTAGTATAGATTTATAACGTTATTAAATTGGTGCCTTTTTTTTTTTTTCTTTTTTCATACCGAATAAGGGTACTGGAAAAGGGTAGATCCCCGATACTGTATCCTGGAGGTCATCATACTTGATCTCTGAGACTATCCTGAGACTAGGAATTGATCTCCCCACTTTTCTAACACTTCAGCAGTGAGCTTTGTTTGATTTGAAGGCTGATCCCTTAATATACCAAGATACGGCCCATCAGCGGAGATTACAACTTGCCTAATATTTTTCGAACTAGTATCACCAAAAAAAGTTTTATTGAAATCGGTGATTCCATGTCTGTAGCCTCCCCATGTGAGAGATTATTTTCTTATTGTTTTTTCCTCTTATATTATATTATTTAAGTTATAATTAAATTTTTGATTATTGTAATACTGATACAGAGTGAATAATAGCATTTCACTCTTTTGATATCCAGAGGTTTTCAAATGTACAGAGAAATGGGGAAAACTACATGATCTCATGCCTTTGCAGTAGCTAGACTGCATAAGTTTATTGATCTGCTGTGGCAGACTATGCGATCAAATTGAAATACATTGAGAGAACAAATTGAGCTAGACAGAGTTTATACAGTTTTTAGTGCAAAGTACCCCACTTTGGTCAACAGGAACCAAGCCATTTTGCAACGCGATAATGCTCCTGCACATCATTCTTGTTTGACCAAGGAAAAATTATCGGATCTGCAAGGAATAAATGTTTTGTCTCATCCTGCGGATAGCCCAGATATTGCACCTTCAGATTATGGTTTATTTAGATCAATGGCTTATTTTTAAAAGGTCAGATCTTTGACAATTACGAGTAAGGTTGGAATATCGGAACGCGATATATCGGATTTGAAAAACCGATATATTATATCGTTATCCTAACACCCGAGACATCGATATTTTGCACCGATATATCGGTGATATTGATATTTTGAATTTTATTATTTTATTTTAACTAGAAATTTCCTTTATTCTTTATCATATTTTTAATTTTATCCGTGAGCTGTACTTAACATTACAGCTTAATTATTTAATCACCAATATGAAATTAAGCTTAAGAAAAACACCAATATGAAAACTTATTTTTTTGCATGCCAATCAGGTTTAAGTTTTGCAGGTGAAGCAAAGAATATTAACTCCTATTATTGAATGAAATAAGGTTAAAACAATTGAAAAGCAGAAGCAAATATTCTTTGATTCGGCTAAAAGTAAAATTTTGATCTAAATTCTGCTGCCTGGGGTAAGTGTTCCCCTTACTTCCCTTAGATCCGGCCCTGCTGACTTGTTGGTGAAAACTAAAAATAAAGATTACAAGTTTACATAGATTATTTAAAAATACAATGGAAAATTTAATTATTAAAGCTGTTAAACTGACACAAAGAACATGTGAAATAAGTAAAAAAATATTGATTAATAACTTTTATCAAAAAGAACTATAAATACAATATGGTATGCTAGTATGAATATAATTGAAAAATCTACTAAAATATATTGTATGAGAAACTTGGTTGGGAGGTGCAATCAATGCAGAAACACAATTATCATAATTATCTGGATATACTTTTCATACAACTAAATCTTTATTGTAATTATACTACTAGTAAGTAGTTATTGTAATTAATAGTTTTCATATATTTTATTTTATCTTTCATATAATTCATAATCTGTTACATTATAAATTAACACCTTTTTTTTCTATAAACTTCATTTTTTTCATTGTATTAGTCATTTCTGTTTTTTACCATATTAATTATTGTTAATGGTACTGCCACTGCTGTTATCTTGTTTTTCTTAGCACTGATGCTGGCCTAAAACTTAAACCTGATTGGCACGCAAAAAAATAAGTTTTCATATTGGTGTTTTTCTTCATTGACCTCAACGAAGCTTTTCCCACATTTATTTTTATTTCTACGGTCAACCATACTTCCTCCATCGATAACAATATAAAATTACAAGAAAGAATTATAATAGAAAATAAAAATAAATACTACAATAAAAAAAACTAAAAAACAAAACCGATCGATGATTTAAAAAAATTAAGATTGAAAAAAAGAAGGGACAAAAAAGAAGAAGTTAGAATGGATATAATAACCTGCATAATTTTCAAAGATTATAATTCATTCCTAGACTTATGTATACAATTAAAAAAAGCTTTTAAGAATGATGAACATGGTCATTCGAAATTGTTGTAATACAATAACAATAAGCTAGGAAAATATATAACAAAAACTAAGTAGAAAATTAAAACAATAAATAGACAGAATGTAATTTACAAAATAAAATGGAAATAATACAATGAAAAGTATTATAGAGGACAAATGTCGCAAAATTTGAAAACAAGATTAAAGCAGCATAAGACAAATTCCAAAAATCCTAATAGTAATAAAGAAGTGCTCAATTTCAAAATCGATATGAAATTGAAAATCATTACATAGACATAATAAATAAAATAGATACATAATGAAAGAACTAATAATTGTAATGAAAATAGTAAATTTAAAATAAAAATAATCTAGAAGAATTATTTAAAGGAAAGAGGACAATACCATAAGTATTGCTAGATAGTAAAGACACAGGCCAGAATATTCAAGAATAGGAATCGAGGCACATTAGGTAGATGCTAACAACTAGTTTTAAATTTTATTGTGTTTCAACATTTCACAGTGTGTCATATGCATAGTAAATCATAGGTCTACTCGCAATTGTACTTTCGTACTTTATTATGTAATAGGGTCCAGGTTTTTCGTCCTTATCCTTCAAATAAACTTAAGAGTTTAAGATTGCCAAAACAAAAAATAATCTGGATCAATCATCCACCAAATTGAAATAAAATAGACAATACTATAAATGTAAATAAATTGTTGCATATAATCATTGGTTAAAATATAGCACATGCTAATTTATAAATATAATGGGGTAAATATGAGAATAAACAATATTTAGTTGCCAAACAATAATTAGTAGATGAGATTGCAACACATATACTGTTAATTAATCCTATATAAAGACTAACAGGTAATAATACAAATGGTGATTGTACTGAAATATATATCAGATGAATTACATGTTTTTAGATAAATGTTTTGAGAATGCTCAATGCATGCATGGAAACTTTATAAAATACAATTTTTTTTTAGAAAAATTTGTAGAATTATATAATATATGAAATATGGCAAAAAGCCTTCAAGATAAAAATTTATTATAATACTTATTTTTTTTTACCAAAATATTATTCTTTTCTATCTTTTTTTATAATGATTCATGAATATTAAAAAATATTGTTCTATAAATAATATTTATATTATTTCATAACCTTCTCATAAATTTCATAACGTTATACTCATTTAATGCACGGCTTCTTTGCTTTTTCATCCATTTCCTTTCGATATATCAATATTTTTCTACCGATTATCGGTGGATATCGATATTTGGTTTTGCGATATATCGATATATCGAACATCGATATTTTTCTTTCGATATTCCAACCCTAATTACGAGGTCATAAAAATTGGATTTGAAGAGTTCATTGCCTCAAAACCAAAGGAGTGGTACCGGCATCAAATCCAATTATTGGCAGAAAGATGGGTGAAAGTAGTTGAAAACAAGGGACTTTACTTTGAAGAGTAGTATTCAATAATGTTTAAAATATGTAATCTGAAATGAAGCTATACTAATGCACAAGGACTTTTGTAAGAACCTACTATATATTTATTATATTTATGCGTTGGTAACCTATTTATATATTTTTAACTCTTATGTATGTTTTTAACTTATTAGTATAATTTTAACCCATATATATATATATATATATATATATATATATATATATATATATATATATATATATATATATATATATTTAATCTATTTATATATTTTTATTCCGTGTATGTAGTTATAACCTATTTATATATTTTTAATAAACTCATAAATCTTTAACCTATTTTTATATTTTTAGCCTATCCAATTTTTACATATACTATTTATTACATGTATGATTTATCTACTTAATATTTAAACTGTGTTTTTAATTTGTTTTCCTTTTTTTTTTTCCATGCTGGTGTATTTGCTTCAGTAAGGTTTAGTATATTATTGAAAAAATAAAAAGATATTAATTCAAATAAACATAATTCCAAATGATTGGCACAGGTCAAACAATATGTACGGATTCTGAGATTGGGAGGCCTGGTACAAAAAGCAATGGTGGCCTCGTGATGTCTGTGGCTGCCACGGGAAGTGGCGAAAAGAAGGTTGTCAAGGTGGAGTGACAAGACGAAGAAGGTCAAGTATTGGGCAAAACATTATTATTGGTCTACAAGGGCAAAGGAGATACAAAAAACATATCTTCATGGAGATCGATAACCATACACTCAATTGTGCGCTATATCATTCTGAATCATCGATGATGTTTTCCAAGTTTGCCCAAGTTGCCAATGACATTGGAGGAGTCTAATATAGAATCAAAAAAGAAGGAACAAGATCTTTCCTCAGGAACCAATGATAAAGTCTGTCCTGTCTGTGGCCTAAATTTCAAGGGCGATAGAGGTTTTGCAACCATGTAGCTAAAAAGCAACCCAGAGAGGCGAACAACAAACTAATGGGCATAATTAGAAATGAAATTAATAATAAGAATGGAGAGGATGAGGCTTTAGACATTAGAAAAGTGATTAATGGATGGTCAGCTGCCTTCAAGAACTTTCTAAATGGAAATAATTTTAATGGTGCTGATTTTAGCAAAACGCTGGACAATTTTTTAGAATTTCCTAAGAATATTAATTCAGAATTGCCCGTCCCACAGCACGCTGCCGTTTAATTTCATAAAATAAGGAAAAAGAATAAAAATGGCAAGGATGCAGATAAAATGGCGAATTCACAGTGAGCTGAAAAGGCAGATAGGAGCCGTCGGCCAGAACAGTACCAATTTGAGGTTGCTCAATATGATTATTACAATAGAAGAAAGTAAGTGGTGCAAAATATAATTAATGCCGATGTTCCTAAGCAATATCCTTTGAAGATAGCTGATATTGAAAGACATTTCAGGAACCTTTTTGAAAGCAAGAACCACTACAAACGTGCGGATTATGAAAAATGCCCCGATGCCAAATCTAATGTCCATCGATGTCCAATTGGTAAAAAAAGCCAACATCATTGGTCACATCACCAGGGGCTGGACAGAGTATTAACCCATACAACAAAATACTTTAATGTATAACTTATCGTCAAAGTGATTGCAGAGATCATTCTGAGGGTGGCTTATGTACCAGAACCTCTTCGGCAGGGGCGTATAATCTTGTTCTACAAGGATAAAGAAGATACGAAAAGCATATCTTCATGGAGACCGATAACCATATACTCAATTGTACGCTGTATCATAGAGAAGGTTCTGGATCATGAATTAAGAAAACACTTCACCTTCAGCAAAAATCAAAGAGGCTACATCAAAGGCCTGCTGGGAGCACACGTTAGCGCCAGAATCATTGGTTCAATAATAAAAGATGCCAAATAAAAGAAAAATGAAGTGGTGTTTCTTGATGTAGTTGGCGCTTTTGACAACATTGGACATGAGTACATTGTTAGCTCACTAGAAGCAAGAGGTGTGTCACCGGACCTGAAAAAAACGTGATTGCTGCTCTCCAGAGCACTAATTAAATCAAAATTGGTGTAGGAGCCCACTCGACAAGGTGCTGCGAGGAGCACGATGGACCCTTTCGCCTTCGCTGTTCAACTTGACCGTAAAGTCATTTGTGTCACAGCCTATGTGAACAACATTGCTCCAAACGATTTGGTTATAACTTATATGGTCCTCATAGGGTTCACAGATGACCAGGCTGTCTCGGCACACGGGACAAGGGTGCTGCAGAGTGAAGCATTCACAGGATACTCGCGGAGATTGGTCTGGCTATAAATTCACTATAATGTATAGGTGTGGTTATGAACAAGGGAGAGCTGCAGCCAACACCGCTCTCCTGGGAGAATGGTGAAGTCATCCAAACAACAAGCACCGATGATACCATGAAGTATTTAGGATGTGCATTCCTGGGATAGTTGGTGTTTAATGAAGACGCAGTGACAATATTGGATAGAAACCTCAATAAATTGGTGAGCTCTTGCTTGCTCAAACCAAAGCAAAAGATCAATGTATCCAACCAATATTTGTTCCCGGGACTTACCTATCCTCTCCAGACTGTGCCGTTATGAGGATACACCCTGCAGTATTAGAGAGCATTGATATAAATATCCGTAGGAGTATTAAGACCATCATCGGGTCCCCTGCTAACACCTTTATGGAAATATTATTTGTACGCACCGAGGAAATATCGAGGATTGGGACTGATCTGCTGTCAATGGGAGGCTCCTTTACATTGGTCCATTACCCAGCGACTGTCCAGTGTTCTGGATGCCCTATTCCAGTCCACATTTGATTACAAAGTGGAAATTGTAGAAAGACTGGGTGTTGATCAGGGCTACCGAAGTGTGAGATCTCTATGACAGTTGTTGCGGGAAAATGCGTTTGAAGAATGGGCTGATTGCTGGTGGCAAGGCTTTGGTGTTTGCCATTTCAAGGAGACCCCGAAAGCCAACAGATATATATGTGAAAAGCAAGTTCTTTCACGGTCAGAATGGTCCAATGCCTTGAAACTAAATATTAATTATGCACCCCTGTGTGAAGTCCCAGGAGCCAGCGGACAGCAGAGAGATGTTGGGTCCCAGAGCGGCAGAGAGTCTGAAACACAAGCCCCACCAACTCTCTCCTTATAATACGCCAACACCATAGGCTCAAGCATGAGTTGATAAGGCTCCTTAGGGAAAGGAACTTCACCTGCTTTGACAAGATCTATTGTATTGACATGGACTGACCGGCGAGATATGCCGATATATTCGCATTCTCCAAGACGGGAAGGACAGCATTGGTCCTTGATCCAGCAGTGCGCTTTGGAAGCAATGATCTTGATCAGGCAGTTAGAGTGGAAAGGGAAAAAAAAGATGCATTTCTTTCATGGAAGAGAAATTCTGTGAGACCTTCGGAAAGAGAGAGTTCACCATGAGAGGCCTCTGATTTAGGTCTCGCGAAATAATCCCAAACAGAACTAGGAGCTTTTTAGAAGACCTAGGTGTCAATATTAGGGATGTTGCGGTTTTAGCCGAGAATATTATTCTGGATTCTCTGGAGATTATCCAACGTCGCCTGTATGGTGATTAACAGAGTTGATAATTATTTTAGTTTATTTATTTATTTTTTTATTCATCATTATTTTTTTACTTATATATATTTTTTCCTGTACCTGTTTTAGTCTGTATGTGTGCACGCTTAAAATGTTTAACATTGCTAAGCTTTTTTAATTTTTGAAATTATATAAAGATTTTATATTAATTAAGAAATGGGAAATACTGGAAAATAAAATTAAGAGGTAAATGAGAGACAGCATATAGATTTAAATAGACAAAAGAAATAAAAAGAACAGATGAAATAAAATACAATTAGGGATTGACAAATTATTTGCCACTTCTTTTTTGTTTTTATTGAAAACTAGTTTCATATGTTATACATTCATCTTCAGTTCTAAAAATACACAAAAATTCAAAAATAAGCAATTCAAAATACAATTTTGATACAATACCATTACAATAATAAAATTATACATATTAAATTAAATGTAATATAAATTAGTATTGCAAAACATTTATGAATTATGAATTTAATTAAGACAAGAGTTCAAATACATGTTGATACTCACCAAGGTTTAAGCAGATTATATCAAACAGAAAAGGTGTCATTGGTTTGTTCTTGCACTGAACTAGTAATGGAAATGACTGTAATGGAAGAAAGGTGGGGTGTTTGTAGGTAAATGATACGGTTTAGGGGTCGGGGTTTTACCAGTAATTCCGGTGAGTAATTGTTTTTTCTGTTATGGACGGAAATAAATTTAAGATTGGACTATTGGAGATATTTATTTGGTCATTTAAGCAAAAATCTGGATTGGATTTGAAGAATTTTATTATTTCAAGTACTTCATATATATTTAATTTGAAACTGTTTTCAACGTGATGTATTAATTTAACTCCTGAATCTTTGATGAATTTATGGTTTTTTTTATTTTAATGAATTCTTAGTCTTATTATTATATTCACATATATGTTCCCTTAGTTTCTGATTTAGTGATCTCCCAGGTTTTCCCGTGTATTTGGCTGCACAATCATTACAATTTAGTTTGTATACTCCGCTTTTTTGGAAAGGGTCTATTTTACCTTTAGAAGAAGGGAAATATGAGGATAGGTTTTTTCATATTTTAAATGCAGGGTTTGATCCTAATTTCTTCAATTCATTTACGACTTTGGATATAGGGCCGTAATATGGAATCAAGAAATAATGTTTTGGGATGTGCCTGTCTTTGGGGGTTGAATAGATATTAATTGTCTTTTTTTGTAGTTGTTTTTTTAAAATGTGATTGATAGTGGTTTTATTGTACCTGTTATTTTTTTTAAATGTGATTGATAGTGGTTTTATTGTACCTGTTACCTGTTTGCTATGGAATATATTATTTCAATTTCTTTATAATAATTCTTTTCATTTGATGGTACATTCAAAAGACAGTAAATCTTGCTATTAAAGGCTGCAAGTTTATGTGCTATCGGTCTCCTAGCTTGATTGTTTATAGCAACATCCATGTGGGTGGGTTTCTGGTAAATTCCAAATTCATGACTTTTGTTTTTGTTTCAATATCATCACATGATAAAAGTTAAAGGACTTTATAAAGAATAATTTAGACAAGTTTCATCAAAATCGTTGGAGCCATTTTCAAGAAAATTGAAACAAAAAGTGTAAAATCGATTATATAAAGTGCCACTTCTGGTTAGTCGATTTTGACGAAAAAGTTGCTGTAGCATTACATACATGTGCCTACCTTAAACATGTAATTTCAGTATCACACAACTTTTTTTTTTTTTGAGCTAGGCTGCTCATATACACACAGACCATTTTGCGAGACTTTGTTATTTGGACTCAGGGAACCTTAAAACGTTTATTTCCATTGAAATTCAAATTCAAAAATTTTCACGATCGCAATACTTCCTCTTACTATATATTTCATATATAGGTAAGGGAAAGTAAAATAAAATGCCGGAAGAAGACAAACAATTTTTTTAATATAATATGGTTAATGTTGATCTAAATCTTATGTTTATAATCATATAATCAATATTTAACCCGACACGCACAAAAACGCCTTATAACATCAAATGAACAAAAAGAATTATCTAAACATTCTACATAAAAATAATTCTTAAACGAGAAATGTAAACAGTAAATCAATAAAATAATAATTTCTGAATAAGTACTCAAATAAACACACTATTTAGTATGGGAAACAACTACCATGGATGAAGCAATTGATAAGTATGAGACTTGAAATTCTGACAATGTCTGAGTTCCGATTGACTTTACAAAAAGTGGCAAGAGTGGTGGAAATTTAATTGATTACAGATTGATGAGCCAGGTATCAATCTGAAAAAATGATGGATTTAATGCAATTTTCCATGAACTTCCTGATTCAGACTTTTGTCCGGTTCTATGGCTCAAACAGTCCTATGTGCATCGCAACGTGTTCTGAATCCTCCCATCATGGTGCAAAAAACCCTGCTGTGCTTGTTATTCGAAGTTGCGACATCGATAGTGATTTAATTTTGTTAGATTCTAGTTTTCATCTTTTTACAATAGTAAATAGGTAATTTTATGGATTTTAATTATGAATTTAATCATTTATAATAATGATGGATAATAATGATTGTTATTTAATAGTTATTAATAATTATATTATAATTTGAATTTCCAAATAAAAAACCTGGTCAACTCTTAATCTTTTCAAGAGGAGAGGTGAGTGAGTGAGAGAGGAATCGTTTCTATGAATTTCAGTCGGTTTACCCCTTTTTTTTTTTCTATTCAGTTCTCTTTAAATAAAATTGTGAAAAAACCTGTAACCATACTGTTAGCCGACTACATAAATTGATCTGAAGAATTAAGTTCGCTCATGACTGGCAAGTCCGCGAATGCAAGATGCTTTACAAACAAAAACATTACCGAACGCCTATCGTTCAAACACAAAAGCGTGTAACATAAGTGAAATTTTCAACGATTGGGTACATATATGGAATAAAAAACAGCGAAAATTGTCAACTGTTTATTGATAATTGTACGGCCCACAACAGTACCACATCACTCAACGATGTTTATCTTCTGTTTTTGCCTCCCAGCACAACCTCTAAGCTGTAATCTCTAAACTTGGCCATAATTAAACGATTTTAGACACTTAACGCAAGGAAGTAGTGATGCAACTCTTAGAAAGCATCAAGGATGGGAATCACCTACCTCAAAATTAAGAACTCCCATGACTTTTCGAGGTTTCGCCTATTTTGACGAAGTTTTAGCAGTAGCTTGGATCCTAACTGACAAGGAAATTTTGACTCCGTAAAAAAAGGAGATGAAGAAGAAATTGATGTGCCGACGATTAGTTCTAAAGTGGCAAAATAATGAATCTACAACGTTTCATTTCTTAGCCAAGTCGGATGTTTGTGTAAACATATTTTCTGCTCTGAACATCCTTAATGAAGCCATCGATGAGATCAGTCTTCAAGGATTGCACCATAAGAAAAAATCCAAATTTATTTGTTGATCTAACTATATCGTTTGTATTTACATACATATTAATACAATTTTGTATTAATTTTGTTATTTCCTATTTTTTACCGCCGGTCATTGGAAATTTCAATAATTCATATTTACCTTTCGAACCCTTGACCATACGAATTATCGAGATTCTACTGTATTTTATTTTAACAATTTCCTTTATTCGGTAAAACTCCAGAATCGTAACCCCAAAATGGCGGAGGTCTAGATTTTTAAGATCAGCCAGGTACTAAAAATCTAGATGTCCTCCATGTTGGGGTTACCATTCTGGAGTTTTACGAATAAATATAACAATAAATAATATTTAATTACCAAATAATAATTAGTAGATAAGATTTACATACAATTAATGTTGATTAATCCTATATAAAGAAAAATTGATGATTTATATAAATGATGATGGAACTGAGATGTATATCAAATAAATTACATGCTTTTAGATGAATGTTTTGAGAATGCACAATATAGTCGGAAGAGTTATAAGATAAATAAAAATTTGAGAAGTTTGAAGGTTTTATTATTGAAAAAACTTCTAGAAGACTATAATATATCAAATATGGCTAAAAGTCTTCAAAATAAAAATATGTTATAATATTTTTTTTTCTTTGAAGTGTAATTCTTTTCTATCTTTTTTTATAATGATTCATGGCTCATAAAAATATTGTTTTATAAATAATAATCATTATATTATTTCATAACCTTTTTCACAGTTTAATAATATTAATAGTATTTAATAATACTCATTTGATGCACTTCCTTTGCTTTTTCATCCATTTCCTTTCGATATATATCAATATTTTTCTAGCGATTATCGGTGGATATCGATATTTGGTTTTGTGATATATCAAAATATCGAATATCAATATTTTCCTTTCGATGTTCCAACCCTAGTCAAAACCAATTTTCCCAACGTGTTCTCAATCTCACTAGCACCATCTTATCAGAAACTGAAAACAATCTTCTTTATAAAGGCTTAAAACACTCCATAAATTCATAACATTTGAAACTAGTTTTCAATAAAAACAAAATTAAAGAAGTGGCAAATAATTTATCAATCCCTAATTAGATTGATATTTCTATACCATCATGGGGACATCAACTGATTATGAAGCGAGCCAAGCTACAACACATATTACACCACCCAACGACTCAAGTCTCAGCAATTCAAAATTTGATTTTATCTCTGAACAGGTCATAAGAGAGCTTAGGAATGCAGAACAGAAAGATGCTATCTATTTATTTTCCAAGTTGAGACTCAAGTATGCAACAGCCAATAAAAACAACTGGTTCAACCACACCAGTGTAAGAGACAATTTGACACCATCTTATGTTCAAATAAGATCTGGAGTTCGAACAAGAGGAGCATTAAGGGCCATCCACCATGCAAGACGACAATGGGAGAGACTAGAAATCAATCATTGGCACTCAGTTAGGGACAGCATAAAATCATACCTTTGCATCCTCCGTTCTAAATTAACTTTTATCCTCCACCCACTTGAATTTGACTCTCTCGATAAACAAATTCGAACACGTGTCAAAAACCTTATGTTAAAAAACATGATACCCTCGAAAAGAAACTTGTAAAATTACATTCAAACAATGACAATTTAAATATCCATTATTCTGCTTTGCTGAACAACCCCCAAAGTCAAAACCAATTTTCCCAACGTGTTATCTTCTTTCTTTTTTTTTTTTTTTTTTTTTTTTTATGTGTTATCAATCTCAACCCAACGTGTTATCAATCTCACTAGCACCACCTTATCGGAAACTGGAACAAATATTCCTATTAAAGGCTTCAAATACTCCATAAATTCACCTGCAAACACAAAAATGTTTGAAAATCTTGCGGTTCATATCAAAACCGGTCTAGTCAAATATAATAATGACTCCATTTCCAAATCCATATGCGCCAAAGTACTAAAAACTGAAATAGAAAAAATCAATAGGTTTCATAAAAATTTATCAGCAGAACATAAAACAGCACATGTATTGTCAGCAAGAATATGCAAAAATAATCTCGTAGTCATAAAAGCAGATAAAAGAAATACGACAGTAATTCTAAAAGAGATCCCTATAAAAAGAAAGTTTATGATTTCATAAACAAAAACGGTTTCCCTAATATCAAAATTCCCGTGAATAAATTCGCCACCGAAGTACGCAAGTTGATAAGGAACAGCATGTTAATACCTGATAATAAAAAATACAATCTCATTGAGATGAATCCGTTATCTCCCTGACTATATGGCCCACCAAAAATTAACAAACCAGAAATCCCAAGAAGACCAGTCGTTACTTACATAAATTGGCCGATCTTTGAGCTTGCCCATTACTTGAACAATTTATTCAAAACCAAAATCTCCTTTTCCCCTCACCACACGGTAAAGAACTCTATAGCGTTAATCAGCAAAATTAAAAACAGCAATTCCGGATAACGTGAAATTAATATCATTCAACATGACAAATCTTTTCAGAAGTATCCCACCACCAGAAACAACAGAAATTTTTCGATTGGATCTATCATTGCTAGAAAAACTAGATTTTTACAATTTGATGTCTATTTGTATAAACCATAATTATTTTCAATCAGATGGAAAATGAAGGCTTACCGAAGGGCTCCCCTCTCTCACCCCTTCTGGTGAGTTATATATATATATATATATATATATATATATATATATATATTTATCAATTTTTTTTTATTTTTGAAGTTTTCTGATATTGTAAGTTTATGGGTCCTGTGATTCCTGATTTTGTTTATAGTCTATGAGTATTTCGCTATTTGCGTGCGTTTTGAAGAATTGTGTTAATTTGGTGGTTCAAAAAATGTATTCAGTCCCTTTCAAAACTACAAGTTCTTTTACTTGGTTATTCAAGCAGTTTGATCAAGTCTGTATGATTCAGTAAATTGTTTGTTAATCAAATCTATGGTTAGTGCCTGACTAGTATTAATCTGTATTTATATTTGTATTTGTCATCAATTTATTATATAAGGATGGAAGGCTCCTATGGTTTGAAGTCAAAGTTAGCTTTTTGCAAACATTTATCTGACTTGTAGATGATAATGTGCTTCAGTGTCAGGTTGCTTGTAGGAAAATTGTATTGTATGAGGTCTTTTTATATTTTTCCCATATTCTAATACTATTTTAACTGTCACAGCTGATTTCATCAATGTGGGATCTTTTATTAGGTTTACAAAGCTCATAAGGAAGAATTTACTTCCTGATTTTTATATAGTTTATATGTATTACAATTTTTATGTTAACAACTATTTGGATTCTTAATATAGATTTCATTTATATCAGAAAAATTTATTAGATTTTCGAGGACGCTAATTAGAATTTTATAGTTATATTTACGTTTGTGAATATCCTTTATGATTTTTTTCTGCTGCTGCTGATTTAAGTGTTATGGGGATCATATTCTAAGTTTTTGAGGATCCATAACAAGAATTTAATATTGTATTTATTTTTGTTCACTCATGTGCATTACAATATTTAAGGTTATTTGTGGTTATCGAATGGTTAAATTTAGGGACATTATGAAGTAATTGGAATGCTAATTTTTTATAAAAAAAATTAGTTAGCATATAAGTGGAATCCAAGGTAGTGTCTTCGATCCTGTCCTCTGCATCCTTAACCTCTGTCCCAGATCAAACAAAGGTGCTTCTGATGGCAGGTAAAAGTTGATGAATCGAAATGCATAAATGTGATTTTTACCCTCTGCCTCAGTTTCTATCCACCATTCCTATTTAATAACATTCTATTCCCCTGGTGTGACACAGTGTGATACCTTCGTTTCTTAAGGTCCTGCTTTACGTTTCATATGTAAGGAGGATAGGTTTTGGGAACATAAGCTGACTGTTAATATTAACAAGTAGGTCCATTCCTATTTGCGATACATCCATATGTGATTTTAGTGTTTTTTATTTTATCATTATATGTTTTAGTTTAACTTATTGTTATATTTTCTTTCATGTATATATTGTAGATATCTTTATTTTTGTATTTATTTAATTTTTTTCCTTGTAAATAAGGTATGAATGTGTACATTTACAACTATACTTGAATTTGGTAGATTGTAATAATTGTTAATTAATAAAAGTTAAATAAAATTTATATATATATATTTATATATAATATATATATATATATATATATATATATATATATATATATATATATATATATATATAATATATATGTATATATTTTTTTTTAACTTTGCTCTCTGATTAATTAAATTTTAAGTTTTATCTAATTTTTATCTTTAGTTATTAAATGACTTTAAAAATTAATAATATAAATGATAACTTTTTTGCTACAAATTAGCAATAAGGACTTATTTTAGGCTATCAAAGTTTTGCTAATTAATACGTTAATACGTTTTTTACTTTTTTTTTTTTTTTTTTTTTTTTGTAGATGTTGAGAAATGAGCTTGAAAGGGCTGAAGTTGAGTTAAAAGACCGTTGTTGTATGCCTCCACCAGGTCTTCAACAATGGCTTCAGTTGACATACGAACTTGAAAATAAAACCTATTTTAAAAAGAAAATGTCTGCAGAAAAGCAGTTACAAACTGCTAGAGAAGCAGTAAGTATTTACTCATTTCTTTTTTGCTGTTAATTTTTATTTAAATCCATGTGTCTAAACTTGATGAATATTTGACTAAATACTTTTTAAATATCTGCCTGTTTTTATAGAACAGTATTAAAAGATAATAATTATTGTTATTGTTTAATATCTTAAATAATAGTATATTGTTTACTTTTTGATGCAAGTTTGTTGCCTAGTGAATCTGACAGCATCAATTTGCAAGATCATTATCCTGGTAAATGTGATCAAAATAAAAAGAATATTGGTTAACAGGTAAACATATATCCGACTAGCTTTGGTTTTAAAACTTCCAACCTCTTGGTGACCTCCATTAAATTCAGTTTAAGAAATTTAAAGTTATTTATTTATTAATATACATCTATGACACCCAAGCTTTGTTACCAAATCCTAATTGATCCATATTCATTAGTTAAAGATTTCTTTTTTCAAAAAGTAAAGAAAAGAAAAGTCATCACTGTTGTACTTAACTAGATTTTACATTGAGTGTTTTAAATTTTTTTTCTAATTTTTCTAACTTTTGGTTTATCCAATTTCCACAGAAACTTAGCCTCTTCTTCTAAAGGTAATTCTTTTAATCTTTATTTCCTATATTTCAAACATCTGAGAAGGAGGATATGATGAGATTCTTCTGGCAATTTGCAGACTTCACAGTTTTCTCCCTTTAAAAATTTTTTTTTTTTTTTTTGTGCATCCATGATTTGTCCTTAGCCTTGCAATTTGTTTTATACCTTGTTGGTCCAACTGAAGCTTGAGAAGAAAACTAAGGCTCACTGTTGGCTTGACCCGATATTAACATTTTCCTTTTGTTTATGACACCAAGTCATATTGATCCTGCTCTTATTTTCACCTCTTCCTTTGGCAATTTTAGGAGATCTGGTATAGGTACTTGGGCATTATCTTTCACAACTTACTTTACTCTTGTAGAGGGTCAGCTGTTTCATTTCCACACATACCTATGTGGCTTAGAATCAACTATTATTCATGTCTGTTGCTGCCCGTTATATAATTTTATTTGTGCTTTTAATTTACTCAAACATGCTTAATCTATCGTTATTATTTTCCCTTACCTATATACGAAGTAAATGGTAAGGGAAAGTATTGCAATCGTGAAAATTTTCGAATTCGAGTTTTCATTGGAAATACACGTTTTATTGAGTTCAAATAACCAAGTCTTGCAAATGGTCTGTGTGTATGTGAACAGCCTAGCTCAAAAACAAAAAGTTGTACGATACTGAAATTACTTATATAAGGTAGGCATATGATGCTTGTGATGTTGCCGAAACTTTTTCATCAAAATCGACTAACCGGAAGAGCCACATTATATAATCGATTTTACAATTTTCTCGATAACGGCTCTGACGATTTTGATGAAACGCCTAAATTATTCTTCATAAAGGCCTTTAACTTTTCCTTTATGTAATACATCACCGAGGAAATGCAGGGTAAAAAGTTATGATGAAAAGAATATTTTATTTGCTCATAACTTAAAAAGTATTCATTTTATGGTAAATTATGTATAGAATTGTATGAAAGGTAATTACATTATCTAAAAAACAATAATAGAATCATTAAAATTGGACCAGTATTAGCAAAGATACAGTGCATCAGACTAACCGGATGTAGATATTATATCATGGATTTTACTTTTTTTTCAATTTTATCGTAAACGGCTCCAACGATTTTGATGAAACTTGCCTAAATTATTCTTCATAAAGGCCTTTAACTTTTCATTTATGTTGTACATCACCAAGGAAATGCAGGGTAAAAAGTTATGATGAAAAGAATATTTTATTTGCTCATAACTTAAAAAGTATTCATTTTATGGTAAATTATGTATAGAATTGTATGAAAGGTAATTAAATTATCTAAAAAACAATAAAAGAATCATCAAAATCGGACCAGTATTAGCATAGATACAGTGTATCTTATGAGGAGTACAAGACCCTAGATGGATAACCGATCGCATCCGAAAGGAGACAGATGCGACCGAACGTCCTCCCATGAATCCACCAATCTGTTGTCAACAATACGCTCTGTAATAATTAATTTAAGAATACAAAAGCAGAAATTAACTTAATAATTTCTACTTTTACATTATTATTATAAATAAAATGTTTCCATGGAAACTAAACCAAAACTTTTAAAATATATTTTCAACTTGACAAACTTAAAATATATTGTTAGTGTACAGATGTTGTACTAAAATTGTTTAAAAAACTGTTTTATTGTACTTAAGGGGGAGAAGATGTGAAGAAGTGAATGCTGCTGAGTTTATTTCAAGTATTGTTTATGTGAATCCTTTAAAATTATATTTAAATGATAATTATTATAGGGCAGTAAGAGAAAGTTGTGTGATGCGCGCACCGCACCAGATTTTTTTTATAAATATTAAAATAATATCATCCATTGTATAATATTCATTGACAATAAATATATCTTCCTGTACCTTATCACTCTTCTTATAGTACCCTATCCAATTCTGAGGATCATTCTAAGCTGCAGAGGGACAGATTTTTTTTTTTTTTACTATGTATCTTGAAACGTAAAACCAACAGGACTGTTGATCTGCAAAACTCTTGAGAATGTGTTTTTTTTTGTAATTGAAGTTCTCCTTAAGGCAAAAGAGGATGACACTTTGGTGTGTTTCTAAGACAAGAGATGGCAGTACTTTCCGGCTGTTTTGTTTCCCCCCATTTCTTATGAAAAAAATATTCCAATTTTTATTCTAAAATATGCATTTTTTTCCTTTATGACAAGTATGATGGCGGGAAATAAATTTGAAAACTTTCAAACAAATATGCATTTTATCAGAAAAGGTTTCAAACAAAAGATGTTAAGCTTAAGATCACGTACAAAAAACGTCCAATCACATTTTCAGCTAAAGCAAACGATAACGGCCCTAGGAAGCTTCAAGCCTGTGAAATTTTCGGTGCTTCAAGATAAAACCTGTTTTATGTAGGTTTTTTTTTTTTCAGGAAATATGCATTTTATCAATAAAAATGTTATTAACAAAATTTATTTAGCTTCAAAAATTTGACCCATTTACAATACCTTCCTTACCTGGCGCTTAAGGAAAATAAAACAAAAATTGTTTCATATTATAAAAAACATTTGTATACAAATATATATATATTTTTTTTGTTTTTTTATGGCTTTGTTATAATGGTTCCAGAACACTTTATTTTGTTCTTCTATCTTCATAAATGACTGAGTTATAGACAAATGAAATCTCTAATTAGCTTATGATAATGTCCAATTCTGAGGATCATTCTAAGCTGCAGACGTACCGATTTTTTTTTTTTTTTACTATGTATCTTGAAACGTAAAACCAACAGACTGTTGATCTGCAAAACTCTTGAGAATATGTTGTTGTGTAATTCAAGTTTTCCTTAAGGCTAAAGAGGATGCCACTTTGTTGTGTTTCTAAGACAAGAGATGGCAGTACTTTCGTGCTGTTTTGTTTTCCCCCATTTCTTATGAAAAAAATAATCCAATTTTTATTCTAAAATATGCATTTTTGTTCTTTATAAGTATAATGGCGCAAAATAAATTTGAATATTTTCAAACAAATATTTTGGTTTTTTTATTATGTATCTTGAAACGTAAAATCAACAGGACTGTTGATCTTAAAAACTCTTGAGAATATGTTTTTTTCTAATTCAAGTTCTCCTTAAGGTAAAAGAGGATGACACTTTATTACTATGTATCTTGAAACGTAAAACCTCATATTATGCTTATGAGTTTAGGTTAATTTTGTTTTTCTTGGTTGATTATTATTATTGAAAATAATTAACCAAAATTAAATCTACTTAGTTTTGAACTATAAAGCAATATGTAATTGTTTTTTGAGATAAGTATGGCTGGAAGGGGCAGCATTATCTGTCATACCTGTGGGTGGTAGTACAATTCCGCCTCTAGTTATTATTATTATTATAAATTTGTTTTCTATTTTGCTTAGAACTTGAAAACCATGTATTATTCGAATAAATTCTAATATTCATTTTATACTAAATTAAAGAAGTGTGAATTACCTACAATTTTGATTCCAATATTTTTTATTATTTTTTATTGAGGATGGGACTTCAGCAGTTGTTGGACCCTTTGGAGTACATTACCATTTCGAAAGGTATATACAAAAGAGATTGCTTCAGCTCCCTTTGGTTCTGCCTTGCGATGGCTCCCTTATCGATATTATTAAATAAAGAGGTGAACGGATACAAAATAAAATCTAATGAATTAAGTGCGGCGATCAGTCAGAGAGAGAGAGAGAGGGTGAGGGAGAGGGAGAGAGGGAGAGAGGGAGGGGGAGGGGGAGAGGGAGAGGGAGGGAGAGAGGGAGAGGGTTGAGGGAGAGGGAGAGGGAGAGGGGTTCTGACTGTGCAAAGTATTTGATGGGGTCTGCCTTAACTTTGTGTTTATAAAGTATTACTTATTCTAAAATTGTGATTTTTGGTACTGTTCTTTAATTTGTATTAAAGAGTATGTCTACAAACTTTGAGTGAGTTCTGGCAATTGTGGAAGGAACTATGAAGGAGTAAAGGAAAAGCATTATCTAAGAGCTTACAGCTGTTATCTCGTTATCAGCAAGCAATCTCTCCCACTGCTGTATTTAGTTACGTCAAGGTCAGTGTTAATGCCAATATCAGCTGTTTTTGTTATCACCACCTATATAAACTCTCTTAACGTTCTGTCAAACAGATTATTTTTCATATATCAGAGAGAAGAGAATCAACAAAGAAAAAATGAAATCATTAAGGGTGGTTACAACTCAATAAAGTAGACGCATAGACGATCTGAATACAAGATCTCGCCATAATAATCTCATTTTCAGAGGAATTAAATTCTGTTCTCAAGATAACCTTCTAAACTTATTGGTCAACTTCTGTAAAGAGGTTTTAAATGTGAAACAAAATTTTTACCATATTTATGTATTTTCTCTGGGACAGAAAGAACTTGCAAATAAGCCGCTGCTCGTCGCATTTCTATGCCAGGCAGATAAAAGTGCCATAATTGGTTCTGTTAGGAGGTTAAAAGGCACGGGTATGTCAGTCAAGATTTTCCTGAGGCTGTCAGAAGATAAACCGTCTGAATAATTGCCTCAAAGTTATTTTGTCTGTGGACCGCTTGTTTATTTAGGATGCTAGATTTGAGTGGTGTCTATCCAAAGGGCTTAGGTATGGTGATGAAGATGGTATTCAAAAGCTCAATCAGATTGTTGAAAATGATTTGTCTGAGTTTATATCCTTGCTGGTTACAAATAGTTTGCCTAAAGACTATTTTTCTCAGAAGTTGAACCATCAAAATAGACAACACCCCCAAGAAAGAAAAATCATGAAGGCTCCAGTTCAACTTCCTGAAGTGAAGAAGTCTGCTGTCAGGTCTTCATAAAGGCATGTGTAAATTCTAGCTTCATTTCAGTTCTTTCATGCAATGTCAACGGATTAAAATCTAAATTAAGAGATGATTTATTTTTGGGTTTTATAAAGTATTATGATATTTTTTTTATTATTTGAAACGTTTGTGATGGAAGATGATTTTATTTTGTATAATGATTACTTTTTGGAATATAAATTGTGTTGGGTCCCGGCCACAAAATCCTCTAAATTTGGTAGAGCAAAGGGGGGCAACTTATATGGTATTAACTTTAATGTATGTAATTTTTGCTTTTTTAATAAAGTTTGTAATTTGGATGTTATCTTTGTCGAATCTCTTGAAGTTAAGATGTACATATTACCGGTTTACCTAAACTGTAACTGTTGGGTGGAGGAGCTTTCCGTAATCAAAAGGCTATTCTCTTTCCCGATGAAGTTGCCGATTCTAAACTAGACTAAATTAAGAACGAATAAAAATAATAATAATAAGGAAAAATGAAAAATATTAAATTAAAAACAATGATAAAAAATAAAGCTTTAATATGAAAATTAAAAATGTTAACCGGGGAAAAAAAGTAAGCAATATCCCTTGCCAATGATTTTCATAAATTTATTTTAATAAAATAAAGAAACAAAACAAACAAAATGACACTGAATTTTCTATAAATAATAATAAACTTAGAGTGAGAAAAGAAAGAAAAAGATCTTAAAAACTAAAATTGTCTTTAAAATTAATAAATAAATCTGCTTTCATAAAACAAAAAAAATAAATAAAATAAGCAATTATCAATTAAAAGGTAAAAGTAAAAAAGATATATATATATATATATATATATATATATATATATATATATATATATATATATATATATATATTAAATATAAAATAAATCTCGCTGACATACGAGATACACTATTTCAGCCGGTATTAAACAACAAAACCTTGTTGTGAGTAGGTAACCTTACTTCCTACGAGGTTACCTTAATGGTGAGCTCACAGATGATTCGGTGATTGATATGCGTATATCGGTTTTCAATCACTCAGGCTGTCCAGCTGTCAGATGTCTTCTTCAAAATGGCGACAAGCCGGTGGATTGGTGGAGACGTACGGTGGGTGAGGGCAGTGTAGATAAAACTAACATAGGACTGCTGCCGCAGAAATCTCGCTCCAGACTGACTAGTGAGCCTTATCAGCTTGTTTGGGTTGCACTTTAATCCTCCCAATGACCATAAGCCGACAAAAAACATTGCGCTAATAGTACAATTTATAAACATTATAAATATATCTAGATACATGAACTGTCTAAACTTGTAAACTGAAAACAATTAATAAATTAAAAAAACAAATAAAAAACTCAGTTTCAAATATCCTTTATCACTGGTAAAGGGTGATAATAAAAAATGATATAATTTTTCTGGGTGTGAACAGTAACTCTTGGGATGACAGTTTTAGTAAATTATGTTTCTTATTAAATAATTCTGAATTTGAATTGCTGCTCGTGGGTGAACTGCAGATCCTTCCTGATGATATATTGTAAAGTTACGGTTTTTCGGAAAATAAATAAATAAACTTATTTTCACTTTTTTATATATACATTTGTTTTATATTGGTATGACTCTATTCTAAGGGCAGGATTACTAGACAATCAGGCACAGACACACGGAACTATTACTAATACAAAACATACTAATACGTGAAGCGTCAATATATCTTAAATTTAACATTTTCTTCTTTGACGAACGACGGCCGTGGTCTATGGGATATAATTAAAGTGTGTTACCAAATGATGTGGGTGAAGTACTACGGGAGCTCTTAAGATGTCTGCTGTCCCTGGTCCCACAACAATAGTTACTCCTTTGTTGTCCGTTACACCACTCTACAGGTTTCAAAATGGCGAACTGCCATTTTTATTATCTAATACAAATGGACCATTTACTATTTGCAGAAGTTTTCATTTGATGAAAATCTCTTCTACTTCTTTTTGATTTTCTTAGATCAGGTTTATTGGTGAACTATTGAAAAAATTGATGAATTTCATCCACTCGCTCATTATGGCAGTGGTTCTGCTGAAGTCCAAAATGGAGCCGCCATGTTTTTAAATGAAGGCGTCTATTTGGTTCCATCTATGATGACAAACAGACTTTTCATTATAATTTATGATGATTGGAGTCAGGATAAATAAATGTTGTATTATTTTCCTGAGAATCCCTATTTCCAAACACTAAATCTAATTTACGATACCTAAAAACAATTATTTACTACGTACATAAAATCTGAAAAAATGTGTATATTACAATATTTCTAAACAATCATAGATGTTCGCTTGTCAGAAAGTCTAGGGATAAATCGGTTAACAGGTATGGGGAGAAAGTTCTTGAGGTATGTGATGATTTTGGGTTAATTATTTTGAATGGTCTTTTTAGCTCAGATAATGCAGGTGAGTTTACTTTTTCTAGTCCGATAGGCTCTTCGATGATAGATTTTTGTTGTGTCCCTTCAGAGTTTATTTCAATGGTAGAGGATTTTAAGGTACTCCCTAAATCTTTTTCTGACCACTTCTCTCTTCATCTTATACTGGCTATTAGAACTGTCAGTGACGAAATAGTTCTACCTTTGATGTCTCAGTTGACTTGGCTGGACAGTAGGTGGGAACAGTATAAAATAAACCTAGAAATACTTATTAATTACACCTCTCTCTACCCAGTGTATCTGGAGGGCCATGTTCTTTGTTTGGTCTCCCTCATTCATGATGCAAATCCTGTCTCTCAAAACCCCTCATTTATAAAATCTGTTAAGAGAAAAGTCTGGTTTGACGGTCATGATTACCTAGCTAGAAAAAATGTTTTCCTCTTGTTAAATTTATTTAGGAAAACCAAATCAAAATTTGTTAAAATGGCCTGCAAGGATGCAGTTAACGCATATAAATTGAGTTGTTTATAAAAAAAAAAAAAAGAGAATTTTCACATTCAACAGTAAAAGGTTTTGATGGTATTAAGGGCTCGAAACACTTTTGACATCTAGTTAACAATTTCAAAGGTAAAAAGTTTATATGTGGGAACAGTATCGGAATGTCATCCCGGGTTTCTCACTTTAGTAGCCTTTTAAATAGTTATCATCCTGACTGTGACTTTTTCGTATGCAGAACCTTCAATTTACTGTGATGTTTAGGATAATCCGTTTATGTCTGAAGAGCTGTCTATCATGCTTAGTTCTTTGAAATGCAATAAAGCTCCAGGGTATGATCGGGTGTCATATGAGTTTTTTAAATTTGCCCCACAAATCTTCCAGGATAGACTCTTATCTTTTCTTAATTATGTTTATGAGGAGGAAATCACTCCTCCCTCATTCAGCAGGTTAGCAATTTTTCCACTTTTTAAAAAAGGGGATATTAATGACCCAACTAACTACAGAGGAATTTCTTGTATAGGTAGTATAGCTAAAAAAATTTCTAGTCTTCTGCTACGCTTGGAACTGTTTATTACCTCTAATGATCTACTTAGGGATATGGAATTTTGCTCTATGTGCAATTCTAGGGAAAAATAAAATATTGAGCATTTTTTGGGGAAATGTACTATGCTATCTGAGATGAGTGCTTCTTATATGGGCCGCGCTGTACTTTCAGGGAAGTATTTGCTCTCTATTTTGAATGAACTGAGTCTGCAGCTAATTAAGTTCAGACATCATGCCTGGAATTATCGTTGGCAACTGATTCAACAATTCAAATTTTGAGTTAGTCTCTTATTCATGTTATTTTATTTTTGTATTAGTACGTAAGTAGTACACATTATTTTCTAATCACCTCTTTTATTTTTGTCGTAGTAATGTTTTATTTCCTTTGATTTTTATATATTTAATCACTATAAATTCCATTTTTTATTTCTAAATGAAATTTTTTATTTCTGTCCCTGGTCCCACAACAATAGCTACTCCTTTTTGTTGTCCGTTACACCACTCTACAGGTTTCAAAATGGCGAACTTCATTTTGATTATCTAATACAAATGGACCATTTACTATTTGCAGAAATTTTCATTTGATGAAAATCTCTTCTACTTCTTTTTGATTTTCTTAGATCAGGTTTATTGGTGAACTATTGAAAAAATGATGAATTTCATCCACTCGCTCATTATGGCAGTGGTTCTGCTGAAGTCCAAAATGGAGCCGCCATGTTTTTAAATGAAGGCGTCTATTTGGTTCCATCTATGATGACAAACAGACTTTTCATTATAATTTATGATGATTGCAGTCAGGATAAATTATAATTTATGATGATTGCAGTCAGGATAAATAAATGTTGTATTATTTTCCTGAGAATCCCTATTTTCAAGTACTAAATCTAATTTACGATACCTAACAACAATTATTTACTACATACATAAAATCTGAAAAAATGTGTATATTACACTATCTACAACCAGCCAAATGAACGGAAAGGATTTAACAGAAACAAATGCAATGAACTAATTAGGTATACAGTTCTAAGTAAACAAATACGTATTGAACGTCAAAGTTTATTGAAAAGACACACACTTATGAACCAGATACAAATACTATTTAACGAAGCAGTTTCTGAGAAATAATTAAGGATGGCTTCTTTTATAGACATTCTGGGAAGAATAATTTTATTTTTCGTTTAATTTTATTCAAAATAACAATAATTTTAACAATACCAATAAGTAATTTACCTGATCAAATTAATTAAAACTACACAAAAAAAAAAAAAAAAAAAAAAAAAAAAAAAAAAAAAAAAAAAAAAAAAAAAAAAAAAAAACCGTTCCGATAATCGAACGCCACCCCTAACCACCCCTAACCACTCCAAATAACATAAATGAGCAAATTTTCAAAACTTCTCCATGGAGATCCCTTTCTGGACCCCATTATACTATAATCAGCAGATGCTCCTAAACAATGCCCCGAATAATAAAAATTATAGAGAAAAAATTATAAAAAATATAGCTAAAAAATCTATGGCTTTGATGCTGTGAGAAAAAAACAACAACGTTTTTTTGAGTGTTTTTACATTTTTATTAATTTCTAGGAAAAATTTGAGTTTAAAAAGTTGAAAATCGTAATAACCACTCCAAATAACATAAATGAGCATATTTTCAAAACTTTCCACTAAAGGCCCTTTCTAGTCCCCAGTTGCCTGGACTACTGTGGGTTGAACAGTATAATTATTCCGTACCAGGTAGTGGCGTGGCAACATCATTCCTTTGACATCTAAAATTTCAGTTTCCGAAGGAACCGTTGGATGGATTTTATAGCAAAAAATGCGTTGGAGTTAAGATTTTTTTTCTACACTGTCTTTTAGATTTCATATTTCAATAAATACTTGTTTGAAAATTTTCAAATCTACTATCCCCCATTCTCCTCATCATAACGAAAAAAATGCATATTTTGAAATAAAAATTGAGCTATTTTTTCCCTTAGAATTAGTGAGAAAACCATTTGATAGTTTCTATCCCTCTCGCACCTGCCATCCCCTTTAGTCTTAAGATTAGTGGTTGTGTATTATAGTAGTGATGGTAATGCAGCAGTAGTAGTGGCTTCTATCCCACTTTTGTTAACAGTGTATTCACTGGTGTTGTTTTAAAAGTTCCTAAGCATAATTTAGTTGTTGTTTTAATACTTACAGTTATATGCAGTGCTTGCATATGTATGTCAACTGTAACGTGTCACTTTAAGAACGCCAAAAAGTTTGACTCTGAGGATACTAAATTTGGCGGTTATATAGACTGAAAATCTTTGGCGTTTTACTGGATCTATAATTACTATTGCTGTTTGTTTGGCTGACTTGGATACGTCTGTGAATATATATAAGCATGATCAGGATAATCAGCAGCTATTTGTTTTGAAATGATTGAGCCATACAATGATGTATATCCATACGTGGTAGGTAACTTTGGATTATTTTGAGATTGTGGCACTGTAATGAGAAATGTGGTTAGTTCTAGCAATTCTCTTGTGTAGACTGCCTGTAGCATAAGGTGCATTTCTGCAATTAAATAATGTAAAACTGGAGAATATATCTTACTGAACCTTATCACTCTTCTTATAGGGTAATGTCGATCTGCAAAACTCTTGAGAATATATATTTTTTTGTAATTCAAATTCTTCGTAAGAGTAGTGGTAGTGTGTTATAGTAGTGATGGTAATGTAACAGTAGTAGAGGCTTCTATCCCACTTCTGTTAACAATGTATTTACTAGTGTTGCTTTAAAAGTACTTGAGCATAATTTAATTGTTGAATTTTGGATGTTATTTAAACATTTTACTATAGGATATTTTGTTGTGTATGTTAAAATATTTAAATGCCCATGCATGCATGCGTACACATAAGAAATTATTAAGTTTTTATGTAATTCATGTTTAATGCGTTTGTTGCGGAATAACATTCTGGTAAGCAAAATGGGATTTGCTCGTTGATGGATGGCATTCCAGATTGCTTACGACTATTTATGTTTTGTAAAAAAAAAAAAAAAAAAAAAAAATCCTTTTATGGGGAACTTCATTCTAAGCAGCTGTTTCTACAAAGACACTGCGAAAGTAGAAACAAAATACTGCTTCAAAAACAGGGTCTTTCTTGAGAAAGTTGCAGGACATCATAATGGTCATTTTATACTGAATAAACATCTTTTCGACCTCAAGTTGATGGAGTTTCCTTTTTTTAGGTTATGCCTGTTGGAGGATGAAACAGCTTATGACATCGTCTGTTAGTTTGATAAATTGGAAAATCTTAAATTCATGAACTGTATTGTGAACTGCATTTGGGGACCCTAAGCTTTGTGAATTATTCAATACACTGATATTATGGAGATTCCCTAATACAATTGAACTGTTCATGAGACTATTAGTACATTCAGTGCGTATGACATGAATGTCCAATTCATCTCCATCCTCTTGGCTGAGGCGGGTGACTTGTCCGTTCACGTTAAGGGGCTGTTGCATTCCAATTTGGTGGGAGTGACCTGCGCTATAAATATCTTTTTTTGATTTATCAGTCTCTAAATTATATCTTTCAGTGTTAATGATAAATTATAACCTCAGCTGAACCCCTTGATAGTTTTTTCCTGGAGTTAAACCTATATACACCTCATTTTTCATAGATGACTAATGCTAAACCTCTTTCTCTTTAATCGATTTTTTTATTCTACTTTAGTCATGACTTCTCTGTTACTATTAATAAAATTTAAACTTCTAAGAAGAAATATAATATTTTTCAAAGAAATTCTAATCACATTGCATCTTTAGCTGTAATAATTCTGTAGTAAATATCTTTGGGATTATTGTATCTTAGCTAGATAGATATTTCAAAAAGAACTTGTCTATTAGTTAAATACATTATAGTTGTTTTGAATTAGTCTTGTTTGTTCATATCTTACTTTTTATTTAGCTAGCATCATTTATTTTTACTTTGCAATCATTTGTAAAAACTGTCTATTGTTCTTTTAGGGTAGTATTCTTTCATAATTTAAATAATGCTAGAGTAGTTCTATCACTTGATTTTTCATTGTAAAACTTTATTAAAGTTATTTTCATTTATTTGTTATTTTTTGTTATATTTTTTCATTTAAAATTTCCTCATTCATAACCAAAATGTTGGATCATCTTGTGCAGAAGTCAAAGGAATATAAATAATTTATATTTTTATTTGGTTTGATAATAATTTATTTGTTATTGATGAAATAAATTTTGACAATTTCCTTGAAAAATTATTGGGTAACTTTATGCTATTGTTTCCTTATTTTTAATTGTGATAAAACACTTGTTCTTATAGTATATAAACATGCATTAGCTTTTATCAACATAAAAATATAATAATTAATATTAATATTTAGCATATGAAGTATACATTGTTCAGTATACGGTTATATAACAAACATTCATATTGAATGACAGAAGTAATTTCATTATAGTATCTATTAGTTGGTCTTATGAGGCTAATTTCTTAATTTTCTAATGACTCCAAAACGAAACAAGATAAGAAATAAAGATAAATTAATGTAATAGTAAAAACAATTGCTTTGCTTTGGACCAAAAAAAAATTTTTTTTAATGGTTTCCTTATAGGGAATACCTCATTTTTATTTTCTACAATTCACTCCAAATATGTCCTTTCCAATTATATAAATTAACATTAAATGACATAATTATTAAAATATGTTGTCCGCTTTAATTATGACAAGGAATATAGATAGAACATTATCATAATGGGAAGAAAAAACATAATACAAATATATTTTAAATTGATGATGGTTAACTATTAAACAATGTCAGTTATAGTAGAACCTCTGTTAACCAGCCATCTCGGGACTGGGACCCTGGCCGGTTCCCGTTTTGGCTGGTTAATACGAGTTGTAGGTATTTTAAAGGGAAATATTAACAGAAATGTAAAATAACACTGTTTTATGACTTATGTAATATATATGTAAATATTTTATTATATATTTAAAAATATAGAAAAAGATGAAGTACATACAATGTACTAATTAACAATGACAGGAAAGTTATTTTAAAAAAAAAATTGTTATTTTCTTTTGTTATTTAACATTTACAGAATTTCTAAATGCAAAATCTGTCCATTTTTTCATTATTAGAATGTCTGTAGCAGTTGAACCATGTTGCTGTTCAATGTACATCAGTACCACCTTCATAACTTTTCTGGCTTCACTATGCGGCACTTTTTCCACCTGTTCAACACAACTCTCGATCTCTTCCTCTTTGGTAGCTAATGCTATAATTTCTTCATCAGTAAAAGACTCATTTTCGAGATCCTCGTCACAGTTTTTCATCTAATCCTCAATGTCTTTTGGGTGCAATTGTAGTGCTCTTGTAAGATCTTGAATTGAATTGTTTTCTGCATGTTCACCTTCTGATTGAGGCATATCAGCAATAAGTTTCTCAATGTCTGACCAAAGTTTCCGCCTTGATTTCAAGAAAGTCGAAGCTGGAATTTCTTTGTAAGCCGTAGCTGGCATGTAAGACTCCAACATTCAAACATCGGGCACGATATTTAACAGGATGGTCCAGATTCTCGCTTTTGCTGACGACATTGACATAATTGGACGTTCTCGGCAGGCGGTTACTGAATCCTTCTTGAAACTGGAGGCTGCAGCAAGAAATCTGGGTTTGATTGTCAATGAGGAAAAAACAAAATACATGGTAACCCAGGAGATCCCTCGGCAGGATCGTGATAGAGTAGATTTTGGCCCCTACAAGTTTGAGCAGGTTCAAGAATTCTCTTACCTAGGTTCGCAGATAACCAGCGATAACCGGATGGAGGTAGAGGTAAGGAAAAGGATTTTGATGGCTAACCGTTGTTACTATGGATTGAAACAGCACTTGAAAAGTCACTTAGTAACCCAGCGTACCAAGTTCATCCTGTATAAGACTCTCATCCGACCGGTTCTGACTTATGGATCCGAGACATGGACAATAACAAAGGCTGTGGAACACGACCTTCTGGTATTGGAACGCAGGATATTAAGAGGAATTTGTGGTCCAGTACTTGTAGATAGAGAATGGAAACGGAGGAAGAACCAGGATATCTACAAGAAGTTTGATGGCCCTGATGTCATTAAATTTATAAAAGCAGCCCGACTCAGATGGGCAGGCCATGTTGCCAGAATGGGAGACGATATGATACCAAGGAAGCTTCTGACTGAGATCCTTCATGGTGGACGATGCGTCGGAAGACCCAAGTTGCGATGGAGGGACTGTGTGGACACCGATGCAAAGAAGTTTGGAGTGAGAGACTGGATGGTGGCAGCAAAAAATAGGGACACCTGGCGGAGGCCATGACTCGCTAGCGGGTTGTAGTGCCAAGAAAAGAAGAAGAAGAAGCTGGCATGTAAATCATGTCCTTGATGTTAATTTTTTTCATGATTTCAAGCAGGAGCATCTTCACTCTCCGAATTTTGCAAATTTTTGGAAAGAAATTTATGTCTGTAATGCCTTTTTAACGATTCAACCCTTGGTCCATGGGTTGGACTTAACTTGTCACATTAGGATGAAGAAAAATGATTTTTATGTCAGTTGAATCATTAGTCAGTTTATCAAGATGGATAGGTGCAAAGTTCTTTGATACGCAAGTTTGAGTTCTTTAAATGCCTTTTCATCTTTGGAACAAACTCTAACTCAAACCATTCACTGAACAAGTCTGAACTCATCTAGGCCGATTTTGTGACCTATAATAGATGAGGAGAGAGAAGAGAGTTCAGATTCTTGAAGGCATACGGTTCAGCTGATTTACTGATGATGAAAAGCGGGATTTTATGAGACTCCACTGCATTTGAGCAAACACCCGCTGTAATATGATCTTTGTTTTTCTTAAAACCAGCACCTAATTTTTCTTGACTGTTCAAAAAAAAATTATTTGGCAACATTTTAAAATGCAGCCGGCTCATCCCTTTTGTAAACTTATTCTGGTGTTAATTCTTCCATTGCTATCATTTCCTAAAATTTAGTTTGCATCAGCTTAATTTATGTACACAATTTCTCACCTCTTACGCTAGCAAAATGTATACCGTGTAGCTTTTTCTTTCATAATTGGTTCACTGATGGGCGTACCTCTCCTACATTGTTGAAAAAACTATAAGTACTGAGCTTCATCAACAATGTCGGAGGATGATTTTTTCTGCATGCAGTGAGTAGCAAGAGTTTTGTCTGATTCAACTTTTAAGCAAAAATCTTCAATTGAATGTCTGTAACTTCGCCAACTGTTCACTGTAGTTCACCCCTTGTTCAGTTCTCGACAGATTTTTGCCACAGACTCACCACTATCGGTTCTCTTAAGAGCCTGAAGGCATATCTTCACACTCACAACAACGCGTTTACACTTTGCACTACATTCAATCATCATTATTATTATTATGATTAATCGCAGTACATTTTTATGGCTTTTGCTTTTGCCTGGTACAAACATGAAAACTGAACTGTCGAAAGTGGGAACAAATATCCCTGAATGCAATGTAGGTATTGTAAGGTGCATATGAAATTCTGTGAATTCTATTAATATTTGGCTCTTGTTAATAATGGGCCCCCGTCACTTCCAGGAAGCGCTTCCGTTTCTTTTTTTTTTTTTTTTTGCTGGTTAATCCGGAAGACGGTTAATACGTGACCGATTAACAGGGGTTCTATTGTTGTTATCTGATGGTATATATAAGTGTGTTAGTAAAGTAAAATACATTTTAAAAAGGCATGCAATGAAATAGGAATTAAATATAGCTTATGTTAAAGTGTTTTAATATAGTAAAATTGTCAGATATTTGAAAATTTATGATCATATTCAATATGACAATTGTCGAATTAGTTGTGGTATCGTGTGTATGGTACTTAGAAATGAACTATTATGAATAGACGTATTTTTCTATTCATAAAATTACTTAAATAATTAAGTAGTTATTATGAATTAAACCTTATTACAGTCTTGTAATAGACTATATGATAGTCTTATTTAATGGTTAAAAAGTAAAAACATTAATGTAGTTATGACACCAAAATCTGTTATTTTTAACTTGGTTGATTATATTTTATTTTATTTTTTCCTAATTCGTAAATTTATATAATTCTTTTTTCTGTGTTTTAAACAATTAAGACTATTTACCTATTGTAGTTCATAGTTAATACTATTAAATTTATGTTTAAACAAAAAAAAAACCTTTATTACTTTTAAGAATGATTAATTACTTTTATGTTGCCAAGGTATCTGATTTGTTTTAGCTAGACATAAGCAACGAAATATTTTGTTGTATTGTCTGAAAAGTAATTACCATTTTTACAATAAATTATTTATTATATGACTTCCTTTCTATATGAATTTGTTTATATAGGCACTTAATATATACATATATAAACTACTAATAATAGAAGAAAATATATATATATATATATATATATATATATATATATATATATATATATGTGTGTGTGTGTGTATATAACATATATTATATCACTAGCTTGGAAGAAGACAGTCACAACTAAAAAAAAATTAACGATTTTCCAATTTTTTTCTAATCATAATCAACAAAATTATTATTGTATGATGAAGAGAGCCACAAAAAATATTCATCCTCTGACCGCTGGAGAGCAGTTGTTTATTAAGCAAAACTGTCACAAGTCAAAAAATGTAGGCCTAAAATTATGTTAGAAATAAAAAAAACCTTACTCAGCAAGGTACTTCTAAGCATTTAGTTGCATTGTAAATGAGTTCAAGAAATTATTTATACAATTTTAAGGTAAGTAACCTGTAATAATCTGTTGAAATTTGATAAAAACTTCAAGCACCGTTTTATCAAAAGTACTACTTTTGAAGTTGTGCTGGTCGTCTTCCAAGCTAGCGATATATATTAGTAGTAGTAGTTATTTTACAGTTACTAGTTATTTTAGTCATTTTATAGTTACCATTTTATTTAAATAAAAGGTTTTTTCTGGTTGAAAGTCTCAACAGATCATTGCAGTGTTATCATTAGTTTTTACTTAACAATTATTTTTTTTGATTTGTTATCATTATTATAAATTTTAAAAGTTTAGTAACTGAGATTTTTCTCCATATTTTAACAACATCTGCATCACCTTACACTCAAGTTTTTAAATGGGAATTTCGGGCAGGTTGACGTGGCTCTGTTATTATAGAAACATAATATTAAATATGTAAAAGAATTTTATTTTTAGGAATGTATTCCGGTATAAAATGTATTTGGAATCAAGATTGGAAAATACAACAGCCGCATGCTTCTTAGCAGTCCCTGCTCATTGAATTGAAAATTCGCAGAAATTTTTTGTAGGTAACTTTTAATAGTTTTTTGTTACTTTACTTTCTCCATATTTGTAACAGTAAACAGTGCTATTGGTCTTATAATATTTCTTTCTTTTTTCTTCCTATAAAAAGTATTTTCAAAATCCTTTATCTAAATAATTATTCAAATAAGATTTAATTGTAAATTAATGCAATTTGTCTGGCCATCTTTTCCAAAATCTGAATAACTGTTAATATTAGTTTCATGAGGATATATATATTTTTTAGATTATTTTTTAACATAAAATTATCTTTTTGTTTTAATATTTTCTAAAGGGAATAAATATTTCAAAATAAATAAAAAAGGGGAAATCATTGAGCATTGAAACATTGTGTTTTTCATTTTATTTTTTGTATTTTTTGTAAAGTAATTTGTGTTGGCTGTTCTACATTGCTTTCTGTTTGAAGGTAACTAACCTATTTGTGAATTTATTTTATGATTTTTTTTTTTTTTTTTTTTTTTTTTATGATAGATGGTTTCAGTTGGTTTAGTGTATTTATTTTTTATGTTAAACATATTTAACTTAAAGGTTAAACATTTTCATTTGTTATTTTACTCAAATATTTAAGATTTTCAACCAGAAAAATTAATTTTTTCATTATAAAAAAAATTATTTAATGTATAATTTTGCCAATCAATAAATTCTAAGGATAATATATGGGATGAAAAGCTATAATTAGTATATATTATTAGATTTATATGTATGCTTATTGTATTCAATAGTTAGGTCAATACTATATTCAACATTAAAATTTTATCTCTAGCAATTAAATATTTTTTGTTGTGATTTGTCTTTTTACAAGAATTAGATTACTTTTTTTTTTTCTTAGTTATAACATCATTTTATGATATTGGGATATTTTTATTTTCTCTTAATTTTTTTCTTTCCTTATATATAAAAATATTAGAGTACTAAATCCGATAGATAAGTAATAGAGTTAAGTATAAGCATTCCACTATATGATCGCATTCTAGATCAAAGCTTCTCAAAGTCTGAGTATGTTACTTGTTTGGGAATTGCAGAAATATCACAAAACTAAAAAAGTATAAATCCAACAATTTATGATAGCAGCTGTTTTGTTACTAACAGGTGGTGATATTGTTTATACATATTTTTCAGTTAATATTTCTATATATAGCTCTAGCTTGTGAAAATATTCTGAGAAACACTCCTCATAATCTCCCATGTTCAGTTGTGCTATTTATTATTTATTCCGAGCTATTCTATTACTTCATTTCATATTCATAGTTTTTATTTTTAATGGTGCTTTTTATTAGATTCATAGAAACCATTTTAGAATTCATTGCCAAACCTAATTTTTAGAGCTGATTGACGAACCTAGTTCATGTTTATGCCAAATCTAATTCAGTATTCTGGCACTGTAAAACACGTAATAGTGATCGTTATTTTTGTAGATTTTTGTATTTCTATCCTGTTGGCATGAACTGTCCAATAGTAAGAGACAGCCTACAATCCCACTAATAATATATTTATCATTCATTAGCACATATGTTTATGCAAGAGACAAAACTTTGATAAGCATCTGTAAATCATTACTTACCATCATGACCTAATAATAAAAAAAAAAAAAAGCCTTATTATAGTGAGTTGGACAAATTTATTCTTTGTGAAATTGACCCAGGATCTTCAGATAAGTTAGCAAACAAGCCTTTTTATTAACATATATTGTGCCATAGCGGTACGTGGTACCGCCTGGTGTCCTATGGGCTATGGCTATGGCCCTATGGCGTCCAAATGGGCCTTCCCTAAAGTGCTCAATTGGTCCCTCGTACCGCTCCTTTCCGTAGGGAATAACTTTTCTTCCATGCCATGGTACCACTCGGCAATGGCTAATTTCAGTGGTTAGGGACCGCTCAGGCACCCAACAAATTTCTGACACCCTTAGCCTGCTATTTTTTTGAACTGATAAAATTAAAGTGCAAATTTAAATTAAAATAAATAATTAGCCCACTAGCAATATTTGGTTAGAAATAAACAATTTTTTATTGGGTTCAACAGTAAAAAACATTTTGTTTACAATTTTTTATTTTACAATTTTATTCACATATAAAGATAAAGCAATAATTATTAGTAGTTTTCATTAAAATCTAATAAGCAATAAAATGGTTCTCCCGGAAGGGTAGGGCAATATAACTCAATTTTTTTATTTGATTTTTAGTTATTTTCTCTCATTTTTTTTTTCTATTTACACCCCTTACAGCCTTTATTCACATACAAAGATAAAATAATAATTATTAGTAGTCTATTTTCACCTTCTATCTTTTGTAGAGAATGCCGTTGTCGCTGATGTAGTGACAGTGATAAAGAAAATCTGTCTACTACCACGTTCCCAAAGTCTTTCGATCCATGCCCCGGTGGTACACAATATCGCTGGTTGAAATCTCATTAAAAATGGATTTAAATACATTAAGGAATATTATAGTCCGGCAAGATAGAAAACAATCTTCTCCAAATTCGGAGACGGGGTTAAGGGGTGTGGAGGAGGGGAAAGGAGTTCTCCCGCTTCGCTCGAGTCCCAATCATCGCTTGAATCTGAGCTGGAGCCCACTTCTATTATTATTTTTTCAATTTCTTGATCAATGAGTCCATCTCATACCCAGTATTCATTTTTAATTTTCTTCACATGAGTACAGCAATTTGGCTATTTTTCGGGAGTAGAATTTTGAAAAATTTCCTCTAATAAAATTTGTTTTTCTTTGAACGAGGTCTTCATTATTTTTTCACCTTATAACCTTTTTACCTCGGCCCAGACTAATTTGATCGGATTCAAATGAGGGTGGTAAATTAGCATCAACATTTCACTATTTTTACCTACTTTGGCATGCATATTGCACATATTCGTCACATTAGAAGCACAATATCTTTATTATCAGTACTTTTACCACCAACCAACTAGAGGTTATACATCCAGCGTATATTACATCCAAAAGATTTGCATATATAAAAACCAGGACTATCATAATAGAAAGGGAGGACTGATTGTAGGGGAAGGGCCTGCCTTCCCCACATGTGTGGCCAGCTGAGTCAACTTCTGCGCAGGTTGTTTTCTATCTTGTCAGATAATAGTGTTGTATAGAATGCCATTTTATAATCTAATAAAATTAGATTATTGGGAGAAAAAAAATTCGCAAAAAACAAAATGCGTGATTTCTTGTTGTATATTCCTAGGAACAATACCTTTTAAAAAAGTCATTACAAAAGTAGATAGGTATCCTGATGTAATTATTAATGTTTCACTTAAAGGATGTAGTTGTTTATAATAATAGACATATTTTTTATTTCTTTTATTAAAAATTAATTTATACAATCTTTTGGCATGCACTATACTTAATATCTCAGTCCATTAAATTGTACAGATTTTAGTACATATGATTTAATATGCAATCAGAAAATTGCTATATATAAAATTAATGTTGAATATGAATCTTATGAAATAGTATAATTTTGATTTTTCGAATTTTAAGTTCAATGTAAATATTAATAAAATATCACCCGAAGGAGAATGTCTTACTGTCACTAATTATCCACTTTAATGTAACATTCACTTACCAATCTTAATTAATACATATATAAATATAATGGAAATAAATTGAATAAATTCAAATGAAGCTTATTTTAATCCACCTTAACATTACATCATTTGGTAATACAGTAAAACTTCTCACCTGCGGACACAGGTGGGGAATTAAATTTTGTCTGCTTATAAGAAGTGTCCGATGGTGAGAAACTGAGGGTGGGGGAAAATAGTAAAATATGTAATATGTATCTTTGTACATGACTAACAATTTTTACTCAAAGGCTGCTTACATTATTTTAAACTAAAGATAATACATAATCGTGTACTTATATGAACAAAGAAATAATAATTTCTATAAGTAATAATAATAAAGATAATTTACATAAAATAAATATTATTTAAATAAAATGTAATCTGTAATTTTTTTCTGGACTTTTTTTTCTTCTGATTTTTTTTTTCCAAATTGACTTTTAAATTCATCACTGCTTCCACTCCAGAAGGATCGCTTTTTATCATGTAGAAATGAAGCAATGACTCTAGGTGAGACAGTGCTACTTTACTGGTGATTTGCTCACTTGTGCTAAAACATTACCAAATTTTGAAAATTAATGAGAATAAGAGTATGTGGGTACAATTACATAATGCATGTACGTACTTGAGCTTTTTCCACACGGTTCTTCTTCATCTCCTTCCCCCTCTTGGTTATCAGCAAGTGTGTTCAAATCCGTAATAATTTCATCAATTTGAAGTGATGTTTCTTCTGTTGATGTGTGTTCATCAATAGATACATAGGATTCACAAGATGCCGTGCCGAATTGAAGTGCTTCCATGAGTGAAGTTCTGTTCTTCAATTTCAGGTTGAGAGTTTTGGGTTGCGTTGTCAGAATTAGTTGAAAAGCCGCCGCATTTAATGAAACAGTTCGTGACAGTTTCTTTTTTAATATTTTTAATGGACGAACATATCCACTGAATTGCATCCAAAACATTAATTTTGTTAGACAAATCATTGGCCAAAGTTGACTCATCTATATGGGCTAAAATGTGCAGTAAATTTCATTTGCGATAGTGTATTTTAAAGTTTTTAATGATCCCTTGGTCTAAAGGCTGACAGGAGGGGGTCGTGTTTGGCGGAAAAAAAACTGTTTTCATGTTTGACAACTCTAAATTTGGATGTGAAGAGGCATTATCCATAAATAAAATAACATTTCTTCCTTGTCGCTGTATTCTGTTATTAAAATTAATCAGCTATTCTGACATAATTTGGCATGTCATTCATGCTCTTTTTATTTGCTTGCCATTCCACCTTAAAAATGTTCAAATCGATACCCTTTAAGCATCTTGGGTTTTTGGCTTTTCCTATCAAAAGTGGAATTTCAAACTCACACTCCATGTTTGTGCACAAAAAAATTGTGACACATTCCTTCGAGATTTTTCCTCCTTTACAAGTCTCTGCTTTCAGCGCCATAGTTTTGTCCGGTAATGCTCGAAAAAAAAAGGGCGGTTTCGTCACAGTTGTAAATGTCTTTAGGGGAAAATCCAGTGCAAAGCTCCTTTGCTTTCGATGTCCAATCAGGACAATCAACGGAAGCACCCTCACTGCTTAAGATTCTGTATTTTATTCCATGCCTCACTTTAAATTTGTCCAGCCAACCACCACTAGCTTTAAAATTGTCATTTCCCAAACTTTTTGCAACTTCCAACTCCTTTTCCTGTATTAATGGTCCAGAAATCGGGATGTTATTTGATCGCGCTCGGCATAGCCACTCATACGTAACTTGATCAATCATCAGCCCCCCTTCTGCTTTAAATGTCTTCTTTGAATTATCATTCCCATGATCTACCCATTTTTGAAGAATATTTTTTTTATTTCTTAAAATTTCTGCAGCACACGTTTTCCCAATTTTAAACTTCTTTCCAAGATCACGGACACTCAATTTTTCACGTTCACTCGCGTGTATAATCTCTACTTTTTCTTTAATAGTTAGCACTTTTCTTTTAGAAGACATGTTCTCAGTTTCAAGGAGGAGAGTAGACTGAGTTGAAATACATTCATAGTGAAGTGAGCATAAACAATTCCTGGAACTCATTGAATTCGGAAATTGAATTGAAACTAATCTGGTTTCAATCCAATTTCCAAGCGAGGTTCCGTTCACGGAAATTTGGCCCTACTGTCCGCGTATTGGAAGTTTTTACGTCACACTATTGATAAAATCTCTGTCCGCGTCAGCTTATGAGAATGTCCGGATATCAGAAGTAAAAATATAAAGAAAACTTAAAAATTATAAGGGGGAAAATATAATCGCCCGCTTACGAGAAATGTCCGCCTTTTAGAAGTGTCCGTTCAAGGAAGTTTTACTGTACAGTGTAATGGTGCATGTAGGAATAGAATTTGATGAAGAAAGATCAAATCTGATTAAATGTCAATTTCTATGATTTAACACCAACCTTTAACACAAAAGATTTATTTAATATGAAGATTGAAACATGAGTTGTCAAAAAGGTCCATTTGGTTGTTGAAATTTTATTAATTAACATAATCATAAATCCTGCTTTTAATAATTACTCAGTGTTACTGTACCTTAATTAGGTATTTCATTTACACAATAACTTCTAATTTCTTCTGAAAGCATACTACACACTTCATATCAAAATAGTTAAACTTGAAGGTTATAGAATCATTACTGAAGATAACATTTATTGTTGTGTTATTTCAACATTCTTTAATTATCACTAGAGTCACGTGGTCACTTATCTCTGTGAAACTAGCTAATTATATCCTCTGGATTTATGCACAACACAGATGGTATCTGTGATATCCCATTAGCTGATCTGACAAGTGAAGAATAACTTAACAATGACCGAAAAAATATTCAGTTTTTCCTTTAAGTTTCAGAGGCTTTACTGTAAGGAGCCCTCATATGGCACTTTTTTAAAGATTCTTAATTAACTTATTATCAAATGTTTTGTGGAATTAAATAAATGATTTTTATAAAAACAGAATAATTGGGGGTTGCTAAGCTCTTTAAGTGGTGGTTGTTAAGTTATTTAAGTGGCCTTATAACTATGGCTTACCCTAGATATTGAATTTACTTCTTTCATTCTGATGTTTTTCTCAATTATAACATTGCAAAAATTAATATTATTGGCCTTGTATTCATTTTTAATATGATTGGTTATGTAATTATCTGATCCTTCCACTGAATTGTTCGATTTTCCATATATCTAGTGATATTGAATTGTATTAATTATGTTAATAACAAAAAAATAACCAAATATTTATAAATAATTAAATTATACCTGATTTTTAATTTTATGAAAGTTAACTTAATAAATCAACATTGCATTATACACCTTTGAAAAGTTAATTTTTTTATTATTATTTTATATTGATCCCATTTCAAATTATTAAGTTGATAATTATTGATTAAGGCTTGAGTTTTGATAAATCTGATAAAGCTTATGAATTGACTATTCTTGTTTTGTTTTTCAAATCCAAAAGACTCCTTGGAACCTTAGCTTTTCATAGATGTTAACCATTATTTACTATCTAACATATAAAATAATCGTTTTTACTCTTGTATAATAGCCATGCCTGAGGAGTTTATTTGTAGGTGTATATATTCCATGTAAAATAGCACAATATGTTTTAGGTTACATTTTAGTTGAGGTTATGGTTGACATTTTTGGTTTTCATAAAAAAGATTCTAAATTAATGTTAAAAATAGAGAAAAACAAGAATACAAATAAGAAGAACATAATTTAAACATACTATTAAAATAAATTATAGGATTTTTATAAATATGTACCTGGAAGAAAATTGTGATATTTAAGAGAGAGAACTAACAAAAACTTGTGAACAACCAATTAAATACTAAGGCAATAGATACAAATGAGACATTTATCAAAAATATTTCAGTTGAAAATTAAACTTCAATAGAAATCAAGCTTGTGACAGAAAAAATTGTGTCAGTTGGAAATTAAAATTAACATTTTTGGTCTTTAAGGTTTTCATACTGCACCAGAAAATGCTCCACTCCAAATGATTTGGATTTATTTTCAGGTTGATCTCGGAGATGAAGCTCATCAACTGTTAATTGTATTTCTCAGAAATTTTGTCTTCTAAAATGGCCATGTATCTCCTTGCATCTCACAGCTTTTTATTAAATCAGACCTTTGGTGTTCGTGCAAGTTACAGTCTAAAATTATGTGCTTAAATGTTTGTGGAGTTTCTCTATCACAGTTACAAGCATCTATATTTGAAAAATGAAATCTTTCAAAGTAGTATTTAGATGGTCCATGTTCTGTCAGTTTATAGTGTGTTTTTTATTTGGATTAGTTTTATAATGTAATGTTAGTGTATTTGCTGACCCAATCTCGTTTCAAGTCTATTTTTATTAATTATTGATAAGAAATTAAACAGTATTAAATTAGTAGAAGGCTATCATTGGTAGCTGATTCAGCTAAAGTATCGGCTCTTTCGTTGCCGGACACCCCACTGTGGTCTTTGACCTTTAAGATAAAAAAGTATTTAATTTTTGCTGAATCATAATTTTAGAACCTCTTCTGATCATATACAATAATTTGAATAACATTTATTAATTCTAACTTAATAATGATTAACAACTACATTATTATCATTAATGTGATATTTTTTTTTCTTATTAAAGTCTACATTCAGATATGTGTGTAGGTAGGATTGTTCTCTATTTGTATGCCCTCCTATAATTATATACACTTGTGTGTATATATATATATATATATATATATATATATATATATATATATATATATATATATATATATATATATATATATGTATATACCATACATATACATTAGAGAACAATATAAATGGCATACTCATTATTAAGTTGAATAACATTTATAAATGATCAAATTTTTTTTTATAAGTAGTTTAAATAAGTTAAAACAAATTTTTGTTAGCTTTTTTTTATGATTTCCCAGTCATGATTATCTAAATACAGGCCAATATTGAGTCCCAAGGAGATTACTGGTCGACCAGTCATTATATCATCCAAATTTTCAGCATAATGGTTACAGCGGAAGCTCATCTACAAGAGCCTAATGTTGAATTGGGTATACATTTGGCATACTTATTTCTCTTGGCTGTTCCAAAACACGCTTTTACACTTCAAGTGTGATGTTCTTACCTCAGTCTCTCAGTTTATGTATTATGGAATTATCATCTGAAGAAGTGAAATGGCCAAAAATTAAAAGAAAGCCTGAATTTCAAGTGATCAGTGAATGCAGAGGGGGTCAGAAAGCCAGTCATAAAAATATATGTAATTGAGTCATCAAATAAAAACGGAAATTTTGTTGAGGAAATGTGGGCTATTTGGCTTATTTTTATTGGAGAGTAGGGTGACAGTTCTGACTGTCAGAGATATCCCAGGTTCTAGGTTTAGTGATAACTTCCCCCAGTTTAGTGAAAGCAAGTGGATGTTGATAGGTCCTTTCCAGGTATAGTTTGAATTGTAATTACTGTGGACTCTTTTAACTCTAATGTTTTTCATATTTTGTCATTCTGTTTATTATCATTTTATAGATTTTAAACCGCTGTATTGAATTATATCAATACCATTTTTGTAAGATATTTTTTGGTTTAGATATTTCCACAAAAAGTGTGATTTGTAGTTACCATGCCAGAAATTGTGTAATAACCATGGATTAAAAACCCAAATCAAAATACATTCTTGAAGTAAAGTTAACAAAATCCTTCAAAGAAAAATCCCAAATAGCCAGAAGGAGATTAAAATTAGTTCAAAATTGGTTTTGAATAGGCGATATATAGACTAATTTGTTTGTTATATTAGAAAACCTTATTTGATTTTCAGTAAATAATTATTTATATTTAAAAGTTTCTGAAATTTTATTTATGTATTTTTTGCTTTTTAATTAATGATAAGTAATATGAATTCTTCTGTATTAAGGGACTTTTAGTGGAAACTATAAGCCTGTAACTGTAATTATCATGGCTAGATTTTAGATTAACATGGGTTTAATTTTAAAGTTTTTTATTTTTAAGGTTTTAAATGACTGTTGATCTTTACAAGGCATATTTTCAAATGTCAATAGTTTCCAGAGATCACCACAATTTTTTTTTTAATTTTAGAACGAATTTGACAATTCAAAAATTTTGCCTGCTGAAATTGGCAGTTGGAGAAGAACCTATATACAGTAGAATCCCGATAATTCGTGTGAGAGTTTAATATGAATTATCGAGATTTCCAATAATCGGGTGTAAAAAATAAAAAATATGATATAATAAAATTAATGCTAAATTGTATTAATATGTATGTACCTACAAATTATATAATTAAAACATTAAAATATCGCATTTGAAAAAAATTCTGTTATTTTCTTTTGGTGCAATCCTTGATGACGGGTTTTGTTGCTGGCTTTGTTAAGCATGCTAAGAGCAGAAAATCCGCTAACCCCTACATCTGATTTTGTTAAGAAATAATGTACGATGTAAATATAATGTTTCGCCATTTTAGAACTAATCATTGTTGCATCATCTTCTTCATCGCCTTCTCAGACAGAGCCAAAATTTTCTCGTCAGTTAGGGTCCCCCCGCTACCACTTACAACCTTTGTCAAAATGGACGAAATCTCAGAAAGTTATGGGAGTGTCTTCATTTTGAGAAAGGTGATTCCATATAAGAGTTAGTTTAAATCATTTAAATGTTCAGTAACTGTTGGCATCTGTTCCATTTTCTTAAATTCACAAGCCCGAAAACAATTTCTTATTATGCTATCAATAACATTTTGCCACACTTTGTCAGCATTGTTCATAGGTGAAAATAAACTCCTTCCCATTCTCGATGCTGTTAAGGACTTGCATCACTACTTCCTTGTGTTAAATGCCTTAAATCTTATAATTATGACCTGGTCTAGAGGCTGTAGCTGAGAGGTTGTGTTGGCAGGCAAAAACAGAACATTAACATGGCTGAGTGGTGGGTTACTGTTGTGGACCGCACAATTATCAATAAACAATCAAATTGTTCACTATGGTTTTTTTTTTCATGTCTGATTTTATCCATCCATGGAATATTTTGCTTGTGATCCATGTTTTTTTGTTGACAGGATAGGTTATTGAGAATGTTTTTAAAACACCTTGGTTTCACGGACTTTTCTGTCATGAGCAATCTTAATTTTTCAGATCCAACCATGCTGACGGTTTACAATATTCTTGCACGTTTTTAACTATTTAAAAAAAAAAAAAGAAAAATGAATAGAAAAAATATTAGGGTAAATCAACATAAAATCATAGAAATTATTCTCCTCTCTCTAACTCTTCTCCCCTTCTCTTAAAAAAATTCGAATTATGAGACGTTTACATTACTTGGAAAACAAAAATAAATATAAATTGTTTTTATATGAATTAAAGGGAGATTTTCAAGGGACCAGAGAATCTGTACGAATTACTGGGCAATGAGTTATCGAGATTCTATTATATATATTTTTTTTTCTATATATTTATATATAGGGTAGATGGGAGATTGATGGGAGAAATAAAAGTATACAATTTTGTTATTTTTTGATATTTAGAACAATTGGTCATTAATATTCTGCAAGAAGTTTATATATTACAATCTTCACTAAATCCTGTCCAACAGCTGCCTCTATTGGAGAATTATCAACAGAAACATTGGAATTTTTCTAAACCCTTCCATTGCGAAAGTACACAGTTTGTTTCAATTTAAATTTTCGTTTAAATTATGTCTTTGTTATCAACATAACTGTCTCCTTCAGTCTCTTGGAATCGGTATGTGTTGGATATTCATTTGTAAAATATGCCATCGTGTCACCATGATAAAAACAATTAATTTTGAAAACATAAAACCTAAAAGAATCCTTGGTTTTCCCTTGTATCTTTACGACAACAAAGCTACCTTTCTGGATCAAGGAAGAGCCATTATCATCCTGATATAATTCGGAGTAGCACATACCAAGTTTAGAGCTATCGTTGCGGAGGATCATATTTGTGTCTGACTGAGAACTTAAATGTTTTTTTTTTTTTGTTTTGGAAGGGACCGATTTCCTCTTAGTTTTTTCAACGGCTTCCTTTTTTTTCTCAGCTGCTTCTACTTCTAGTTGTTCTTATTTTAATGTTCGGAAGAGGTACATATATTGTGGATATTAAAATCTAGAAAAGAATAAGAGTTATTAATTTGGAATTAGTGATAAACCACTGTATACTGGGGTACAAGTATACTCATGAGGGCAAAAGTACACACTTGATAGTTTTACCCCCCAGACCTTTTGAACTTTTACTCTCTTCTGGCCGTTTCGTTTTTCTTGGCTTAACAGGTTAGTGTACTACGTAAACATTGCAGTTTGTTTAATGAATTAAAAGGTCAAATGCTTCCCTATCAATAGAAAAAATGATGAAAACAAAAGCTCTATTTTGTTTCATAAAATAGATGTATTATTGTATATATTAAACTAAAACTGTTAAATAGTGATTTTTCTAATTTTTGTGGTTCATAGCTGTAGTAATACCATGGATTTCCGTTTCATTACTGGCACTGATCCAACACACACAGACTGGTTTCGTTTTAAAACACCGCTGCTTACTTTTGCCCCATGCGTACTTTTACCGCCACATGCCCTATATATATATATATATATATATAAACACACACCAAGTTTCTAATATTTCTCCTGCTTTATGTTATAATAGGGTGTATAAAAAAAAAAAAAAAAAAAAAAATTCCTTTTTTCAATCAAATATTTGTATTATTATTTCTGTCATATAAAATGCAATTAATACTCAAAATATAGTCCATTGTTATCTACCGCCATTAGCCATCTGCTAGGCAATTGCTCGATCCCACACTGATACTATTCCTTGGGATAGCTGTCGAAAAACTCTTGTACTGCAATTTCAACTTCCCCAAAATTATCAAATATTTTCCCTTGAAGAAAATGGGCCATGGATCGAAATAAGTAGTAATCTGATGGTGCGAGGTCTGGACTATATGGTGGGTGAGGCAGGAGTTCGATCCCATGAAGCTCTTCAAAATTTTCTTTGGTTCGACGGCAAGTGTGTGGATGAGCATTATCTTGCTGGAATAAAACTCCATTTTGGTTAATCAAAGCCGGATAACGCTCTGACAATTTTGCATACATTCTTTCCATTTGTTCGCAGTAGAGTTCAGAGTTCATAGAGCATCCATCAGGAACAAATTTGTGATGAATAACTCCTTCGAAATTCCAAAAAATGCAAATCATGGATTTTTTTTTTCTAACTGTCCCCTTGTAGTAACCGGAAAATCCGTTTGACTGGAATTTATTATTGTATTGATCTATTGCTCACGGGTATTAGAATTTTGCCAGTCAACCCACTTTTCATCACAGGTGACAATTTTTTGGTAAAATCTCATATCAGAAGGGTTTTTCAGTAGATTTTCACAAGTTTCTAGCCTCTTAGCTGGTTGCTGGGGAGTAAGTTTGTGCTGGACCAGTCTACTGCGCTTTTTCACATTCTCCATGTCGCATAGATGGCGACTAACAGTATCTTTCGACACACCACGCTCCCTGGTAACTTTGCGAGTACTTATGGACGGATTTGATTCAACAGCTTGCTGCAAAACCTCATCAGTATCCATTAATGGTCGTCCAGAGCCCTTCTTCCTTTCCAAGGTCATATCTCCACTGCTAAATCTTTCAAACCAGTGTCATGCAGTGCGCTGGTCAAGGACACCTTCCCCCATTATATTTAATAATTTCACGAGCTGCTTCAGAGGCTGTGACATTTTTTTTCTCCAGTAATATCTTAAAATTACGAGAATTTCGTAGGTCACTGTCATCTTTCTTCTTTGAAAGAAATAACTAAACTAAGGCTATTTTTGAAGCAGTCGAATGGTAATAAACAAGCTTAGAGAATGTTCTAAAAGGATTATTAATCATTAGTAAATATTAAAGAAGAGGATTCAAATATTTACAGTCCTTTGAAATCTTGAATTTGATAAAACGGTCATTTTTTTTTTTATACACCCTAGTATTAATTGATCAATTTGTTTATATTATTTTATCCTAGTACTAGTGGAGATTATTCATTAAATCATTAAATAAATTTTAATTTTATAAATATTACATTCAAACTTTGAATTTTGATGCAAAATCCAAACTTTGAAAAATGCAAGTAATATACAGAGATCAGAGATAAAATATATATTTTAACAAACTAATTGTTTGATATTGAATCATTCAACATAATTATTTTGCCTGTAATATGGGCTTGATATCCATCTTTCATTTTTGTATTGCTTTGTTGAATCTTTTCTCAATTAGTAATAATTATTGAATGCAAGTATTTTGCATACCTTCTGCTTATGTGTTAATATAATATGAAATAGCTTAAACACTAGGCCATACAGATAGATATTGGAACACTTCTCATTTGATAAGAAATTATTATTTAAATTATACCAGAAAACAATTAAACAATAAAAGATTTTTGCAGTTGTAGTACAACTTTGTATAATTGTAGTTTTCTATTATCATTTAAAGAATCATTTCCTACCACTGGAATATTATGTCCAAATGCAAGTATCCCATTCTTTGAATTTACATTAATTTACTAGAAGAAATAGATAGCCTATAATGGTATTACACTCAATTTTTATAGTTTTAGTATACCTAGTAAAGAATCATTACTGTAGTTTTTATTATATCTTACTTTTTAACATTCAGTGTAATTGTATATTTTTTTTATTAAAGTTCTACATTAATAAACGTCTCTCTCTCTCTCTCTCTCTCTCTCTCTCTCTCTCTCTCTCTCTCTCTCTCTCTCTCTCTCTCTCTCTCTCTCTCTCTCTCTCTCTCTCTCTCACACACACACACTCTCTCGCTCTCTCTCTCTCTCTCTCGCCTCTCTCTCTCTCTCTCTCTCTCTCTCTCTCTCTCTCTCTCTCTCTCTCTCTCTCTCACTCACTCTCTCTCCCTCTCTCTCTTATTTTTAATTTATTCTTATTTTATTTTTAGTGTGAAAAATTGAGAAGGAAACGTTCAAGTTTAGTTGGAGCATTTGTTTCTACTCATGGAAAATCTATTGATGAAGTTGATCGTAGCATTGTAGATGCAAGGTATTCCATCATTTTTCAGCATCTATCTTTTCAAATTCTGATTTAATAACTCTTCATTTGGTGTTATGTATTTAATTTATTTTATTATAGGGCAATATATGACTTCCATGTACTCTCTTCTCCTTTATTTCATTGACGTTTCGGGGAAACACTTCCTCTTCATCAGAATAATTTTTTCTCAGCTTATGTTTCTCTCCCATTGTTCATATTTAAAAATTGCAGCATTAATTATTGCAATTTAGCTAATGTACAATAATATTGCCCTATAATAAAATAATTACAGGAACTTCCCGAAAAATTATAAGAAAGAAGGTATTTAATTTAATTATCAATTAAAGTTGACAAGTGCAAATACAATAAATAAATTATCATTATTGAAAAATAACATGACCTGAGTTGAGCTTCTATATTGTGGCACTCAGGAAACTGGTTAAAAAAAAATACTATCTTCTTCCAATAACTTTTATAAATTATAAATATTTAAAAAATATAAATATAAATTTACTGGGTAAATTAATATAACAGGAGTTGCTAATTTTGTCTGTTTGCCATGAGCCATTGTATGATGAGGTCTAATATACTTTATTGTTTTGTGGAAGTAGTTTTACTTATGTTTCCATAACCCAACAGTTTTGACATAAAAGACTTATTTACAAGTATACTAATAGAAGAAATAATTAAATTATAGAAGAAAAATGGAGCATTGTTAAAGAAGATTCAAATATTAAAAATCCTAAAAATTTCAATATAACAGCTTTAGCTAGACATAGCATAATTAATAATCATGTACTTGATATTAATAAAATAGAAATTTTAAATAGAGTGAATGATGACAAAATAAGGAAACTTCTAGAATAAATTTGAGTAACTAATTGTTGCTAATTTTAAATCGGATATAAAGGGGATAAAGCCAGCATTGTCAATAAGATAGAAACTTAAAATAAAAAACTTTTCGGTTAAATTAAAATAGTAGGCAATCAAAACAAAATAAATTGAAGAATTTGACAAATCCTAAAGATAAAATAAAATAAACAGAATTGGTTACAGTTCTTATTGATTATTCAGAGAACAAGCAAGCAAACTCTTTTTAGGTAATTAATTATTACTAGTATAAATAAACAATAACAATAAGTATTTAATATTTAACAATTTAATTTATTATGGAAGATTAAATATATATAGTTCTTTAAGGTTATTGTGAACACTAACTTTTCCTTATCATTTTATTAAAAATATTAATCATGTCCAATGTTTCGAGATATTTTTAAATTCAATAACGAAAATTATAAACAATTAAATGGATTACCAATGTGAGGAATAATGTCTGTTAACCTTAGTGGCTTTTTTTATGAATGACTTAACTAATAGATGTTTACAAAAATTGGAAAGTAATCTGTTTCCAAACATATTAAAAAATGCATAGATGATTTAATAATAATAATTGATAAAAATAAACAGAGATGTATTGGAAATTTTGTAATAGTCATTACAATAAAAAACAATTCACTATGGAAAAATTCAATAATAATAATATTAGATATTTGGATATGGACATAAGTTTAGATAATAAAAATAATAGAATCACGACTAAATGGAGTAAAAAAGAAATCAGTAGCAATACAATACTTAATTTTTTATCAAACCATCCTTATGTACAAAAAGTCAATACAGTTAAGAATCTAATACATAAAGCTCGAAGATTGACAGACAATGAGTATACTAGTGATTTAAAAAGAAAAATTTATAATATATTAGAAGAAAATCTATATCCATAAAGATTAATAAATAAAATATGATATAGCTATAACAGTGATAAACGCATTAATAATAATAATAAATTTTAAAATAAAAATATATTAAATAATACAGAAATTAGTGAGAACAATAATAATAAAAAAAATAATTAATAGGGAAGGTATAATTACTGGTTTCTATAAACATGATAATGAAAATAGCAATAATAAAACTAAACATATTCACAATAATGCAAATATAATTGTTAAGAAACAGCAATTTAATAAAATTAATTATATATCAGGACTTACAGACACCACCCGAAGCTCTGTACCTCTGATTTGGCAATGATATACTTTTCCTGAGCGGAACTAGTTACTTTTCCATCTCTACTTTTATACATGTGCTGCAGATTTCTTGTGAGTACAGTTCGAATACGTCAACTGATTATAGCAACTTTTTGGCCAAAATCCACTTAACAGAAGTACCACTTTATTTCATCGATTTTACACATTTTTACAATTTTCTCGATAAAGGCTCTAATAATTTTATTTAACTTGTTATATTAATGTACTATTAAATGCTCTTTAGTATCAGCTAGGTCTTATCCTTATTGAAATAGTCTGATAGGGCTTAAAGGTCAAATTAAAAAAAAAAAAATTAAATTGTTGCAATGTTTATGATAAATGTGCAATAATTTTTTTTTTTTATATATATGAAACTGCCCTTGGCCCTCTCAACTGCCTTTTCCCTGTCATCCCGGTCCAGTGCTCGTCTGCATGATATTCCAGTCATCCTCAGGTCCTCAGCCACCAAGTCCTTCCATCTTCTCTTCGGTCTTCAGCGAGGTCTGACTTCTGGGATTCCCTGGTACATTGATTTTGCTGCTCACCCATCATCCATCCTAATTACATGCCCTAGCCATTTAATGCGTTAGCCTCAATTATTTGGCTTTTTATCTCTTCAGTTTTATCTATTCGATCATTGACAGTAAAACCCAGATACTTAAAACTGGAAAGGCACTGAAACGTGAACTTTCCCACTACATTCTGATGGATTAGGGGGTCTTTTCTTCCTTAGCATCGTTATTTTCGTTTTTCCTTCATTTATGGAAAGTCCTATTGTTTCTGCTTTTCCCAACTACCTTTCACAAGCCTTTTTTATAGCCTTATGAGATTTTCCAACTATGGTCATATCATCAGCATACCCAAGCAGCTGTGTCATTTTATTGAAATTGATGCCTGACTGATTAAGCTATGCTCTTTTTACCATAACTTGGACGGCAATATTGAATAGAAGTGGAGAGAAGAAATCGTCCTACCTAACTCCTGACTTTACCGCAAAACGTAATTTTAACATAAAATTTTCATTGATTTTAGTCCTGTTGACACTTTCCCTCAATGTGCATGCTGTAAGTCAGATTAACTTGGGTGGGTATCTAACTCTTCCTTTGCCTGGTACAGTTCTTTTCTGATTATGGAATCATATGCAGATTTGAAATCTATGAAAAAAATTCATATGATCTTGTTGAATTCTTTTGTTTTTTTTCTATTATTCCTTTTAATGAAAAAATCTGGTCTATTGTTAATCTATTATATTCTAAAACGTCCTTGGTAATCACCCAACTGTGGTTCTACATATTTTACTTACCGACTATATAAAGCAACTGAAAATGCTTTATAAGCGGTATTCAGAAGACTGATTCACCATTAATTTTGCAGTTTTTAGCATCTCCATCCTTTTTGAAAACGGGTTTGATGATTGATTCCTTCCAGCTACCTGTCATTTTTTCAGAATCCCAAATATTAGCAATTAGGTGAGTCAATTCCTCGACCAGTGCTGAGTATTTGATGAATTTATGTTTTTTTTTTTTCATTTAAATGAATTGCGAAGTTGGAATTCTCTGTCTTATTATTATATGCATGTATATGTTCCTTTAATCTCTGATTTAGCGATCTTCCAGTTTTTCCAGAAAAACGCTATCCTCATATTTCTCTTCTCCTAAAGACAAAATAGACCCTTTCCAAAAATGCGGAGTAAACAAACTAAATTGTAATGATTGTGCAGCCAAATACACGGGGAAAACTGGAAGATCGCTAAATCAGAGATTAAAGGAACATATACATGCATATAATAATAAGACAGAATTCCAACTTTGCAATTCATTTAAATGAAAAAAAAAAAAAAAACCAAATTCATCAAAGACTCAGGAGTTAAATTAATACATCATGTTGAAAACAGCCTCAAATTAAATATATATGAAGCATTTGAAATAATAAAATCCTTCAAATCCAATCCAGATTTGTGCTTAAATGACCAAATAAATATCTCAAATAGTCCAATCTTAAATTTATTCCCATCTATAACAAAAAAAAAAAAACAATTACTCACCGGCATGAGTGGAAAAACCCCAACCCTTAAACTGTTTACCTATAAACATCCTACCTACCTTTCTTTCATTGTTGGTTCAATGCGAGAAGAAACCAGTACAAACTTTTCTGTTTGATATAATCCATTTCAACCTTGGTGAGTACCAACATGTATTTGATTTCTTGTCTTAATTAAATTCATAATTCACAAATGTTTGATAATACTGATTTATATTACATCTAATTTAACATGTATAGTAATACTAAACTATATTCTGAATTGCTTATTTTTGAATTTTTTGTGTGTTTTTAGAACTGAAGATGAATGTATAACATTCGAAACTAGTTTTCAATAAAACAAATTTATAGAAGTGGCAAATAATTTATCAATCCCTAATTTCAGAAATTTCTTTTTGAGAATTTTAAAGTTCAAGATTCTTATTTTTGGCAAAAATAAGAAGCTTGAACTTTTTAATTGAATAATATATATATATATATATATATATATATATATATATATATATATATATATATATATATATATATATATATATATATATATATATATATATTTTCTCTCTTCTATAATGCTTTGTATCCTGAAAGAAATTAAAAAAGAATTTCCAAAATCTAATATGTTTACTTGCTGTCCTAAAAGTAAATTTTAACCATTTTTTTTTTTTTAGAATCATTGGACAAGTAATAATAATACAGTAACTTTTCATATTTATATTAGCTCTACAAATGACTCCAAAATTGTTCATTTGAACAGCTTATTTAAATGATGATTCATTTAGAAATGAAAATAATTACATTTCAAGTATACATTTTTTGACCTTAAATCACCATAATTTTTGAAAAAATCTTTTTTTCAGGAGGTGAAGCATTATTAAAATATTTTGTGAAATCACCTTATTGCTCCATACATGTTCTTAAGACTTACTATACCATCTCATTCTATAGCCTGCTGCCCTTTTTTAAATTGTTATATGGAGCTCCATACATGTTCTTAAGACTTACTATGCCATCTCATTCTATAGCCTGCTGCCCTTTTTTAAATTGTTATATGGAGCTCCATACATGTTCTTAAGACTTGCTATGTCATCTCATTCTATAGCCTGCTGCCCTTTTTTAAATTGTTATATGGAGCTTGCAATCATTTTCTTTATTGCTATCTAAAATTTGTTACCCATTCTATTTAGTGAATCAGACGAGAATCATACCCTAACCACTTTAAAACTGTGTGCTATCCCCCTCAGTTTTAAGGATCCTTGCCACTACATCCTCACCTATCACAGCCTCTACTTACTATATTAACTAGTTGTATTATACCTGTTGATAAAGTTTATAGATGAATCATAGTTTGAACATCATAATATTTTTTTACTTTTTTTTTTGTTTAAGGACCTCACTTAATGAAGTTACCCAGGAATTAGCTGAGAGAGTTCATAGATGGAAAAAAATTGAAAGGATATGTAGCTTTAATATAGTGAATAATAGAGGACTGGCAGTCTTAGAATCTGAATTGTATAAAGGATCAACAAATGGTCGTAGTCTAGGATTAAAAGGTGTGTATAAGTGAGGTAATCTGAGTTAATTAATGTTAATGCTAATTTTTGTTTAATTAAATGTTGAGCAAAGAAATTCAAAAAGAAGATCTATTTTTTTTTCCGTCAACTCGTTTATTTGTGAATTATTATGTTTTTTAACTAACATATTAGAGGGGAGGGTTCAAATACGACAAATAAAGCCCCATAAGTACTTCTTGTCTATTTTTATAACTTGCTGGAAAAATGATGTATAGTGTTCTTCTTTCTCTGTCTCCATCATGCCGTTAGGCATGGAATTTTTGTTTATTTTTTTTTCTTTTCTTTTTTTTATATTTTTGATTTTTTATTATTTTTACTTTTGACTATGAATCAGTTTTAATCTAGATGGATGATTAGCCTAATGCTGGATGTCCCATACTCAGGGACATTGGGGCCTGATTTTCTAGGGGTCTTTATTATTTATTCCAATTGCCTCTCTCAGGAAGGATCCCCCATTCGCGACCCAGAGGATGCGCTCCTTAACAGTCAGGCTCCACAGAGAGATAGAGGCTGTTCCTGTTTCATAATTGTCGTGCACGTCTATATTCTAATATTTTTATTCCTTCTGTGTATATTTTTATTAGCAATATATTTATCCATTTAATTGTAAATGTACTCATGCTTAATACATAATATATACTTACACTTACACTGATACTTAATAGTGTATCAGATGTTAAAAGTTAAATGTTTAGATATTTTTAGTGTTATCATAAAGACCTCCAGTAGATGCATTAAGCACATTAAGCACACAATAAATTGCCAAAAATGTCTGAATTTTTTACATAACATTCCATGAAAAGGTGCGATCTCATCCCAACATGAAGATGTGAATGGGTGCACATTCACTAGAAGGGGGCTTGTCATACAAAATAATATTTTATCCACTTTTGTTTGAATTTTTCGTGTGTCAGAGCTTATGGATTGTCACAGATCTATGGACTCATTTATGCAGGCAGAACATGCAGGATGAACACTGTCACATAAAATCACACTCAAAGAACAAAACAGTTGTCATATCTATATGCATGGAATGTTACAGCAACTTTTTCACTAAAATCGAAACACAGCTAATGCTATTGACATTGATATTGTTGTAAGGTCCTTTACAACTCTCGAGGGCGCCCTTCTGGAACTGCTGAGACATGTATACAGGCGAAGAAGTGAATCCCCAAAACCAAACCATATCTATCAGTCCTTGCACGCTTGAGAGTGACCCCAAGTTACCATCAAGAATGAAACAATATTTGAAATAAGTAGGATAATAGCAGCTGCCAACTGATGCTATTTTGGTCTACTTAAACATATTTGAAGCTCACTAATTAGTAGATATACCAAGCTCCAATTCTATAAAACCCTTATTTGTCCAGTTCTTACTTACGCTAGCCAAACATGGACAGTAACCAAAACCGACGAAAAAGATCTGCTCGTCTTCGAAAGAAAACTACTGCGAAGAATGTTTGGACCTGTGAGGGAGGGACTGGCCTGGAGAATTCGAAAGAATAGAGAAGTTTATGAGCTGTTTAATGAACCTGATGTTAGAGCAATAAAATTGGAAAATTGGAAAGGTTAAGCTAGGCAGGGCACGTAGCTCGGATGGAGAGATCTGAGACCCCGATAAGAGTTCTTGAAGAGCCATTGCAATGTACAAGGAGGACTGGCTGACCAAAATTGAGATGAGTGGATGGTGTGGCAGCTGATGTGAGAAACCTGCTGGGAATCAGAAATTGGAAAATGGCCACACAGAACAGAGCTGAATGGTGGAAGCTCATTGAGGAGGCCAGGACCCACCAAGGGTTGTAGAGCCAATGAGATAGATAGATAGTAAGAGAAAGTTGTGTGATGTGCGCATTGCACCAGATTTTTTTATTTGATGTGTGGTATCATCTCTTTCACCTCATATCTGACTATCTAAAAAACTCTCCTTAACCCGTTTTTTACCGACTTATTTTTTTCTTATGTTTATCGGGCTAAATAAACAAGATACAAAAATAAAAATAAAATAATGATATATACATATGTGTACATGTATATATATATATATATATATATATATATATATATATATATATATATATATATATGTCTATATATACATGTGTATATAAGTTAAGATAGCGGATAGGACAATATCACATGTAATCCTATATCAGGAATGTAAACAGACCCTAATAATATGTATAGGGGATTATAAAAAAGAATAAAGCAGTCTTTTTCCAGCACTCGTGTTTGTTATTTCGTCTCCCTATTTCCTTTTTTTATCAGTTTTAGTCCGCAAAAACATAAGTTATATATACATATATATAGCGTTCCGGGAGGTCCGATTTTAATTTTGACTTCTGAACTCCTTCCAATTAATATTAGGCACTATCCAATGAGGTCTTTATAATTGTACTTCAGTTTTTCGCTAGCTAGTCCATTGAAAAAATTCACTAATGGTAAAAATTACGAACCAGTTAATTTATGTAACAATTATATCAGAGTGTAATTTTAGTTCAATCGGAATATGAATAATAACTTGTTTATCTTTTTATCTCCATTAAATCCTCTTTTAATTAGTCATGGTAATGCCAGTGTTAGCATCAGGAAATATCTTCACTGCCAGTTTTTATTTGCTCTTCTGTAGACATAGTGGATCTTTTCTTTCATATCTGTATTTTTTGAAAACATTGCAATGACTCGCTCTTTTTATTATCCTTAAGCCCATCAACGACCTCTCTTGAATCATTTACCGGCTTATCTAAAGTTTTTTCAGGAGTTGGTGTGTTCGATGAAGGACCTGTTCGATCTAATATATCCTGAATATTTAACTCTTCCTTAAATTATGAGTCAATGGCCATAACAACCATTTAAGAACTGTCACTGGCTTTAGTGCATCCTTTTCTCTCCTTCATACGTCTCGATAAAGCCCTTTCTTTGTGATTTTTCTACTTAATGTCAACTCCTATATGGCAGGCTCTTTTCGACCCAGCTCTTTTTAACATAACAAGAAATTTTTATTTATTCAGAATATTTTTTTTTTTTTAAATTGTTTTTTCATACGGGTACATTAATTATTTAAATTATCAATTTTCAGGAAAAGTTTCCCCTTATTCAATTCTACAACTTTATTGATCATTCCTCACAACGTTTTGGGCCCATATTGCCCATTTTCAATTGATCTTGTAATTTTCTTTTTAATCCCTACTTGTCCATGATTATAATTAGTATAGAAACTTCCTGTTTGTCATTGTAGTTCATCTATCCAGAGAGATCTATTTGAAATGTTGTGATGAATGATCATTTTTTTATATTTTTTAAAGTGGCATTGGATTACTCCATACAGCCATGAATGAGAAGTCAACACGAGAAAATAATACAGATTCTAGTCAGTTTCTATACGAAGACCTCGCCGACTAATCGACAATTAAGTTTATATTATTCCATAATATTAAAATATTTTATTTTTATTAACATATTAAATGAATTTTTTAATGGTTTTGAAAAAATTCACAACACTATTAATTTTTTCTGAATTATTTAAGACAGATAAAGCCCCAAATCCTGGAATCCCAAATTGATGACTTAGAACCACCAGATGAAGACGAAGTGACAGATGCTCTCAACAAGCTGAAAAACAACAAAGCGCCAGGAATTGATGGCCTCCCTTCCGAATTGTTCAAGCATGGTGGAAACGAACTCACCAAACTCCTTCACAATTTACTGATAAGCATCTGGACTGAGGAGATTATACCAATGGATTGGAAGAAGATTGTTATATGCCCAATACACAAAAAGGGTGAGCTACTGAAATGTTCGAACTACCGTGTTGTCGCTTTGCTCCCTTGCGCATATAAAATACTGTCCAACATTCTGTTTCAAAGACTTTTACCGTATGCAGAGCAGTATTTACCCAGTTCTCGGTCCATATCAGTGCGGATTTAGACGTGGTCGATCGACAATAGACCAAATTTTCTATCTGAGAACCATTCTGGAAAGAGGGCGTGAATGCAAACTTAAAACCCATCATTTATTTGTCGACTTTAAATCAGCCTATGACACAGTAGATCACGCAAAGCTATACGAAGCATTAACTCATTTCGAAATCCCCAGAAAGCTTATAAGATTGGTAAGGATAATGATGGAAGACATTGTTTGTGTTGTGAAAATTCGGGGCAACATCTCAGAAGAATTTTCAACAAAAAGGGGAGTGAGACAGGGTGATGCTTTAGCGTGCCTCCTCTTCCTATTAGTACTGGAAAAGGCTGTTCGAGACTCCAACATTCAAACGTCGGGCACGATATTTAACAGGATGGTCCAGATTCTTGCTTTTGCTGACGACATTGACATAATTGGACACTCTCGGCAGGCGGTTACTGAATCCTTCTTGAAACTGGAGGCTGCAGCAAGAAATCTGGGTTTGATTGTCAATGAGGGAAAAACAAAATACATGGTAGCCTAGGAGATCCCCCGGCAGGATCGTGATAGAGTAGATTTTGGTCCCTACAAGTTTGAGCAGGTTCAAGAATTCTCTAGGTTCACAGATAACCAGCGATAACAGGATGGATGTAGAGGTAAGGAAAAGGATTTTTATGGTTAACCATTGTTACTATGGATTGAAACAGCACTTGAAAAGTCACTTAGTAACCCAGCGTACCAAGTTCATCCAGTATAAGACTCTCATCCGACCGGTTCTGACTTATGGATCCGAGACATGGACAACAACAAAGACTGTGGAACACGATCTTCTAGTATTGGGACGCAGGATATTAAGAGGAATTTGTGGTCCAGTACTTGTGGATGGAGAATGGAAACGGAGGAAGAACCAGGATATCTACAAGAACTTTGATGCCCCTGATATCGTTAAATTTATTAAAGCAGCCTGACTCAGATGGGTAGGCCATGTTGCCATAATGGGAGATGATATGATACCAAGGAAGCTTCTGACTGAGATCCTTCATGGTGGACGATGCGTCAGAAGACCCAAGTTGCGATAGAGGGACTGTGTGGACACCGATGAAAAGAAGTTTGGAGTGAAAGACTGGATGGTGGCAGCAAAAAATAGGAACACCTGGCGGTTGCTGTTGACAGAGACTCGCTAGCGGGTTGTAGTGCCAAGAGAAGAAGAAGAATGATTGTGCAGCCAAATACACAGGAAAAACTGGAAGATCACTAAATCAGAGATTAAATGAGCATATACGTGCATATAATAATATGACAGAGAATTCCAGCTTTGCAATTCATTTAAATGAAAAAAAACCATAAATTCATCAAAGACTCAGGAGTTAAATTAATACAACACGTTGAAGACAGTCTCAAATTAAATTTATATGAAGCACTTGAAATAATAAAATCCTTCAAATCCAATCCAGATTTTTGCTTAAATGACCAAATAAATATCTCCAATAGTCCAGTCTTAAATTTATTCCCATCTATAACAGAAAAAACAATTACTCACCGGAATTACTGGAAAAATCCCTACCCTTAAACCGTTTACCTATAAACATCCTACCTGCCTTTCTTCCATTGCTAGTTCAGTGCGAGAACAAACTAATACAAATATAATTAATAAATATAATTTTCTGTTTGATATAATCTACTTAAACCTTGGTGAGTACCAACATGTATTTGATTTCTTGTCTTAATTAAATTCATAAATGTTTTATAATACTAATTTATATTACATTTAATTTAATATGTATAGTAATACCAAACTGTATTTTGAATTGCTCATTTTTGCTAGACAATACCTGCATGTACAGACCGAGAAGGTTGGATGTGGCTCTTCAAGCTGGATGTGGACAGTTGATTGAAATGGAAGAGGTTTTGATATCAAATGTCTTATATCAAATGGAAAAAAAATTGGGGGTGTGCGATCAGAAATCAAAAAAGAAGGGCCACCCTAATGTGCATTTGCGATCGCCATTTCCAGCATACGAGTGGATATGCTTCAGTTACATTTTTTACCTCAAGGTTTTATTATATATATTGTAGCCACCCAATCATGGTGATCAACTCCACCCATATATAAACTGTAATTTTCGAAAACATTATTCTACACACACTTTTTTTCCTTTAGAAAAACAGCTTGGTTTGATGGGGGACACAATGGTTTGATAGTGTCATAATTAGTGGTTTCCAAGGGGACACTGTCGTTCTTTCTACAGCCAAATAAACATTGGCTTTGATATTTAAGAAACTTCATAAGTTGTACTTGAATATTTATTTATTTTAAATATCTGGATTTTAAATTAATTACTTTAAATGTTTTGTTTTTGATACTTTTATATACCGCTATCCTGATCTGAGGACAGCATATAAAAACATCTGCATGCCACACAATTTAATAAAAAAAGTGTGGCAAAATGTCACTGATTTGCGTTTTCGTATTTTTACAGAATTTTAAAAAGGATCAAATATCCAGTATAACTTTTCAGACATTTGCTAACATTTACAGTGAACTAATGATAATGGTTGATACAATTTTTTTTTATATAATGAGAGAAAATTATAAAATATACTGTCCTCAAATTAGGGCTGTGGTAAAAAAGGAGTTAATTTGGCTTCCATTATGTTTATTCTATCCACTCTGCCCTAATAAAAATCACCTATAGTATACAGCCTGCCATTGATCGGATAAGTATTTTCTTGGATGTTCACATTCCAGTTGAAGTCAAAACTTTCATCATTATATTATATTATATTAAAATAATTATAAAATAAAGGAGTAAAATATAAAGTAATATAAGCCCAAAAATTGAGTAATACAATTATAGGCCAATATCATATGTGGTGAAGAAAGAAGGAGAAGGATAGAAACAAGGAGGAAGAGGAAATGTGAAGAAAACATAATAATTACATACCTTCATTACATAATAATTTCCCTCCTTTATATTGTATAATTATAATTTTATTACTCTCTTTTTGGGCTTACATTACTTTATATTTTACTCCTTTATTTTATAATTATTTTAATTATAAAAATGTCAACTTTTTTAACATCGTCATCTTTTACATAACTTGTTATATCATAATTATCTCTATATGCTTTACATACTTCCAAATCTGCATACTAGTATTCTTTTTAATTAATAGTTTTCATATATTTTATTATATCATGCGTAAATAATGCATTATTTTAATTTCAATTAATTTTTACATTGTTATTATTTTCATTAGTCACTTGTTAACAATTTTATCATCATTTTAATCCTTTACAAAACTTACAATATCAGAATTATCTCAATATGCTTTATATACTTCCAAATCTTCATTCTAGTAGTCATTTCAATTAATAGTGTTCATATATTTTATTATATCAGGTATAATGTACTTTATTATTTCATGTAATTCATAATCTTTCCTTCACTCTTTTCACTTTACTTTACTTTTTCATTTTTTAAAATTATCTTGACATCTTTTTCTTTTTATACTTCATATTTTTTTTATCTTACTTGTCATTTCTGTTTTTTATTGTTACTGGTACTGTCTCTGCCGTTTTCAATGTGATTTTGTTTTTTCTTTTAGCCCTGATGATGGTCTAAAACTTAGGCCGAAACGTTGGCACAAAATAAATAAGTCATACTTATTAGTGTCTTAGTCTTTGACCGCACCCTCCCCCCCTCTGCCAACTTCTTCCTTATTATATCTACGGTCAACCGAACTTACTCCAATATTTTTATAATCTATTGTATTTTGTAATTTCTGAGTTCTTTTGTAATGAGTTTCTTTCTGTTTCGAGGGCCTTTCTTAAAATTAAGATTAACAATCAGACGATCAAGAATAGTTTAGTATTCTTACAAAAACTTCTTTTATTTATCTAATCGCTTTTTAATTTGTAGGGAGGTTGAACAGTCAAGATGGACTTGATGATGACACCAACAGTATCACAGGTAAATGAATTGGCATTAGAAATTTTGAATGTTATTAAAACAAATGATTTTATTTTTTAATGTTGATTATGACAATTTGTATCTGCTTCTTGTTTTGTGTAATAAAATTATCTAGTTTTGATTATTTACTTCCATTTTCTTATTGTTTTTCGTAATACAATTCCAATCAAATGGTATTTAAATATTAATAAATTTTACTTTCGCATATCTATATATGAATTATATATTGCGATCATGAAAATTTCGAATTTGAGATTTCAACAGAGCTGAACATTTCAAGGTCCCCCGACTCCAAATAACCAAGTCTTGAAAAAAGTGTGTGTTTGTGTATGTGTGTGGTTTCTATTTTATTTTTTTACGATGATAGGTAGAAATCTTCAAAAGAAGCGGATAGGCCTGTACCCTTCTGTGTAGGAATTTTACCCACTAAAACCACCTCCGTACACCTGTCTCCCACCCTCCACGGGACCACCGTTATGCATTACTTTATGGAGGGGGAGTGGCTGAGTGCCTCCTCATTGTATTAGGTTCGCCGTTCCTTCTCTTCCTTCCTCAGCAGCTTCATGATCTGTGCTCCTAGATGTTGGCCTGCCATCCAGCAATCCTGGGAGAGCAGCATTAGGCTGATGATGTATCGGCAGTTGGTTCCGATTTGCAGACCCTTCGAATACAGTCGACTCTGTTATACGAGCGCCTCCTCTCTTAAGCGATCAACTCTACTGGTGGCATCCTGGCCACCACACACGTATGAAACGTGCTGATTACTCTTAAGGTACTCCAGTGATATACGGATACCATCGGTCTTTTGTAAGCCAGTGTATCCAAGGCACCTTTCCACATCGCGGCTGCGTAGAGCAGGATGGATGTGACCATGCTCGTCCTCCTATGTTGGGCATCAGTCGAGCCAGCACTGTTGTCACTCTAGCCACCTTATTGCACACCCGCTTGATATGCTCCTTGAACCTTAGCCTTTCATCAATTCTGAGCCCGAGATATGTCAAAAAAGGCTTGGATCGGATCTCTCGTCTACCCACTCTCAGAGTGATTACTTCCTTTCTTTTCCTGCTGCTAATAAGAAGGGCTTCTGTCTTGCTGTCTGTCAGCTGCAGCCTCACGGATGCCAGCCTATTGCGAATCAGTGAAATACTCTGGTTGGCCTTCAGGGTCACTTCTTTGTACTTTGCCTCAATCACCAATGCAACGTCATCAAAACCGACTGTTTTGGCACCATCTGATTGGCTAAGCCTGAGGAATCTATCATACATGATGTTCCACAGAAGGGGTCCCACGACTGAACCCTGTGGTACTCCGCTCGTCACTTTGAACCTCTTAAGCCTGCTCTCCGTTGAACATATCAAGGTCCTATCTTTGAAGTAGTGACTATCTTCCTGAGATACGTGGGAACACCCATTTCCTGCAGAGCATCCAGAATGCAGCTCCATCTCGCAGAGATAAAGGTGTTTCTTAAATCCAGTGTGATGATTTTGCAATAACACTTCGCGCCTCTCCTCCACCTCTTCCCCACAATTGCCTTCTGAGCTGTTTCTGTCACCAAGGTGATTACGTCTACCGTAGACCTCGCTTTCCGGAAACCAAATTGGCTCCTAGATAGGTCTCCATGATTTTCTCCAAAACCTTGCCAGTTGTGTCCAGGTTATATAGGTTTATATGCTAAAGGGTCCGATGGGCTTATCTTGCCTTTTGGTATCAAAACCTGGAGCTGCCTTCTCCATGGCCGCAGAAAGAACCCCTCATGTATGCAGGAACCGAAGACTTCCAGGAAAATATCTTGTCTGTTCTCCATTGCTGCCTTTAGTGCCACACTCGGAATGCCATCCAAGCCCTTCCTGTGACGTCTGATAACCAAGAGTCGTCCAGGTCTTTTTATTGCTCACTCAGGATGGTGGCATCAACTCAGGTCTATCATAGTCTGCCAGAAGAGATCTTGTGTGGCTTCGCAGTGATTGAGATTCAGTTGTATAATTCTCATCTGGTACGAATCCTTAGCCTCCTTTGTTCTTTTAGGGTGTGTTGTAATGGCGAGCATTTACTACCACCGCAAGGGTGATGATTATCACATTCACTGGAGCATAATGCGCAAATAGGGATCTTCTTCCAGTCAGCAGCTCGATGACCCTTTTCGCCACATTTGCGGCAACACTTCATTCTGTCAGGTCCCTGTAGTTGGATTTTGTCCCGAATACGACTGACCACCAATCCTACTCTGATTTTTCTATTGGTAGTTGCCCTCCTAGCCAGCAAGACCGGCAGAGCAGTAACTGCCGTCTTTGTTGCAGTATACACTGCACGAATCGATCACACAGCGGTAGTATGGATTTGCTATCTATCCAGTAGAGTGGTGAGAACCTCAGCAACATCTTTTGTTGTCATGCCATCCAGGTTCCTGATTTCAATCAGCGACTCTTGTGTCCAACAGTATGATTAGTTTTCCAGCCTCATTTTTTCGGATTCTTGTGATGTTTGAGCCTATATCTTTCAGAGATGGATCGTCTCGAGAGTATCCGCATAGTTTTGGTTTCCCCTATCTTAATTATGAGGGCGTCCGGCCTCGGTGGTTTTGGGCATGAGTACCTTCCACTGCTCTTTTTCTTCTTCATGACTGTTCGCCACTGCTCATCTCTGGGGACTGAGAGGCTGCCAGGGGTCACTGGAACTACTCTGTTCTTCTACTCGTCGGTTCCTCTTCTCTTTTCTAGACGCAATCACCTTCGGTTGCTCCTTTCTTCCTGTAGGCTCCTCATAAGAAGTTGATGGCAGGCCAACCTGCTTCTTCTTTGTTAAAGGGGTTTGTAGTGATGATTTTGTATTCTGCTTATATATTCTGTTATTTCTCCATGGACATTATGCCTTTAGTGGATATATATTTGTAGGTCATAAATGTCCTGAACAAGTTTCGTCCACTCCACCTGGTAATTTTAAACTTGTAGCTGAAGATACCTCAGCTATGGCCAAATCTCCAATCATTATATTATTCTGGTCGTATGATGATGATGCCGAGGATCACGCTTTCGCAATTTCCTCCGACGCCGGTACTGGAGTTCCAGGCCCTTGTACCGTCAGACAGTTACTAAATTTTTCTATTACATCTACTTTCGAAGTGCATTTTGCACCTGCCAGGTGTTATACAGCCACCTTTACCTGAGGAACAAACGCTGACCAGGTCGCCACCTATTATAGGACTGTCATGCCTGGATTTGTGGATTTATTTTTGGTCCACCCCAGATATTTTATTTCCCCAGTACCCACCATATCTGATGAGAATCCCCCTATCCACCATCTGGGGAGGCGTCTGGTGGGAGACCTGCAACTCCTTAGGGGTGTGTGTGTGCGTGCATATGTTTGGTAATTCTAACTTAAAAACAAAAAGTTGTTCCCAAGGAAAGCTTTTTAACTTTTTGTTCTACAGTAATTAGAAAGACAACTTTAGTTGCAATATTTCAAGTTGCTCTCAATATTTTTGTACTGACAATGAGTAAGGAAATGATATTTATTTTGTGTCTCTTATTGTGGTTTATACATAGGTTGTTTGCAAGTAGCCATATTATTTGTATTAATTATATGATATATACAGGGTGTATATTCCTTGAAATCCTTGAAGGTCGGGAATTCTACTTTAATTTTTTGTGTCGGAGAAAAATTGGGAATTACGCTTGAAAAATAGCCAGTCATGGGGAATTTTCAGTTTTTAGTCTAATAACTCCTTTTTTTTCATCACTACTAAACAACAAGTTTATAAAACATTGAGAAGAAGGTTGATCTAGTTGTTCCCCTTACCATCTCTAGTTTTATGAAAGCTAGAAAAAGCCTTCTTCCTCTAATTTTGTTCAACTCTTTCTCAAACTCATTCTGAGAGTGCTTTATCGGTCACTAAGTGAATTAAGGATGTCATAGAACAGTAAAATAATGTACTAGCTTCAAACAGCTCCGAGTTTCAATTTCAACTGATTTGCTCTTGTCTTATATGTTCTCCGGTTCGCCCCTCGCCTTTAAGACCGAGGGTGGAGTGACAAGGATAAGGGTTTGCGAGGATTTATTTTATTCTTATAACTATGACTATTTTTTGGTTGTGTAAAATAAGTTGAATAAAATTGTGGTGAAATTTATTCCATACGTGAATTTTATTTTTTTACTTTTTACTTGAAATTCTTATTGTACTGTCTTTTCTAGTTGTTTTTATTTTTGACGATGCCTTGAGCCCTCAGTTTAAGTTAAGTAACAATTTTTCATTATTAAACAGTAATACAGCCTTTATAATTATTCGAATTCATTCAACAAATTCTTCCAAATACAACTTTTTATGGTTCCAATTTTGTTTTTAATTAAATTCAATAAAATAACAAAAGTGCCTTGAATTTTACAATTCACAACCTTGAAATTCTTGAATTATGCTTGAATTTTTTCATGCTATATCGCTGGACACTCTGTATATAGATTGTCAAGAATGAATAGATTGTATAAATATGTGGAATGTTACAATTTTTTTAACCTTTAATCAACCCAAAAAAATTCAATTTACAATTTTTTTCATTCAAGGGTATATCTAAATTTTATGGGTGGTTTTGAATCCTTTTGATTTCAGATCGTGGAGGTGGTGGTGATTCATCCAGTAGTGAAAAATTAGAAGATGATGACAATAGTTCTTTGAACATTCCTTCTTCTGAACCTGTGGAATTTATTGTTGGTGGAGACAAGTGCGTAATTTGAATTAAAATAATTAAATTATTAGTTATGACTTCAATTTAGTCTGTTAAATTGTTGATGCTAATAAAATTGAAACACTATTTATTATTTCATCAAGTCGATTTTTTTTATTTTTATTTTTATTGATTTTTTTTAGAATGCATTATGCTCGGTTTTATAATTGATTTGGAATTCACCCTGATTTAACAGAGATAGTACATTAATTTCTTAGTCTATATGAAACAAAGAAAAATCCAACTTTATTTTTAAAAAAAAGGATAGACTCAGGTAACTTGCATAGTGATGTTTATAGCGAAATGTGTTTTGTTCTTTTGTGCAATGTATCATCATGCAGTTATTAGAGTGTTTAGAGAATTTGGATGTTATTTAAAGAATGTATAAGTTCATTAGTAGGGTTTTTTTTTTGTAAGTAAGTCACTTTGTTTACATTTGAGATATTTTATATTGTATTGTATTGTAATTATATATTATTGATTGACATTTGTTTTGATCTATCTGCAGTTTTCTAATGTCCATTGAGATAGTGAAAATCCGCTTATGACAGGTGTATTTTAGGACAATGCTTAAACTTGATTTATGAAGAATTAATTTATTTTGAGGAGATGGTTTTGATTTTTTTATTGAAATACAAGAACATTTTAAACCTCGCTTTCTTATTTATTTGTTTTATATTTTGGAATAATAAATTGAAATTAAGTATTTTTAATAGGTTTTTCTAAGCATAATGATAAGTGTTTAGCTCTCTTCATTCCTTTAAGTAAGCAAATTCACAATAATTAGATAAATGATATGTCGGGATATAGAAAGATGCTTAAGGTTGAACAGCAAGTTTGGATCCAAAAAGCATGTGGTATTTTTCAAGATTAGTTTATCTCCTTTATTGGGATGCGACGTGATAATGGACCTTAACTTGTGTCATTTGTCATTGGAGGAAAATACCAGAAAAGTTTTAGGAAATTCTAGCTTGTTGAAGAAGACAAATGTATTTCTAATTTTCAAAATTTGGGAATATCTTTCCAAGAGGGACCTCACACGGATGATAACAATTTCAACCCTGACCATCAAGGCATAGAAACTGAAAATCTCAATCACCTAAGTCCAATTGGCCAGGTATCATTTAAAAATAAGTGTAGGCTTATACTTTATTCATGTTTCGAAGAGGCACTCTGTAGAATCAAATATGATTAAACTTATGCCAATAGAGAAGTTAAATGAAATAAATAAAACAGAGTGATAAACAGTCAACAGATAAAAAGATTGGTCTGGATACAAAAAAGTGGGTAACCACTTTAAAATATCTTCTAAGTTCGGGTAAACTTTAATAAAACTATGTGTTATTTCTTTCTTTCTCAGACAAACAAATCAAAAACTTCCAACTCCAAAACACCTAACAGTTCTATGCCTTATTTCGGACAAGTGTAAAGTATTTGATAGCTTTACCAGTCTTGCACTTGCACATCTATGATGTATGTGGCGTGTCGTTACAGAGGCCTGAGGCTGCTGCGTTGTCAATGGAAACTATAGTATAGAAGCAGCACTGTCAAGGAAATTAGACAATCCTGAAGAGAAAAAGCTTTTGAGATTGGTGCAAATGCACATGGCAGGGAATTGGTGTGCCCCTTTTTTAAATAAATCCATGTGCTAACAATTTCTGTATGGCAGGAAGGTACTCACTGCCTCAGAATGGACAAATACACTTGCACTAAATTCTAATTACGCTCCTCTCTTTGGAGTTCCAGTAAACAGAAACCTGACAAATAGAGGACATATCTGTTGTGAATGTGTAGAGTCAAAAACTCCAACTCATGTATTGGGTAGATGTCCGAACAACATGCTCCTTTTGACCTGATGGCACAATAATATAAAAAAGCAAATAGCCAATCTACTTGAGCATACAAATTAAAAATGTTTTCAAGCAATTGATTGCTTAGATACTGAAGGTTAACAAGATTTATTGCTGTAGTTTAGTGCTGTAGAAAAAGAAGCGGTTATGGTATTATCTAGTACTCCTATCATTAGATTTGAAATTAATGATCAGGAAATGAGTGTTAAATGTATTCTGTACCTACAGGAAAAATTTAGGTAGGAATTTGGTGAAAAGAGATTCTCAGAATCTTTAGAATTTGAGAAACTATCCCACTTAAACAAGTTAATTTTTCGAGGATTTTGGATTTGAAAGGACTACTTTCACAGCATGGTGTAAACCATTATTTTGTACTAAAATGATGCCTTATGTAACCAATTATATTAAGTACAGGCTTCGATTTCATATTTTTATTTTTATTTACTTTTCTCATTTAACTTTCTTTTTTTTTCTTTTTTTGCTTCCTCGGGTACAGAAGTTTTGCATTCATGCAGGAAATGAAAAAAAAAAAAAAGGAGTAATTTGGTTCCGTTTCTGTATGTCTGTAGTCAAATACATATGACGGGCATAACACCTACTACCGTTCATCCAATTTTGATAAAATTTTCAGGAATTGTGTGGGTGCACCTAGATGGTCCCATTTCAATTTTATTGAATTCTATCCACTGCTTTTACTTTGACATGCTCAAACACATTTTCTTTGACATGACTATATTTCGAAAACGGCTCGTCAAATTTGGCTTAAAGTTTGAGGAAAGATGGGGATTACTATAAAAATGGTTCATTATCAATTTTATCAAAATCCATCCTCTATTTTCGTTTATGAATGCACAAATATATTTTCCTTGGCATGCCTATATTTGAAAATGGCTTATCTGATTTGGTCTAATGTCGGAGAAAATTTAGGGATTAGTGTTAAAATGGTCCAGTATCAATTTTGTCAACTTCTTTTCTTTGTGCAACTTATTTTCCTTGAAACGCTTATATTTCAAAAATGGCTCGTCCCGTATATTTTATTCTTAAACAACCAATCATTGATCTTGAAATGTATGTAATTATGTACCTGATAGAAATGGTGAAGAAGGTATACTGACCTACTTGGAAATTGTTTTTTAATATTGTCTTTAACATACTGATTAGTATGCTGTGTAAATTACTAACTCAACACAGTTGAGCAGCCATTCTCAATGTAATACAAATTTTTTTTATTGTCGTTATATTATGTCCAGAGGGAGTATAGGTCATCTTTTAGTAATAATAATAGCTTCAGTTTTGTTAATACTGATGCACCGTCCTTATTTATTTAAGATAATTATAAGGTTTCTTGAATATTTTCTTTAATTGATTGAAAATCCTCTTTATTCAGTAAGAGGATGATAAGAACACTATCATCAACAAACAGAGCTAAAATAACATTTTTTTATTTTAGGATGGTCAATTAAAAACTTTTAAATTTAAGCTGATTTGCTGCTTTATACAGGTATTCTTGAAGGCTGAATTATTGAATTTAATTTGATATGAAATACTGGGTTGTGAACCGAACATAAGTTTGACAATGATATTAGACGGTTGAGGTTAAGTGGTTTTTTTTTTTTTCAATTAGATAAAAAGTTTTCTGGGCTTAGAATGACCACTAGGGTAATATATGGATTTATTTAGATGAAATATTTGAGGTTTAAAGTTACTATATTTTAATAACTATGTTTATTTGATGTAAAGTAAGTACATTTAAAAGAATTTTGCTATTTTTTTTCAGTGTCATAACAGTTCTGAATTCTATTTTATATTATATGAACATACCGGTTTAAATTTTGTAGAAGTTTTTATGATGTGGTGGCAAATGAATCTGCTTGGTGTTAGTTTTACAGAAATTATAGTAACTTTATAATTATTGTTCAAGTGTAAATTAACTGCAACAATTTATATGAATGAATATTTTATTTGCTTCCGGTGTATGTCCCATACAAATTGAGTTGGCTATAAGACCACTTGTATAGATTTTAATGGAGGTATTGTATAGATTTTCAAAGAAGGCATTCTGATTCACGGATAACACCATGAAGAAGTTATAGATAGAGCAGTATTAAAACACAGGTGATTTACTGACTCGCCCGCAGCTTAGCCTGTGGAGCAAATCTGGCAGTCTCCCCAAACACTTCTTATGTACCCACTGCATGTAACCTATTTAATTAAAAAGTTTCTGTTTAATTTATTGGTTCAGAAGTTATACAATGTATGGTGGCCAGTTGAATCAGAAAACTTTTGTGAAATTTATGTTAACTTGGTAAACAGCACCTATTTTAACTTATTTCTAATATTTGCCAAAGTGACCATGTTTTTTCAATTGTCAATAGTTTCCACCTGATTCCATGTTGAATGTATCTGTTAATTTCTTTAATTATATTCCATGGTTAATTAGAATTAGCATTAATACATTATAATTCATGGAAAGAGTGAGATTCTTCAATAGTTCCAATTTTTTTAATCAGAATCAATATCTTTCCATTGCTTGGGCATTTTATCTTTTTCCTAGATATTTTTTACTAATAATTTTAGAAATTTCATCCTCTCCGCTGACATTATCCTGATCACCAGGAATATTTTGATTCTGACTGCTTTTTATGATTTTCATTTTCTTATTGCTATTTTGGCTTCCTTCTTATCATTTCCATGTTCTATTACTGCTTTAAATTAATAATTGATATTCGCCCACAATAATGTTAGATGAATTTGTTTCTATATGTATTATGATTTATTGCTAAAATTCTTTAGTTTTATTTAAATTACTGGGAAAAAGATTTATGGTTGAAGTCTCAAAAGCTTATCTTATGTTGACGTAGATTTAATTATTTTTGATCCTAGATTATCATTTTTTATTTTGCATTAATTATTTTTATTATTATTTATTAAGTACAATTTTATTGTATTCAGATATCAATACATTTTTTTTTTCTTTTACTAGGTTTTTACAAATGTCCATGTGCATTAGTATAGCTATATTTCAGATTATATATTTTAAACATTATTGAATACCACTCTTCAAAGTTAAGTCCATTGTTTTCAACTACTTTCACCCACCTTGCCACCATTAATTGGATTTGATGCTGGTGCCACTCTTTGGTTTTAAGGCAAAGAACTCTTCACATCCAATTTTTACTTCCTCGAAATTATCAAAGGTCCGACCTTTTAAAAAATGAGCCATTGATCTAAACAAACCATAAACTGATGATGCAATATCTGGGCTATACGCAGGATGAGGCAAAACGTTTATTCCTTGCAGTTCCGATAATTTTTCATTGATCAAACGAGAATGATGTGCAGAGGCATTGTCTTGTTGCAAAATGGCTTGGTTTCTGTTGACCAAAGTGGTCAACTTTGACTTTGCATTCAAAACTGTATAAACTCTCTCTAGCTGTTCACAGTAAAGGTTTGAGTCCCTACTACAGCTGATAAATCACGAGTAGTTGGTGGGTCCTGGTTCACACATTCAAGAAGAATGTCATCATCAACGACTGACGGGCGACCTGATCTGGGTTATGCGCCATAAAGCCAACTCAAGTTGCAAGAAATTAAAGGATTAGTCAAAGTAAACATTGACATAAATATTAGGAACAAAAACATTCTTATAGTGTAATTACGAGAGTTGGAATGAAGGGTTGTGTTTATGCACAAGGACTTTTGCAACAACCTAGTAAATATGACATGAACTTACCAAATGCTGCATGAGCATAATTTTATTTGTTAGAAGTATCAAACTGATCATTAAAATTGAGTTCAATTCTTTGAAGAGTCTCATCTATAAAAAATCACCTGGCCTTTTATAATTTTAAATGATATGATATAGTAAGTTACAATCACTTATTTTTAAAACCTTTTATATTTGTTGTAGTGAAGAAGTAACACCAAAAGGAAAAAGGTTATCTAAACACTTTGATTGGGAAAAATCAAACATTTCTCATTCTCAGAGTCAAGAATTTTCACCTGAATTAGAAGTAAGTTTTATTGAATCTAAAATTTTCAGTGAATCTTTAAGACTATTTTAGGTACAACTTCACAAGGGGGCGCGTTATCATTTGTCCTCCCGGTTTTACCCGAAGGCCACCAGACTAGCATACTCTAGCGCCATTTGTGGTAACTAACTGCTTTGCATTCAATTGTAACATTAGTGGTTATTGGAAGTATTAAAATGATTACTGCTTTAATTATATATTATTTAAAGTAGTTAGTACTGTCGACTTCCGCTCATTACGTTCACCCAAGGAATAGACAAAACAGCAACGGATCCTTTATAGTTGAGGTCGGGGTCTTACCGTAATTTCAATTATCACTCCTTTAAATTATTACTACAACTTCCCCAGATCACTGGAAGTCGGCACCACTAACAATTTTAAATAATATGTAATTTAGGCAGTTATAATTTTAATAATTGCAATGAATACGAATGTTATAATTGAATGCAAAGCAGTTGGTTAAATCAAATGCTGCTAGAGTATGCTAGTCCGGTGACCTTCGGGTAAGATCGGGAGTACCAGTGATAATGCGCCCCTCTTGTAAAGTTGTACCCTATTTTACAAATAGTAGCAAGCAGTAAGTAATTATTAAAATTTAGTGTTTATAGTTTTAGAAAATGATGGTCTTAGTGGGTGGGAGGGGGGTATTATACTAATTATTAAGTTTTGGCCGACTTTGCTGGTCTTCTGCAGAGCTACAAACAGGGTACAAACAAAATGTAAAAAACTGATCTACACACACTGAGAAAAAAAAAGGTGAAATAAATATATAATTTAAAAGTAATAATAATGTAAAGGGAATCGAGGAAATGCATATGACAAACTAAATAGAGCATATGAAATCAAGTATCAAATTACATAAAACCAAATGGAATAATTGAAATCATGCAACTAAAATACCCATGTAATGGTAAGAAAAAAAACAGGTGGTATACATTTTATTCAAGCTACAAATCCAACTATGTAAAAAAGGTATTCATGTAAATGGTAAAGAATATAAAAACAGTTAAGGAGTGTTAAGGTTTAAAATTTCAAACTAAAATTTCTTCATGATTTCCTGCCTTTAATAGAATTATTAAGGTAAGGTGGGGTAAGTGCATACACCGGCTCTAAACTCTTGTCATTATGCATGTTGGTGAACCTTAAGTTTATAGATAAATAAGATGTTGTGAATATATATATATATATATATATATATATATATATATATATATATATATATATATATATATATATACACATACATACATACATACATACATACATACATACATACATACATATATATATATCTGTGCGTGCGTGCGTGCGTGTGTGTGTGTGCATATACCTTTTGGTTTATTATTTTCGGTAATGAACCTTTGTAATCGACTAAGAAAAAAAAAAATTAACACCCTTCATAATTTTATGTTTTATGTTTTAAGGTATGTAGAATGCAAATTTGAATTTTTTGGTTTTTGCCATGGTAAAGCGAAAGGTAATAAAATTCTCTACAAAACAAAAAAAAAACCTTCACAAGTTTACCTCAGGATCAATTGACAGCCATGAAGCAAATTAGACAACCGTTTAATATGTAAGATCAAATACTGAAAAAAAAATAAGGCCAGACCCCCCTACCGTGCTAGCTAGTTCTCGAGATAATACTATTCAAAAAACACATTTAAAAAAATAACGAGAAATCATGAATTTGTAATCTTATTAAAAACTACTGGAAACTACTATTCCAACAAAGAGAATCATTATAAACTACTTTATAGTGGATTTCATTAGCTCTAATTTTAGAAGTAATAGACATATGTACGGCTAAAAGTTCCCGATAAAAACATTTTATTTCCAAAAAATAAAAACGAGAAATCACAAATTTGTAATCTTATTTTGGAAACTGCTTTTCCTACGAAGATAATAGATATAAACTACTTTATGGTGCATTGATCTAGCTATAATTTGAGTGGTAATTGACATCTGTATGTAAAATAGTTCTTGAGATAAAGTTTTACAAAAAACACATTGTAAACGATTTGACTGAGTCACTTCCTAAGAAAAGTTAAATATCTCAGGAACTATTTGACATATAGATGTCAATTACCCCTCTACTTACAGCCAGTTAAATGCACCATTAAGCATTTCACAATCGTTATATTCGTAAAAATAACGGTTTCTATAATATTCAGCGAAATAAACTTACAAAACGGGGATTTCTTATTTTTAAGAGAAAAAAAATATATTTTTTCAAATTCTTTATCTTAGCAACTATTTGGTGTACTAATGTCAATTACCATTCAATGCACTATAAAGTAGTTTATATCTATTATCTTTGTAGGAAGAACAGTGTCCGTGATATTTGCCAAAATAAATTAACAAAATAATGATTTCTCATTTTTCGGAATTGAAAAAAAAATTTTTTTGAAAGACTTTATCTCGAGAACTATTGGAGGTACATATGTCTATTTCTCCTCCAATTAGAGCTAGTTAAATGCTCCATAAAGTAGTATGTATTAAGTATCTTCGTAGGAATAACAGTTCCCCTGATTTTTTCCAAAATAAATTTGCAAACTGGCGATTTCTGATTTTTGGAATATAAAATTATTTTTGGAAAGATATTTTCTCGGGAACTATTGGATTTATATGTGTCTATTGTCGTTGGAATTAAATGCACCATAATGTAGTTTATAATGATTAGGTAGGTATCTTCGTAGAAAGAACCGTCTCCTTGATATTTGCCAAAATAAATTAACAAACTGGGACGTCTTGTTTTTTTTTATTTATTTTTTTTTTAAATGTGTTTTTTGAATAATATTATCTCGAGAATTATTAGAGATCTATTAGATCTCAAATTTTAGAAAATTTAATGTACTTTAAAAAAGGTAATTACAATATTTTTGGAGTGGTTGGTAGTTTTCAAGATATTGAGCACGGAATGAAAAATTAGTGAAAATTTTCAATTGGAATTGAACGTTTTTCTTAAATAAAATGCCGACATATTTTAATGTAGTGGTTTTGAAATGGCAGACCAGGCTTATTTTACTTATAATGTCCTACACATTCGTAATTCACGTTCAAACCTTCTCCTAAAATGAGTACCCAATTTCGACCCTGGCTCAAGTTGGCTATATCAACGTTTAATTAGGATGTGGTGGATATATGAACATGGATTAAGCTTTATTACTATAAATTCATATTTATTTACGAGAGGTGCATGTTCTTAGGAATTATTTGGAATATTTTAAAAATTGACTATTGTTTTTTAAAGAAGGATAAGTGCTCCACATGTTTTATTTGAAGACTTTTTCATTATTATTTGCCGTTTAATTGCCACTGGCCTTCAATTTCAACTTTCGTGTCACATAAAAAAATTGACTTTACTGGTGCTTATGATAGTGGCCAAAAAAACTAAAATCAAAATCGGTAGTCTGACATTTTGGCGAGGTGCGGCCACTTTTTTTTCTGGGAACATTGTTTTGTTTTTTTTATCATTAGTCCCAAGGAACACAATAATGTGCAATTTATAGGGATGTGGGGGGAGAGATGCTCGATAGCGGTATCTGTCCCACCTGCTAACAAGTCTCAAAGCTGATTGGTCAACTTCTTGTGGTTTTAGGAGTAATATTATATTTTCATTACTACTCCCAAATTTCCACAGCATGTACCCCATTTATCCTGTATGTTTCAAGTGGACTATAAAATAGACAAGTTTCTATTCAGGATAAGTGCGGAACTCGACAGAGGTCCCATCAAAGAATCAAATTGTGATCAGCTACATCTGTCATTACAAAATGTGCTCAATGCATGTGTACTTGTCTCTGATATGCTTTGGAAATGTACCAAGTTCACAGCCCTATATATTTTTTTTTTTTTTGGTATAAATATTTTTTATTATTATTTTACTTTATAGTAATATGTTTTGTTCCCTATTTTAAATAATTAAAAAAATTATTAAATATTTTTTAGCAATAAATAGTTGTATCATTTCATAATATTAATTTTTACTATTTATTACTTCTTTTTTTTAAATTCCTTTGATTTAGATGAGCAGTATATGTTTTTATATTTCATGTGTATTTTTATTTGTCATATTTTGGGTTTTAGTATAATATATTTATTTTTCATTAGTTTCTCTATATATTTATTATATTTTCGAAGACAGTCCATTAAATATGGAGAACTTCTGTCCATCATAAAATCAGTTCTTGTTTTTAGGGGAAATTTAGAACATAAGAAGAGGCTAGGTAAATGTAATGCTTCTCTGCTTTATGATTGGCAGGATTAGGTTCAGATGGATGTAAAGGGATTCAGAATGGAGTCTTTTCTCATGTTTGGGTACTTTGGCTTGGATGGAGGTGTTATAAAACTCAAAGGAATAATTTAGGGATGGATATAGCATGTTCAGAGAGTTTAGAAGCAGTAGTTTTATAAGAAGTTAATGTAAATTTGAGACGGGAGATGCGGTAATTGAGCTAATTTTTAATCATCTCTTATATTCAACTATTTTATATCTAATAGTTAAATTTAAACGAATGATTCCCACATTTTGTTGTTTTCAAATAATTAGTTTATTCTGTATGTCAAAAATCATTAAAGTTGGTTCTTTGGGAAATTAGTCATTTATAAATATACTGATCTAACTTATTTTTATTATTTGTTTTTTCTTGTCGGCTGTCAACAGTTGGTTTGTTTCAAAAGATTCTTATAACTCAATTAAAGCTGCTGACTGATAAAAGTTATGTCTCAATCATTGTTGATTAAAATAACAGGACATATTGTATAAACTCATTACATAGTATGAATTATAATTGTTACTTTTGCCTTGAATTGGTCTGTATAACTACTTCGTGTTTATGATTGTTAGTCTATGTAATGAATTATCTCCCTTTGAATGTTTTCATTTGTATCTTTCATAGAATCTGTGCTTCAATATAAATTTTAAGTTTATTTTAAATTTGACATGTATATTAAAAACATTTCAGGGTCTTGGTAATGCTAAATTGTCTCATTCTGATTCAAATCTTGAATCTCCAGTATTACCCATCATCCGCCCTCAACAAAGAAGATTAACTGCAAATCGCTCAGATATATTAACCTCTGGAGCATCTCTTGAAGAAGAAGCATATTCTACAGACTCTAATTCAACTGCTGCTGAAGATGTAATCTCATTAGATAGAAGCTTGCGAAAGAATAAGTTGCGATTCCCAAAATTTAGTAGGAAATCTCGATATACGCCGCCACCTGAAAAATATACTTAATGTTATTTTTAAAATTTTCTTTAAGTATTTTTAATTTATTTTTAAATATTTACTTCTGGTTTTATCACTTAATAACTATAAATTTTAATAATTTATTTAATAAATAATTTTCCTATTAAAAACATATAATTTTATAATGATATAAAATATGTACTTATCTTGTTGATTTATGTTCTTACTATAATTTAAAAAAAGAAATCATATTTATTTAATGTAATAATTTTTATAAACAAAATATACCAATGTAAATAATATTTAGTTTTATAAACTAGGTCTTAACTACACAATTGATTGTTATAATTAATTATATTTCAAACGAGATCTTCTAATATGTAATGTTCGGTTTATGACAACTTATTGATCTGTACATTCAAAGACTTGTTTTCCTATTAAGAAAACAAATAAAGAAATGATTTTTATTTTATTTTTTCTTCCGTGGTCCTTTGCTTTCCTCTTATAATTTGTATATTTATTTTCAATATTAACATTCAAATGCTCTGTGATTTGTACAAATAAAATTTATTCAGAATTCTCTTTCATTACTGATGAGCCAATTTATAATAATTACTTTCATAATACAACAATTTGGTTTTAATGTATATGTAGTTTCCAAGTCTAATGCAACTTTTTCCTTTCAAATGTAACTCTTGTCAATTCATGTGTAACCCTTTCCATTGTATTAGTAACCCAGTGTTTGGTCTTGAATGTAGATCAATGATGTAATCTCTACTGATCAGATAGAGTGATTGATTAACCTAACGGTGTTGTGTTACATTTGCCCTTTTAAAAGTTTTTTCTTTTATGGTTTTATTCTGTTGTTGATGATTTTGATAAGTATCTTCTGGTTCTGAACTGAGAAATTCTCCAATCATTTATCTTCTCATCTGCTGTTGTTCGTCTGTTCTGAAAGTTTATCATCTACATAGAACTCCTTCAACTTTCATCTTTCCTTTTGGAGGATGCTTTTCATTTTCCTTATTTTCCACCCTGAAGAATCGATCATATCCAACGAAAGGTGAGTCTTCATTTCTTTATATTTGTAGAATTTCTCTGTTTCAAATTCAAAATGTTAAATTTTTTTGTGTTATTTCCCTTCTGGAAATAACACCCAGTCTAACTTAAATTAATTCAGAAATATTATATTTTAATTTTTTTTAAATAATTTTAATTTCAATAATAATTTTTGAATTTATTTCTTTTGGCATATATTTGTTTATTAGATGTTCGATAAATGTTAAAATTTCCATTATCAATTGAAGAGCTAAGTCAAAGAACTTATTATTTGACATTTTATGAAAAGTAGGAATTTTTGCTTAGAAGAATATTTTAAATACTCCTTTCTACATAGCACTTTGTTTATTTTTCTAAGCAATTGAATCAATAGATACAAATAAATAGATATAGATACAAGTATATTGTTTGTATCTATGTCGGGGCAGAATTGCATTACTCTTGTATGTAAATTGTTTATAACCTTATTTTTAAAGTCGAAGACATTTAACTCCACTTTTATTTTAAACTCATTTATATTCTGTTTTTATTTCTTTTGTTTTGTATTTTTAATGAAAAAATAATCTTTATTCTGGGACATTCAGTCCTCTAAGAATAACAGAAATGTACAACTTAAGCAACATTTGTCTGGCTTGACAATAGCAAATCAATTATATTGCTAACTAAAAGTCAAATAATAAATACTTATATAAATCAAATAAAATAAATAAATGTAAAATAAATACTTGTATAGTTATTTATTCTTTGCTTGCACACGGAAGATTGGTCATTGAGGAGATGGAGAAATAAATAGTGTTTAAATGAGATCAGGAAGGAAGCTTGATGGATGGAGATGAGTAAGGGATTCCAAAATAAGGTAGCATGAATGATAAATAAAGGATTTTTAAAATAAGCAGTTCTATGGGAGTGGATATACAAATCAGTAGATAGATATCTTGTAATTAAGAGATGAATGGAAGAATGCAGGGTAATGTCAAGAATATAGGAAGGTTTTCTGACTCTTGAGGATTGGAATAAGAAGATATTTTCGTTGGAAATTAGGATTAAGCCACCCTTGCTCCAAATATAAGTGAGACTGTCCGGGAAGACCAAAAATGAAGCTTATGAAAGAATTCCTTAATCTTTTTAATCTCATCCAGTGCTCATCAGACAGTCCTCCATACAATAAGCATCCGTAATCAAACTTGGGGAGAATACTAGAAGATGGGTCATCTTCATGGCGCTACAGACTGATGTGGTCCTTGGCCTCCTAAATAAGCTATCACCAGATATCTCTATCCTGTGTGGTCGCTCAGCAGGTCTCGGGAATCCCGGATTACTGCATCTAAGCTGTGTTCTGCCTCTTCCTCTTATTCAGTAGAACGTTAGCAACTTCCTGGGAATCCCTTCTCCAGTATTCTGGCAACATGTACAGCTCAATGCAGGCTCCCAAGCTTGATGTGCCTCGGAAGCTATGAAATTGAGTGTCAATCAGGAGAAAAAATCTCCTATGACTAATAAAACTTGAAATGTTATTTATAGTTATTTTACCTTCTGATTGGGAAAATTAGAGCTACTTGGAATATTTCTTGGCAGTTGTTGACTGCAACATTTTAACAAATTTCATTAAAATAATATAATACCTTGGATCTGGCACCTCCCTCTCCTATGTGGGGGCCCTGTTCCCAGTAATATATCGGTAACTTTAATTTTGTTTTACATAATTAAAACTTGGTTATGAATTAAATGATTGGTTTACCATAAAAAAAATGTCATGTACATAATGTTCCTACACAATAGAACTTTAAAATTAACGATGTTTTATGAATATTTGTGGCATCGTTCAAAATATGCGATAGTAAACTCAATTTTCGGGGATAAGTTCTTTTCTAAAGATATGATAGTAAATTTCGGAATGCACTCGTGTTGCTACTAAAGCATTTCATATATGGGTGATCATTCCAAAAATGGACATTTTGTGTCCACCGTTCCTTATATTGCTCACATCAACAATTTATATGACTTAAAATATGTCATAGGCTACTACGGTATTCATTTTTTAATTTTGAAATCGCTGAACATCATTATTTTAATTGATCATAAACTACTCAATTCTCATTCCTCTGGCCTCTCCGAGGTCGCGCTTTGTTACTTATAACAGCCCGTGTTGTGTATATATATATATATATATATATATATATATATATATATATATATATATATATATATATATATACAACACGGGCTGTCATAAGTAACAAAGCGCGACCTCGGAGAGGCCATATATATATATATATATATATATATATATATATATATATATATATATATATATATATATATATATATATATATATATACAACACGGGCTGTCATAAGTAACAAAGCGCGACCTTGGTATATATATATATATATATATATATATATATATATATATATATATATATATATATATATATATATATATATATGTATATATATACACACATATATACATACATACATGACACGTCTAGGCTAGATTTTGCATGTTGATATTTGTACCAGTTTTGAAAGCATTTTAAGGTAACGAAAGGAAAATCTTCTAATGCGATGCGTTTGTTAATTAAGACACATTTTATTCCTGTCATACAATTTAATTCTCATTCCTTTCTCAAAGGTCGAATTTCCTGCCAGAGTCTTACACATGTTAGTTAAGTTTATTATTATTCCTAACCAGGCAACACTGGCAGTTCCCGCCTAAAGTGTTCCCACAATTTCTGTGGACTTAATTGGCAATCAGTAGCCCTAGAGCCGAGGAGGCCAAGTACCACACCAGTCTGTAGTGGCACGGAATAGTAGTAGTAATATTAGAACCAGGGCCGGATCTAGATGGGGGAGGGGTCAAAAGGGGCACTTGCCCCGGACGTCAGTATTTAGGGGGTGGCATTTCGGATTTTTCTTTTTTTTTTTACATTAGTTTATGCACAATTTTAATTAATACAAAAGAATAAAGCTCAAACTTACAGACTCACAGTTTCTGTTTGGAATCTTCCAATTGCATCCTATAAATTTTAATAATAATAATTTTCATGGATCTCAATATATGTAAAACAAGTGCAATCAAGAGATACAATTCAATATTCTCCGTTTGAAATGGAAGACACAAGAAAATGAGACAACTGATTAAAAGTTATTTGAGGAGCCCGATTGCTCAACAAAAGTCAACAAATCGCAGTATAATCTCCATAGAGCCAAACGAGCTGCTATCATAACATAAACTATGAGATCATAAACATTTTTGTTGCAAAGAAAATAATAATAGATAGTGAAATTTTAATGTTATTTGTACATGTTCATCATTTCGATTTTGTATTTTTGTTTGTTTGATTAGACTTTAATTCAGTCAATAAAATGTATTAATGTTATGATATGATATTTATTTCAAAATATATTACCTAAAATAAAATTATTAAACAGTTAAATTTTTTATTGGGGAGGAGGATGAAAGAAGTGGCGGCAAAATTAAGTTTGCCCTACCTGGAAAAAATCCTTGATCCAGCCCTGCTTAGTACTATATTACAGAAAGTAATTTGAGGCGTGCCCGTTCATTCTTAATAACATGATCTTATAAGTTTGTTTCAAATATGCTATTATTTTTTCTAATGGATGACCTAGCAATCTATTGGCAAGGCATTTTTTCTATGTAAAGGATTACGGGGTTATCACCTGTTGAATCCAAAATCCTCATTCTTTTCTCATTATTATTTTAACAGTTGGGAAAAATCAGATACCTGACAAAAAATGTGATTTTCTACTGAAACCCAGAGCCAAACTCTTTTGCAGCCACACGTAATATAGGCTAGGCAACAATTGTTTCAAGTCGTTAGAAAGATATAAAAGTTCAAAGAACGACCAAATAAAACAAAAAATCGTGTTTTTGATTTTAAAACCTTATTGTCACTAAGTAAAATGTATTGTATGAAATAAAATATCTATTTGGAGATTATAGTGCATGCTGCATCGAATATACCTAACAAAATAAATAAAATGGCCCTAATTACTATGTAGTATATTTCACCTATTATCTAATCTTGTATAACATGGTATCATAAAGCACTTCAGACAGTTTCAGCTTTTATAAAGGTTTTCTAGAATGTGTTCTGCATTTAGTGAAATCTTGCAGCTATATTGCTCACAAGGGGAGGCTACGGACGTGGAATCACCGATTTTAATGACATTTTTTTGGTGATACTGGATAGAAAAATATTAGGCACGTGTCCGAGGTTTCTATCCAGTTAACCTAGGATACAAGAAAAAAATATTTTGTATAATTTCAACAATTTTTAAGTTATTGTTTTCTGCCTATGCTCTGCATGAATTTCAAGGTTATTGCATTCCAATTGATCACTGACTGATCCATATGGGGACAGATGGAAAACAAATCTTTTTATTGAAAATTTCTTTCTATTACATATACAACAGCGGCTTTTATTGGTACAATAATTGAATTTTGATTGATTAATTTGGATTCTAAAGATGAACTAAGCATTTATGTTTTAAAGTTTCTAGGGGGAGAGAGGGAGCTGGTGTACAGGTTGGTTGGTTGTTCTAGTTTAGAGGTGTAAAACCTATCAACGCCTATTGTTTATATTGAGTTGTTTATATTTTGTTTTATATGAGTAAACATGGTATGGTATAGTTTAGTTTGTTAAATTAGATATCTTTTAATAATTTATTTTCTTTCAGAAAATTTAGGACTGTTTGAATTGTTGTTTCATTTTCTCCTAAAGCTATTGCGATATCTGATGGAATACCTTTCTGTGACATTTTTGCGGTAAAGTAAGGGCAGTATTGAAATATATGGTCTATTAAAGTAAATTGTTGCATTTGGGGCATGTCGGATTCTGGTTTTTAGCAATGAGATGCCCATGGGTCATTTTTGTGTGGCCTATCCTTAGTCGGGTTAATGCTACTTCCTCTCTTCGATTTTTATGGTTTGAGGTATTCCATGGCTGCACACTTTGTTTTATTGTCTTCAATTTGCTAGGAGGGCTTTCGTCCCACATTGACTGCCATGCTTGTTTTATTTTTTCCTTTAGAGGTTGAGCTATTTCTGTTGTATTTACTATGGCCCGTCCTTGCCCAGGGAGTACAAGGGCTTCTTTAGCTGCGTTATCTGCCATTTCGTTTCCTGTGATTCCTATATGACTAGGTACCCATATCAGGTGAATATTTTTACTAAGCCGTTTGATCATAGTGATGTACTCGTGGATTTTAATGATTTTGTTTTCGGAATATATGTTATTTAGTCGTTTTAATGCACTGAGAGTGTCGGAGATAATTGTGATGTTACCCGTGGGAGCAGACATGGCTATGTGTAGTGCTGAAGCGATAGCATTAAGTTCACCAGTGTATATGCTACATAACGGGGATAATTTATATTTATACGTATCTCGAGGAGTCACCACGGCATAGGCTGTTGAAGTATTATTTTTTTATCCGTCTGTGTACATTATTGTATTATCCGGTATCTTAGCTAGGGTTTCATGTAATAATGCTTTGTATTTGATTGGCAAAGTGGTTTCTTTTGTATGTTTTGCTAATTTTCGGTGAATAATTGGTTGTTCAAAGGTCCAAGGTGGTGAGTTTGCGTTGTATGAGTTCAGAGTTATTGTTTTTACATGACGGATAGCGGCTGACATTCTTTCAGCTAATGGGATGGTACTATTTGGTGTTTGCTGGAATTTCCTGGAAAATTTTGCTTTAAAGATATATCTGTGAGAAGGATGCGAGGTATTTGGGTATAATTTGGATAAATAATTTATTGTCAGTTCTGTCTTCTGAAAAGAAATGGCGGTAGCCCTGATTCATTGCAGAGACTCAGTATAGGACTTGTGCAGAAGGCTCCTGTAGATAGCCTGATACCCGCGTGGTGGACTGCATCTAGTTTTGCAAGGGTTGTTATGCGTGCTGAGCCATAATCTAATTTGGAGCATATAATTGTCTGATATATTTTTAATAATGCGGACCTATCTGACCACCATGTGGTACCACCAAGTACTTTTAAAATGTTTAACTTTTTTATACAGCTAATCTTGAGTGTCCTAGTATGAGTTTCCCAGGAAAGGCGTCTGTCAAATGTAAGACCCAAGAATCGGCAATTTTCGACGAATGGTATTATATTATCTCCCAGTAGCAGTACAGGAGACATTGGAGTGCTACGTTTTCTGAAAAAGTGCATGCATTTAGTTTTTTCGTGACTAAAACATAATCCTGAAGATCTTGACCAGTCATATATGCGGCATAGTGCCCGTTGCAGTTTTTCTTTAGCTCTGCATATAATTGCAAGGTCATCGACATATAGCATAGCTTTAACACCTCTGGGAAGGTTTTTACCCAATTCATTAATAGCTAGAGAAAAAAGTGTAGTACTGATAACGCAACCTTGTGGTAATCCGTTCTTCTGCTCCTTATATCTCGTGGTGACACCTCCTATGCGTACCCTGAACAGTCTTTTGGCCAAAAAATGTTTAACGAATTGTAAAATTTCTCCCTTTATCCCTAAACCAGATAGCTTCTTGATTATAGTTTTCCTACTGGTTCTGTCGAATGCTTTTTCCATGTCGAAGAATATGGCGACCGCTTGTTGTTTTTCTAAAAATGTGTACTGCAACTCCGCTTCTGTTTGTACTAAGTGGTCTAGAGTCGATCTTCCTTTTCTAAAGCCACATTGAAAGTTTTGTATACAGTGATTATTTTCCAGGACCCAAACAAGCCTCTTATTGATCATTCGCTCATATACCTTACAGAGGCAACTTGTCAGAAATATCAGGCGGTAATTTGCTACTTCACGTTTATCTTTTCCGGCTTTCAAAATGGGAATTATTTCAGCTTCACGCCATTTGCTTGGAAGTTTACCGCTGTGCCAGATGTTATTATATAGGTCAAGAAGCCAGTGTAGAGTTTTTGAAGGGAGGTACTTAATCATCTGGTACGTTATTCCATCAGGTCCTGGTGAAGATCCTTTGAGTTTTCTTAAAATGGTTTTGAGTTCCCAAATGGTGAATGGTTTGTTATAATCATTATTTTCATTACTATTGGAAGTTGTATAGTTTTCTGTGGAGGAATAGAAATTTCATTTCTTCTAATTCAATGTAGCTGGGTGCATTATATAGATTATCATAAAATCTGGAAAATTCCTCAGCTACAGTGAGATTGTTGTTAGTTAATTTGCCTTCTTTTGTTATGGTATAAGATTGAGGCGTGGTATTTCCCTTACCTTCTTTATTTTATCCCACACTATCCTGCAAGGGGTGGAGCTATTGATTGATTTAACAAACGTTATCCAAGATTTTGCTTTATTTCTATTAATTGTTTTCCTGCATAATGCTTGCTGTCTTTTATACTCTTGAAAGTTTTGGGGGTTCATGTTTTTAGTGAATTTTTTATATGCTTTTCTTCGATTTTTAACAGCATTTCTGTATTCATCATTGTACCAGGGTATTGGCATTCTTTTAGGTGAGCAAGTAGTTTTCGGTGTGGAAATTTCGGCCGCATGTAGTATAGTCTCGGTGATAATTTCACAACCTGTATCTAAGTCGAGTCTAGTTGGGTCTGGTTTTGGTGTTACAATATGTTCTTAGTATAGGTCCCAGTTAGCATTTTTGATGATCCAGCGTGGGTTCCTGTTGACAATAGTACTTCTATTGGGGAATTGTAGGCGAAGAGGGAAGTGGTCACTTCCATATTGGTCGGGAAGTACATTCCAATCGATTTGATTGAAAAGTGATGGGCTGCAAATAGATAAATCTATAGATGAGTAGGTGTGGTATGAGCTGCTGAGGTAAGTTGGTTCGCCTGTATTTAGTACTAACATACCAGTTCTGTCGATGAATTCTTCAATTATTTTTCCTCTGGTATTGGTATGTGGTGAGCCTGTGGGGGCCCCACCATTTAGTGATTATTTTTATTTTTAATGTTAAATTATACTATAATAATTAAATTTAGTACTACATTAAAATTGTTTGTTTTTATAATAATAATTATCATTTAATTAAACAATGTTGTAATATTAATTTAGTTGGTATCAATGATTACTGCTAGAACCTACCCAAGTAATGTTATGGTTGTTGTGCTGTGTTAACTCATGTACAGGTTCTCATTAATAAAAGTTTTGTTTTATTGTAGTGAGTTAAATGTGAGAACTATTTTATTTTAAATTAACCTTAATACCCCTACAGTTGGTGACCCTTGACTGTACAAATGATTCCAGTAATTAATTATGCCAGAAGAACATAAAACGAGTGAATCTTTGAAGAACATTGAGAAGGTTAGTGTTAAACTACCACCGTTTTGGAAGGACAAATCTGAAATATGGTTTTGCCAGGCCGAAGCACAATTCGAAATTGGCGGAATCACCAAAGAAGGTACGAAATTTAATTACGTAATTGCTCAATTGGACCTTAAAATAGTTGAAAACATATACGACCTTGTCTCAGCCACGGAAGAAAACAAATATACTGTTGCCAAGGGAAGACTTTTAAATATCTTTCGAGAAAGTGAGGAACGAAAAATAAAAAAAGTGGTTAGTGAACTAGAAATTGGAGATCAGAAACCAAATCAGTTACTTCGTAAAATGAAAGGATTAGCAGGTGACGATTTTTCTGATAAAATTTTGAAAGCATTGTGCTTGAAAAACTCCCAACTGAAATAAAAAGTATTTTGACTATTTCAGATGGTGATTTGGAAAAATTAGCCGATATTGGTGATAAAATATGGGATATCAAATCTTCGCGTGATATTGCTGTCAATTCTAGAGGACCTGCATTTGACACAACGCTGGAGGAACTGAATAAAAGACTATCTGCACTTGAGTCTATGATTTCCCGGAGTTTAAGTAGGGGTAACTCATCAGATCGCTCTCGTAGTAGCAGTCGAAATAAACGTTATAATCCAAATGGAAGGTACTGTTTTGGCCACTTTCCTTATGGAAAGTAATGTTTACCGTCCAAGTGCACACCTGAATGCAAATGGAATTCGGAGAAGGGAAACTTCTCACAGCAGACACAGGACTGACCTACTGTGCTGCTGTAAATATTCCAGGTCATCAGCATCGTTTATTCTTACGAGATAAAAATACAGGTATTCGTTTTCTGGTTGATAGTGGTGCAGATGTCTCCATTATACCAGTTAATGAATTTAAAGCAAATCAAGATACGGGAATTAAATTATTTGCTGTCAACAACACCGAAATCCCGACATTTGGAACCAAAGTTCTTCAAGTTGACCTTGGACTGAGACGACAGATGGAGTGGACTTTCTTTTTAGTTAAAACCAATAAAGGTATTTTGGGAGCTGATTTTTTACACAATTTTGGTTTATTGATTGACCTGAAAAACAAAAAATTAATTGATAACAGTACAAAACTCACTGTTACAGGAGAAGTAGTTGCAATTGAGGAGATGGAATCGTTGAGCTCTTTCAAAGCCACTTGTCAATTCTCACAGCAGTTAGCTAATTTTCCAGATCTAACCAAACCGTTTTCATTGAAGGTAAATGCCAATCATGAGGTGAGACACCACATTGTCACTAGTGATGGACCGCCGGTTTTTAGCAAGCCTAGAAGATTGGATCCAGAAAAGTTTCTAGTGGCCAAACAAGAATTTCAGTGTATGCTTAACAATGAAATTATTCGAGATTCGAGTTCGCAATGGGCAAGCCCTCTACACTTGGTGTCGAAGAAAAATAGTCAATGGCGAGTGTGTGGAGACTATAGAAGATTAAATGACAGAACACTATCCGATAGGTACCCATTCCGAGGATAGAGGATGTAAGTCATATTCTTCTAAAAAAAAAAAAAAAATTTCTCGAAGTTAGACCTTTGCCAGGCTTATTATCAAATACCTATTAATGAAGAGGATAAACAAAAAACAGCCCTTATTACACCTTTTGGGTTATTTGAATTTAATGTTATGCCATTCGGGCTGCGCAATGCGCCTAGTACGTTCCAATGTTTAATTAATGAGGCTTTGAGAGGACTGGATTTTTGTTTCCCATATTTGGATGATATACTCATTGCTTCAGCGAGTGCTGAAGAACATAGTCATCATTTATCACAAGTCTTTCAACGATTCAACCACTACGATCACCGGATTAACATTAGCAAGTCAGAGTTTGGTGTAAAACATATAATTTTTCTTGGTTATCGTATTTCTTCAAATGGTACAAAACCTGATCCCGACAGAGTGAATGCCATTGTTAATCATAACTTACCAGTAACTATAAAACATTTGAGGTCTTACTTAGGAATGCTGAACTTCTATCGCAAGCATTTACATCATGCTGCAGGTAATTTAGCTAATCTTACTAATTTCCTTATGGATGCCAAGAAAAATGATACAACTAAGATTGAATGGACACCAGAAACGATTAATGATTTTGAACAGAGCAAACAAGATTTATGTAAGGCAGCTCTATTAACATATCCAAATCCTGATTGTGAACTACCACTTTTTGTAGATGCATCCGATTTAGCAGCTGGAGCTGCTCTGCAACAATTGGAAAATAATTCATGAAAACCTATTGGCTTTTTCTCCAAAAAGTTTTCTGAAACACAGTGCAAATATTCCACATATGATAGAGAATTAACAGCTATCTACATGTCTATCAAGCATTTTAAATATTTGTTGGAGGGAAGATTATTTGTAATCTACACAGATCATAAACCACTGACTTATGCCTTCAAATAAAAGAACGACAAGGCATCCCCTCGTCAACTGCAACAATTACAATATATTTCCCAGTTCGCAACTACCTTAATTCATGTATCGGGCAAAAACAATACGTTGGCAGATTACATGTCTCGGCTAGAGGAATGCTCTGCAATCGATTACTCCCAAATAGCAGAAGCACAAACACATGACGAAGAACTGAAACAGCTACGTTCTTCTGAAAATACTGATTTGATTTTCAAATCCTACCCACTTCAAAACGGAAGCCAATTATGGTGCGATTTTTCAACGAAGGAAATTAGACCATATATTCCAAAAGATTTCCGTTATAATATTTTCAAACATTATCATAGCATGTCGCACCCCGGAATCAGAGCTACGGTTAAGCTGATATGTACTAAAACAGTTTGGACCAACATGAAAAATAATTTGCGCTCATGGACAAAGGCATGTATTGCCTTCCAAAAAAGCAAAATCTCTAGACATGTGAAGACACCACTACAGGAATACCGGATTGCAGATGAGAGATTTGCCACTGTTCATATAGATCTAATTGGACCCCTGCCGCCATGTGAAGAATACACCCATTGTTTAATGTGTATCGACCGCTTTACTGGATGGACTGAAGTTATTCCTTTAAAAGAGACGTCAGCCGAAAATGTTGCACAAAATTTCTATCAGCATTGGATCTGTCGGTTTGGAACACCTGCTACCATAATCAGTGATCAAGGCAAACAATTTAAATGTGAATTATTTAAGTCATTAACATCAATCTGTGGAACAAAACTGAACCATACAACTGCTTATCACCCGCAGTCAAATGGGAAGATCGAGCATTTTCACAGAGTGTTAAAATCAGCGATCAAATCACATGGAAAACCCCAGTGGACTCAACTGTTACCAACTATTCTTCTAGGTCTCAGGACCTGCTTGAATGAGGACGCCTCAGCGACAGTAGCAGAAATGGTATATGGAGTGCCTTTGAGACTTCCAGGCGATTTCTTTGAGACACCCAAACCTAGTGCGGATGTGCCGACGTTTGTCAGTATGCTACGCCAACAGATAGACTGTCTGCGTCCGAGACCAGTGACGCTTAAAAACAGAACTACTGCATTTATCCATAAAGACTTGTCAAGCGCCACACCGTCTTTGTTAGAGTGGATCGTGTTAGAGCGAGCTTGGAAAAGCCATACGAAGGCCCGTTTCTTGTCACTCGATGAGCAGCCAAATATTACAACTTACAAATTAAAGGTAAAGAAGTAAATGTGTCACTTGATCGTTTAAAACCAGCCCATCTATTATGTGATGATAGTGATGCACCATGGGAACAACCTATTAACCCAGCTACTGAGGTACCAGAAGATCCTGTACTGCCGGATGCAGTCTACAGAAGACGCGTTCGGGAAGATCTGTACGTTTTCCCTCGCGATTCCAAACGTAACAAAGTTACTGGGGGGAGAGTGATGTGGGGGCCCCATCATTTAGTGATTATTTTAGTTTATTTTTATTTTTAATGTTAAATTATACTATAATAATTAAATTTAGTACTAAGTTAAAGAGCTGCTCAAATAGAGAACTTAAAAAAAACTTTATTGTCTAAAATAGGTTACAAGTAATGGTTCATACTACCTCAGATCTACAGACAGAATGAATATCTTATTCTAACAAAAGTACATCGATATGTTAAATATGTTAAAAGTTCTTCTACAGTTTCGAATTCACACGTAGTGTTCATGTAATCCGCTTCCGCCGTTAGCCTTGTTAATACTTTACTTAAAAGTCTTTTTTCGTTTAATTCTTTGAAATTATTGTTAGAAGCACAAACTATATTTCTAACCTGTCTTACTACATTTACAAATTTCAATAAATTGTGGGGATTTCCATCAAAGTGTGGGATATGATCGTAATCCGCGCTTTTTATTTGGAATGAAGTGTCTGCCATTTTTACCCTTTTTAATTGTTCGTTTGTTCACTAATACGACGTAATGCCGGGTCAGTAGGCATAAAAATAAAAATAAGATAAAATAAAATACAATAAAAGTTATTCTAAATTCTTACTATAAGAGTCGTCTCGAAGTTCTGCTGGATACCTACAACCAGTGAAGTCCAGTGAACTGCAACGAAGGATACCTCGGTAGAGTGATGTCCTAAGTTGAATGCCTCTAAAATCGTCGGAGTCTTCTGGTACCTCGGAGAGTGAGCCAAAAGCAGTGATATTAAAGATACCTCGGAGAGTGAGTCTTTAATATCAAAGTTCTTCAGAGTTCAGAGTTCAGACTGCGAAGATGATTCAAGATACCTGGGAACAGTGATTTCTTGATGCTTGCAGTCCCTGTGTTCGGGCGCCAGTTAAAGAGCTGCTCAAATAGAGAACTTAAAAAAAACTTTATTGTCTAAAATAGGTTACAAGTAATGGTTCATACTACCTCAGATCTACAGACAGAATGAATATCTTATTCTAACAAAAGTACATCGAAAGGGACAAGGACTAGGAGGGGGTTTCCTAGTATGCCAACACAGAGGAACTGAGTAAGGGATTATGTTCAAGTCTTAGGAAAGGTTAGTGGCCTTTAACTCTACATTAAAATTGTTTGTTTTTATAATAATAATTATCATTTAATTAAACAATGTTGTCATATTAATTTAGTTGGTATCAATGAATACTGCTAGAACCTACCCAAGTAATGTTATGGTTGTTGTGTTAACTCATGTACAGGTTCTATTTAATAAAAGTTTTGTTTTATTGTAGTGAGTTAAATGTGAGAACTATTTTATTTTAAATTAACTTTAATACCACTACAAGCCCCACTGTAGGCTGTGCCCGTTCAGATCTCCAATAAAGAGGACTGGTGGTGGTAGCTGAATAAAAAGGTTTCTAAGTTCGTCTAAGGTAATATTTTGGTCTGGAGGGATGTAGATGTTACATAAGGAAAATGTAGTATCTACGTGTATTTTGATGGCTAATGCTTGTAATGGGGAGTCAATTTCAATTTTTTCTGAGTAAAATGATTTTTTTTACGGCTATTATAACTCCTCCGTGATTTACTATTGGGCCGTCCCACATTGCAGTAGCCTGTGGACAAAAGTCGAAAATGCGAATATTTTTTCCAACTTGTTTTGCTTTAGTAATACTTTCATAGTGACCTCAGTGATATGGAATAGAAGCTGTTAATCCAATATTATAAAAACGAAGGGTAGAAATCATGTTTGAACAAGTGGCAGATCGTATAGCTGTCTCAACGAAGCAATCGAGGAAGGTAAGTAATATCCATTTTTTTGTTAATACTTTTGAATAACATTTTTTTGTTTATATTTTAAAATAACATTTATAAAAAAAACTTAAAATAAACATTTTTCAATTTCGACCCAAAACATTCTTAGTTTCTGAAATATTTTGATTTAATAACAATTATACATCATAAATATACAAATCTTTTCTGCTTTGGATGGTTCTGTGTTTGTTTGTTTCAGAAAACTATGGTGTTATAAACTATTGGTGTTATATACCACCTAGTGTACGTAATGCTTTATTTCATAGTTGAGAAGTTATAAATTTCTTTCATCTTATTCCAATTGCAATTTTCTTTGAGGAGGTTTTGGAAGCTACCTATAAAGTCATCAGAAAAAATAGGTTGAATCACACGCGGAAGAACAGTAGTGCCAGTTCCGATGCTGATCTTTTTAATCAACTTTAATATCATCGGTCCCTTTAATTAATTCGAAGCTTAATTTAGAGGACATTAAAAAATATCTTTTGAACGATGACGACTCTTCTGTGAATTTTCTCGAATTTGAACTAGATAACTCATCCCCACCTAAGTCATCCGAAGAGAGTATTTCAATGAACAGCGACTCATTATAATTTTCTGATGTAAATTAATCAATTTATGTATTGTAAAAAAAATGGTTTGTGATATTAATTATTATTTTGTTAAAAAACTTATAAGAAGTTACTCAGAATTAAACTTATTCAAAGACTGTTAATATATGGTTTTTTAGTGATCAGCTCGAAGTTTTCTTTAAAAACCCGTCAAGAACGACTTTGGTCCACTTCGACCGTAAGAGCGCCGCACTGTGCGTCCTTACGATAGATATCATACCCTTTAAATGAGAATTTATCAATAGGTTTCAGGCGGGTTTCTTGTAAATAGATACAGGTCGGGTTTTCTTCATGGAGTATTAATTTCATGTCATTATAGTGACTTATACCGTTACTATTCCACTGGATGATAGACATATTGATGAATTAGATAATAATATGCTTGGGCCTGCATCGTTAGACTAACAGTCTGGGTAATAGTCGTTTGAATGGTGATAGTGAGAAAACAAATAAATGAATAAATAAAAGAAAAATAATAACGATATTTAGAAAATGAGAGAAAGATTGATAAAAAATAATAGCAACTATATAAAGAAAAAGGAAAAAAGTTTGATAAAAAATAATTAAAAAGAAGTGGATAAATAAGATACTTGAATGTCGCATGCGTATATATATTTGGTGTAGGAAGCTCTATATTTACGTATGATATGGAGTTATTTAAAAATGTATTACGTAAATCGTTTGTAAATAATGTTTGATTATAGTTTACATATAGAAGTGAACAGAGTAGTATGTTATTGGAAGTGGTATTAAGGTCCAGTGATACGCGGCTGAGTAAACAAACATAGTAATTGTTAATGTAGAGCAAGTTGTAAAATTGTATATGTATAGATCGATCGGAAAGGATGAACATAATAGAGTTAAATATGTTTTTATTGTTATTTTGTTTTTTATTTTTATTACTATTATTAAATAAGTTGTTTTTGAGTTATAATGCATTATACATATTATGTTATTATGTCTCCATTTCGTCACTACTTCTTGATGAGTCTTTTTTATTTCTCGTATTTCTTTTTTTGATGTTTACTTAAAGAATTCCGTCGTGGGAGTGGCGGAGCTTTAAATGTTTCGGGGTTTTCTTCCCCGTTCTGAGCAGATCGTGTACGTACCGTTGGCCTTTCACGACTACTGAGAGGAGGGGATGGATTAGGAGGGGAGAGCCTACTAGTAGAGACAGGAGGTGGGAGGGAAGAAGTAGAGATAATAGGGAAAAGTTGGTGGGAGAAGGTGCGAGGGGTGGGGGGTTGGATTGTTCTGTTTGCTCTCTCTCCTCTCTTGAGTTGGAGGGAGTAATAATCTTATCTGTAATATTGTTTTTATTAAATTCCTCAGTCTGACTACCTACATCTTTTCCTAAGAAACAATTCTTAAGAACTAAAATATCAAAATAATACAAACTTGCAATTAGTAACAGAAGAAAAACAGCAACAATTGTATTTAAAAAGTATAACTAATTGTAAATATTAAAAAAATAAAAAATAAAATAGAAATATTTAAAACACATTAAATTATACGCAAATGTATTAGTCAGCAACGTGTTCTCCGTTAAAATTAACAGATGCATTTCTAAATTTGCTTCTTTGAAACCTATTATAAATACATATATTTTTTTTCTGTTTCGTTGTAGATCCTAAAACATCAGTGTAATGTCCTGGAAACACTAAACATTCGCGAATGTTTATTTATTACATAATTTACTCTGGTGGTTTTAGATCTAAACATAAAAAAATGTTCGAGTTCTCGATTTTGAAAAGTTGACATTCAATTGTCTTCAGTTTAGGAAGGGACACGCTTCTGAGAAACCAATTGAGTTTAACAACTCCATCCAAGCATACTTTTAATTCAATGTTCGTTCTTCCAGTTATTTTGTTCCTCTGTGCGAGAAAATTTAAATTGTATTGTTTCAATTTTGGAGGGATTGCGTCATTGGTAAGGGAATTTGTGGTAATATCTAAAAACAATCTTAATAAAAAATATTAAAAAAATGTTATGCTATTAGGACATATATAATTTAATTAATAAAATTAAAATTGGGCATTTTTCAGTGATAAACTTCTTTTGTACAGATGTATTTCCTGTTTTTAAAAAAATTATAGAGTATTGGATGATTGACTGAACATTCGTGAATTTGAAGTTCGCGACCGAAAATTGGAACATAATCTTTGCGATAACTGTACATACGAAAATATACTTATTTTTTAATTAACCTTGTTTTGCGATTTTCCTTGTCGACCCCTCCCCTTTTTGATCTCCATTCGTCAAAGCTTTACTAATTGAAAATAACCCATTTTCTAACAACATTATATGCTTAAAAGCAAGGAAAATGACGTTAGAGCTCACCTGCATAAACATGTTGATCAATCTGATTTTCTTTCACTTGAAACATGTTTCGAACAATATTTGCAAAATACGACTTTTCCGTCAGTTGTAAAAACTGTTTCATCTTTGATATTGTAAGGATCGATCCAAGATTTCATTTTTGAAGGAAATGATGCACTTGTTTTGATATTACCATTTGAATCGAAAATTAGCAACAGACTGAAATTTAAACTGAGTGTTATATTTAAAAAAAGGGAAGATGGAAAGCCGGGAAATGAAAAAATCCACATTGTAAGTTGATTATTGAAGGCAGCGTTGTCTTTGTATCGTTGTAGTTTTTTCATAGAAAATGGGCCTACACTTATAATGTGGAATTTCATCTTCAGTACTGTATTTTAATGTTTTGTTTCTAATTTTTTTTACTCAATTGACATTAACAAAATATGCAATTATATGCATTTATCACCAAATATGCAAAATAAAATTTTGGTTAATTGCATCAAAGTACACAAATTGGTAAAGATATTTGATCGACTGTTTAAAAAATGCATGCAAACAAAATATGATATTGCTTAAAAATCCGGGCTTTGGTTATTACGTATCAAATAGTTCCGGGCCAGTAATATGCACCCCGGCACCTATGGAATTTCGAGTTGAAACGTGTACATGAATTAGTACCTAATTGGGACTATTTGGTACTAAAAAATTAGAATTACTACCAGACAGGATCATGAGTTATTGCGTTTCCAATTGTGCAGAAGCATGGCACTGGCTAGGTACCTATTGAATTTCTAGTTGAAACTTATTCATGAATTGGTACCATTTGGTACTAAAATATTAGAATTAGTTACCCATCAGGATCGTGAGTTATAACGTATCAAATAGTGCCGGACCTGTGACATGGTATGGCAGGTACATAACACTAGCCCGGAACCCAATGGAATTTCGAATTGAAATTTATACTCGAATTCGTACTAATTGATACCAAAATACTAGGCTGTTATAAAAGTCCTTGTGCATTAGTATAGCTTTATTTCAGATTACATATTTTAAACATTATTGAATACTACTCTTCAAAGTAAAGTCCATTGTTTTCAACTACTTTCATCCACCTTTCCACCAGTAAATGGATTTGATGCTGGTGCCACTCTTTGGTTTTGAGACAAAGAACTCTTCATATTCAATTTTTATGTCCTCGTAATTATCAAAGATCGGACCTTTAAAAAAATGAGCCATTGATCTAAACAAACCATAATCTGATGGTGCAATTTTAGGGCTATACGCAGGATGAGGCAAAACGTTTACTCCTTGCTGTTCCGATTAATTTTCCTTGGTCAAACGAGAACGATGTGCAGGGACATTGTTGTGTTCCAAAATAGCTTGGGTCCTGTAGACCAAAGCGGGGTACTTTGCACTCAAAACTGCATAAACTCTCTCTAGCTGCTCAGAATAAAGGTTTGAGTCCACTGTCCGACAATCAGGAACAAGCTCAAAATGCAAAACGCTTTCGAAGTCCCACCAAACACAAAGCATCGCTTTTTTCCCAAACCGATCTTGGCGAACCTCCGGTTGTGCAGCTTCACCTGGCCGTACCCACTGCTTAAGTTTGCTAGGTTTTTTTTTTTAAATTTCCACTTTTCACCACTTGTGATAATTTTGGTACAACTATAGACTAGGGGCGCGTTATCACTTGTTCATTCCGAGGTCACCCGAACGTTGCCGGACTAGCACACTCCAGCCTCATTTGTGCTAACTAACTGATTTGCATTCAATTTTAACATTCCTATTCATTGGAATTTTTTTTTCTTTTTTTTTGGCTTAAGACTTCCATAGAAGTCCTATACAGCCCGTATTAAAATTGTTCCTGCTTTAATTAGATATTATTTAAAATTACTAGTACGACTTCCGCTCATTACGTTCGCCCAAGAACTAAACAAAACATCAACGGATCCTTTTCAGTTGAGGTCGGGGCCTTACCGTAACTTCAATTATTACTGCTTTAATTAGATCACAGCTGTCGACTTAGAGATAAATAAACCCCAAAAGTTCCTTTTCAATTGAGGTCGGGTTAAAATATCACTCCTTTAAATTATTACAAAAATTTAAATTATTACCGGAAGTCGACAGCACTAGTAATTTTAAATAATATCTAATTAAAGCAGGAACAATTTTAATAATTCCAATGAATACGAATGTTACTATTGAATGCAAATCAGTTAGTTAGCACAAATGAGGCTAGAGTGTGCTAGTCCGGCAACGTTCGGGTGACCTCGGAATGAACAAGTGATAACCCGCCCCTAGTCTACAGTTGTACCATAATTTTTTTTCCAGAACTTGTCATCTTCCGGATTTTGAAGCAAAATTTGCAATATCAAATCGCTGCTGGGCTTGGGCCTCTGTCAAGTCATGTGGGTCGGTCCTTGGTCTTAAATTCCGTATGCCCAGGTTTTTAAGATGACGAGCCACTGTGGCATTAGAAGCCCCTATTACGGCCGATAAATCACGAGTAGTTTCACGTGGGTCTTGGTTCACACATTCAAGAAGAACGTCAACATCAACGACCGATGGGCGACCTGATTTGGGTTCACGGCAAGGCTCATATTCCCATTGTTGTAACGCCTGAACCAAAGTGCGGCAGTATTTCAATGGATAATTGATTCTCCTTCTATGGCACAAATTTCTTTTGCGGTTGCCTTTGCGCTTAAACCTTTTTTCCAGTAACGTCTCAAAAGACCGCGAATCACGATTTTTTCTTATGACATTGCACATGTGTTTTAAAAATGTAAATGACCCCTTAAAGCCTACTCAAGTCATAAGGAATTAAAGGATTAGTCAAAGTAAACATCGACATATATAGTAGGAACAAAAACATTCTTATAGAATTAATTATGAGAGTTGGAATTATTGATTGTGTTCATGCACAAGGACTTTTTGTAACAATCTAGAATTAGAATTAGCACCCATCAGGATCATGAGTTACAGCGTTTTCCAATTGTGCAGAGGCTTGTCTCTGATCCGGTTCCTGCGGAATTTCGAGTTGAAAATTATACACGAATTAGTCTCTGATCAATACCATTTAGTTAAGGATTGATAAATTATTTGTCACTTCTATAATTTTGTTTCTATTGAAAACTAGTTTCGAATGTTATACATTCATCTTCAGTTCTAAAAACACACAAAATTTCAAAAAGAAGCAATTCAAAATACAGTTTGGTATTATTATACATATTAAATTAAATGTAATATAAATTTATATTATATTTAATTTAATATGCAATTAGATTGATCCTTCTATACCATAATGCGGATGTCAACGGATACTATTTGGAACAATATGAGGATTAGAGCCCATCAGAATCATGAGTTATAGCGTTTCCAGGTGTGGAGGTGCATATATATATATATATATTCTCCTATCTCTCCTTCCAGCGTACGCTACACAATGGGGCGAAACGGAAAAAAACTCTATTTCTCGAGAATGATTAATCCTACCAAAATGCGGATAGTTTCATTCGATTCCGGGTGGCAAAATACAATAAGATTGAAACTAAATTTAAAAATTATATAATTTTATTCTATAATAATATTGACAACTCAAGTACAAATATTTTTAATTATTTTGTTTTAAATTTAATATAACCTAATTTTAATTTAATTTAACCTAATTTTAATTTGATTTAACCTAATTTTAATTTAATTTAACTTAATTTTAATTTAGTTTTATTTTATTTCATTAAATTTTATATTTTATAATAATATTAAAACCGTTGTTTTCAAATTTTCGGTATTCCCATTTTTATATATGTCGATTGCTTCAGAACAGACTGATCATTCAGACAGCCTTTTTTTAGCAACTTGGAATTTAGTCGGTTCAGAAGAATCCATTATGCACTACATAGAAAAGTGAAAAAGAAAAATTTAACGGCTTACATTATCAATTGGAGTGCTTCGTCTCTGATGGGAAGGTGTTTTTTTTTTTTTTTTAGGTTCAGGCCTCATGTAGGTTATTTAGAGATCTGAAGACCCTAGCAGCTTATGAAATACTTTTTGTATTATTTTGTCAGCTATAGACTGAGTGTAGAACTGTATAACATAAAAGGAAGTGAATGGATGGGTAAGGATTGACTTGAAGGACTGGCTTTCCGCGAGTCTAAAAAGAGTAAAACAAACTTCAATTTTCAGTTTCAGTTTCAGAATTTTCAGAAAATCGAATTATATTTAATGTGTTATAAACAGTAACGTATTACTTCGTGAATATTTGTTCGTAAGATTTTGATTCAATGTTTATATTTTCAAGCAATTTACAAATATTTTTTTTAATTACGGCTAAATGTACAATTTAATGTAGTAAAAACATAAAATTTGTTTAAAATGTGCAATTTCATGCAAAATAAAACTTAAATATGATAATCCAAATGCTTTAATTCGTGTAAATAACTTATTCCTGATCGATTTCAAGCAACCGAAAAAAAAGTGCAATTGCACGAGAATCCGATCTCTAATCATCACATTCCAAACAATATTTCTCGCTAACAAACGTTTTTACTGATCCGTTACCTAATAATACCTCACATAGATCGGCATATTTCATTTTAATAATCTCCATAATGAGAATATTGATGTTAACACTCTTTAAGAATAAAGCAGACTGATAATTATATAAATAAACCACGAACTGACTAATACCAACTGCATAAACAATTCTTGACATGGCTTTATCTTAGCAGTTGTCTTTAGTTGTCAATAAAATTTATATTAGTAGTTCAAGCTTTAAGAAAATGGCAATTTTGGACCGGAGCTCAACGGATCTTTTTTTTATAAGCTTACACAAGTTCACATGCTCTGGTTACCTTTTCCCACTCGATCTATTATATTTTTTGATGTCATATTTTAAAATTTGGAGCTGTCTAATTTTTTTCCCTTTTCAGTAATACATGAACTAAAAATATGGTGAGTTTCATGGTTTTATCTATTTATATTTATCTATTTATCAAACCATAGTAAACCAAATTTTTCATAAATAAAAATAGACGTTTTTTCGATGAAGTTATAGAATCGAACTTCCTGAGTCTCTCAGAGTCACAAACAAAAATGAAATGAAAAAAAAAACGAACTAGAACTGTTTTCTCCAACTATTAATGAAAATAATAGCCCATCAAAAACAGCAAAAATAAGAACTAATTTGTTGGAGTTTTTTCCGCGCTTGCCCCACTTTGCGCTACTGTCTACTGAAATGAATCCCTTAGCTCTTAAGAATCTCTTTAAAATGTTTTTCGAAATTAAAACGTGTAAAAAGTGAGTTGAGGAACATGATAGGATAAGATCGTCTAATTAACCTCACCTTAATGAAAATTGAATTCATAGTAATTTAGATAGAGAATTAAATTTGTCGAATGATATCCTTTAATTGGCTCACATTAAATCGTGAAAAGTACGTTTGTGGAAACTGTGTTTTATTTTATTGTACAAAGCCTAGGCCTTCCTGATAACGTTTGCTGTCCTATCATACTTATCTCGATATGCTTTACATACTTCCAAATCTTCATACTAGTAATAATTTTTTTTCTTAGCCCTGATGATGGCCTAAAACTTAGGCCGAAACGTTGGCACACATTAATTTAGTTACAATTATTAGTGTGTTCTTCATTGACCGCACCTTCCAACCAACTTTTTCTTTATATTACATCTACGGTCAACAAAACTTATACCAAAATGAAAAACTGCTATAAATGAAATTTGGTAGCTAAGTGTTAGTGAACATACCAAGAAACGATTTGGATAAAAAAAACCTACCGAATTGGTAACATTTTATACAATGAAATTCTAGCATTCAAATGTCCAGTTTTGGGAAAATCACCCATAACTTGCTACTTCAATATAATCAAGTAACGCCGGGTTTTTACATTATAGTATGCTAATTTTTTATTTGAATTTAATTCTTGGACCTTTGACCACAATACTAGTTTTCTCTTCATTTAGCATCAGAACTTTCGAAAAGTATAATGAGAGATTAAAATTTGTTGTAAAAGCATCTGTTGATTAATTGTAATCATACCTATGAAGTATTTTAATTAATTGACTAGATATGTGGTGTTCTTCAGGATTACTTAAGAGCTCTTTTTTATGACACAATTCTGTAAAAATGATTCATCAAACAGAGGTATGTAGGTACATCTTTTCCAGTTATATTTCGTAGATCACTCCGTCTGGTGATTCAGTTCACTGAACTACCATTATTTTTTCCTGATTCACTGATTACTATACTCCGTTGGCTAAGAGAATGCCGATGAAAAGTATCGAACTATTAATCTTACTTTGTCCCATTGTCAGTTAGCCTAAATTAACTTGCCATTTAGACATTCTCGTCTAGAATTTGTCTTATTAATTCGTGTTATGCCCCAATACTCTACGCATTCTTTCAGCGAACGGACTGTAGCTCTCTTAATTTGTTCCTGAGTAGATCGGACCACTAAACAGGTTAACAGCCCCCTATTGTAAAAAAAAAACAAAAAATGAAAATAATTTAGTTAATAGTTTTAATTTAGTGTGAACACTGACACTGCAGGTCTATGGTAAGTTGCTCGGCTTTGATAGCAATCGATATAAACGAACTTTCTTATCACTAACAGCTGTTTATGATACTGTTGATCAACAATTCAGTTCTGTCGGTTACTGTTGAGTTGTGTTTAAGTGTTGGGATGGGTGTCTTTGTTTTCTTTTATTTACCATTGGTGGAATAATAATATGACTGTATTTTTGTATTTTTAAGAGTTAATATGGCTACCCAAAAACCTGTAGAATGGGTCTCTACTCTAATTACCAGATTTGAAGATCAGGTAAACTTAAGTTCATTCTTTTTTATCAACTAATTTTTTTCTCTAAATTAATTTTTTCAGTTGACACATATTTCTTCTTTTTTTTTCTTTTTTTTTAACTTACCAGTAGGGCTGGTCCCAGCTGGAAGTTAGTCCAAAAAAAAAAAAAAATTTAATTTTGGGAGACCTACAAGTTATACTTTTTGTAAGAAGTTATCATTATTATTTTCTTTTTTGTTTGTAAAAAAATGTTACATTTTTTTTTTATAAAAACCAATTAATGAAATAATCCAATTTTTGGTTATTTTAACTTAACTATTATTTAGGTATGATTTGTGATGATATTTTTTTACCTTCCATGCTTTGCTCCTTAGGTGTGATATGAGGTGATTAAAGTGTAAGATTATAAATATTATGTATGATTTGAAATGCTATTTTTTTAGCTTCCTTGCCGTGCTGGTCCACAGACTACACATTCTCGAATTAATGAAGAGCAAAATCAAGCTTGTCTCATACAGATTAGCCGACATAAATTTTCTTTAGTTATATCTGGCCTCACAAAAATTTTACAACGTGTTAATGAAACTGTAAGTTCATTTTAATATAATTACAATATTCTTTTAAGTACATTACCTATCCAGTATAGGTTTTTAGGTGAATGATAATTTTTGTTCATTTGATTTTAATGAGTTGATATTATAAAAGTAAACTACACTGTTTTACATAATTAGAGCATGTAAGTCTATTGGTTGATGTTTTTTGTAAAAATAATTATCTTCTTTCATGAAATTATTCATGTATGTTTGTATACTGATATAAACTGAACAGAAAAAAATGTTGTTATTTTGTTTTCTGGATATGTTTTCCTCTCGAGTAGCAAATAATTTAATTTTTTTGTTTGTGCCAAGTAAAGTCTATATCCTATGAAGAGACAGCTGAAAACATATTGAAAAATAAGAAATACGTGTATAGAAAAACAATTATATTAAAAAAACCCTCAAAATTTATGAAAAATAATAAAACAATTTTCTTTTATTACATTTTTTAGTAATGAAGATGATTAATTTTATTTTTACCATGTGATACCTTCATTATACCGCAACTTGTATTCTCCTCGGTATGTTGCTGATTAAATTGGAAACTCTTTATAGTTTAATGTGGTCCCACTCTTCCACTTGCACAGCTCTGCATTATTGGAGGTCCACCAGAAGGTTCTATCGCCGTTGGATGCACCTTCCTAGTTTTTCTCATTAGTCTTTGATGGGATTGAGGTCATGGCTGTAGGGTGCATATCCTCATTAAGGTTTTCGGTAACCACCATTGCAACATGTGGCCACGTGCTGTCGTGTTTCAAAATAAAATTATCGCTGATATAAGGGGCGAATGGCACATAATGAATGCCAGATATGCACCTCTGTGCAGTTCCGATCCTTCTCAGAAACACATGGAGATCATTCTTTGGCTGTGAAGTGATCCCTACACAAACCATTTCTTACCTACCTTCATAAGGCAACCTTTCAGAGATATTGCTCAGTGCAAAATGCTGTCTCCAACTTCTTCTCTTTAACCTGGTGATCTGAAGTGAATTAATGAAAATCTGGACTCGTCTAAAAACGTTGCTCGTGCACAGTTGTTCTCTGTCCAACCTGTGTGTTCGATAGGACGAGCTATTTGATGTGTTCGTGTGAGTTGAACTTCGATAACTGGAGCCCTTCATTGATGGTAAACTTCAGAAAACTGCTTCAGTGCTATATCCCCACTGCCGTTCACATTTCGGGCAATGCGAAGCTGTCTGAAAGTGATATTGAAGAGTCTTTATCACAATAAATCAGTCATCAGCGGGAACTGTCACTCTCGGTTGGCCTGAATCCTGCCTCCTTGTCAAGTTACTAGTCTCCTTTCTCTGGACTGCCCTCCTAATGGTAGTTTCTGGTAGCCCTAACTTTTTAGCAACATAATGCTGGCTTCTCTGATCTACCAACTAAACAATCTTGGCGACTTTTTAAGTGGAAAAAAACATTCTAAAGTAGTGAACAAGCACAGGATAATATAAAACAGCAAAACACAATAGTAACAAAGCGAAAATGATTTTCCTGAAAGATCTCACAACTGGACTCTCAGGACTGGAGATAAACTGATGAAAGAAGTTCTTTAAGATCACTAATCCTAAAGGACTTGAAGGTAAACAGCATACGGGATTATTTAGGTGAAAGCCTTTACTAACTATGTTAAAACAACCATACTCTCATAACAAATTTTAAATACATATTTATCAGAAAATATGGGGTGCACCATTTTTTTTTGCTGTTTAGCTTATACAAGTTCTTTTATCCTTTCAATCCAGCATCACCATATTTACCAGGTATGTAAATATGAAACCGGAATTTGCCAATAGAAAGCACTAGCTGTAAATTTAGCTACCATGAAGTCCCGCTGGGGGCACCATTTTGTTTTGTTATCATCTGTGAAGGTGTTTCAACTCACAATTCAGTTGTCATACAACAGTGTATTTTGTGAAACAACAGTAAACATGTTAAATTTTGTGCCTGGAAACTACGATTTGCGGACAGCATTGATTTTTTGTTACCATTTAAAGAAAACAGCAGCAGAATCCCATAGAATGCTTGTTGAAGCTTACGGTGAGTATGCTCTTGGGAAATCACAGTGTTTTGAGTGGTTCAAAAAATTTAAAAGTGGTGATTTTGACATTAAAAACGAGACGTGTGGAAGACCACTGCAGTTGATGTCGATGGTTCGCCTGGAGTTACCCATAATTTTTTACGTTTTGGATTTTCAAAATATATCCATTTTTCATCACCAGTCACAATTCGATGAAGAAATGACTTTTTTTTGTATCTGGCGAGCAACATTTCGCAAATGGTTTTGCGATTTTCCTGCAGCCTTTGGTTCAACTCATGTGGAACCCATTTGCCAATCTTTTGAACCTTTACCATGGCTTTCAATCGAATGGAAATGGCCTCTCGTGTCACACTTAACTGATATGCGAGTTGTTGTTGGGTTTGAGTGTCATCCTCATCCAACAATGCTTGCAATTCACTGTCTTCAAATTTGTTCGGTGGTCTTCCACGTGTCTCGTTTTTTATGTCAAAATCACCACTTTTAAATTTTTGGAACCACTCAAAACACTGTGATTTCCTAAGAGCATACTCACCATAAGCTTTAACAAGCATTCTATGGGATTCTGCTGCTGTTTTCTTTAAATGGTAACAAAAAATCAATGCTGTCCGCAAATCGTAGTTTCCAGGCACAAAATTTGACATGTTTACTGTTGTTTTACAAAATACACTGTTGTATGACAACTGAATTGTGAGTTGAAACACCTTCACAGATGATATCAAAACAAAATGGTGCCCCCAGCGGGAGTTCACGGTAGCTAAATTTACAGCTAGCGCTTTCTATTGGCAAATTCCGGTTTTATATTTACATACCTTGTATATTGATCATTGAAATCAACTTAATATATTTATACTTTCTTAAATCATATATATCCTTGATATGTTACAAACCTTTGTTTGTAGATTTATGGTTTGTCTGCATTTATAGCAATGCCTATTTAGGCCTCTGAAATCCAAATGCAACAATATCCTTTACTCAATTACATTTATTTCATCTTGTTGTATAGTTTTATGTGGTTGGGTAAAGAACATTGAAATAGCTTAAATTACCTTTGATATTTTGAGGAATCAGCCCTGTGGGTATAGGAGACAATAGAATAGGCCCACAGTATTTTATCGTTTGTCGTAAAAGGCGACTAAAGGGGCAGCTTTCCGTTGAACTTATTACCCTTTCGTCCCTTTGACATCCACCTATTTCTGTTCCTCTCCCACCTCCTTTTCCCACCCATTTTTTTCCTCCGCTGTCAGGGAGAAACAACGTGTTTGGGATTGGTTTAATTATTAAGAACTCTATTAAACACACCTTAATGCAGTTTAAAAACATAAACAAATGAATATGTTGCATTAGGTTAAGAGGACAGTTCCATAATATCTCACTTGTGCAAATACTCTGACTGAAGAGAAAGAGGAAGAAGAAAAGGATATATTTTACGGAGTATTAGAAGGGGCGTATGATGATTATCTAGATATGGCACAAAAATTGTATTGGGAGATTTTAATGCCAGAATTGGAAAAGAAAGGATTTTTATTCCTACTATTGGAAAATATAGTAAACATGAAATAGCGAGCGAAAATGGAATTAGACTGATTGATTTTTCAACAGCAAGAGGACTTAAAATAAGTAGTATGTGTTTCCCACTTAAAGAAATTAACAAAGTAACCTGGATGTCGCCTTATGGGAACACAAGAAATCAAATCTATCATGCATTAATTGATGAAAGGCACAATCCCATATGCAAGACGTCCGTAGTTTTAGAAGGGCAGATTGTAATGCCGATCATTTCTTGGTGGTTGCTATAGGAGATATAGACACAGGATAATTAGCAGGTTGAAAAATAGAGGATAAACTAGGAGAATGTTGAGGACAGACGGCCTGAAAGATGAAAAGATAAGAACACTCTTTGAAGGAATAGTCACCTAAAGACTAAATGAAAGAAATATGGATGAAACTACTGTCGAAGAGCGATGGCAAAAAATAAAAACCACTTTAAAGGAGGTTGCGGTGGAAGTGCTTGGATATAAGCAAAAAAACAAAGAAATGAATGGTCTGATGGAGAATGTACTGAAGCAATAGTAGAGAGAAATGAAGTGATATCCAACTTTTTGAAGAGGACAACAAGAGAGACAAAGGAAAATTATATCGTAAAAAGAAGAAGAACCAATGAGATATGCCGAAAGAAAAAGAGACAATGGGAGATGAAAAATGCAAAGACCTGTTTTAAAAGGAACCTGGATTATTGTAAAGATAAACAGGGAAACTTGCTGGGATCAAGAAAAGATATTTTATTAGGGATTGATAAATTATTTGCCTCTTCTATAATTTTGTTTTTATTGAAAGCTAGTTTCGAATGTTATACATTCATCTTCAGTTCTAAAAACACACAAAAATTCAAAATACAGTTTGTTATTATTATACATATTAAATTAAGTGTAATATAAATTAGTATTATTAAACAATTATGAATTTAATTAAGACAAGAAATTAAATACATATTGGTACTCACCAAGGTTTAAATAGATTATATCAAACAGAAAAGTTTGTATTGGTTTGTTCTCGCACTGAACTAGCAATGGAAGAAAGGTGGGGTGTTTATAGGTGAACGGTTTTTCCAGTAATTCCGCTGAGTAATTGTTTTTTCTGATATAGATGGCAATAAATTTAAGATTGGACTATTGGAGATATTTATTTGGTCATTTAAGCAAAAATCTGTTTTGGATTTGAAGGATTTTATTATTTCAAGTGCTTCATACATATTTAATTTGAGACTCTTTTCAACGTGTTGTATTAATTTAACTCCTGAGTCTATGATGAATTTATGTTGTTTTTTTTTCATTTAAATGAATTGCAAAGTTGGAATCCTCCGTCTTATTATTATATGTACGTATATGTTCCTTTAATCTCTGATTTAGTGATCTTCCAGTTTTCCCCACGTATTTGGCTGCACAATCATTATAATTTAATTTGTATACTTTGCTTTTTTGGAAAGGGTCTATTTTGTCTTTAAGAGAAAGGAAATATGAGGATAGGGTTTTTTCTGTTTTAAATGCAGGGTTTAATCCTAGTTTTTTCACTTCATTTCCGACTTTAGTGGATATAGAGCTGTAATATGGAATCTAGACATATGGCTAGATAGCTCATCCAGAAACATTATGTCTTGATTGATGAATTAATTTATATTAAACTCAATTTAATATGTATAATAATACTAAACTGTATTTTGAATTGCTTATTTTTGTGTGTTTTTAGAACTGAATATGAATGCATAACATTCAAAACTAGTTTTCAATTAAAACAAAATTATAGAAGTGGCAACTAATTTATCAATCCTCAATTAGATTGATCCTTCTATACCATCATGCGGACGTCAACTAAAGAGATTTTAAATAGATGGACAGAATATTTTTCTGAAATATTAAATCCAGAAGGTTCAGAACCGAATAATGATGAAGTACAAACAGGTGAAGGTGTGATATAAGAGGAAGAAGAAATACTGCCGGAAAAGAAAGAAATAGAAGAAATAATAATGGCATTGAAGAATTATAAATCTCCGGGGGTTGGAAAAAATACCAGCTGAGCTACTGAAGAATGGAGAAGAGCTAATAAAACAGCTGTATGACCTCATATATAATGGATCTGGGCACAGGAAATTATTCCAGAAGAATGAAACATGGCAGTTTTATGCCCTATTTTTAAAAAGGGGGAAAAATTAAATTGCTATAACTATAGAGGAATAGCACTGCTGCCAACCATATATAAAGTCCTCTTAATTGCTTTAAATAAAAGTCTAGCTTCATGGGGAGAAAGAATTTTTGGGAACTACCAATGCGGTATTAGGAAAAATAGATCCACTGTAGATCACATCTTTTCTGTCAGACAAATAATGGAGATAACATATGAACATTACATGGATCTGCACCATGTTGTTATAGATTTTAAGTAGGCGTATGACTCTGTAGACAGAAGGGAGTTAAGGAAAACATTGAGAACTCTTGGAATTCCCGGATAGTTGATTGCCTTGACAGAGATGGCTCAAAGAGCTACGAAATGTAAAATACAAAATATACTCACAAGCTGCTTTGATGTTAGGCAGAGTTAGAGGCAGGGAGACCCGATATCCCCAGTCCTTTTTAATCTAGCGCTGGAGTGGGCTGCTAGAGCAATAAGGACCAATCCTGGAGGTACAATTTATAATCACTTCACCCAATACTTTGTGTATGCCAATGATATCCTTATCAGTGCCTGCACATTTCTGTTCTGGTAGGATTGATCGAAGGATTCGAAAGGACAGCAATGCAACTAGGCCTGAGGATAAACGAAGAAAAAAGTTTGTACATGAAATCCTTGAGGAATAATGCAGAAACTTGTGAATCAATACCGATTAATCAGCATCGTTTTCCAATGGGCAATGAATCCAAATACCTTGGAGAGGTAGTGACAGACCAAAACAAAATTCAGGCAGAAATAAAAGCCAGAATTACAGCAGGCAACTAGTGTTTTTATGTGAAACATGGGTTTTGACTCAGGAATGCGAGAAGTTGCTGATAACCTGGGAAAGGAAGATCCTGAGAAAAATATATGGTCCCAAGAGAATTAATGATCAGTGGCGAATAAGGAAAAAGGCTGAGTTAAATGAGCTCTATAATAATGACGACATTGTGGTCACTGTTCAAAGGTACCGCCTCAAAGATAAGGGCATGTAAAGATGATGGAGGAAGGAAGATTACCAAAGACTACTCTATGGCCGCCCAGGAGGGGCATGTCTTAGGGGAAGTTCCTGGCTGCAGTGATGTCGAAGAGGATCTTAGCCGTATAGGTATAAGAAGATGGAGAAGAATGGCTGTTGATAGGGAAGCCTGGCGGAAGTTTGTTTCCGAGGCCTAGGTCCGTTAAGCACTGTTGCACAATTTTTTTAAGAATGTTAAAAATTTTAAAGGTCCTCTCGGGGTCTCCTGACCACAGATCTCCGTTCTCACACTTTCTGTCCTTTTTTATTAGTAACTCGTTGATATTGTTTTACAAGAATTTTTTTTTCTCATTTTTCTATTATTGATGATTTTTATTTGTTTATTTTAATATGAATGTCTTTTAACCAGCAATGTTTTTTGAAATAGAAAGTGTTTATAACTAGTTAATTTACAAGATTTAATTCTCAAAATTCCGGATAATATATGGTAGAATAAATCCCGTATAGCCATGTTCTTTATGTGTTTGCATTTACTTAAAATCAAAGAAGAAAGTTCAGGTTTTACTGTGCTATGAACTGTAGAGAGGCAGTTAATCCCTAACCCTTAGAGGATTTTAGGCCATCCATACTCGCCATTGTTGACAAATATTGTCTTTTATGAGTCCTAGTTGTTATTTAATTTGAGTTGCTACAAAAGCAACTGGCAGGTACTGTAATCTCAGTGATAAGGAAAAAGGCACTGAAGTCTCAAAATACCAAAAAAAAACATGGCTCCACAAAAAATGTGAACAAGGGAAAAATCGGACCAGGAGTACTCAACAGTAGGCCACAGAACCATTGATGATTTAAGTTTGTCAACGGTAGCAACTCCTCCTTTAGTGAGATTATAAATACTTATAGCTTCTTGAGATCTACTATTTCTTCATCTATATTTGCATGATAAATAAGACTGGATATCAGTAATCATTCTTGAATTTCATAGACAATTATGAAAAAAGAGTTGTTTCTTATTGAAAGCCAAACAAACCTGGCCTCTCGCTTTCTGGTAGTATTAAATTATCTGATACATGCAAGGCCCTTCACTATGAATAGTAGAAGAGAAAATAACTTTATCTTAAGGTCCCCTAAGAATATCAAAAGTGTACAAAAAAAAAAAAATTAAATTCATCCATCAATCAAAAACCCAACCTTAAAAAAATTATTAGCTCAGTTATTAAAAAAAAATTTAAATAAATGCACTTAATCATATGTTAAGAAAAAATAATAGAAAAAAATGAAAATCTATAGTTAAAAACTTAGATCAGAAATAAATAAAATAAGAAGTATATTCTAATTTAGTATAAATTAAATCATAAATGACAAAATGGAAAGAAAGAAATTCTTGAAATATAGTGAAAAACGGTTCTAGAAGTGATATTATATATTATATAATCATAAAAACGTAAGTAATGAATCAAAAGATTTATTACATAATACATATTTAGCCAGTGTCCGACATAATAGACATTGGAATATGAGGGTTTTAAATGTAACAGAAATTGGAATAGGAGGGTTTTAAATGTAACAGAAATTGGAATAAGAGGGTTTTAAATGTAACAGAAATTGGAATAGGAGGGTTTTAAATGTAACAGAAATTGGAATAGGAGGGTTTTAAATATGAATAAGGAAGGGGCATGCTGGATTTTAAGAGAGAGAGAATTCCAGAAAGTGGTGGAGCATACAATAAGAAGGTTTGAGATTTTGTGGTAAGAGAGTGGATAGGACTTAAATTGGAGGAGATTGTAGATATAGGAAAGGCAATGGTTATTGATTATTTGGTAAAGGAACGTGCATAGGAAATAATGTCTACGGAAGGATGGGAAGAGCCACCTTAACTCAACGTTATGGTGGGAAACACTGTGACATCTTAGGGCTCTAGTAACAAATCTTTAGTTTATAATTCTTTTCACTCTATATCCGAAATCCACCAAGAGGCTATCATACACCATATATCCATAGTCAAAGTGGGGGAAGATGAGGATACTAAGAGTCTGTATGTAGGCTTGGGTAGGAGATAGTGGAAACAATGAAATAGTTTGAGGGTAAAAATTTACCATTGGGAAATGCGGACAATATGGTGGTTTCAGGAGAGAGTTTGGTCAGGAGATAATGCCCAAGTTTTCAACAAAGTGATGGGATTGTCATTTAGAAGTAGGGTAGGAAAGTTGGTATTAGATCAATCAAAAAGAGATTGTTGTTTGAAAATCGGATAACTTGTGATACAGTCAGCAGTCAATGTGTAATTCGGAAAACAATGCATGGCTCATGAAGATACTCTCCTCACAGTGGACACACTTAACAAAAGCAGTTTAATCATATTTGAAACATGTGCCATTCACGATCCCCTCGAAGCAGAAGTCATGCGGTGCGATCCATGTTCCAGTTTCCTCGTCCATATCCTCTGATTTGTGAAACACATATCCAATCATGTTCCTGAAGCGAGGCGCACTGAACTCTGAACTGGAAGATTGTGAAAGTGTGAAACTGCATGAACCTGTCACGATGCCAAATGTTGACATCTGATACAGGAATTGTCGTTCCAGTTATGAAACGAACGAATGCCATGTATGGCCTGAAGAAGTGCTCATCCAGTGGCTGAATATTCTCTATGCATTCACCTGGAATGAGCCTCTTGATCAACTTGACCCCTTCTGGTGCACAAAGGGGATGAGGGGCTGTCGTCTTTGTTAGCTGACTATCAATTGAGGAGTGGAGGACTATTTGTCAGTCCGGAGGAATCATAGACCACATGACTTCTTTGTAGAACATTTTCATGCCAGTCTTGCTCAAGCTTGCAGTCTTTTCTGCTAACGTTTAGATGCAGAAAATGCTCCTTTTGACTCTGCAACAAGAACGTACATTAGATGTAGGATTTTTCCATCCATTGATACCACAGGAATGATCACATAAGAATACGTCATTGTACTCATAGAGCTAACAGCTGCACATATTTTTACACTGTTTTTTTTTTTTCACGCAGAGTACTGTATGACTAACTCTTTACCGAATCTGCTCTGATCAGCATTGAAGATAGGTTCCTGCATTTGGAGGTTTTCACAATCTTTCAGTTCTATGCACTTCACTTCAGAAACATAATTACTGAAGTCAGGGTATCTGGGCAAGGAACATGGATCATACCACATACCACTTCACTGTGACACATGCTTCAAATATGATTCAACTGCTTTTGTTAAGCATGCCCACTGTGCGCAGAGTAGCTTCATGAGTCATGCATTGTTCTCCGAATTACACATTGACTGTTGACTGTATCACAAGTTATCCAATTTTCAAACAATAATCTCCTTTTGATTTCACCAAAAAATGTTTATTATTGTCTTATATAGTTACTAGACAAGAGTATTAGCCCTGAAAAATGATTCTATCATACTTAAAATAAACGTTTAGAAAATATCCCATAGGTACCAATTTTAACTTTTAAACTCAATTTCTCCTACACCGCTGGTCCATTGCATCCTAAGTTTTACTCAGGTTCTAATCATGACAAGCATTATTGATTGCTGTAGGTCTCAGTCTGCAGGTCAATTCACCTAAGCGTAATGTCAGAAGGAAAAAAAGGATAAATTGATTTGGGAGTCATCAGTATAAAGGTGATGGAAACTGAAGAATTGATTTATGAAGGTTGTTAATATAGGAGCTGAAAATATGGCTATCTCTAAAAGTTGTTCTAGAGTACAAGGAACTGTGACTTTGTAGTAGGGACTTGAGTTTAAAATAGATTGACACATCAGTTTTTCAGAGTCAAGATTAATAATGATGATGGGTCGAACTCTGAAATAAATCATCGCATTAGGAAAACAACAAATGTATATATCACCAACTCTGAAATATAATAATTGATAAATGGGATAGTTAGGTTTAGAGGTTAATGAAGTAGAAAAGTGTATAAGTAATGGATTCAGGTTACCTAGAAACCATAAGGTACAAAGAATATATTAAGAAGAAGAAATATACCAAGGTTAAAAACATAGCCCAGCCCATATCTTGTCTTCTTTGACCATGGTTTCCATGTTGTAGTAGCAGCTTAATCATAAACCCCTTTGGAACCAATTTATTAGTGCTCTTCCTACCAAATTCAAATTCTCAGCCTTAAGGAAAGATGCAGATTATACAACATTCATGGTTAGTAGTTGTTTCAGTGTCAGCTCAGATGATGGTTAGAATATGTCCTATACAGAATATCCATAGATTGAACCTTCACCTTAATTTTTAATTTTATAAACTGCTCATAAATGATACACATAATTGTGATTTTGGGCTTAGGTATGTGCATGTGATAATTAAAAGCATGTAATAATACGAATTTTTTATAATTTTAATTGTTATAATTATAACGTAATAATTAAGTTAATTATAAAATAATAATTATAAAAATAATTATAATGTTATAATTTTTTTATAATTAAATTGTTTGTTTACCTACTGTTGGATTTTAGATTCTTTAACTGCTCTGTTTAATATGTAATTTATCTCTACCTATTTATCTGTCTTTTTTTTTTTGTTTTTTTATGTCTTCTATCTTTAATGTCTTAGGAAGTTCTTATGGGTATATTGAATGAAAATATAATCTTCACATTAATTTATTATGTTTATATTTTGGGGAAATAGTTCCTCATCTTCAGAACAATCTTTCTCAGTTTATATTTCTCTCCCATTCTCAATTTTATAAAAATTTCCAACATCTTAAATTAATAAAACTGTCTACGTCTTGCTGTGAGTCTAAGAATGGCCTTAGACTCCCAGCAAGATATAGACAGTTTAATTACTTTAAGATGTTGGAAATTTATATAAAATTGACAATGGGAGAGAATATAAATTGAGAAAGATTATTCTGAAGATGAGGAAATATTTTTCTGAAACATAAATATAATAAATTAATGTAATGATTGTATTGGAAGTTTTATATTGCTCTTCATTTAATTTTTTTATTAAGTTATAATCTTATAACATGTATTTTCAACTTGTTCACAGTATATCTCAGTTAACTCTGTACCTCGTCCCCATGGTGCAGATATTGAACGAAATTGTTATGAATCACTGTTAATTGTACTTGATACTTTAGAACAATGTCTTTCTAATTTACCAAAGGATACTGCTAAGTTCGATGAAGCTATGAATGTAAAACTCCTGTTAAGAGAACTTTGCCAATTCATAGGTAATCATTGTTATTGCTTATCTTATTCTTCTTCTTTTTTTTTTTTTAAATTGTTTTATTTATTCATTCCTTAATATCATAAACAGTGCCTTCGAATTTAAAAATAAAATAAATTAATGTAAAGATTTTCACTATGGAATTCATTACATGAGCAGTTTTCTTTCTCCCATCTGACAAATACATTTCTGCTTACAAGTCTGGTTACACGACTTGTGGTACACTTCCTCCTGTACAGTGTTTACAGAAATTAATCTCTTATATGTCTGGAACAGATTAAGCTTCAAAATTCCTCTTGAAGGGATTTTCTTACTGAATCTATTTTCTTGATGTTGGCATTTTGGTATTTGGTATACAAAGGACAATAGTAGTCCTTTGTATGATGTTTTTTAAAATCTTTTTACCAGTCTTATTAATTTTTTTTTCAGATTCTAATGAAAACCCGAATGCTGTCCAGTTAAAAAACTTAGCCACAAAAGTATTATTTGCTTTGAGTCTAAATTTCTTCAATGCTGTGTTTAATAGGATATCAGCAAGGTATGCGATATAAATATTTATTTATATACATTGTGTATTTATATATATTTATATATATATATATATATATATATATATATATATATATATATATATATATATATATATATATATATATAGTCAAGATTTTTGAATGGATAATTAATTATTTTTTATTTTTTATTATTAACTGATTGTGACCAATGAAAGTATTAAATAAAAATTAATTTGGTTGATTGTTGGCTATAAATTGACAGACAGAAAATTCAAGAAGACAAAAATTAATTTATTATTAATAAATAAAAATTATACATTTAAAATTATGAAAATTTAATAATCAGAAGATTCTAGAAACTTATTAGAATTAAAAGAAGAATTAAAATTATAAGTTTTTGTATTTTCGCAAAGAAACGTGGATCGGATTGATATTGTGGAATATTCGAAAAATAAAATCAATTTTATACAACTTTAATTTAATTTAACTCTTAAAAAAAAATATTAAATTTAAATTTAACTACAAAATAAGAAATGTTTTTGATATGTCATTAGAAGTCTCCTTAACTCCTGCTTGATGTTACATCTTAACTTGGTCTTTTCTCACTGACCTGTATTTAATTTTACTTTTTAAACTCATACACTAACTCAAATTCACTTTAAAATGTACTTGGTTCACTTTATGGCATTTAGTCCTGTTCACGGTCAAAGACAGGTCCTCACTCAATCGCATTTCAGATCCAACAGACGTTCATCATTCTACAATGCGGTGCATCTTTCCCGACAGTGACTTGCTAATTGAGGCTAAACCTCACCGTTTTAGTTCATTTTACGGCCACCACATCGGGCTTCAAAATTAGGAAAATTTACAACTAAATTTTCTTTGAAACAGAGTGTCCAATTTCCGTTCTGTAAATTGCAACTTATTCCATATTAACATAGAATTGCCACTATGTTTGAAGTTTGTAGTATGTCAAATAAGGATAGTCAAACATTTAAATAGAAAAAAAAAAGCCTTTAGAATTTGAATTAAAAAAAAAAAGGTGTTATACAGCTTTAGAAATAAATGTGTAGATTATTTTGGTAAAAAAAAAAATGAAGAAAAAAAACATAGTTAACGCCGTCTAATTAGTAAAATAAAATTTGCTCACCAAAGTATTGGAGGACGGGGAGTGCTTAGCTAAAGGGATAGGGGCAAGTACTGCTCGGGAGATACATTTTTGGCTGTATTACATCGTCACCAGGGACCTTGCTACAAAAATTTATTGAAAGGGGCAGAATCTAAAATTTCCCTACAATTTTTGATCGGATTTCAAACAGTTCATATCTTGTACTGGTGTGTTTTTTATTTTGTTACAAAAATGAATGAAAATAATAAATTTTCAACAAAATCTTCATTCAGATTGTCTGTCAGTCAAAAGGAGAAAACCGGGTCTGTCAAATAAAACAAAACAGTAAGTAGAAATATTTTTATTTCTTTTGATTATAGTGTTGAACGGCATATCATTATTGTATTTCCTTTTTAGAAATACAGGAAGATATACCTGTTCTAGAATAATAGTAGACAGTTTAGAGAATAGTGTATTTCCTCAACACCTTATTGCAAAAAATGGATAAAATATTCCTCATGTTAGCCATCTATTTTATCCTATGCTTATAAAAACCTACGGTGAGATCGATTTATAATAGATATAAATTTTTCCTTGGTCAAACGAGAACAATGTGCAGGGGCATTGTTGTGTTGCAAAATGGCTTGGCTCCTGTTGACCAAAGCGGGGTACTTTGCACTGAAAACTGCATAAGCTCTGTCTAGCTGTTCGCAGTAAAGGTTTGAGCCCACTACCCGACCATAAGAAACAAGCTCAAAATGCAAAATGCCTTCGAAGTTCTACCAAACACAATGCATCAATTTTTCCTAAACCGATTTTGGCAAACCTCCGGTTGTGCAGCTTCACCTCGCCGAACCCAGTGCTTATGTTTGTTAGGATTTTTTTTTAAATTTCCACTTTTCGTCACTTGTGATAATCTTTTTCCAGAACCTGGCATCTTTTGGATTTTGAAGCAAAATTTTGCAAATATCAACTCGCTGCTGGGCTTGGGCCTCTGTCAAATCATGTGGATCGGACCTTGGTCTTAAATTCCGTACGCCCAGGTTTTTAAGATGACGAGCCACTGTGGCATTAGATGCCCTACTACGGTCGATAAATCGCGAGTAGTTGCATGTGAGTGGGTCCTGGTTCACACATTCTAGAAGAACATCATCATCAACGACTGATTAGCGAACTGATCTGGGTTCATCTGCAAGGCTCATATTCCCATTGTTGAAACACCTGAACCAAAGTGCGGCAGTATTTCGATGGCTAATTGACTCTCCTATGGCACAAATTTCTTTTGGCTGCCTTTGTGCTTATACCTTTTTTCTAGTAATATATATATTTATTTATATTTATATATTGTAATGGTGGAATTGGTTAGAGTTAAAATGTTAATAAAGTGTCATTAAGTATAATAATTTTATACAAAAGAAATGGACTTTAAACAATTTTATTTTAAAGGGAAAACTATTGTCATTAAAATTATTATAGTGTTGAAATCAAATGAGCAGTGGAACAAGTGCTTGTTTAAGTGATCAAAAAGTAAAATATTTTCATATATTAAAAGATATATTTAGGATAAATTTATTTTAAAAACATGAAAATGTGTTTTGTTTAAATTTACAATAATAAAATAAAAATATGGACATTTAAAAGAAATGAAGAAAAATAAAGAATATCGGCATACTATCTTATTATGCCTTCTTAATTAACAAGACATTGTCGTGAGAGATGGCACTTTATGGAGTAATTATTTCCTGTTGATCGTTAGACGGCGAGGGAAAAGGATCTCTCTAGGTCTTCTGATCTGGAATGAGGACCTGATCTTGACCATGAACTGGACTAAGTGTCTTATATTGAGTTGCCTGTTTTAAAATTTCTTAAAGTCAGTATATGAGTTGTAAAAGTAAGATTAAATACAGGTCAGTGAGTAAACACCAGGTTAAGCTGTAACATTGTCTAGCTAGGAAACATTGTTATTTAAAATCATGAAAAAAGAAGATGAATATTAAGCAGGAGTTAAGAAGACTTCTAATAACGTATCAAAATAACATGTATTATTTTGTAGATAAAATTTAAATTTAATATTTTGTTTTTAGAGTTAAGATATATATAAATTTGTTTTTGTTATTTTTCAAATATTTCACATTATTAAACCGACCCACCTTTATTTGCAAAAATACCAAAAGTTATCATTTTAATTCTTTTTATGTATAAGTTTCTGAAATCTTCTGATTATTAAATTTTCATAATTTTTATATATATAAGTTTTAGTTTTATTATTAATGAATTGATTTTTTTTTCTTATTTTATTGAATACTGACAGATCAGTTAATTCAAATTCAGTCAAAAAGTAAATATATTAACTTTATAAATAAAAGAACCCCTGTTAACCGACCACCTCAGGACTAGCACACTGGTCGGCTAATCCGAGGTGTAGGTATTTCAAAGTAAAATATTCACAAAAATGTAGAATAACACTATTTTATGATGTAGTAATATGTATGTACAGATTTTATTATGCATTTGAAAACAGAAAAATACGAAGTATTAACAGTGTACAAATTAACAATGATAGCTAACCTATTTTAAAAAAAAGTCTTATATTTACTTTTGTTTTTCAACCTTTAGAGAATTTTGCAATTCTCTTCATTTTTTTCATGATGTCTGTGGCAGTTGAGCTGTGTTGCTGTTCAATGTGCATCAGTGCCATCTCCGTTGCATTTCTGGCTTCACTATGAGGCACTTTTTTCACCTCTTCAACATCACTCTCATCCTCTTAATTTTTCTCGGTTTCCTCTTTGGTAGCTAATGATATGATTTCTTCATCACTCAAAAACCCATTTTCAAAATCGTCGTTACAGTTTATCATTCAATCCTCAAAGTCTTCAGGTTGCAAATGTAATGCCCTAGTAAGATCTTGAATGGATTCGTTTTCTGCATGTTCATGTTCTAAAAGAGGCAACAAATTTCTCAGCATCTGACAAAAGTTTCCACCACGATTTCAAGAAAGTAGAAGCCGGAATTTTTTGTTAAGCCGTAGCTGACATATAAATCACGAACTTCACGTAAAATTTTTTCACGATTTCAAGGAAATGCATGTTTTCACTCTCCGAATATTGCAATAGTTCAGAAAGAAATTTATGTCCATAATGCCTTTTTTACGATTCAATCACCCCTTAGTCCATGTGTTGGACTAAGATTGTCAAAATAGGGAGTAGAAAAATTATTTTTGCCAACTTTGTCACTGGTAAATTTATCGGGATGGGTAGGTGCATTGCCCAAGACCAAAAGTTCTTTGATAGGCAAGTTTAAGCTCTTTAAATGCATGTTCACCTTTGGAACGAACTCTTGACCCAAACTACTCACTGAACTAGTCTGAACTCATCCTGACTGATTTTTGTGACATAGTACATGGGAAGGGATGACGGGTTCAGATTCTTGAAGGCATCTTATTTAGCCGATGTATTGATGATGAAAAGTGAGAGTTAGTGAGACTATGCTGCATTTGAACTAACACCTACTGTGATACAATCTTTTTTTTTTCTTAAAAACACACCAGATTTTTCTTAGGTACCCAAAAAGCACTCCCTTTTCTCTGTCATCTTTTTTTTCCTCTAGGTCAGTTAATCCAAAGGACGGTTAACAGGAGTTCTACTGTATATGTTTTTTTATTAGCTTTAAAGTGTTTATTTAAGATGTGGTAAACATCTCAATTTCGGAATGTTGTTTTTGTTTATATTATAGACTTCAGGAACTAAGTACTTGCAGCGATGAAAATCCTGATTATACTGACATTGAATTAATTCAATATATCAATGTTGATGTTTTGAAGCTCACTAAACTTATGAACGGTATTGTATAATTATCATGTGTAGGATTATGTACTTAACATTTTTTTTAAGTATAAATTACTTTTAGTGAAGAATTTGTAGTTTCTTAATATTTATTTATTCATAAGTTTTCTATTTATTAATCTTTTGTTTTTACTTAGACATGAACTCTTGTGAGTTTTTTAATGATATTTTTTCTTTTTTAATTGCAGAAACTATACTTAAATTTCGACTGCTAAAAAAATCTGTTCATCAAGTACTTATTGTATCTCTAGAGCGAGCTATTTGGAACTGGTTGGATACATATTCTGATGAGTTTGCTGATGTGCAGGTGAATATTAATTACAGCTAGAATGAAAAAACTTATACAAAAAGTGGCATTATTTATAATTTAATGACTCTGAGAACCCTAATTGAAACTGCTGGCATCCTGAAATGATATGAGGATGCTGATATCTCCCAAATCTACTAGGTTGTTACAAAAGTCCTTGTGCATGAACACAATCCTTAGTTTCAACTCTCATAATTATCCTGTGGCAGACGCTGAGTGGTGGGAGCAGGCAGCTGGCTGAGCCGGCAGTGGTGGGGAGCGCCGCCTCCCACTCCTGCCGGCCGGCTATAAATAGGCTCGCTCGCCTCACTGAGCAGCACTTCCAGGGCTCTCCTGGGCCACTCCTAACCCAGGAGCGGCGCAGTGCCTTGACTGCTCTATCATCCGCGCCGCCCATCCTTCTTCTTCAGCATACGGCCTTCTTGGTTGTAAGCTACTAATAAAAATCTGTTATTTTCTTACCTTGGCTACCTTTTCTTTTTCTACCTCATCCTTTCACTGAAGGCAGTGCGGTCTTAATCGGCCAAGTCTTCAACCCGCCAGTGAGGCTCTGATAGGCTAAGGCGGGGGTTCCTATCTCGGAAACGGTGCGGTCCTAATCGGCCTAGTTTCCAACTTACCGGTGAGGCTTTAATCAGCTGAGGTAAGGTGCTCCTCTCCTAAACCGAAACAGTGAGGCTCTAATCAGCCGAGTCTCAAACAGGGCCGTGAGGTGCTCATCCACCGAGCCGTGGGAGCTACCTTCGGGTACTCACCTCCTCCCTGAGCGGATTGTACGAGCACGCATGGTACCTGGGCCCTTCTGGTTCTAGAGGGAATTAACAAACGTAGACCCAGAGTACACTGGTGACCCCGACGTGATCTTTCATGACGTGATAACGCCGTCACCGCCTAGGGAACGCAACCCGCAAGACTCACCTGTATCAGCGGCCTTGCATACTTAGGAAGCACCATGATGTCCGATCCTCCCCAGTCACAAGACGAAGACATGGATGCCACAATAACAAAACAACAGCTAGAAGAAGCACTCGCTCGACTGCAACCAGGCACCTTCCCACCAGCACCGTCACACGCTCCGGATCCGGAGGTCTCAAAAATACAGCAGAACAGTTCGAAAGATCCTCGGTCCAGCAACCAAACATCTCGGAGCTCATTCAAACCATGGAGCGTATGGAAGCTAAGTTAGCCAGCCTCAGTAGACAGCCTCGATCAAGGAACATGTATCGAGATAACACTGACCAGCGTAATCGATCAAAATCTCGCTCAAAGCTTTGCTTTTATCATCAAAGGTTTCACCACAAGGCGCGCAAATGCGTAAAACCATGTGCTTGGATTTCTGCGAAATCCGACCAGGAATCTTTAAACGAATAAAAGTGATGGGTGAGGCGGCATCCATCACACCGCAATCCCACCGCCGACTCTTTCTCACAGATGTTATCACTGGGCAGAGATACCTCGTGGATACCGGTGCATCTATATCACTTGTACCAAGACTGCGCAGTAAGCGCCTCAAGCCTACGGATTTCGACCTGTTCGCGGCCAACAACACCATCATCCACACCTATGGAGAAGACAAACGAGAACTCAACCTCGGTCTAAGAAGGCCATTCCGTTGGACTTTTGTCATCGCCGATGTGAGCCGAGCAATCCTGGGCGCCGACTTTCTTAGCCATCATCAACTTCTCATCGACATGCACAATAGAAGACTAATCGACGGGAAGACTGGCATGTCGCGACGAGGCTGGATATCAACTCTATCAGTCCCAGCGATCGCAACAATCCCAGAAAGTTGTCCCTACGCCCATCTCTTACGGGAATTCCCCAATCTCATGGTCCCCTCGCCTATCCGAGGACCACACCGTTCGCAAGTCGAACACGTCATAGAGACTACTGGGCGACCTGTAACGAGCAAAGCCCGGCACTTACCACCAGAGCGACTTGACAAGGTTAAAAAATAATTCCAGATAATGTTAGATGAAGGAATCGTGCGACCATCCAAAAGCCCTTGGGCTAGTCCTCTTCATGTGGTAACCAAAAAGGACGGCGAATTACGAGTATGCGGAGATTATCGACGCCTCAACGCCTTAACTATCCCAGATCGATACCCTGTCCCAAACCTTTTGGACTTTACATCACATCTCCACGGATGTACGATTTTCAGTACACTGGATGTAGTCAGGGCCTATCACCACATACCTATAGCAGAACAGGACATCGAAAAGACAACAATAGCAACACCCTTTGGCCTATTCGAATACTGCCGGATGACATTCGGCCTACGAAATGCAACACAAACCTTCCAACATTTTATAGATGACATTATGCGCGGACTGGACTACATTTTCCCGTATCTGGATGACTTCATCATAGCTTCCAGAACACCACAGGAGCATGAGGAACATCTCCGGGAAATCTTTAAAAGATTAAATCAAGCTGGCCTATCACTAAAGCTTACAAAATGCGTCTTTGGCCAACCGAAAGTAGACTTTCTCGGCTATCAGGTGGACACTACAGGTATTAAACCTCTGCCACACAAGGTTCAGGCCATCATTAATTTTCCGCAGCCGGACAACATCTCAAAGCTACGAACATTCTTGGGAATGCTAAGCTTTTATAGGAAATGTCTCCTTAATGCAGGACCGATCGAGGGACCTCTTCATCAGCTTACACACAACTGTAAGAAGAATGACAAAACCCCTATTATTTGGACGCAAGAGACCCTGTCAGCCTTCGAGGAAAGCAAACAGAACCTCGCCAATGCAGCAAAGCTTTACCATCCAGCATCAAAAGGAGAAGTCTCCCTCGCATGCGACGCATCGGACAAAGGAATAGGAGGTGTACTTCAGCAAAAGAAAAATGGCACCTGGCAGCCCCTCGGTTTTTTCTCAAGATCTTTAACTGCGGCACAACGTAATTACTCGACTTACGATCGAGAGTTACTAGCTATTTATGAATCCATAAAATACTTCAGGCCATTAATCGAAGGTTTACAATTCAAGATCATTACGGATCATAAACCACTAGTCCACGCCTTTCAGCAAAAACCAACATCAGCAACGCCACAAAGAATCCGCCAGCTGAATTTCATAAGCCAATTCACAACGGATATAATCCACCAACCAGGAAAGGAAAACATCGTTGCAGACACACTTTCCCGGATAGAAGAAATCAACCTATCTGAAGACTTGGCGGCCTTGGCAGATGCTCAAAAGAAGGACACAACAGTAGAAGAACTTATGAGAAACCCTCAAATTAAAATGAAGCTAGTAAGACTGCCAGGAACAGATCAGTCCATCTGGTGTGAAATATCAACGCCACAAGCCCAGCCATACATACCGCCGGAACTGAGACGCGCCACATTTAACCGCCTTCACCAGCTCAGCCACCCTGGCGTCAGAGCTACCAGGAAACTAATAGCACAGCACTATTTCTGGCCCAACATCAACAGCGACGTTGGAACTTGGGCAAAAACCTGCGTGTCATGCCAGAAAGCCAAAATACACCGCCATACAGTCACACCGTTGGGAACATTTAAGCCGACCTACAGATTTCACCATGTACACATGGATATCGTAGGCTCACTCCTTCCCTCAGACGGATATCGGTATCTTCTCACCATGGTGGACCGCGCAACCAGGTGGCCCGAGGCTGTACCTATTCAGGATATTACAGCAGAAACAGTCGCTCAGGCCTTCTACTCAACTTGGATAGCTAGATTTGGTGTACACCTTGGCAAATCACTACCGACCAAGGACATCAATTTGAAGCAGATCTCTTCCGTTGCCTCAGCACCCTACTCGGTATAACCAAAAAGAGAACAACCGCGTACCATCCGCAAAGTAATGGGTGTGTGGAAAGGTGGCACCGAAGTCTCAAAACAGCCCTCATGGCTCATCTCGCCTCAACTCGGACAAGAATTCTTCCTTCGGTGCTCCTAGGACTTCGTTCCGTCTTCAGAGACGACATTCAAGGAACAATAGCCGAAGCCGTCTATGGACAATCTCTACGATTACCTGGCGACCTCTTGGAAGAGAACACCTCCAAGAACGAATCAATCTTCATCTTGCAGCAACTAAAGGAGGACCTCAGACGACTTAGGCCCGCGGAAACACGAGAGCAAACCCAACAACGGACCTTTAGGCATAGGGACCTGGATACGTGTTCGCACGTTTTCCTGCGAGAAGACGCGGTCAAAAAACCGCTTACTCCACCCTATTCTGGTCCCCACAAGGTAATCAGGCGAGGCGAAAAAACATTTACAATTGTTGTGGGTGAGAAAGAAAACGTTGTCTCGCTCGACCGCCTTAAACCAGAATACCTCCTCAGTGAAGATGCAAGACCACAGTCACAAATCATCCCAGCAGTACCCAGCCAGCCAATGGAAAGAAAGACCGCACCAACCATTGAACCAGACATAAAAACCAGATCCGGACGCATAGTAAAAAAATGCGTAAGATTCGGAGGTTATGGACCTTAATCCCTTTCGTAAAACAGGTGGGGGAAAGACCTATATAAGGAGCCCTTAGGGCAATCCACATCAGTCAAGATGGGTAAGATATTCAGACCAGTACTAAGACCTCCTACAAAAAGGCCTAATCAAGAACCACCTTCGGCGGATCTAATACCGCGGAAGAGGCCAAATACGCTGCAGCTGGATGAAGAACTGTCAATCGCCTAGTGTTGGCCTAATGACGCCAAAACTTTTTTTTGTCTCTTGGAGGCAGAACCCTCTGCCGATACCAACATTCTTCGAGGATGGGAATACAACAAAGGGAACACAAACATGGAGGATCCAGCCAGAAAACCATAGTACTATATAATGTATTATATCATTGTATTATATGTAAATAAAGTGTTATATTATTGTAATATATTCCGTATTGTTGGGGGGGAATGATGTGGTGGACGCTGAGTGGTGGGAGCAGGCAGCTGGCTGAGCCGGCAGTGGTGGGGAGCGCCGCCTCCCACTCCTGCCGGCCGGCTATAAATAGGCTCGCTCGCCTCACTGAGCAGCACTTCCAGGGCTCTCCTGGGCCACTCCTAACTCTATCATCCGCGCCGCCCATCCTTCTTCTTCAGCATACGGCCTTCTTGGTTGTAAGCTACTAATAAAAATCTGTTATTTTCTTACCTTGGCTACCTTTTCTTTTTCTACCTCATCCTTTCACTGAAGGCAGTGCGGTCTTAATCGGCCAAGTCTTCAACCCGCCAGTGAGGCTCTGATAGGCTAAGGCGGGGGTTCCTATCTCGGAAACGGTGCGGTCCTAATCAGCCTAGTTTCGAACTTACCGGTGAGGCTTTAATCAGCTGAGGTAAGGTGCTCCTCTCCTAAACCGAGACAGTGAGGCTCTAATCAGCCGAGTCTCAAACACGGCCGTGAGGTGCTCATCCACCGAGCCGTGGGAGCTACCTTCGGGTACTCACCTCCTCCCTGAGCGGATTGTACGAGCACGCATGGTACCTGGGCCCTTCTGGTTCTAGAGGGAATTAACAAACGTAGACCCAGAGTACAATCCTATAAGAATGTTTTTGTTCCTACTATTTATGTCAATGTTTACTTTGTCTAATCCTTTAATTCCTTGTGACTTGAGTTGTCTTTATGGGGTCATTTACATTTTTAAAACGCATGTGCAATGTCAGAAGAAAAATCGTGATTTATGGTCTTTTGAGACATTACTGGAAAAAAGGTTTAAGCGCAAAGGCAGCTGCCGAAGAAATTTGTGCCATAGAAGGAGTGTCAATTATCCATAGAAATACTGCTGCACAACCAGATCAGGTCGCCCATAGGTTGTTTGTTGATGACGTTCTTCTTGAATGTGTGAACCAGGACCTATTCAACTACTCGTGATTTATCGGTCATAGTAGGGACTCAAACTTTTACTGTGAACAGCTAAACCGAGTTTATGCAGTTTTGAGTGCAAAGTACCCCACTTTGGTCAACAGGAACCAAGCCATTTTGCAACACGACTATGCCTCTGCATATCGTTCTCGTTTGACCAAGGAAAAGTTATCAGTATTCTGCAAGGAGTAAACGTTTTGCCTCATCCTGCGAATAGCCCAGATTTTGCACCATCAGATTATGATTTGTTTAGATCAATGGCTCATTTTTAAAAGGTCGGATCTTTGATAATTACGAGGATGTAAAAAGTTCTTTTCCTTAAAACCAAAGGAGTGGCACCGGCATCAAATCCAATTACTGTCAGAAAGATGGTTGAAAGTAGTTGAAAACAATGAACTTTACTTTGAAGAGCTATATTGAATTAAATATGGTTAAGTGCTATTAAAACCCTTGGCCATTGGTGTAGGTTCCAGTTCGTCTTCTCAGATCCAATGTCAACTTTCTTGCCTTGATCCTAAATGATCACTCGTATCACTTTCAGCTCCTCTGTTAAAAACATAACTTTCCTGAAAATCCCAAATCTCCTATCGTATACATATCTCCTATAATGTATACAAGACCCTTAAGGCTAGAGGTGGAATAGATAGATAGAAAATACTTTTATTAATAATAATTACAGAATTTGGTGTTATTTACAAAAGTATTATTACTGACAGCTACGGCTGTCTGTCAGGAGCACTTTTAATTTGAAAATGATTTTAAATCATTATTGTTTATTTATTTTTAAATATCTAAATACTTATTAAGTTAATAACTAATTTATTCACCAACAATACAATACAATAATATCTAATTACATCTTATATAATCCATTATTAATCATTAATTATGTCTTATATAATAATATCCTAATTATATCCTGTAATAATATCTCAATTATATCTCAAATAATAATATCTACTTATATCCAACCATTACTATACCATTCATTATACTATTTAATAATATCCAATTAGTGTCTGTTTTATCTATTTATAGCATATATTATTAATCAATAATATCCAAATACTCATTAAGTTATTAATAATTAAAATTTTGAATAAGAAAGGAGCGGTAGATATAGGCTTCCTTCAAGTAACTCACTAGAGCTGCCCAGTCTTCGCCATTTAGGTATTTGACCATATCAGTTTCAGTCATAGTAACTGCACCATAATATTTTTTCCTCATTCCCTCTAAGACTTTACAACGTCCAACAATGTAATGAAATACATCTTCGTTTTCTCCAATATTACACATAGAACAAATGTAATTCTGTCCCTGAATGAATGGTCCGTAGTTCAAGTTGAGAAGTTCGCCTCTAATTTTAATTATGATGCCTATATCAGATATAGGTAAATTTGAATTAATATAATCAATATCAAAAGATAATTGCTTATAGATTTGGTGATATTGGCCATTTATGTGTCATAATAGATAATAAGGCTAGATTTCAATGATTTTAAATCTTTCCCTTGCTTGAGCTTGAATGCTATGTTAAAGAGTGGAATGTGATAGTGAATTTATCCAAGTCAAATATCATGGATTTTAGGAAAGATAGAGTAAAACTTAGTGAACGTGACTCTTGGAAGTTTAATAATCAACCAGTCAAGGTAGTCAACCGATATAAGCATTTAGGAATTACTAAAGTTCTATGTGAATCAAATTGGTAAGGACAAAAATATTATCCATTGTAGAATAACCTTCCCTAAATCCAGCCTGCTCCTCGCATAACAGCTTTTTCTCTTGCGCTCACGACTTTAGCCTTCCAGCTAGTAAACTCGTACAGACTTTTTTAATGGTATCCTGTAAGACTATTCCTCTATAGTTACTAGCCTGATTTGGATCACCTTTCTTAAACAATGGTAGTACAACAGCCTCGTTCATGCTATCGGGAATGGACCCTTTATCAAAATAATTATTTATCAGCTCTAGCAGCAATTTTAGGAGTGTTTTAGGAGCAAACTTGTAGAACTCATACATAATACCATCCAGACCAGGTGCTTTACCATTTTTAAATTTATCCAATGTGCAAAGGAGTTCATTGATATTGAAAGGACAGTCAAGATTAACATCCAGATATCTTCTTGTAATGGAGCAGCATAATGGATATGAGACACAGTTTGACGCGGATTAAAAAGTTCACTAAAATGATTGACCTAGACATTCATTTCAATATTATCTCCGCATTTATAACCTCTCTTTTTAAATTTAGTCACCAGAGTCCAAAATTCACTTGAATTTTTAATTGCATTGGCCGTATCCAGATAATAGCTCTTACACTTTTGTTCACACAGGTCAAAATATTTTCTCCTCTCCGTTATATATTTCTCCTGTACAATCTTTGCTCCAGTTTTCCTGAAAAGATTTAATAACTTAAATACTCTGGTTCTATTTTTAAAACAATGATGAGCAAACCAAGGTTGAAACGATTCGAATGGTTTGCCATAACTCTGCATACACTTAGCACTATCTCTTATTATCTCTTTGAGGACCTCCAAATCTATATTTTCACAAGTTTCAATTCTCTTTTCCAGATTATTCTTATAATCGATACATTTAGAACCGTTCCAAATTAGTTTTGTATTGTTGGGTACAAGATCTTCTCTTCTTTCTTCTAGTTCTAGGTATATAATGACATTAATTGCCATATGATCTGACCAAATTACGTTTCTTACACAGAAATCTTTAACTAACTTGATACTGCTAACAGATACTTAAGCAAAGTCTATTACTGAGGTACCCCTAGGGCCCAGATATGTAAATTTCCCTAACACGTGGCTTGGAGATCTCCCATTTAAAATCAAGAATCCATGATCATCCCAAAAATCCAAAATTAATTTTCCTTCTGAATTTACTAAATTATCTTTTGAACCTCTAGATTCTGAAAAACAAACCAGATCCAATGTATCTTCCTCAATAGCCTGGCCATCACCCAATCTACCATTCCAATCTCCCAACAATAGAAACTGTAAATTATTATTATTTACAAGAATCTCAAGCAAGCAAAAAATTTTTTTCCATTTATTTGGCCCTAAATAAATTGGCAATACATTCAAACAGTAATTTGAGCTTACCTCAATCTGAAGCAAATCAAAATTATTTATTGTTATAAATTTACAAATACCTTTAGTTATTAATTCGGTTGGACAACAAATCAATATACCACCTATCGCCCTTCCAAATTTTGCCATTCTAGTGGCTGAAACCCATAATAGTTTATAATTTTAAAAATAATTTGAGTAAACCGACTCATGATTTTCTTCAATAAATGTTTCTAATAAACAAAATATATCATAATTATTTAAAAAATCAAGGAAAAACTTATCTTTAATTTTATTTTTAAGGCCACAAATGTTGTAACTTAAAGTATTCATATTTTTGAAACTTATTTTACAGTAACTGTTTTTTAATTTAGTTTGACAGACAGCCGTTACCTGCTATTTATTCTCATTTACGTCCGTGGGTGTTGAAGCATCTGGGTTAGAACTGGAATAGTCTTCTCCTCTTTCAGACTGTGTTTTCGATCTTGAATTTCTTGAGTCTCTTTCCTTCACACACTTTTCCTTAGTGTCCCAATAATATGCTTTATCATCCATAAATAGATAAATTTCATTTCTTTCATAAAACTGATAAAAATTCTGATAAAAACCCTTTTATTTTTATCTTTTTGGTACATTTCCTTATGAAATTGGAAAAGCATTCTCCTCCGCAGTCTAACTGCATACGAAAAATCTTTATTAATATATAAGCTAGTACCCTTAAGTTTTTTGGTATTTCTCAGAATCATCCCAGTAAGGTAATTATTAGCAAAAGTTACCTTAATTAGTTTATTAAATTTATTAGGCAGCCCAATACTAACAATATCACTAAGTGATATTTCATTTCCCAAGACATCACCTCAAATTTTATTATGATATCTTGATCTGATCCATTCAAAGAGTCAAGACCAAAAAATAATAAACTATTCCTCTTGGTGTAGTTTCCCAGATATTCTATTCGATTTTCTAGTATTTCATTCTTAGTTCTTAAATCTTCCAGCACAACTTTTAGATTCTTATTCTCAGTCTACAAATTAGAGGTGGAATAATTAAATAAATGGGCCAGTTTTTTTATGTTATCTTCATAGCGAAAGGGGACGACACTTTGCTATGTTTCTAAGACAAGAGGTGACAGCACTTAGGGAAAATTTATCCAATTTTTATTCCAAAATATGTGGGGGTTTTCATTATGATGAGGGGAATAGTAGAAAATAGATTTAAAAATTTTCAAACAAATATTTATTGATGAAATATGAAATCTAAAATTTTAAATTTAGAAAATTTAAAAAAGTTTGATTAAGCAACTGTATCGAAAAAAAATCTTGAGATCGTAAGATATATACTAACAAAAACTTTTTATAGTGTTTTTATTTTTTAGTTATTCAGGAAATTATTATTGGCTTAATATAAACAAAAAATAATGTTTTTTTTCTACTTATTATATTGTCTGGTATAGCTGTTGTTGATAACTAAGGAAAATTGCACCAAGAAAAAAATGTATGAATGGCTATAATCATAATAATGTTGATGCTTTTTTCTTAAAAATCAAAAAATATTCTATGATAGGATTGAGAAGCTCGTTACAAGTGTAAAAATTAAAATATTTCCGATTAAATTGATATACAATTTTAGGTAACTATTCTATTTATCAATAGTGGGAACAAAATGATTATTTCAATACCTTGAAAAAATAGGTTTTTACTGCTTGTCAACCACTTTTTAAGGGCCTTTGTTAAGTGAGCGTGAGTCCAAATGATGAGGCGGAATTTTGAAATTAGTTTTTTGAGCGAAGGGTCTCAGTGGAAAATTTTGGAGAAATTCTGAAAATTAGTTCCTTTTTGATTTTTTGGATGCTTATTACGAATTTCTACTTTATTAGCTCAAATTTTTCCCGGAAATCTAAAAAAATACTCAAAAAACTAATTTCGATATTTCGCCTCATAATTTCGACTTGCGCTCGTTTTAAAACAGCATGGACTAACAAGAAAAATCGTTAGAATCAAAATTGTAGGTAATTTACTCTTCTTTAAGTTAGAACTAAATGATTATTAGATTTCATTCAAATAATACATGCTTTTCAAGTTTAAACAAATTTTTTTTTTCCTTTTTTTATTCTTCCGTAAAAAAATCAAAATAACAAAATTGAAATTCTTAATCAGCACCATAAAAACATAAATGAACAAATTTTCAGAAATTCTCCAAAACTTGCCCCCGAGATCCATTTTTAGTCACTATATGACTGGAAACTATTAGACTAAGAGTGTATGCTCCTAAACGATGCCCCGAACATAAAAAATTATAGAGTGTAAAAATGTGAGGAATCTACTCTTGTTTAATATAGTATAAGTTGATGCTGCTAAATAAATCCATGGTTTCAATGCTATGTGAGAAAAGAAAAAAATATTAATTTTTTGAGTGTTTTTACATCTTTATTATATTTTCGTGAAAAAATTCGAGCTAACAAAGTTGAAACTTATAATCTCCACCCCAAATAACATAAATGAGCAAATTTTCAAAACTTTCCACCAAGTGCCCTTTCTGGTTCCCAGCTGACTGCAATACCTGTGGGTTGAATGGTATAATTTCCTCCATGTACCTGAAACTATCAGATAGCGGCGTGGCGGCATCATTCCTTTGATATCTAAAGTTTTTGTTTCTGATGGAACCGCTGGATGTATTTAAAAACTGAAAAATGCATTGGATTTAAGATTTTTTTCTCCATTGTCGCTCAATCAAACTTTTAAAAAAATGTCTACATTTTAGAATTCATATTTAAATAAATATTTGTATGAAAATTTTCAAATCTATTTTCCGCCATTCTCCTTGGAATAAAAATCGGACAATTTTTCCCCTAAGAAATGGGGGAAAAACCATGAGATAGTCTCTCTCGCACCTGTCATCCCCTTTCACCTTGAGGGACGCCCCAGAATTAACTCCCTTTTTTTTCTATATCACAACAATTTTATTGTAATTTTAGTTATAGTTTTATTTTATTTTTCAACCTTTACTTATATTTCTTTTATTCAAATAATATTGTTCTTGTTAAACTTTATTAAAGAAGAAGAAGAATGTGAAATCAATTTTAGAGTTCTTAATTTGAGGAAGGGGTCTAATAGTGTTTGAGCCAATGAAAAGCTCAGGAAAATTTATGTTTTAAAAATGTTATGACAAATTTATGCTAGAAAAAATGTATTTTTTTTACTAAATTAAATATATTAGATTGAGGAGAATCTCCATTATGATTATAACATGAGATGCCAGAACAAACAGAACAAAACTGCCAGGGAGGGTGAATTAAAAAAACTCTCTCGAGGGTGAATTAAATACCGTCTTGCCTATTTAACACTATTCTTAATTGGTTGTTGTTGTATTAAGATCAATGTATCTTGTTCATTACCGAAATAATTTGGTTAGGCTTTGTAGAAGTACAAATTATCGATTTTTGTTGTGAGACAAGATGGACAGTTAATTATGATTCTCTCAACTGATTTAAATACATTTTCATTATTTGTGTGAAATGTGAGTGAAAATGGCAAAAATTCTCTATTGAGGCAGGAATCCTGATGGAAACTGAGAGAACAGGAAAAGTAAAAGGGTCTAAAATTATCCTCAAATCCACCTTTACTCTGAACCACCTTTTTGCCTTATAGGGACACAGGATAGATAGGATTTTGGCCCCTGGGGTAAGTTTGTTTTTTGTTGAATAATTGAAATTATTGATATATTCCAATTTATTGTTCTCGATTTCTAAGTTTGTCATAATAATATGTAATATCTCAGTCCACTATTCGTTTTGCTATCAGATAAATAATTTTAAGCATATTTTAGTTGCTTTTATTTTTTTCATTCATTTTTAATTTTCATAATTAATTGTTCTGTGTTCACAAATAGGTAGGCTCATTGTTTTCATCCCATTTGTTCGGAGATTTTGTCTGGTTCAGAAATTGAAAGCATTTTGAGTAATAAAGAAACAGCAGTGTGTTTGGTTTTTGATTCTAAACTGGTTTTATAACACATCTCATCATCTTTGAAGGAGAAAGCAAAAACTTAGCGAAGACTACCACCTTTGGTGTAATATACTGTATTTATGTAGTGGATCGTATGGAATCTTATGAAGAATATTAGTAACAATGATACCTGTTAAAACTGATAAGTATTTGCCCTCTGTTAATTGTTTTGTTCTCCCTAAGCAATTCCTTAAAGCTGGCTTTATGTTAGTTATTATAGTATTTATTTGTAAAAGAAGACCAGTCTTAAGGCTCATTGACTATGGTTGTAATTATTGTTAGATGTTACAGGTTCCATAGGTTGATGGAATGTGTGTCACTCACTTTTGGCCTTGCCTGTCACTACTAGTTAGAATCCGGAATGCCAAAAGTTGACTTTTTAATATCAAGCTTAGACTTTTATAATACTAAGACCTACAAGAAGAGATTATAACTATGCACTCTAGTAATTAAGGCCCAAAAATCAACTTTTTTTCCCCCTTTATTGTCTGTCAAACATCTTATAGACAGATCAAATTCTTGTTGTTGAGCTGTTTCTTTTTAACACTAGCATAATAGAAGGCTAATTTTTGGTGTCATCAAAGAAAATTGAAGATCTGTTATGACAAACCCTTTATCAGATATAGTAGTCTGAGAAGGATGTCTGTCCAACATTCTAATGATTGTTTTTGTTGATATAATATTATTTTGTTGGTAAAAACTTTGGTATTTCAGATATAGCATTTTCTTGTAGAACTTGGTACTATTATAATGAAAATATTTGCGAAACTCAGTTTCAAAGAACAATGCTTGATCCTCAACAGAATAGTAAGAAGAAGATGAGACCAAAGGCACTAAGTGTACAAAAAGAAGCTGGGTTCTCCGCTGTGCTACAACTAATCCTTCGAGGAATTAACTAGGAAATCAGTGGCAGATGGTAAAGGGCAAGAAGTGAAAAAAAAGGCAATATAGTACAAGAAAATGTACAATACTTGCGAACATAAATGCGTTGATGGTCAAGGCGAAGGATGGATTGTCGTACATGGACATCCTGTGTAGGATAAAATGCGATACCGAGCTCCAGCATACAGAAGGAAGGATAAAACAAATATGAAAGTGTGCCATGGGAAGTCTCCTTCTGGTGTTGGATCGGAAAGTTCACGTCAAAACAGAAAAACTTTGTATCATAATCAGTGATATGGATATCGACTTTGCATTACTATATGGAAAGTATAGAGACGCCAAAGAGCCCTTTTGCTGGATGAAGGACAATATTGGTCAAGTAGCTGTTCATTTCAGAAAGGGCCACTTCATTCAAGAAGACCAACTGATTTGAAGAGAAGGTTTCAAACTGCAAAATTAAGTGCTTTAAGAATGATGAGGATCCGCAAATAGGAAAAAAATGGCTTAAGAAAGCATGGAATTCTAACATACCAACTATAGGGCGAGTGATGGTTGGTTTGATAGAGTTAAAAAAAGGCACATTAAAAATTTAAAAAACTATTTAGGGAAAGTGTGGATGTGCCAGACGAAGTTTGTTGTGATTGAAAAGACGAGTAGGAAAAATCATCTATTCTTATGAGCCATATGAACCTATAGCCATATTCTTAATAGTTACACAAACTTTATTATATATACCAATAAAGTGTATTAATCTTCTTTTAATTAGATTGATCCTTCTATACTACCATGCGTAAGTCATATGATTAATCTTCTTAGTTCATATTTTTATTTTTTACTCCCAATTAATGGTAATCTTGATAATTTGAACGTCTCAATAATTAATAGTTAATCCTCGGACCCTTGACAATATGAATTATATGTATTGTAATGACACAATTTATTTAGTAATAAATTTTAACATGATATATCATTAAATATAATAATTATGGATGTAATAATAAATATATATTTTTTTTCTGTTGGCACTGTAGACCGTGGAGATCCTTGGCCGCGCGATGTGGTATTCATACAGACCACAACGTGATTCTCAATTTTAGGTATACGGGGTAGGGTCATCAGTCATATGCCCAGCCTTTTTGTGAGTTGCCTCCAAGTAGGCTGACGGACCTCACATACCCGGGGGGCGGGATAAATTGCTTGAATTATTTAATTTCATGCCGGTGCCAGGATTCAAACTCACAACCTTTGGGTTTGTGAGTAAGTGCGTTAACCCGCTCGGCCACCCCGCTCCCCATATTTATATATATATATATATATATATATATATATATATATATATATATATATATATATATATATATATATATATATGGATAAATACACATAAATATAAATATACATATATATATATATATATATATATATATATATATATATATATATATATATATATATATATATATATATAATTACAAATTCCATCACCACTCAATGTATTATAGAGTCACAAAACAAATATTTAATGATTTTTTGGATAGATACAGAGGACACTCTGTGATATTCACAGACAGATCCAAAAGTTACAGTGGTGTAGGAGCCGCAGCAATAGTTGATGACTCCATGGCGCAAACTAGTGTAATTCACTCCTGAGTGTAATTCACTCACTGCAGAATTGACAGTAATATACCTGGGGCTAAGGGAGGCATATCATGGAGTAAAAACAACATCGTCCTCTTTACTGATTCTTTAAGTTCACTCCTAATGTTAAGAAATATGTACACAACTCATCCCCTTATAGTCTTCATACTTCACCTGCTTTACAAGCTAAACTGGAAAAATCGTAAAGTCTTATTTGTCTGGATCCCAGGACACAACGATATACTTGGCAATTGCCAAGCCGATGAAGTGGCAAAAGCTGCATCATTGATTCCTCCATCTGATTGTTTAGATATCCCTCATAATGAAATGTATTCGCTAGTGATATCACAAGTAATAAACAAATAGCAATTAAAATAGATAAACTCGGCAGAAAACAAATTAAGAGAACTTAAAAACACAGGACAGTTCCATGGGACATATCAACTCAAAATAGCAGATTAGAAGAAGTCGTACTGGCAAGATTACGAATCGGACACACACGCTTCACCCATCAATATTTGCTGACTGGAACATCTAGACCAATATGTGCCCAGTGCAATGTACCAATGACTGTTAAACACTTACTAACTGACTGCAGATAGTTGACTGATACTGGTCTACCATATCATTTGGCAACTTTACTATATGACAATAGTCCACACATTACCGAAATATTCGATTATTTTAAAAAAATCGACGTATATGAATCGATTTAAAATTTAAGATATATAATACTAAGTTTCTTATATCTTTCCCTTGTTTTCACTGTAATTATTCGTGTATATATAAATGTTTTATTTTTTCTCTGCTTTTATTTTAACTTATTTATTTTCTTTTATTCATTATTATTATTTTTATTTTAATTATATATATATATATATATATATATATATATATATATATATATATATATATATATATAATTTTTTTTTCTTTTATAATTAATTTATTTTATTTATTTATTTTTTTTACCTTATCTACTGACTGTATTAGCAGTAGAGTATAAACTGATATCGGTCAATCATTGATAGTCGACATAGTTGAGCGTAGGCAGACATCACCTTGTCGTGGATTGCCTTTATTAATAATAATAATAATAATTAGGAATTGATAAATTATTAAATATTTAATTAAATATATTTATGAAGCACTTGAAATAATAAAATCCTTCAAATCCAATCCAGATTTTTTCTTAAATGACCAAATAAATATTTCCAATTGCCCAATCTTAAATTTATTTCCATCCATAACGTAAATAACAATTACTCACCAGAATTACTGAGGAAATCCCGATCCTTCCCTCTATACCGTACCATTTACCTACAAACACCTGACCTTTCTTCCATTACAGTCGTTTCCATTACTGGTTCAATGCGAGAACAAACCAATATAATATGTTCTGTATGATATAATCTACTTGGTGAGTACCAACGTCTATTTGATCTCTAGTCTTAATTAAATTCAAAATTCATAAATGTTTATAATACTAATTTATATTACATTTAATTTAATACGTGTATGTATATGTATAAGAATTCCAAACTGTATTTTAAATTGCTGATTTTTGAATGTTTGTGTTGAATGTTTTTAGAACCAAAGATGAATGTATAACATTTGAAACTAGTTTTCCATAAAAACAAATTTATAAAAGTAGCAAATAATTTATCAATCTCTAATTTAGTCAAAATCAGAATTGGGCATTATTTGAATACAATTGAAGTTATTCATTATTTGTTATCTATTATTCGTTTTGAAAGGCGGAGTTTTGGTTTCTACGTATCTTGAAGCGTAAAACCTCAAATTTATAGGAAGGGGGTAATTTTTTCTTGGTTGATTACAAAGGTTCATTATTGAAAATAATATATAAACCAAAACAAACTGAATTGTTATTTTAAACGAATAAACCTACATTTATTTAAAAAATATTTGTAACATTATGTTGTGCAGTAACTTTGTATGATAACCGGTATAAGTATAGTAAAACTAGCTGTCTGATGGGGTAGAGTCCATGGCCTATTTCTAATACAGAAAAGTACAGTTTGATACCTGAAAAAAAGTAAAAACAAATTTTTTTCTGTAGCTAAACATAAAATTATTCTGTTAATCTTTGTGGGATTAAAATTATGTTTTTGTTATGGATTAAAATTACAATTATTTTTCTCTCAAAGTGAAAAAAGTCATGTTATGATTTTTATATTTGGCTACAAAAAATAAACGTCATGATATGATTTTTATATTTGAAATTAATAAATTTGAGATAGTCTTGATTTGATTTTTACTTTCACTTACCTATATGTGAAATAAATAGTAATGAAAAGTATTGCGATAGTGAAAAATTTTGAATCCGAGTTTTCAATCAAAATACACGTTTTAAGGCCCCCAATAACTAACTTTCGCAAAATGGGTTTTGTGTGTGTGTGTGTGTTGTAAGTCTAGCTCAAAAAAGAAAACTTGTACGAGACTGAAATTATATATTTTATGTATGTATATGCCTAAGATGTTACAGGAACCTATCGACGATCAATCGACCAATGGAAAGTGCCACGCTCATGTATGATTTATTTTAGCTTTTTAGATTTCTTCGATAATTAAATTAAATACAAAGTTTTGAAATCAAAAGTATAATTAACAAATGTACAGTAGATTAACAATATCTAACTCATTACAAAATCAAGACTAGACTAACAATGGGATTGCAAATGAGGGGTTATATATACAGGCTTGGGAGGGGGAGCCAGCCAGCCATATGCTGATATTATAACTTTACTAACCATAACTCCTCTCTTCTGAAGTATTCGAATTCTGTGAGAATTTATTGAAGATAGGTATTTTCCATGGTCTGAACTTTTTCCTGGTTATTGGTTCTGATGGCGTCGGTTGAGGTTGTCGGTGACATAGCTTTGAGGCTTTTTGATATACTCAAATTATGTGAATTGTTAATAAATAGGATATAATATTAGTAAAGGCTGTAATATTAATTACAGGATATGAATATAGTATTTTATAATTTTCTGTTTCTAATTCTTCAAATGTATCTTTGTCCTCGATTTATATATGTCATGTTTGTTGTGAAGTTCTCCTATTTTCATTTCTTTACTGGAGAAACTCCCTTTATTACAAATCATTGTTTTTCTCTAGCAAAAGTCAAATGAAGAATTGGCTAAGTGTGCCGACTGCCTGTTTGATCTCCTTGATCAAGTTTCAGATACTAAAAAATGCCGTGCTTCTGCTTGGCCCCTTCAAATAATGCTTCTTTTATTATCACCCGTAAGTATCGAACATCTTGTATTATAACTTCATTCCTTTAAGAAAAAAAAATATCTATATGTAAACTTATATAATTATGCTCCATTATATGAGGTAAGGTCATTCTTTCTGGTAATCATTGCTAATAATATAATGTAGATAAATGATTGTGTTTGTGTGTGTGTGTGTGTGTATATATATAAACTGTTTTTGATTATAAAAGTTTCTTTAGTAAATTAAACACCTAAATTAATGTTGAGAAGTTATTACTTATGTTTGAACTCTATCCTCGTTAGCAACTCCATCTACCATGTACCTTTAGTTAAGATAACATAAGATAATTTATTTATTTTAAATAAAATTAGCGATAACCTCAATTACCTTCAGGCATATTTATATTATTAGTTAAATACCATGACTCAAAATTCCTTTAGAATATCTTTTAATGATATTTAGGCCGAGTGATGAGAACCAGTAAGCTTTGGGAATTGCTCAGCGGATCAACGCTGCAGTGTCCATGACACAACAGAGACAACCAAGCAGCATTAATGGCTTTAAATTCCTACAAAATGGTTAGTCTGGAATTATCTCAATATCCTAAAGCCAAAGAAGGAGATATACTGGGTTTCAAAACCTGGTATGAAACTATCCAAAATTTGTATCTATCTGTCAAAAGGAAAGTCTGAAACTGGCAGAGGATGAGTTGAGAACAATACCGGTCTCCTCACGGTCACTGTCTTTTCTTTTTTCATTTTTTTTACCATGGCCTCATCAAGGCCTATTATGTGTCATCCTGACACTCTGTCAAAGCAGGCCAATAGCCTTTGCGAACTGCTCATGTTGTATGGATTAATTAGCTTGCAGAGCTTGGGGTCCGTAATAGTCACAGCCAAAATGGATTTACCGTATTCTAGCTAGCCATCACACCTACATATAATACCTGGCAATCTCATTCTCCATGCTGCAAAATTTACAAATTTGTGTCTCTATTAACCCTAAATTGGACAGGTATTTATTTAAATGACAGTGGCCTGTATAAAATCCTGTCACACTCCTCAGGGTAATCCTGTCCATTGAAGTGCTAAACTTCTCTCTTTTCAGTGTCCATCTAAGAACAGCTTGGAATGTTGCTGTTTCCTAATGTTTCTCCAATGGAGTCTTACCATGTTGCCAACAGCTACCTTAATAAATCTCTTTGCAAAGCTAAGGCTAACACCACAGATAGGCTCTGGTGGGGGTGGTGCCTGATCTGAAACCTTCCTAGCATGCCCATCCACCTTTTCATTACCTAGTATGCCTGGATGTCCAGGCTCTCACTCAATCCAGACCTTATTGGCTTGGGAAAGAATATTCAGATTGCCTTTACATTCCTGCACAAATCTCGACCAAGGTGCATAACAGCTTAGGGCACCAGTGGCCACCTAATTGTCTACTGAAATACTGAGGTATGTCTACCTAGAGATATAGAGATCCTCTTCCTGTGTTTATCCGTTCTCCATTTTTCCAGCCCCTGAACCTTATTCTGTTAGGGAACCATCATTATACTTGTAACAATTAACTCCATTACACGGTATGTGTGAGTTAGTCCTTGTAATCTTCTTATACCCCATCGTTTCTGACAATATTAAGCAATCTTTAAAGCTCACTATCTCTTACCTGCACCTTGGCCTCAGGTCCCAAAACAAGCTTTTCAATGTCTATACAAATCTAAAAGATCACATCCCACTTCACTCCAATATTGTCTAATGTATCCCTTCTTCCTTTCCTAACCATTTTGCCTAAATCGGCGAAACTAAAAATCATCCCAATCCTTATCTCCCAACATAAATTCACTATCACTTCCTAGAAGCCTACTGTCTCAAAACTTTTGTTGCATGATATATTCATAAATTATTAACAGTAAGCAATAAGCTACCAACCGACATTTTTGTGAAATTTTGTTTTATGAACTATATCGATAATTTTTACTTTGACTTTGCTACCTATGTACGTATATGAAATATATATAGTAAGGGAAAATATTGCGATCGTGAAAAACTTTAAATCCGAATTTTTAAGGGAAATACACATTTTAAGGCCCATGAGTCCAAATAACCAAGTCTCGCAAAATGGTCTGTGTGTATGTGAACAGTCTATCTCAAAAATGAAATGTTGTACCATACTGAAATTATGTATTTAAGGTAGGCACATGCATATGATGTTACAGCAACTTTTTTTTGAAATCGGCTAACCGGATGTGCCACTTTATTTAATCGATTTTTCACTTTTTTTCAATTTTCTCGAAAACGGCTCTTATGATTTTGATGACATTTGCCTATATTATTCTTCATAAAGCCCTTTAACTCTTCATATATGTAGTACATCATCGAGAAAATGCAGGGAAATCAGTTATGATGAAATGAAAACTTTATTTGCGCATAACTTAAAAAACATGCATTTTATAATAAATTATGTATAGAATGATATGAAAGGTAATTAAATTATCTAAAAAAAAAAAGAATCATTAAGCTGCATTCTTTATTTCTAGAAATGAAAAGAAAAAAATTGCTGCTTAAATTCGAAAAAATATAATAATTGTTATTCTTGCTGTGTTGAATGCACTATATAACTATGCACATGTTTATTGCAAATTTAAAACTCCATTATTAATATACACAATGTATTTATCATTAAAAGCATATTGGTTGGTCTATTAATCAGACATTTCTTTTAAGACTAACAATAAAATATTGTAAATTAGGTGCAGATCTTTGCTGAGGTATTATTTGGAATAATTGGACAAGACACTCTTTGTTGTAGGTTTATTGGTATTGTTTGTTTTACTTCTTGTCAATATTGGTTTTATTTATTTCAAGTTATAGTATCATATATTTATTCATAGTATCATATTTTATATTATTATTTAATTCCTAAAAACAGACTAGATAAAAATATAAAATTATTGAAAAAGTACTATAATTAGTTAGAAGTAATAACAGATATATGTAAATAAAGATCCTTGCCATGAATAAAAAATGTTTATATATGTTAAACTTTAATTCTAGAAAGTGTTTGAAGAAATTGTTACCTCTGATAGTGGAACACCATGTTCACCACGACACTCCAAGAAAAAACAATTCATTGACACTGTGAAACGCTCAGTAGGCCCTCATACCTCAAGTAAACAACTCACGGAAGCAGCAGCTGTGACTTGTGTTAAGCTTTGTAAAGCAGTATCCTATATCAATACCAATACTGCTAATGTTGCATTTACTTTAGTTCAGACTATTATTACTGATTTGAAGGTAATGAAAATTTTATTTGGTTTTAGTAATGATAATTGAATTAGTTTAGTCTAGATGTACTTTTTTTATGGTATGTAATAATTACTCCTTACACAGGCCTGTGATGAAAAAATTGTTTCAAATTTTACCAGTGACCCCTATAGTATTTTTGAGCTGATAACAGGAAAAATAATGAAAAAAATCCACATTTAGTTTACCTACAAATCACACATTAAGTTGAAACTTTTAAAGCTTTTCTGATATACGTCCAAACTGTTTTTTAGTATTTAAAATCTATATAATATTGTTATCCTCTTAAATTAACTAACAAAGTAACTAAGGGAAGTTTAGGATGGTAACATGAGTCAGCCAGCCTTTCTTTTGTTGAACAGACTTTACATCAAAAATAGTAAAATACGGTACAGGCAATGCCAGCCATCTTACTGTTTGTCTCCCTATGTCTCTCATTTGTTTCTGCTGCCGAGATTAGTATCATACTTTATTTCAAAATAAATGGCTTCTATAGGATGTGTTAATTCACCAGATTTTTTCTGTTGAATTTTTGAGACCTATACAGTTAAATAGAAACAAAAAAACATCTCTGATTTTGTTAAAAAAAGCTTATTTTGTTTACGTTGTCATAAAATTGGAATAGAAAGATAAACCTTGGACTCCTTACAAAGTCAATCCAGTAAAATTAGCCCAACTAGAGTGGAAAAATCCCGAAGTTTTGAAACTTGGCATATTGCTTATTTGAGTACCCTGTACTACATACTAAAAGTCCCCAAGGGTGAGGAGTGAGGGCAAGAAGGAGAGTAATTTTTTCTTAAATAGCTCAGAAAATTATAGTATTGAGCTAAATACTAGCCCTATACAAAATTAAACCAGAGTCAATTTTCTTCAAAAAAAGGTTCTATAGATTTTTTTCATATGGTCTAGAGTTTTGGAGATATAGTCGGTGGAAATAAAAAAAAAAAAATTAAAAATCGGGTTTTTTTGGATTTATTTGTAAGAAAATTCAAACAAAATAGGAATAGGAAACTTTTCTCATTGGTTTACATGTTACACATGAAGGCATATTACTTCCAAAAATATCATCTTTAGTAGAATCCACATCAAATGCAGGATCCTTGGAGTTGGTAGGTGTAAACAGAGCTGCATTTCATATCAGCTTTTCAACAGCAACATCTTCCCTCATAAGTATTCAATTAAAACACAAAGGTGCTTAAAACATAATTTAGAAGTTTTCTCTCAAAAGTTAATACATCCAGTTTATAATGATTTTCATGAAATAAAAAAAAAAAACGTGCAGTACAAATGTATTCGTTTTTTGAAACGGTGGTAGTTCCATATTGTTAGTCTCTGAGGTAAAAAAAAAATGACCCAATATTTGATAATTTTATATTTAGTTCACTTTGAGTAATTTAGGTAATTATGTTGAGTATATTAACTTTTGATTGAAAAGGATGGATATGTCGAGTTTTGGAAGAAAAGGAAAAACTTAAACATCTAGACATTTTCTGTTCTCTTATTTTTACTTCCATATTTCAATCAGCCAAGCTTAAATGAAGAACGGTGTGAAAGTTGTTTCATTCGCTTTTCCTCTTTATATTCTGTGAACGATTTTCCGACTATTTAGGGGTAGACTAAAAGAAAATGAATGTAAAAATCTTCTGACTTTTCATTCACTTTTTTTCTCATGTCTCGAAAATTGGCTGAATGGATTTTCGCTGTTTAAATGATTTTCAGACTACTACCATGTAGACTAAAAGAAAAACAAATATGGAAATTTTCCAACCTTCCAATCGCTTTACCTGTTTATAACTTGTGAACAGTTCAATGGATTTCCATGGTTCAATAGATTTTCTGACTATTTAGAGCTAGGCTGAAAGGAAAATATTTGTGAGAAATTAGAACATTGCTTTTAAAATTCCAGCCGATTTTTTAGGGAAATTAACTTACACGTTTGCTTGGTTTTGTCTTAGAATTCATTGTTTACTAGGTAAAGCCTTAGCTTATAACTCACAGATTTGGATGCCGAGTTTTGTATGGATAATAAGCCTTTAAACTGAATGGACATTGAGAACTATGAATATTTTATGGAAATCATATTTTTCTTTTTTTGTCTCAACCCTCATTCAATAAAGAAAAATAATTCTTTTTCATTAACATAATACATTTGAACGATTATTATTATTATTATTATCATGGCACTACAGTCCTGCTAGAACCTGGGCATCCTCCACCACAGTCAACCAATCTCCACAATCTTGTGCTTTCTCCCTCCATCTTTTGATACCCAGCCGCCTCAGATCCTCCTCCACATCATCCAGCCATCTGATCTGAGGGCGTCCTCTCCTTTGCTTGCCGTCTGGTTTTCTATAGAGCATCTTCTCTGATCGCGCATCCTCTCCACATATCCTATCCATCTTATTCGGGCTCTTTTTACCAATGCGACAATGTCGGGTTCACCAAACAGTTCCAGTAGCTCCTCATTCCTTCTTCTCCAAATCCTGTTCTCAGCAACTCCACCCCATATTTTTCTCAGTACCTTTCTCTCCCATGAGTTGAGCATACTTTCTGATTTTCTGGTCAAGTGAGAAATAGCATCTATTTCCTGCAGCTATCCTGGCCTGTATTTCGCTCTCTACTTTGTTGTCGCCTGTAACTAGGCTTCCCAGGAACTTGAACTGGTTTACTGACTTTAAGCTGTGATCTCTGAATGTTATTTTTCCATTCACTTCCTTTTTCCTTCTTGAACTTTTCATATACACTGTCTTATTTTCATATAACTCTAAGAACCAGTTTAGCAGCTGCCTCTTTGAATTCCTGAAATGTTTCTAATAATGCTGTCTGGGTTCTGGCGGTAGTGACAACATCATCGGCATATGCCAGATTTTGCGATAGGCGATTGTAGATGTTACCTTCTGGATTTGTCCTAATAGTACGAATAGCTATTTCCAGGGCTAGGTTAAAAAGAAGGGGAGCTAGAGGGTCACCCTGCCTTAAGCCATTATCCACCTCAAATTCCTCAGACAGCAAATTTCCAAGTTTGACTCGACAGGTAGTCTTCATTAGGGCCATTTTTGTCAGTCTGACTGGTTTCTTGGGTATGCCTAAATTTACCATGTCTTTCAAAAGTTCTTCCCTGTCCACACTATCATATGCTTGTTTGAAGTCCACAAAGAGAAGATGCATGTCTATGTTAAATTCATAGCACTTTTCCATTGCCTGCTTCAGGGATAATATCTGGTCAACTGTTGATCTTCCGGGCCTAAAGCCTCTCTGATATTCTCCTATAATACATTTAGTGAATTCTGTCAGTCTTTTATGAAGGAGAACTGCCAATATTTTATATGTTGTACTTAGTAGAGCAATGCCTCTATAATTCTCACATACTAGCTTGTCCTCTTTCTTGTGTATGGGACATATTGCTGCTCTCGTCCAATCTTCGGGAATTTCCTCCTTCATTCATACCTCCCAAAATAGGTCATAGATTTCTTCCCACAGATCACTCTCACCATATTTTAACATCTCTGGAGTGATCTCGTCCAGACCTGGCGATTTATGGTTCTTCATCGACAGAATTATGTCAATTATTTCTTCCTTCTCTGGAGTTGCTATTTCTTCTGCTCCTTCCTGCGCATTACTTAGGAATTCATTTAGGTCGGTAATTTCTTTGGATATTTTTCCAGTTGCTCTTGTGTTCAGCGATTCACTAAAATATTGGTTCCACCTTTGGAGAATGGTCGACTTTTCCCCAATGAGTTTTGAACGATAATAATTTAAGCTAAAAATAAATAGGCTCCCAAATGGAGAAAAGCTAATTCCCAACCAGTTTCTATACTCCTGATTTCATCAGAGGAGCACAAGAGCATATTTTGCATAGATATTCCAAGAATCAAAAGCATAAAAAAAATCAGGATTTTAACAAACTGACTCTCCTATAAAGGATACCTCCATAAGCAAGGAGGTCACCAAGGAAGAGCTAGTTAATTTGAAAACCCCAAAATTTGGGATTTGAGAACCTAATTTCAATTTTGAAAATTGTGGTAAAACATTTTACTCAAGCAATTACTAAAATTTAAAACCCACTACATTTTAAGTTAAGAAATTGGAATTTTATCGATAAAATGTTGTGTTTGAATAGAAAAAAAAAATTATTGTTGTCAAATGTCAACATTCGCAAGAGATAAGTGAAAAGTTCAAAAACAAAAGAGTTGTGGAAAATCACAATATTTCATAATATAATGGGGAAAAATTAAAATATTAAATATAGTTGAGAAATCCGGTCAAAATTGTTGGGAAATTTTAGATTTTGCCCGCTCCAATAAATTGTCGTAGCAAATTCTCTGCCTACGAGGCATGACCAAATGTCTAAATGTAAGCTAGTAGAAATTATTGGAGATGATCTCCAAGCATTTAAATTTAAGTTTAAAAGAAATTAAATTTATTTGCAAATCCTGCCAAGCAATATCCTTTTTCAGAAGTTGTATTATATTCTCTAAGAGGAAAAACAAAAGAAACTTGGAAATTTTTCGCATTCGTATTCTTTTTAGCCAGAAAATCGTTTGAACTGCCAAAATTCATTTAACTGTTCATGAGATATAAGAGCGTATAATGAAGGGTTGGAAATTGTATGTCTACCCGAAAAAAAAAATATTTATTTATATATTTAAACAAATATAGATGCCAACTGTGAAATTTAAAAAAATATGGTACTTGTATGTTTTACCGTCAGTTGACACCAGCGCTCAGGTGTCACTTTTCTTAACTAATCTCATACTGTTACCATAACCTTTCCTAAGTGTATTGTTATGAGTTATTGTATTGTTAAATTGATTGTTGATTGTTGATTTTGTTAAATTTCAATATTACTTGGAATTTGAAGAAGATTTTTCGCACGGTCACTGATGAAAAATCAGCTCTCCTTTTTTTTCAGGAGCGGAATGTCATTCCTAAGAAAATGTGTTGTGCAAACGGGCATAATATGAAACTTCAAGTGGGGACAGAAATTAGATGGAAATGCCATGCTAAAGGATGCAACAAGAGCCTGGGTGTTCGAGTGAATACGTGGTTAAGGAAAAGTACTTTACCTTTGGAGACTATAGTGCATTTCATATATTTCTGGTCGGCGGAACTGACTTCCATAAAGTTCTGTGACGAACAGCTCAACATGTCTCAGTGTACAGTAATTGATTATTCCAATTATATGAGAGAAGTGTGCGTTTTTAAATTAGAGAGAAGTTCATCAACCATTGGAGGCCCAGGGATGTTTGTAGAAATTGACGAAAGTCTATATACTAGAAGAAAAAACAACACAGGACGGATATTGCCTCAGCAGTGGATATTTGGAAGAATATGTAGAGATACAAACCAGTGTTTCATAGTTAAAGTTCCTGATAGGTCTGCAAAAACATTATTAGCATTGATTATTAAACACATTCTACCGGGTTCAATAATCGTATCCGACTCGTGGAAAGCATATAAAAACCTGGAGAATGAAGGCTATGCCCATTTAATAGTTAATCACAAATTGAACTTCGTTGATCCCACAACTCTGGCTAACACCCAAAGAATAGAAAGGTTATGGGGATCAGTGAAATGGGGAAATAAGAGAAGAAGAGGCACTAATAGACAATATCTAGACCCTTACTTGGCGGAGTTCATGTGGAGAACAAAGTTAGAGGGACGACACTCTTTTGATGCTATATTGGAAGATATTGCTCTTTTTAATGAGCATTGTTTATAATAAATCTTTTATTTTTTCTTCACACGATTCTGTTTTATTTCATTTCCTAAAAATCTGTTTTATCATAATGAAAGGCAATGCCTATTTGAAATTCATTTATCATAATGAAAGGCAATGCCTATTTGAAATTCATTTATCATAATGAAAAGCAATGCCTATTTGAAATTCATTATAGGCATCATAACCTGACATGGTGGAAATAGTTGAGGTAAGTGACACCTGAGCGCTGATGTCAACGGACGGCAAAACATACAAGTACCAAAAATATAGTGGCCTCCTATCTTAATGCCTAATTTAAATACGGCTCTAATGGTGAAAAGGTTCCCCACCTATGGTGTCAATACAAACCTGAATAGATTAAGATTAAAAACTATAAAAACTCAGGCCATTATCATAGGTTCCAATTCCCTCCTTGGATCCAATGCCACCTTCCCTACTTTAATCCTAAATGATCACCTCATCACCTTCAGCTCCTCAATTAAAAACTTAGGTATTATTATCGACCAAACCCTTACCTGGAAACCCCATATCACCCAAATTTCCCGATGGTCCATAAGTACCATTAAGTTATTCCTTCGTTCATGACATCTTCCGGAACCTTCCCGTAAACTCCTCATATCCTACCTTATCTTCCCCCACTTTGACTATGGCTGTTTGGTCTACGGTGGCCTTTTTTTTTGGCCTCTTTTTCGTTTAACTAAACAAATAACTTTTCAGGAATGCTTGGTGGTAATGAGAGTTGAAATGTTAGATTCGACAAAAAAGTTGATCATTGAGTGAAAACATTTTTTTTGTTTTTGTCATTAAGTTGGAAAGTGAAATGAACATAATAGATAAAAAAATAAAAAAAAAATCCGTGAGCAGTAGAACTCCGTCACTAAAGTCGTATTTTCCCACAAAAGACAGTCCCCTAACATACCAAAAAATCCGTGAGCAGTAGAACTCCGTCACCAAAGTCGTATTTTCCCGCATAAGCCCCCTAACATACCGAAATGACAATTTACCGAAAATGACACATTTTTTTCGTAAAAAAACGACTGATAAGGCTTTGAAACAGTTGAAATAGCCATATCTTTGCTAATAGCCGTTCGATTTCGATGAAACTTCTTTAGGTAATTTAATTTCTTTTCGAATGCAACAGGTTTTGAGTTCCCTAACTCAACTTGGAGGGGCTTTAAAGGTGCGCAAATGTTTTAAAAAATCGGAAAACCCAGGGGGGTGGGGGGACCAAGTCGAGACCCCCAAAGGATACTTCCCCGACACCAACTCAATTCACATACAAATTTTCAGCCCTATAAAGTAATATGGTGGAGCTGTAGTGATGCGCAAAACTTAAAAAATGCCGAAATTTCAGGTAAACATACTGAAATTTTTGACTGGAATTTACTCATTCTTTAATGGTATCGTTCTGCCTTGAAGAAAGCCCTACTTACCGAATTTCAGCTCATTTGACCCATAGGGGGCCGCTGGGGGTGCTCAAATGTAGCGGGAAAAAAATATATATATAAATATATATCAGACATCTCCAAATTTTTCATAATCGTGCTCTAGGGGTTATGAAACGGATAGAAATCGCAGTCCCGCCGTTCACCGCCCACCTTCGACCCACTGCAATAGTCTATTTTTTTCGGGGAAAAAACGACTAAAACAAAAAAACTTGATACTCATTTCTACTAGGGACACAATATTGATTCTTTTATGAAAATCACCCATAAGTTCGGCAATAAGTGATATATTTTATATTTTAATTGATTTTGATTTTTAATTTATTTAAAAAATATTCCAATTTTAAATATAAGTGCACAAATGCATTATCTGTAACCAACACCTGAAATTTTTTTAATATATTTTTATGCGAGTTTTGTCTTATCACTCGAGAGCAGCTGAGTGCTATCGAATGGCACTGCCATCTTTCGGTTCGAGATAGAATGACAAATCAAACATTTCTAAATCATTACGCTAACTCTAAGGATTTTAAGAGAACTGCAAAGGAAAATATAGGCAAACAACTTATTTTTGGATATGTGAAGTTTTGAAAGAAAAGGGTATTAAGTATCCAGGGGAGGGCTGTGGATATATATACATATATATATATATATATATATATATATATATATATATATATATATATATATATGTATATCCACAGCCCTCAAATGCATGATAGTGCAAAGCTGATGGTTTCAACACAAATTTCGATAGATGGATGAGGGCTCATGACATCGTCGATCCACCATCCTGACAGAAGCCAGGACACCCGTTTCTCGTCAGTTGCCTACCCATCTTAAGTCTGAGTTAGGCTTAACAGGGCCCACCTGGAAATAATAAGTTAAATCCTTTGAGAAGGTGAGAGCGGAGTTGAGAAGGATAGGCCACATGACCACTTTTGGTCATAACATCGCATAACTTCCTCTTGGACCCCATATTTCTATTTCATTAAAGTTAAAGTTGTGATTATTAATCATACTATGTCGCGCTAATGCAGTGACCTAACATTTTTCGGGGTTTTAATATTGTTTTTATACTGATTGATCATAGTTTTTAATTTTTTTGAGGTTCACCTATATAAAATTTATATAGGATATATATATATATATATATATATATATATATATATATATATATATATATATATATATATATATATATAAAATTACCGCCTATAAACCTTAAAGAAATGGGTTCAAATCCTGTGATCTTTGAGGACTTTTTCCAGAGATTTAGAAGCATGGTCTGTTCAGCCCCATATGAATTGCTGAGTAGCTATTTAAATAGACCAGTAGATCAGCATAGAAAACTTTAATTAAGGTTGCCCAAAATCATGTATGGTTATCCATATTATGTCCCTAAAGCCAATCACTTCCATGTTGATTTCCAATTTAGTAGGCCTTATCTTTTTCAAGAAATGTGCTCCTTTTTTAAAATTAGTATTTTTAAAATGGATCTAACTTTTATGATTATGTATTTATGCTATTATTTGTTTATTATATATATTCATATTTTTTTTTCCAGAATCTTCTTTTCAATCCAGCAAAACCATTTCCTAGAGGTCAGAATTTTGTGTACCATGATATAGACTTAATGGTAGACTGTTTTGTATCTTGTTTTCGTCTTAAACCTCAAAATAATGAAGCTTTAAAAGTTTGCTTGAATCCCAATGTTCAGTATATCTATCATTATATTTTGGTGACTTCTTTATATCGGTAAGCATGATTTAATGATATAAAATCACTATATTTTTATTAAAATTTCAATGAATTATTTTTTAAGACTATTTTTCCAAGTTATTATTGTATAAATAGTAAATAAATACTCATGTTTCTGGTATTGTTAGTTGTATGACTGAATGAATGATTGAAAAATAAATTTTATTCTGTGACTAGTCCCCTTAGAATAACAAAGAATATACAGTATCAGTAGCATTTCTCTGGCTTGTAATGATTCTTATAAAATAATTAATTTACATGATTATAAAATAAAATACAAGAATATGAATGATAGCAAAACATAACATAATCACACATCTTGTATACCAATTTGGCCTAATAAATAGTAAAATAATAACAAATAAAATAAACATAACAACTTTATTTCTTACATATGTACAGAGGATTGATAGTTATGGAGGTGGAGAAATAATTAAGGTTTGAATGATGTTAAGATAAGGTTTTACGAATGTAGATAGGTAAGAAATTCCAGAACAAGGTAGCACAAATGTTAAAGGTTTTTTTGGAGGAGGCAGATCTATATAAGATCTGGGATCTCGTGTTTAAAGAGTGTACTGAGGAGCATGGGGTAAATAGATTAAGAATGTAGAGAGGCTTTTTGGATCTAAAGGATCGGAAAAGATAGACACCAAAGAGGTATTGCTGTCGGAAAACAGCACTTCAACTCGTCATACTAACTAGTGTGACATGGGAACACCTGGGTATCCCGAAGATGAATCTAATGAAGCAATTCATTAGTTTCTTCATTCTCATCTCATGTCTACTAGACAGTCCATCATACACAAGGCAGCCTTAATCAAAGTGGGAGAAAATGAGGGAGGAAACTAAAGGCTGAAGAGTTTTAGGGGTATAGAATCATGAAATCTTAGGAACTGTTTAAGGATAGCAATGAACTTTTGGGTGATTTCGGAAATATGGTTATTCCATAACAGATGTTGATCAAAAATTACTCTAAGTGGTATGGAAGTGAATAGGTCGGCAATTGAGGTAGAGTAATGGATAGTAAGGAAGAGAATTAAAAAGGTGCTTGGAACGATGAGATTTTTTTTCTACATTCGGCTTCAAATCATTACTTATTGCCCATGTATTGATACTGTCTATATCTTCTTGTAGCTTCCGGATCTCCTCAAGCATCTCGGTAAGATGAAAGGATTGGTAAATTTGGAGGTCTTTTGCATATAAGAGGTATTGTGAGTGGTGAATGAAATCAGGGAGATTGTTAATATGAACAGAGAAGAGGCTTGGCGAGAGTGAAGAATCCTGAGGAACACGATGTGCTAGTAGAAGGGAGGAGGAAGGAGGTTTATTAGGGAGTGAAAAGATAAAAAGGAAAAAAAAAACTTTAAATTCTATTTGATATGGAAAGGTTTTGGAGTTTGGAAAGCAGAATATTATGATTTTTTGATTATGCTTTTGAAAAATCAAAGAGAACAAGAATGGTGATTTTCTGTTGGTCTATGAAGAATTGAAGGTCTTGTTGGATGATTTTCAACAAGTAGATAGCTTGTGATTGGGAAATATGAAAAATTGTGCAAGGTAGATTGGGTGATGTTATGCAGGAGCTTGAAAGATGAGTAATAATCTAGATTTTGAATTCGTCTGAAACGTCTCCTGGCAGCATCTCTTCTCCTCATGAACTCTTTGATTTCTGAATTAATTGAGAGGGCCACAGGACGTCTGAAAGTAGAGATCTTGAGGGGTGTGTGTTGATTTTAGAAAATGGAGAGATTTGAGGAAAGGCATTTCATCAATGGAGGAAGAGGAATAGATAGGTTCTATCTAGAAGGTTCTATAGATAGGTATAAGGTTCTGTCTGGAGGGTTCTATAGATAGGTATAAGGTTCTGTCTAGAGGGTTCTATAAATAGGTATACTGTTACATAGAGAAGGGAAAATGAATCAAAGGAAATTTCCACAAATGGTTATTCTAAATGAGGAGTATCGGGTGAGGGGATATGAAAAGGATTTTTGCCCTCAGCCTATCATGAACGAAAAGTCCAACACCCCCACCAGTTTGGTCCTGATCTTGACAAATGAAGGTATAATTGGGGATGAATACAGCATATATGTAAAATAGAGTAGGATTTTTTCAAATGCAGACATCGATGTCTGTTCCATTGTCAGCTGATTAAGATAATGTTTTGATTAGTATTAAACACAGTTCACACAGTTATTATTTGATTAACTTTTTGAGTCATCCAATTGTAGGAAAAATTAAAATGCATCTTAATATAAAAAATATTCATTTTATTTATATGTTCTTCTCCATCTTCTAATACCCTTAGCTTTGAGATTAGCATCCTCCTTTCAGGGTAGTCTCTTCTTTTTTTTATTCTCCCTTCCCTACTTATATGAAACTACAACTTAAATCCATTAACTGTTATTTTTAAAATCATGAATTTTTCAGGGAAAACTATTATTGATGTCATAATTCATAACTAACTTTTAACTGCATTTGCTGTTGTCTTACAATTTACTGCAACTTTATCTAATCAGAATAATTTATTAGTTGTAATTCATTGAGGTGCCATTTTTAACCTTTTATAGCCAGATAATATTAGCTAAAGGCATATTCAAATGTTTTTTAGTAAAACTTTTATTTGAAATGATTTTATTGTCACTTTGATATTCCTAATAATGATTTAATTCTGTATTAGTTTTATCATATAAATCATTGCCATCTAAAGAGTGGAATGCCAAAATGTTCCTGTATTATTCATCACATATTGACTAATAATTGGTGATATATCTTTGAATTCTAGTTTTACTTACTTTTAGAATCATTTTATTTAAAAAAATTTATTTAAAAAAAAAAGTTCACATTATTCCTAGAATATTTTAAATTATATCTTTACTCTTATATGTTGGCATTTTTATATTTTGGAAATAATATAGAATGATGTTATACTTTTTTGTCTTTACTTTTTCAAGTTTTATATTAATATTAACTTTGCCTACAGACTTCGTTCGTATGTATGCCATGTTGAAAATTATTTATCATGTTTAAATTTCATAACTTTCATCACTGGTCATATTTTTATTTTTGTTTGCTTTATGATCAATTAGTTTTAAACATTATGAAGGAAACTGTAGCAATTAATGTTTTCTTTATTTCAGATGTTAATTATTTATATGAAAGCTTTATATATTTGAATAGAAAATTGACAAACTAATCTATTTATATGCAATAGATTTTTATTTAGATAGATTTTAAATTTGTATTTAGCTTATTTTTTTCTTTTTACAGTATAATAACACAACCAAGATTGCATTGGTGGCCACAGATAGATATTATTTACTGTAAGTCATCAGAACTTAGGTCAATGTTTACTGATACATTGAATAAAGTTGCACAGGGATTTATTTCGCATACTCCTCTTCGAATGATACAGGTAAACATTAAAACTAACATCTTATAAATCTCGTCCCCTAACCTAACTTGCAAAAGATATTTTGTATAATTTAATTTTGTAAAAGGTATTTTGCATAATTTAATTTATTTATTTTTTGTTTAGTTCTTCACTTGATATATTACATAATTTCTAGATATTTTAAGTATTTTCCTTTAAGATTGCTTAGTAATAAAAATATTTGACCTTTGAGAATTATTCTATAAAATCATTTTCCTGTACTTTGGTTATAGAGTATCACAATTTTCACCAATCTTTTCTTGTTCTTAAAATAAAACTGTCTGCTTTATAGTCGCGTTTCATTCAGTTTATTTGGGTTTAAAATGCTAATATAAAAGTATTGTTACTTCGCATGATCTCCCATTTTCTTACAGTTGCTAAATTTATAAATTTAAACCATGCAGCAGCTTTAACTTGTCTTTAACATCTTCTACTTTAATAATTTTGTATTAAAATTACTTTTAATTTATATCCGTATTTCAACACTGTTTTAGTCTCTTACCTTGAAGAGTAAGGAGTCAGTACCGAAATTTAAGGAGCGTAATGAAGAAATTCCAGGTTATAGAGCTCTTCTACTTTGGATGGTCAGACTTATTCATGCTGATCCTATGCTAATGCTAAATGTAATTATTTAACTTTGTAAATTTTTTTTTTATTATGATATATTTTTGTATAAATAATACAATATTTTTTCTCTTATTAAAATAGCTAATGTTGTTATAGCTGCCAATACACTACCATCCCCCAAACTCACCATCTTGGCAGCTACCAATTTTTGTTTCAATTAAATCATTAGTATTTTTTTTTTTGTGCTGAAAGTTTTATTCTTCTACCCATCCTCTTCCTATCTCTTTAATCTGTTAAGTAATAGCATTAGTCTTTTTTATTTTAAATAAAACTACCAAGAGTATTATATTCTGTCCGTTTGTGGAATCAGTATGTTGTGTAGGTAAACAAGAGGACATGTTTCTAGTCTGAGAGTAAATGTGATATGTTGGGACTTTTGATGATTTATTCGAGTCTTCCAAAGTTTGTCTGTCATGTATTTTATGCAAGTGATATAAGTTAAGTGATGCCTGTGTAGAATTTTAATTGCCTGTCTTAGGTTAGTTAACATCAACAGATCAATTCCTACATTTTGGAAACTCAGACCAAAATGAAGTTAAATTTTTGAAAATGAGAACAACCAATTTTCACTGATAAGTGGAAACAACAATAGGTCTATTGTTCTCACAGATCAAAGAGAGCAAACCATGAGCAATGTGTACGCTGTGAAGAATGGATTGTGATTCACTTAAATATTTAAATTCAGATTTTATTGAAAATTAAATGACTATTAAAATTGAAAATGAAATAATTAATGCTGAATAATTATTGGTTGATCGCATGGGTTATTATGAAGGATAAAATGGCAACAGTCAAGAAATTAAACTTATATAGCATAAACTATATCATAGGTGGGGAACCTTTTTGCCATTGGAGGGCGTATTTAAATCAGGCAGTAAGAAAAGAGACCTCATTTTAATCATGCAGTAAGAAAGGAGGCCTCATTTAAATCAGGCAGTAAGAAAGAAGGCCTCATATAAATCAGGCAGTAAGAAAGGAGGCCGCAATAATTTTGTATATAACACTGCTGATATTTTTATTTGTTTAAACACACACACATTTATAAGTATTTTTATGTATATATAACAATTTTTTTTTCAGTTGGCTCTACAATTTTGTAATTTTCCAACTTTTCATTTGCATTTCCTCTTATATCTCGTGAACGGATGAATGGATTTTCTCAGTTCAAACGTTTTTCTGGCTATTTACAGGTAAGATACAAGCAAAATGAGTTTGAAGATTTTCTGATTTTCATTCGCTTTTCCTCCCATATCTCATGAACAGTAAAATGGATTTCTGTGGTTCAATTGATTTTCCGACTATTTAGAGGTAGGCTGAAAGGAAAACGAGTTTAAAAATTTTCTGACTTTTCTTTCACTTTTCCTTTTATATCTTTCTCACACTTTCTCTCTTATGTTTTGTGAGCAGGTGAATAGATTTTCACGGTTCAAACTATTTCCTAACTTTTTAGAGGTAAGAAAATTCGGAAAATTTTCACACTCATTTTTCTTTTGGCCTGCCTGTATATAGTTGGAAAATCGTTTGAACCAGGAAAATCCATTCACCCGTTCTTGAAATAAAACAGGAAAAGCTAATAAAAAGTCGGAAAATTTCACTCTCATTTCACTTTTAGGCTACCTTTAAATAGTTGGAAAATCGTTTGTTTCATGCAAATCCATTCACCCATTCATAAGATATTAGAGGAAAAGCGAAAGAATAGTCAGAAAATTTTCACTTTTAGGCTACCTCTAAATCGTTGAAAAATCATTTGAATTGCGAGAAACCATTCATCCATTTACGAGATATAAGAGGAAAAGCGTGCGAATAGTTGAAAAATTTTCACTCTCGTTTTCCTTTCAGCATATGTCTAAATAGTGTGAAAATTATTTGAACCATGAAACTCCATTTACCTGTTCACTAATTATAACAGGAAAAGTGATTGGAAAGTCGGAAAATTTTCACACTTTTTTCCTTTTAGTCTACCTCTAAATAGTCAGAAAATCATTTGAATCACGAAAATCCATTCATCCATTCATGAGATACAAGAGAAAAAGCGAACGAAAAGTTGGAAAATTTGTTCACACCCATTTTCCTTTTAGCCTACCTATAAATGGTCGGAAAATCATTTCAACCGCAAATTCATTCACTCCATTCACCGGTTCACTAGATATAAGAGAGTTTCGGCCAAATTGGCTGCAGGTGCACCTATGAAACTATATGTCTGGGTGGCAGTCAAGAAATGAAACCCAAATAGTTTCTATAAATTATATATTATATAATAAACATTTTATTATATAATATGTAATTTATGCTATAGTATAAACTATAGCATAAATTCTATTCGAAATAATTAATAGTGAATTATTTATTACAAAATATTTCTTTGAATGAAATAATGACAGGAATAAATTACCATTGTTCTTTAATTCATTTTTTTTCCCACTGCTTTACTAGGCTTTTTTGCCAAATAAGAGTTTTCCCGGGGTGAAGGATTATGCCAATCGATTTCTGAGACCCAAAAATTTTTAGTCTTTAGGTTAAAACAAAATTCTTCTGCGAGATTTTGAGATCCATTTTGCAGAGGGTGGAATTTCTCCCTTTTTATTTTTTATTTTAACCATTAGTGGGCGCTTTTTCTTCTATTATTTCTAAATTTATTGATACCACTCACACTCTTATGTCATGCCAAATGACATCCATATTTAAGCCACTCACTATGAATTCATTAAGCACTTTATTGAAAGCCTGTATCAGGCTTAGTGTCTTTTTTTCTGCATTGTATTGCTGGAAGTGAGAAGGAGAAGGTGACTATGAAGAGAAACCAAGGCTAGGTTAGAATCTTTAGCTGTGGTGAAAGCAGCTAGGAGGGAAACCCTGAATTAAATTGACCCGGTCCTCCAGGTTGGGGATTGAATGTGGGGCTAACAATCCTACTAAGACTGATTGCAATAATTATAGGGGTATCACGCTATTGCCGTGCACCTACAAGGTCCTATCCAATATCATCTTTTGCAGATTTGTCCCTCATGCAGAAAGAATTCTTGGAAAATACCAAGCTGGCTTCAGGAAGGGGTGATCCACCACTGACCAGATCTTCTCTATTAGGACGATTCTTGAGAAGGCACATGAATATAAAATCACAACGCACCATTTATTTATTGACTTCAAATCGGCCTATGACAGTGTTGACCGACAAGAGTTGTATCAGGCTTTGTATGATCTCAATATTGACGATGAAGGAGACAAAATGTATAGTGCAGATTGGATCGGACATGTCTGAAGAATTTGATTCCAGTACAGGAGTTAGACAAGGAGATGCGCTAGCCTGCCTACTTTTTAATCTTGTTGAAGAGGGAATCTGGAATACAAACGACGAGCACAATTTTTAACAGATCCGTCCAGATATTCGGATATGCCGATGATTTTGATATTGTTGCCAGATCTCAGACTGCAATGAAGGAAGCATTTCTTCAACTAGAAAAGGCAGCTAAAAAGTTTGGACTTGTCAACGAAATAAAATTAAATATATGCAGGCTGGACCAGAGCATATTGAGATTGGAACATACAAGTTTGAGAGTGTGCAGTACTTTGTCTACTTGGGGTCGGAGATGAATTCGAATGGCGATGTATCTCAAGATATTGAACATCGGATCGCAGCAGCAAACAGGTGGTATTTTGGCCTCACCAAGCAATTTAAAAGTAGGTTTATTACCAATGAGACATAATTGAGGCTTCACAAAGCAAAGCACTTGTTCGCCTGGTCGTCGCGTATAGATCTGAAGCTTGGGCGTGGAATAAGGCTGATGAGGATAGGCTGCTGATTTTTGAAAGGACGATATTGAGAAGAATTTTTGGTCCCGAATTACGGGAAGGTAATGCCTTGAGAAGAAGAAAAAATTGTGAGATATACGCACTTTTCAAGAACGCAGACGTTGTTAGATGGATCAGTGTGAGGAGGCTCAGATGGACGGGACACCTCACCAGGATGGATGAGAACAAAATCCCCCAAAAATTAGCCATGGAAACCCTCTATCAAGCTAGAAGATTGGGACGACTCAAAACGAGATGGCTGGATAGCGTCTGTGCAGATTCCAGGAATATTCTTGGAATACCGGACTGGATGGCTTTTGCGCAGAATAGGGATGAATGGCGGACATTTTTGGAGACGACCCTGATTCAGCAATGAATTGTAACACCATATATGTATGCTGTTGATAAGTAGTTAGGTTAGGCTGATAAATCACTGCAGTGACACACACTGTCAACTATCTGGTCAAATCATTACAGGGTTAAATTTTGAGTATATTTTTGGCTGTGTATTTCAATTATGATGTATAATTTTAGAAATATTATAAAAATAGTTTTTTTTTTTTTAATTTAACATTTATTTTTCTATTTTTTAATTATGTGATTTACAGAATCAGGGTAAAGCTGGTCATGAAATACAAAGTTCTACTTTGGAACTTATCAATGGTCTTGTAAGCCTAGTTCATCAACCCAGTATGCCCGATATTGCCCATGAGGCTATGGAAGCTCTTCTTGTTCTTCATCAGCCTGAAAAGATTGAAGTTTGGAACCCTGAAGCACCTATCAATACATTTTGGGATGTGAGGTAATCTTACTCCTTGTGTCATTTTCTGTCATTGTTTATCTATCTTTTTGTTTTTATTGCAAAACCATTTGGATTTATGATGTGTAAATTTATTAGTTCACAGGTACTTTTTTCTATATCTCAAAAATTAATTCAGCACCAAATTGTGAATTATACTGATATATTAAAGTGGCTTAGAGAAATTTTGGTATGCAGGAATGAATTTTTGTCTCATCATAAGGACTATGCAAATGTTGGAAGCCATATTGCTATTTGTAAACAAGCTCATATCAAACTTGAGGTAATTTTTCATTCTTGTGTATGATAAGTATAATTTGAGTTACCTAATGCAAACATCCCATTTGTTATTAATCACTTGTCAATTGTTTTTTAATCATTGTGTTAATGCATTATTAAATTTAATTGTTTTGTTTTTTATGAACAAACATAACTTTCCTTAATATATCTTTATTATTTTTATAAGATTAACATTTTTTACCCAAAACATGTCAACAGTGAGACATCGATATAAATCACAACAGACAATCCCTAATGTAATAATGTTTTATACAATTTTAATATTTGACATAATAGATAAAATAATTTACATATGGAAAAACAGACCTTAGGAAATTACTGCCAACTATTTTATATTAGAAAAAACCCAGCAAAATTAAGAAAGAAAGAAAGATAACCCAGAGGATGAAAAAATATTTCGAAACGTTAGTTTGTTTTGGGTAAAAACTGTTAATGTTATACAAATAATGAGGATATATTAAGGGAAATTGTGTTTGTACACAAAAAAACAATTTAATTTAGTAATGTAAACTTCAAAAAGTAGTAAAAATTATATGATACGTGTTAATGCAGTTTTATGCAGCAATGATTGATTATATATTATTGTTAATGTTGTCATGTTCAATTTTAAAAGTATAGCTCTATGAGCAGTCGTTTGCAAATATTTTTTATCTCCCCTCCCCCAACATGTTGTTATTAATATTTTAATTTTTACCAATTGAACCAATTTTTGATATGATACAATATTATTATAAAGTAATAGCTGATGTTTTATGATTGAAGGGATGTTTTTAGAAATAACAATTATATATTTTACTATAAGTAAGTATGGTATGACTGTGGATTGTATATCCTGTCTTGGTAAATTTATCAGTAGTAACAATCGTGAATTAATAATATTTTAGAAGAAGCTTGAAAAAGAGTTATCTTGATCTACTCAGATTTAAAAACTTCAGTATTATTAATTTTTTTAGTCCGTGTTCTTTATGTATTTATGGAGCATTGATATTGAAACTGTTCTTATAGCAATGAGTTGCCTTTTTTTTCTTTTTTTTTTTAATAAGTTGGAAAAGAGTTATCTCTATCTACCAGATTTAAAAATGTTGTATTATTATTTTTTTTAGGTGGTGTTCTTTATGTATTTATGGAGTATTGATATTGAAGCTGTTCTTATTGCTATGAGCTGCTTTTGTCTTTTATGTGAAGAAGCAGACATAAGATGTACTACTGAAGAAGTCACTGTTACAACTTTATTGCCTAATTATCATTTGTATCAAGACTTAGCTCAAGCATCTACAGTACTTACTACAGGTAGTGGTCATTTTCTTGAATTATTTTAAATTATTATTTAATTGGTTTTGTATTTTTTAGAATATGATAATTAAGCTAATCATTTACTTCATAATTTAATATCTAGCAATATATGTAGCCCTTAACACACTCGGTGCGGAAGGTCCTCAGGTGAGGCTCGTCAGTTTTTCCCCAGGGATGTGTGGTCCTCAGGTGAGGCCCACCCTCCTTCGTCTCCCATTCAGTTTTATCCCATTGTCCTGGTGGGGATTGTTTTTCAATTCCAGGTATAGACAGATAGAGGCCGTGGTAGCCGAGAATGTTAAGGCATCACCTTAGCAATCTCAAGACTGATACAGCACCGGTTCGAATCCGGCCTGGACGGTTTGAAAACGACCCTACATTATGAATCTCGACCTTCCCACTCTGGTAACTTGTAGGATAACCCGTCCTGTTTGTCTTGATAGGAAAGGACGTTAAACCCCAATAAAAAAAAAATAGCGATGGATGGCTTCAGTAGACTTCTAGCTTCCAAGCAGTGTACTTGGTTCTTAAATCGACCAATGCATTCTTTTCTTATTAATTTTTGAATTTCATATTTACTTTTTGAAAAATATGCTTCCCTCTACGGGTATTCTCACAAAATCGTGTGCAGACCGAGTGTTAAGCTGGTTAATTTACTGATTTATATATTTGTTTTTTGAATTATGATTTACATTAATGAAAACAATTTATCATTCTGAACTTTAGATCAGTGTTGAGATATTTTAATTTCCTTCTTTATTTTTTAGGTATGTTAACTTATCAAAAACTACCAATTGTTTTATTTATTTTTTATTAAATATTTTTGGCACATCTACTTGCTGATAAAATTATTAAATGAATTATTGTTGGAAGTTTTTAAGAAATAACTGATTTTATCATATTGCAGCATGTTTGATGTTCCATCTGGTTTTGAACCTAAAATGCAAAGATTATGAGTGCAGACATTTTTTTAGTCTAGGGAGCCAGAAAACCTAGATCGGCCCTGATCATAATTGAAGGGTTTGCTGCAAAAAGGAGGTAGCTCCGATTTTTCAAATTTTAGGAAAACTATTGAAACATCTGTTTATTCAAATTTCTAAGTTATGTGAAAAAATGTTTTTGATAATTCTTAATTAATTGTTCAAACACATTATGTAATTGTTAAAACATTTTTTTCACATAACTTAGAAATTTGAAATACACAGATGTTTCAATAGTTTTCCTAAAATTTGAAAAATCGGAGCTACCTCCTTTTTGCAGCAAACCCTTCAATTGTATTTATTATTTAGTCCTCTCCTTTGAATATTTTTTCTATTGACATGTTACCTGTCTATTAACCCATATATACCCTCTAATTTTTTTGCAAAAACATGTAGGTGGTTTCTTTAGTGTCCATATAGTATTGAAAAAATATTGGATTTTAACAATATTGTTTGCTTTTGTTGTTATGACCTGGTACAAAATGGTACCAGCGGGCATTTGTGTGGTCATGAAAATTATTTCAGCTTTCATTCTGGATAATTAATTGCCTTTGCAGATATTTTAAAAGAATTTAATTATTTTCTTTTTTTCATCAGGTGACTAAACAATACCACATTTTTTTTGACATTTAAAAAAAAAAAATTAAACCCTAGAAATTAATATGTGATAGCTAATCACTAGTGTAATGAAAATTTACCAAAAACTTTTTTTGGTGGCGAAGCTACTAAACATTTTTACACTTCACCACAGTATGAAAATAAAAAAATGCACAGCTAGTTCTTTTGTTTTGGTGATGTTAACAAATGTCCTACGTCGTCGTATTTTATTCGGCATTATGTCCAACTAAATATGTTCATAACCCTTGGAGTTGCATTTTATTTTTCATTTAATCTCTTGCCACACTTCTTTTAAATACTTTGAGATCTAATGGCTATTTGCCTGTTGCTCTTACTGATTTTCGGTATAAGATTTATGCAACTTGTAAAGTTAATCGATTGCCCCAAAGATATATTAGCCACCACCATTTTTTAGATCTTCTAGATGTTCATTAAGTGAATACATTTTGATCCAAGCCATCAGTTCCTCTCATATTTTTATTCTAGGAGCTAATCAGTTTGCGTTGACTATAGAATTTTATTTTTTTCTGAGCCTGAATATCTAGTAGCAATATTTAAGATAGGGACTATATTTATAAGAGGTGCCGGCTGCTAAATAATTTTATGACAACAAGGAACCAACGGGGTTGTCATTCCATCGGCAATGCAAAATGTTACTATGCTTTTCATAGAATACACCGTGAAATCCTTCGTGCTTTAGTTTCTTGAAAGAACTTAATAGTAGTAGATAAATTAAAAGTAATCATTGTATAATAATTATAATATAGTTAATAGTAGATACACCCATTAGATTACCATGTCCAATTTGACGGTTTCTGGTAAATTCCAAATTTATTCATTCATGAATTTGGAATTTACCGGAAACCCACCCACACTGATGTCGTTATAAACTATGAAGCTAGGAGACCGATAGCACATAAACTCACAGCCTTTAATAGCATGATTTACCATCTTTTGAAGGTACCATTAAATGAAAAGAACTATAATTAAGAAATTGAAATAATATATTCCATAGCAAAAAATAACGGGTACAATAAAACCACTATCAATCATATTTAAAAAAAAACAAATACATAAAAAGACAATTAATGATATCTATTCAACAACCCCCAAAGATAGGCCCATCCCGAAATATTATGCTTTGATTCCATATTACTGCCCTATGTCCACCAAAGTCGGAAATTAATTGAAAAAACTAGGATTAAACCCTGCATTTAAAGTTGAAAAAACCCTATCCTCACATTTCTCTTCTAAAGACAAAATAGATCCTTTTCAAAAAAAGCGGAGAATAAGAACTAAATTGTAATGATTGTGCAGCCAATTACATGGGAAAAACTGGAAGATCACTAAATCAGAGATTAAAGAAACATGTACGTGCATATAATAATAAGACAGAGAATTCCAACTTTGCAATTAATAGTCCAATCTAAAATTGATTCCCATCTATAACAGAAAAACCAATTACTCACCAGCATTATTGTAAAGGCCCCCACCCTTAAACCGTTTACCTATAAACATCCCAACCTTTCCTTTCTTTCATTGTTAGTTCAGTGCGAGAAGAAACCAGTACAAACTTTTCTGTTTCATATAATCCATTATCCTTGGTGAGTACCAACATGTATTTGATTTCTTGTCTTAATTAAATTCATAATTCATAAATGTTTTATAATACTGATTTATATTACATCCAATTTAATATGTATAATATGATATAATATGTATGTATAATATGAATAATACCAAACTATATTTTGAATTGCTTATTTTTGAATTTTTGTGTGTTTTTAGAACTGAAGATGAATGTATAACATTCGAAACTAGTTTTCAATAAAACAAAATTATAGAAGTGGCAAATAATTTATCAATCCTTAATTTAACCTAGTGTTTTTCATTTCAATAGCTTATGTGCCTTCTTCATTACTTTCTGTGTGGAAATTTAAATCTTTATGGTATTTCATTATGAATACTCTCATGGTTAAAATTAAGTGTATTTTATCTGAATCCTTGACATATACCTACTTCAATGCTTAGCTTTTCATTACTTTAACCCATGATAACTCACTATAATAAGTGAGGCACGAGAACTCTTGTTGAGGTTTTTACTTTTTGCAACCATATATCAATTTCTATAAAATTATTAAAATAGTTTTTAAGGATAAAGGAATAACTAAAAAAAAAAATGAAGTATACAAAAATGTTATATTAAATTAAAATGCTTCAATATAGAATGAAAAGTACAATTAAAACAAACACAGCGCTTAAAATTTATTAATTTTTAATTATAATAAAATATTGTAGGAACGTAAGTTACTTATGCATTGAGTGGTCAACCATATCTTCTATTGTTGTCAGTTATAACCTGACACAATAATGTGATAACGTATCTTTTTTGTATTTATGAGAATTTATGTGGCAGCATTAAAAAATCAATAGTAGCAAATAACAACTTTTCCATCAGCTGTAAAAACTGTTTCATCTTTGGTATTGTAAAGGTCGATCCAAGATTTCAATTTTGAAGAAAACGATGCACTTACTTTTGACATTTAAAATACTAATAAATAGGTATTCTTCTCCTTCTGTGGCTCTACAGCCCTTGTAGGTCCTTGACCTCCTCAACAATGCCTCTCCAATTTTCCCTATCAGCAGCTCGATTTCTTCATTGTCCAATTCCCATCCTCTGCAGATCATCCTCTACTTAAACTATCTCCTTGTTTGACCCCCCTTGTTATGTTAAACTGACCAGACTCTTACCCATTCAGCCGAACAACTCCTATCAGATGTTAGTAAATGGATTTAATGGCATCCACTAAGTTCCTTGGGGCGTTCTTATCTCTAAGAGCCTTCCATATTTCATATCTGGGAACCGTGTCAAATGCAGCTTTAAGTTCAAGGAAAGCAAGGTATATATTTTTATCCCAGTCCCAAGATTTCTGGAGAACAATTCTGAGTGATAATAATTGTTCCTCTGTTTGCCACCCTGGTCTAAACCCGGCTTGCTCTTCCCCAATAAGGTGTTCAACTAGGGACCTTAATCTACCTTCCAAGACAGTCGAATATAGTTTGTAAACTACTGATGAGAGGCATATAGGCTGATAGTTGGAGCATCCGGCTTGGGACTCTTTCTTGTGAATGGGTATAACATTGTATTCCCAATCTGGTGGGATCCTCTTCTCGTCCTAGGCTTTTTGACAGAGGACTTGTAGAGCCTTCACTATCTAGGGGCTACCATACTTTACAAACTCTGCCATTATATTATCTCGTCCTGGCGCTTTCCCATTCTTCATTCTCGAGATAGCTCTTTCTATTTCCTCTTCTTCTATCACCTCGTCAAACTCAGCCTCATTCCATTGTCCATCTGGGTCCATTGGATACATATCGTCCCCACCGCATTGCTTATTGTAATGCTTACTCCAGACTTCCACAATGGCTTTATCCTCCGTGATCACCTTCCCATGCTTATTCTTCACATTTCTCATACATTTGCTTTTGCGTCCTCTTAGAGCTTTAATTTTCCTCAGGAATTGCTTGATGCTCTCCGCATGATCCTGGTCCAGTTTCTCTTCGAATTCTTTCCATGATTTTTGTTTTGCTCTTCTCACAGATTCCTTTGTCCTGTTTTGTGCCACCACATATATCCGCCATTTATCTGGTGATTTGTCTTGCCAGTAGTCCTTCCATACAGTTTTCTTTTCCTTGACCTGCGCTCTCAGCTCTTAACTCCATCATGAGGTTTGCTTGCCCTTCGTATGCACCCTCTTTATCCCACAAATTAGGGAAGCTGCCTGCATGATACCACCTTTTATAGAATTCCACAGCTCATCTAGACTTGCGTCTGCGTCTACTTCTTGGAGCCTTTTCCTCAATTCTTCTTCATATCCAGCTCTCTTTTGGGGGTCCTGCAGCTTCTTTACCTCTATCCATGCATATACTTTTGCCTTTACCTTGCGTTCTCTTAGCACCCGGGTATCTGCTACAGAAGCATGTGGTCGCTTCCTATCTCCGCATCTCTAATCACCTTCACATCTGTGAAATGCCTCCTGATGTTACGGCTATAGATAAAATAGTCTTTAACGCTATTGGCGTTTCTCTCAGTGGCTGAGAAAGTAATTTTATGAATCCGCTTGTGCGGGAAGAAGGAATTTCCTAAAAGTAGGTCATTCTCAATACAGAACTCAATTAGGTGCTGTCCACTTTCATTCCTAATGTGCTCTCTACCGTGTGGGCTCATCACTCCATATGCCTTCAAGTAGTCACTGCCTGTTCTCGCATTGAGATCTCCAGTTATCAAGATGTTTCTGTTACTGTTCCTTGCTTTAATGACAGCTCGCTCCAGGTCGCTTTAGAAATGCTCTTTTTCCAGGATATCATTTGTGGGGGCATACACTTGGATTAGAGCCCATTCTCCGATCTGCAGATTTATACTTGCCGTGATTATGCGAGGGCTTACTGGCTCCCATTATACCACCTTCTTGAATAGTTCATCTTTCATCTGATTATCCCAACACCTTTCACCGTTCCGCGTCTGGGAAGACTCCTGAATAGACTAGAGTGTGTCCTTTATCTATCTTAACCTCACCAGAGCCTTTCCACCTCACTCAACCCAAGAATATCCAGCCTGTATGTCATCATTTCATGGATAATTTCAACTTCTTTGCCAGTGAGTGATCTCACATTCCATGTGCCTAGTCATATATCCTTATCCATGCCAGGTCGTTTCCTTCTATTCTGTCCCATTCCGAGGCTATTTACTAAGTTCCCTTGAATCAATTATACTCCCAGGCGGGTGATTGGGCCCAGGCCGAGAGGCTCCATTACCTCGGGATAACAGGTTCTTAGCTGTCAGGTGCCAGGGTCTTTAGATAAGTTGCCTTCACAGCGGCTGAGAAGCCCCATCTGCCCCTCGCAGTTCATCAGCCTTTCTGATGGTCTCTAACTCCACCTGCTGATGTCCTGTCATGGACCCAACCGACTCCTACCATCTTCGGCTCCATGCCAGTACTGGTGCTACTGCTGTCCCACATCAGAGATGTTTATCGACCTCTCAGTCTAGATCCACCATGTTCTATCAATAGCAGGGCCACCTCGAGCAGGATGTGATTCTTCACCACGCACGGATGGTCTTGCAAAAGGAGAACCAATCTACAGGTCAACCCTGGAGAAGTTGGTACCTCCCTCAGCCCCTTGACCCCTGAGACAGACCAGCGTATAATAAGTACAAACAGAGCTTTCTTCTCTCTTTCAAGGTACTGAAATCCAAAAAAAATTCTAGAAATCTCAAATTAAGGGTGTACAATGCTGTGATAAATCCAGTTCTACTGTACAGATGCGAGATCTGGGTTATAACCGCCACCCTAGAAAGCAAAATCGAGAGATTTGAAAGGAAAGTCCTCTGCACGATAACCGGAGCGATATGGGATCAGAATCTAAACTCATGGAGGAGAAAGACTAATAAAGAATTACTTACAGAAATTGGGTCAGTCATATCGCATGAAGGAGGGCATGTAGCTCAAAGCAATCCATCAGGACACCTCTTCACAACAATAAATGCCACAATAGTTGACAAGAGACCACGTGGGAGGCCAAAAGCCAGAGGGAAAGATAGAATCAACAAAGATGTGACAGAGCAGGATGCTGCAAACTGGAAAGCAGTAGCCCAAGATAGGCAGAAGTGGAGAAGGCTGGCTGGTTCTGCTTGAACCAGATTGCCAAAGATCTAGAAGGTCTGTAGAGCCAATCGGAAAATAAAAAAAATATATATATATATGTATTGTTTATATATTAAATATATTTATACAATATACATTAATACATCATATATATATATATATATATATATATATATATATATATATATATATATATATAATATATATTAATTTATTAAATATAGTAATATATCAATGTATTTTGTTGCAATTAGTAATAAATTATATAAATCATTTGATTCTGCAAAATTAATTTGATAACTAGTAGAAATAAAATATTTTTTTGTGAACTCATTTGTTATCTTGTATTAAATAAATCCTTATATAAATCTAATTATTCATTGTATTTTTAACTTAAAAATAAACAATCCTATATTATTGACAATTAAAATCATCATCTAACATCATTGGCAATGCGAAACAGAGCAGTAGTTGTATGTTGTCTAAAATACGGCTAGCGCCCCGCGATGTTATAAGGATCTTAGCACCTGACAGAGGGTTAAGAACTTGGTCCTAGTACCCTATGTTCCTTTTTTCATTCTTTATTCAATTTGTTTTAATTTTTTTTTTTATAGATTTCCTTCTTAACCTTATTGATCTATAAGATGTATTTATTTCCCTTTTACCCCTATAATCTTATCTGCCACCTAAAAGCATGTCATTTGTATTTTAGGTGTTTGGAGTCATTTAGGTACTTTGGTGTGTGGAGTTTTAAGTCAGTATTGCTAGTATATAATTTTTGTAGATAATACTTTAACTATAAAATGTAGTATTATTAAATGTTGCTAATATTTTTTAATTGTAAATATTTGCTTTCCTAGCTTGCGGGGATTCTCGGTTATATTATAGAGACCATAATCATGGTATGTATGAGGAAATTTTGTTTGTTGATGTTTTCAATGTTATTGCACATGTTGAATGTTTTTCATTTAAGATCATGAATTATTTTCATTATCGACACCACTTAATGCCATGAAAATTTATCATGTATTTGTAAAATAACAAGGTTTCATTTTTATATTTTTAAATGTTCGTGTATAATGAAATGTTTGTATTTTGTAATTAGTGCTTTATTGAACTTTTGCTATTTATAAATCGTGATTTAAATAGCCAATAGCTTCACCTATTGCTTATTATAAATCCTGATTGAAATAGCCAATAGCTCCAACTATTTGCCATTATGATTATATAAATTTTAAATTTATTTTTATCATTTAGTTTCTATTATATAATAGAATTTCTTTTAGTTGTACTCACATTACTAATGTACACTAAGGTATTTCATTATTCTGATCAATGTTTGTAACCTGGTCAGATTATCATCAGATCAGTTTGTAACCTATCAGATTTTATAGATTTTCAAGTGAAGATAGATTGATGAATCTATATGATATGGTCATATATGTATATATAGATATATGTATATACAGGGTGACAGGCAGCTACTCCATGAGGCTGGGATCAGGGTGGCCAAGAGCAACAGGACTAGCCGACGACCACTTCATTGTGATGAAGACTCTCCGAAACCACTTCTAGACCTCAGAAGAGAGGTCTTACTGGTTGCGTGTTGCTCGGGGTGTGGATGTCAGTGTACATAAAGTAGGCAGCCAAATCACTGAAATGACCTGCACCCCAGGATGCCTGCCACAGGTCCTCCCCTTACCACAGTGCACAGAGTGGTTCGCCTCCGTTTTGCCTAATATCATTTCCACTGGATTGGACTTCTGTTCTGTTTTCAGACAAGTCCAGATTTAACCTCTATGGTCCAGATGCTTGAGCTAGAGTGCCGCCAAGAAGAGGGAAACAGAATGGAAGCCATATCAGCTGCAGTCCACTGCGCATGATTTTGGGCAAAACGGAGGTGAGCCTCTCTGTGTGCTGTGGTGAGGAGAGGATCTGTGACAGGCACCCTGGGGTGCAGATCATTTCAGCGATTTGTCTGTACACTGACATCCACTCCCCCCTCTCCTCCTCCCCCCGAGCAATATGCAACCAGCTAGATGTCTCTTTTGAGGTCTGGAAGAAGTTCTGGAGAGTCTGTATCACAATGAAGCGGTCGTTGGCTTGGCCTGTCGCTTTTGGCTGTCCCGACCATGGTCTCCTGGATTAGCTACCTGTCTCCCGGTACCTCTGGGCAGCTCGATTAATGAGATGATTTGAGCAACTACCGTGACATCCATCACCATTTTGAAAAAGTAAAAATACCAACAAACTGAAAATAATAAATAAATTTTAAAAAAAAGCCGCACTTGGGTAAGTATAGTACAGCTTTAGTGACTGAAGGCTAACTGAATTCAGTTTATTTGCAATCTTTGGACATTAGTCACTAATCCTAGAAGGATTACTGCAAAGGATCACACTTAAACCCTATTAAGCTGGCTTATATATGTGCTGGTTCAAACCCAACCAAATTTCGTTAATCTGTATTTTTAAGTTAAATCCAAAATGCGCCAGTTTTTTTGGTATTGAGTTTATTTATATGATTCTATATGAATATTCTTTTTATTGTTTTCAGCTGTACTAATCTCACTTTTTCATTTTACGAATGAAGTTCATGAATTTAGTGAATTGTAATTAAGTCCAACAATTTCTGGAATTCTTTGTTTCATTCGTTAAAATATTTTTTATTTTTCCATTTATGATATAAAATTCTTTTTTTAGGTAGAGCAGCCTTACAAAAAAGGATTATGATTTTGCTTCGAAGATTGGAGCATTGTGTAAATGGAGTGCAACCTGTAAGAGACATCTATTTATATGTTTACTTTTCTAATGGATTTTTGTTTCTTATTGAACTTTTTGTTTACATCTTTGCAAATATAAATCACTTTATGATTTTTTTTTTCTTTTTTTTTTTTAGCTTATTTCCCTTCCTTGTAAAAACTTATGACAATTTCTGTTGTAAATATATTTTTTTTTCTATTGTACCATGTTTTAAATTAATAGATCATTATTCATTTATAATAATGTTACTATTTTTATTAATTGGTTCAGGAATTCAAAATACAGACTTTTGGTTGAAAATATGTTGTTTTTTGTGAGTGTCAATCAAAAGATTATGGTTCATCGAAATCTATGACCTTGACCAATAAACCGAACAAGAGATAATTACCATTAAAAAAAATTAAATAATAATATTCCTTAAATATTAACGCACTATAACACATATCTCAAGCATAAATTAAATAAAATTCTTTAAATACATGCCGGCTAAACTGCCAAAGTCTTCTAAAATTTATATAATATTAAAACTATTGCATAATTAACTAAATAAAACTAATAAACCTTTTTATTATTACACTTTTAATAATCTAACTAATTACAACCTTATAATTTAAAATCTCTCTACATCAGGATAGGTAAACATCAATAACATACTAGTATGTATATTTTTTACAGTTTATTTTACCTGTTATTCTCACATATTACATTTTCATTTATAAATTAATTTTACATAGTATTTTAGCATAATGTTAGTTCAAATTTTTAGTGTCAGACTAGAAATTAACAACATAGTTAATGTTTTCAGAAATATAAATAGCTTCCAACATTTTTCTGTTTATGTAAAATAAATGCGTTATCAAAATCAAAACTATGTTTATTTTTCGATGCATGTTGTATCAATGCTGTTTTATTAGTAATTGTTTGGTTTCCTGTATATATATTGCTGGACAATTGATACATGGTATTTTAAATATTAATCCTGATTGATCTTTCATTTTTATTGTCTTTAATATTACTATAGTAATTTTTAATTGTATTTTTTGGTTTGAAACATAATGAACATCATATTCATTAAAAGATCTTTATACGTTTTCTGACAATCCTTTTAAGTAATTAAAACAATAAAACTTTTTATGTGTCATAATATTATTATATATGTTATTCTTAACATTATTTGTGGAAGTTCTAATATTTGGTGCCTAAACTCTATTAATTAAATATTTAGAATAGAAATTTTCAAGTAACACATTAAATACTTTATCTTTTACTCCATTTATATTTCTGAAAACATTAACTATGTTGTTAATTTCAAGTCTGACACTAAAAATTTGAACTAACATTATGCTGAAATACTATGTAAAATTAATTTATAAATGACAATGTAATATGTGAGAACAATAGATAAAATAAACTGTAAAAAATATTCATTCTAGCATATTATTGATATTTACCTAACCTGGTATAGAGAGATTTTAAATTGTAAGGTTATAAATGAGTTAGATTGTTAAAAGTGTAATAGTAAAATGTGTATATGTTTTATTTAGTTAATTGTGCAATAGTTGTAATATTATATACATTTTATAAGACTTGGGCAGTTTAACCTGCATGTATTTCTAGAATTTTATTTAACTTATGTTTGAGGTATATGTTTTAATGATTGTTACAGGTTTGTATATGATTGTTAATTGATAATAGCTGTATTTTAACATATTGCTATGTTTTATCTAACTTTAGTTGAGCTTGATTACTATTTAGCTCTAATACATTAGTCTATATATATAGGGATGCCATTGGGCAATCATTGAAGATGATTATCCCAAAATTAAGTAAGCTTATGAATACTTAATACCTTAATAATGAATACTTGTCCTCTAAATTGGGTACCTTTCCAAAGGCCTGGTTTGTGTTTACCATTATTTAATAATTAACCAAGATAGTGTTCCTACTTTTAAGTTTAATACTAATGTTAATCAACGTTACTGCTATCTTAATGAAATATATTCAAATTAACTATGGGCATGGTTACTAAAGAACTACCTCCTTGCTAACACTTATCTTTATTCTTCAAAATTAAAATAACAAACTATTACAATAAAAAGTTAACCATGGAATGATTCAGCCTAGACTTAGCCATTAATTGTTTTAACATAAATCTCTTATCTGTACTAGTTGGTGTTGATGGTTCCTCAGCATCTCTCCCTCGGGTTCCCCTGCATATCTTCAGTCATGGAGCCAGAGCGCATTTCTCATCTTCAGAGTCTCGTTGTTCCACCCTTGAGTCCCCAAGTCCTGCCTCCGCCTCGATCAGTTTAGAAGTATCTCCTTTTCACCTATTTTCTTCTTTCCCCCTTTCTCTCTTATTTTGCCTAAGAGGGGGTTGAAAACGATGTTCATTGGCCGACTAGTTTTATAGAGGGAGGAAATTCTGGGATTTCATCGGATGGCTCCACCCCTTGTCCTGACAGCCGGTATCTGCGAACCATTATCCAACTAGTCTAATTTAATCATACCTTAATAGTTCTTAAAATTGATTAGGTGTTCCATATACTTTTGGCATTGTTACAGTGTTAACTTCTCAGTAGGGTTTTTAAATTAACTTATCCCTTATCACTTATGTGGTGACATCTGTCATCGCCTGTCAGTTACCCTTCTCTACCTGCTCGTCCCTTATTTCTTTTGTTCGCACCTGGTCTCTTTAAATTCTATAACGATAATATTTAACAATATCAATACATATTAATATTGTCTTCAGAATGGCCTGGTGGCCGAAATGTTGGCATAGTGAAAAAAATATAACGTTGAAACAATTTGGATCATTGCCTGTATTTAATTTAAAATTTAACATTTAATAAATACTTATAAATATAATAAAACAAAAACATAAATAAGTAGTGTCATATATATGGTGTAGTGAATACATGAGAAGAAAAGTAATAATTAAGTGTCTATAATCGTCGAAAAGGGCATAAGTTTTAAGGATAAGAATGAAAATTGAATAAAAACTTATTACTCATAATACAAAACTTGTATGAAAATAACATTTTTTTCAAAAACTTTGGGGGAAGGGATTAACCTGATCCTCCCCCCTGCATACACCACTGTAGATGGGTACTATAAATTCATATTAGTACATCAAGACCACTTGACAAAACCTGTGATCTTGAGGCTCTTAAAAACCAAAAGTGATGAAGGGGTAGCTTTAATAACGAGATAATTCTTGTTGATATTTTTACACTGTATATTGCACCCTTCGTACTATAATCAGATTAAGGAAGAGAGTTTTCTAACCAAATGGTAAATAATTTAAAAGAATATTGGCCCTGACGTTGGGCTTACAACGTCTTCTCTTCCTCGGGGTGTTTTGTATACTATTCAGACAAAAGAAGATCTTATAAGTGATATTAACAACATAAAAACTGCAACAGAAGCACAATCCATTCACCTAGAAAACTGCGAGGGTAATCTAGGCGATCACAGTTTAGAAGTTGAGGAAGAAAATCTTGATTTAAATTCTCAAAATTGGGGATACAGTAGATATTACTAACGGAGCTTATTGTGTTTGTTCTAAAGAAAAACTGATCAACAAAACTGTAAAGTGTTTTTCCGCAAACTGCATACTGCAAGTGAACATTCAGTTTGTGGAGAATTAAGATTGTGAGAAAAAAAGTATTACGCCCTCTATGTTTCAAAGAGAAAAGTGTTATTGAAGAATGGAAGAGTTCAAAATCTTGCCTGAATGTTCAAGCATAACAAATGAAAAGTGATTCTGAAAAAAAGTTCTCCTAGCATCTGAAGGAATGACTGTTGGTGTCCTATACCTATATGTCCTATTTCTATGTCGATAAAGGATGAGGAGACTCGAGGAATTAGTAGTCATGAGTGTAATATATAATGGTTTTTACAAATCAGGCACTACTAACGGAGTTTTAAAACAATTTTATTCAATATCTTAGTTTAGAGTATGCCAGAAGAGCTTGATTCGAGTTGAAGAGGTTCCCGATCCAGAAACTGGACTTCGAATTGCTCCTACAACACAATCATCAGAAACCCAACAAGGCTTCGTGAAGTGCTCCTGCAACACTAAGTGTCGAACTAAAAAGTTTAAATGTACAAAAGAACAAAGAAAATGCAACTCAAAGTATCACCAATCTCAAGCCTGCTGTAACAAGTAGCTTGAAGTATGTAGGTCATAGAAATAACATTTTGAATACTTTTGTCATAAATACATAACTTTTTATTCAAAAAATAAAAAAAACTATTTATTTAAACTACATTCATTTCATACTTTGCCAGATGAACAACTGGCATTATATGAAATGCCTAAGAATTTGTACACAATGCCTAGGCAAAATATATATTACAGAGTAAATTTTATTCAATTTCGAAGGTAAATCTTGGTTGGGGTGCGATCAATAAACGAATACACAATACGAAAAAACTTATAAAATGTATGACGACATTTCTGCCTAAGTTTCATACTCCTAAATCTTCATTCTAGTGTTATTATAATTAGTATTTTTCATGTATTTTGCTTTATCTTTCTTTTCATTCATTTTATTTATCTTTCTTTCTATATTTTATGTATCTATATTTTCACAATAATTTTGAATAACTTTTTTGTCATTATCCATTAAAATATTTTTCTTTATTTCTTATCATTTATTATTATGGTTAGCATTTTGTCTTTATACTGTATTAATATATTCTTCTATATTCCTTATTTTTCACATTAATTTTAACATATTATGATCAACATATTTTTCTTTATACTTTTTCATCTTACTATTTGTTTACTGTCTTATTATTACTGGTACTGCCACTGTTATATCTATTCTTATCTTGTTTTTTCTTAGCCCTGATGATGGCCTAAAACTTAGGCCGAAATGTCGGCACACATTTTATAATTTTTTCTTATTGTGTTCATTTTTTGACCGCACCACCAACCAAGATTCTCCTTCATACTTTTCCACGGTCAACCATACTCTCACCAATTTTATTCAATTTCATACTTTGCCTTTAATGGCTCGATTTTATACTTTGCCGGTAACATGTACATATGCTTGAAAAGGCAATTAATTTGAAAAATAAAAAATAAACTTTATATTTCTGCTGGAATCGTTGTATTTTATTTTCTGAAACAAGTTCCTGGTGTAGTTTTTAATTTTTTAATTTGACAGAAATGAATATAATATTTTAAGAAACCCATTTAAGTCATGTATTTTTATATTATACAATTTATATAAAATATTTGATGTAACCTATGTTGTTTATTTATGTTAATTTTATTATAAATATATGTGATGATGGCTAATGAAAAAAATAGATTTATATTCTATTGATACGTAAGTTACTTTTATAATTTCATAGTTTATCAAAGTTATTCTCCAAATAGTTAGAAAAAACTTTGGTAAGTAAATAACAGTATAAAATATCTTTGTAGAAATAAAAACTTATTTTTATATTCTTCAGCTTACTTCTTTGCTTTAGTATAGAACACAACAAAGATACCATTATTTATGTTTTTATGTATCTACTCATTTAAAAAAAAATAAACATATATTCCGTTAAAATATCTTATTTAGGGTTATGTCATATTGTTTTATTTAATCAGAATTTTAATTGAAATTAATTAAAGTTTAATTTAAAACTTGAATGCATATAAAACATTTTTGTTACTTATAACGAGGTTCTCATAAAAGTGATGAAATATAACTTATTTTTGCTGAATATTGTAACTGCAAATGAAACATTAAAATAATATTATTTAAGCTCATAACAAGCATAAATGTAATATTAGGCTATTTTTACATTGTTATTAAAAATCTTCCTATTGAAATTTGAACATAAAACTAAGTAAGAAATCTGAACATCATTAGTGTTTAATGTTTATTTTTATAGTTTTTAATTGTATTAGTAATTTTAGAACTCAAGCTTAATGAGTATAGCCAGATATTTTTCATCATTAAGAACCTCCTTTGACAATTTCAAAGAATTGTTTGATTTTGTGTCAGTTTTTCGCTTCCTCACTACCTAAGGTAGGGAAGTTTTGTATTCATGTAGGAAGTGAAAACATTACATTCCCACTTATTTGATTTGAATGTTTCCTTTGAAATATTGAATGAATGATCATTATGTATGATTGCATGTCAATAAATATTTAACATTTTCAAGATGCCATTTTGACAATTAATTATAAAATATTTCGTGTTATAATTTATATTGCCTTCTTGAGACTCAAAATGATAGAGAATAGTAATACAAATATGAAATGAAAAGAAGTATATTTAAGTAATCTTCCTGTCTTCTACTGATTTGATGAATTTGTTGAAACAATCTTCTAAATAATATGTACTAAAATAATTTAATTACTTAATTTTGATTCTAAAATTTTAAATTGTTGACTATTTGATTCTAAACATAATTGTTGGATGACAATAAGTTAACCTGTTTTTATATCTATAAAGATATATTGATGATGTCCTTTTACTTACACCTTGTTAGTTTCATCTTAGTAATTGATATTAAGACATAAATTGAATCCAAAATTTTAATGGTGTTAAAATGTGTCCAAATTTCAGGCTTGGGAAGAAACATTCCGAAATTGGGAAGTACTCACTAAAATTTTGACCTCTTATCCCAAAACAAAGATTGAAGATGGACAGCTCGAACCATTTCATCGCTCAGTTGGGAAAAGAAGAGCTTCTCATCAGAATTCGGAACATGAATTAGAAGTAAGTTTTATATATTTATATTCATAGTAGATTTTATAATAACCCAGGTTAACAGTGTCAAAAAATGGCCTCTTGTTGCAAAAAATGCAGTAGTTTGTTTTATTTTTGTTCCCTATGTTTATTGGGGTGCTGAATCGGAATCAACAAAATTTCCTGGTGTGTTTTGAGATATTCGCTAAAAATAGCAAAAATTTTGCACTTCTCTTGATTTTTCGTCTATAATTGTATGTATTGTGATGAAAAATTCACTAATCTTATTTAAAGTTGACTAAATTTTCCACAATTTGAGCTCAACCACAGCTCTGTTGGCCCAATAGTTCCCGAGACTCAGCTCTTCAAAAACTAGCCATTTTTCCCAAAAGTGAAATTTTAAGTTTCGAGTCAACTTTTGAGCCAGATATTGGGTAAAATACTGATCCTAGGAGAAAAATAGGTAGAAATGAAGCTGTAGCAAATCTATTTAGCTTTAATTACTTACTTATTTAGCTTTAATACCCAACACAGAATGATACCTATAGATGGTTGACTCATAATTTCGTAAGTGATTTCATTCTGAGGGAATGTAGTTTCGTTCCAACATTTTTAGGTTTGGTTTCATTTTGTTTTCGTTTCAATATGAGATTTCATTCTAGTGTCCGTTTGCTCTAATTATGTTACTTTTTGCGGTATGAATGTATGATCACAAGTAGTAAGTCATAAAAACACTAATTAAAATCACAAGATCCTTATGCATGACAACAAACATAATTAACTAATTCAAATAACTTTGATTGACTAAATAAAAAATGGGGTTATGTTAAACCAATTTGGACAACATTCATTGAGATTTCATATCATTAAAAGTTTCACAAATCATTGACAAAATTATTTGGAATTAGAAACCCTCTGAGATGCTGCTTTATATTATATTTTAAACAGAAAATTGTTTAGACTACTAAAATTCATTCACCCGTTCACGAAATAAGAAAGGAAAAGTGAATGCAAAGTCGGATAATTTTCACACTCTTTTTCCTTCTAGCATACCTGTAAACAGTCAGAAAATCGTTTGAACTACTAAAATCTATTTACTTCTTGTAAAATGTAAGAGGAAAAGGGAATGAAAAGTCAGAAAATTCTTATTTGTTATTTAAAATAACAAATAAACAAAATATTTGTTATTCGTTTGTCAAAAACGTAAATAAATCATTTGTTATCTACTTTTTGTTATTTGAAATAAAGTTTGCCTTACACTGGTTGGAATGATGATGGAACGGAACAAAATTTGTTGATCAAGATCCTACATTGTTAGATTGGAACGAAGATGGAATGGAACGAATAATAGAACCATTCCATTGGTGGAATGGAATGAGCTATTTCATTCCAAATGTTAATCAAAACGACCCATCCCTAAGTGTGAGGGAACAAAGGTGGAATGAAATGAGAACGGGAACCAGTTCCAGTGGTGGAATGGAACAAGCCATTCTGTTCTGAGTGTTAATTGGAATAGCCCACCCTACCGGTTGTATGCAAGTAGGCTGGGTTGTGCTGCTTTAACATGTGTGAGCCATGCGAAGTACCCTACAGCAATGCACATCACTATGATTTCAAAGAGGAAGAAGATCTAGATAACAAAGATCAGTCTGTGATGTTGAAGGTGACTTGGTCTTTACTAAGACCATTGGAACTTTTAGTTCCAGAAATGCAAGAAGTTGGTTGGGTTTGGAGAATCTCAATGATAGATAAGGCCGTGGAATCAAAACCTAGTAGTATTATCTGCCTACCATCCTCAGAGCTGGGGCTGCTCCAGTCCACCACAAATTTGCATCTTCAAAACATTAGAAAACAAAAAAAGAGTATGTAGACTTTATGATAATAAATATGAATGATACTCTACTGACTAATATGAATGATTTACTTACCTGATGGTTTTACCTCTTCAAGGTGCTTCTTAATGAAAAAACAAGTCCTAAACAGGATAGAGATAATGCTAAAGGTCCCAAAAATGAGGATGAAGATTTAGAGCCAACATATTTTGAAGAGGTTGAAGACGCAATCCAAAGAGTGATGAACAACATGGTCCTGGAGATGATGAATTACCAGCTGAACTTTTCAAATATGGCACTGAAAATCTTCATAAAGCCATTTATAATCTGATCTTCACAATAAGGCAAGAGGAAATAATGCCACAGCAATGGAGCAATGCAGTAATTTGCTCAATACACAAGAAAGAGGAACACCTTGAATGTTCTAACTATTGGGATTTTTCTTTGCTTTGCTGTGCATACAAAATAATGTTGAATATCCTCTTCAACCGATTCACACCATATGGAAAACGCGAAGTAGGAAGATATGAAGCAGGTTTTCAGAGAGGTAGATCTACACATCAAATGTTTACCCTCCGAACCATCCTCAAAAAAGGGCATGGTTATAAATTGCCAAACCACCACTTATTCATTTACTTCAAATGCACATAGATAGCATTAAGCCTCAAAAGCTATATGAGGTGATGGAGGAATTTCGAATGCCTTAGAACTTAATTCGACTTGTTAAAATAACGATGAAAGAGGTAAATGCTAGGTTTGTATCCAATTGGATTACTCTTTAGAATTAAACAAAGTGATGGCTTTGCCTGTCTTCTTTTCAATTTAGCCTTGGAGAAGGTAGTTAGAGATTTAAGCATACAGAAAACTGACAAAGTGTTTTCAAGATCAGTCCAACTGCTTGGATAAACTACAGATCTGGAAGTAATAGCAAAGTCCTTTAAAGATTTAGAGAGGGCCTTTCTTGATCTACAAAGAGGTGCATTGCTGATGGGCCTCATAGTGAATGAAAAGAATGAGAAATATATGTTCACTGGAGATGGCAGAAGACCACTCAATCGAACAGTAACTATAGATAACTCTCTTTGATAAAGTTTTCTTCACAAGAAATCTGATTAGTGACTCTAGTGCATTTTTTCATCCTGAATTCAGATATGTAGTCAGAATTTTTCCATGAAGCATAGTTTTTCTGTGACAGTCACTTTTTAAAATCTGATTTTAGCATTCTCTTAGACCTGTCATAGGAACCTTTTAATATAACCTTCTTTCATTAGAGCATTGTATTTTATTTTTTCATCATGCCAAGGAAGTGAGTAAATCATGCAGATAAATACAAAATGAATTGTTTTCCAAAAATCGTTTTATTAGCTTTTCAATACATTCCACTACCCAGTTACTACTTAGTAGCCTACGTTTTTACTATCTTTTCTCCTTACCACCCAATCAGTTATAAAAAAAATTTATAAGCATATTATCCTATATTTAAGTTGTGTTAAACTGTTTTCTTAATTTCAAATGTGTGCTTTAAAAAGGAAACATCTCAAATTAACTTTGGAGGAGAAACTAACTATAATAAATTGTCATGAGAGAGGTGAACCCGGAACAAAATTAGCAGTGGAATTTAATATTGAGTCCACTATCTCTAATATGAAGAAAAATAAATTAAATTTTGTTGCTTCCATGAATCAAAGTCCAGGTGCTAACAAACTGCAAAATTTAGCGATTTGACGTTTACTCATCATGAAGCACATGCAGTCAGAGGCTTTGAAAAAGATGCTTTCAACTTCCAAACAAATGAAAATTTCAGTCTATTTTTCCAGAAAATAATTAAAAGAAAAATTTTGAACAATGATTGACTGCTGTTAAAATATTTTTAATATATAATTTCTAAATTAACTTGTTATTTATGAAGTTACCTTTTTTTTCCCATTTGGTAATGCGAATTTTTTGCTAATCCAAACCCCCTTGGTTATGATTAGTTCGTATTAGCATGAGCCTCCTGTAATAACCCTAATTAAGTCTACAGCTATACTGAAAATGAGTAATTAGTGTGGACATGATGCAAAGGGATTCTATAGAAATGATGAAATGAAAACGAGATGTGGATTTTCAATCATTAGCAATAAACAGTGTAGAATTTTTAAATCAATTGAGCAAAATATAAACATCTCAAATAGCAATCCGGAACTCATCTTGATAGTTTTAATGTGTTGTGGGTCAACAGGTACCCAAGATTCTATTTTGATTCACTGTAAAATGTTTATTTGTCCAATTCCATGTATTTCTGAAGTTTTTCATCTTTCAGATTAACCTTTTATGGCTCATCAGTCCTTTTCATTTCTCATCTTATTTTGTTCCTTACTCCGTCCATTATTCAAATATCTTTCCTACTTTTAAATCTCACTTTTCAACAATTTTCTGTCGATCTTGTTCCCGACAATTATGAATGAATATTGTAATTTATTTTTTTTTATTCTGCCTAAGCCCAAATTTGTGAATTATTAACTATTCAAAAGCGACGAGATGTCCCAGAATTAATAAAGACTTTAATTATATTATATCTTCCATCTATTATTTAAACATTTTAAATTTTATACTTCTCTTTTAGGACCAGATTAATGAATGGGCGAATATGACTGGGTTCTTGTGTGCTTTGGGAGGTGTTTGTTTGCAACGTAAATCACCTGTACGTCCTGTCCAAAATATAACAGATCCCAGGAAACCTACTGTGCTAGCTAACCCAAGTCAAGAAATCCAATATTGCCCAGTCACACAGTAAGAGAAGTATAGATCTATTTTTATTTTATCTTCTTTAGTATTTATTATTTTTATAACTGTTATGCATCACAACTGTTCATGATATCATCTCTGGTGTTAACATATTATTTCCTCTGAATGGATTAATTTTCTAATTCAGTTTCATTCACCTGAATATGTGAATTTTAAAAATGTATAATCTCTGAAACTGATGGAGATTTGAATGAAAGGATATTTGTGATATATGATCTTTCCAGGCAAGGGTTTGATCGAACATTACTCCAAGGTCTCTGATGGAGGAATAGTATTGAATTGGAGTGTTGTTTGGAATTAGATTACGAAAGGATTAAATGAATTTCAGAAGGGGACCAGATCCGATAACAATGGTTTTGGATTTATTTTAGTTTAAGGAAACAGGTTATTGGTAGCCCTAGAGCTAATTTTATTAAGATCTTCTTGCAGCTTGATTGCAAGATGGAGTTTTGATTGGTGAAAAATTATGCACTTCTTTGATTGAACTATACTATAGTATCTCTTGAAAAACAAGGATATATTTTTTAAACAACTTAATTAAAAATATTGTAATTCGGCTTCATTAATAGAAATAGAAAAAAAAACTTTATTCTGGGACAAAGTCCCTTAAGAACAATATAGATGTACAACAAAATAAAAATTGTTTCTGGCTAAAATACCTATTGACGTAAATAAACAAAAAATGAACAAGTGCATACTACTTATACCTTTAAGGTGCGGCTTCACCAAAACCTGATTTGGCTTGACTAGAGTTCCCCGTATTATGTATTTAATAGGAGACAGTTACACCGAGACCAGACTGGACCTGAGCGGGCTTGACTCTCCTTCCTGTCTCAGTATGGAAACCGATTCGAATGGGTTGGAAGGGGACTCAGGTTCTCCCACTTCTACTTTTCTACTGTCATTTGGCTTTTTCCCATTACATTTTCATACAAGTTATGAATCAAGAGGAGAAGCTCATCAAGCTACTATCAGCTTGGTAACAAACAGTAACAACGTTAAGGCTGAAATCGCCGCCAGAATAGCCACCAGGAACCAACGCTACTTTGCCCTTCAGCAGGTACTTAAATTTTGCAGTATGTCAAGGAAGGCACGGAAAGTGATGCACAAGACCATGACATGTCCCATACTAACTTACGGCAGCGAAACATGGACGATGATGACCGAACGTGACAGAATGTTGGGAATTTGGGAGAGGAAGATCCTGTGCAAGATATATGGACCTTTATGTGAAAGAGGAGTCTGGAGAGCCAGGTTAAACCTGTAGCTAACCGCACTATACGGTAAGGCTGACATTGTCACCTTCATCAAGGCGTCCCGGATAAGATGGCTTGGCCATGTGGAGAGAATGCCGGAGGAAAGGGTGAGAAGGAAAGTGATGTATGGACAACCTGGAGGAGGAAGAAGGAGAGGCAGGCTACCACTCCGGTGGAGAGATGACGTGGAGGCAGACCTGAGACGACTTGCTGTCACAGTGGATCGAGAAGAGTGGTGAAAATCGTAGACTTTAGAACAAATTTATTTGTTTATTAACATATGTCCCACACGAACTGTAGCGCCGAGGAAGAAGAAAAAAAACTATAAATAATTCCCATTATTAAAATTTTTTTTGTTGTTACTATATGAAAAGGCAAGAAAAGTTTAGCTATTATTATTTACTAATACAAAAAAAATCTAGCAACATATTATATCATAAATTTCCTTGCTTTCCTCTTTTGAGAAGACACCAAATCAGATTACATGAATTACTTATTATTGTCGAGGAACATTAGAAAATTAAAAAAAAACTGTACCACCACAACTCATGAAGTGTTTAGGGTTCAGTACTTGGTAACGATCATACTGTTTCTAGCCCAATGGTTGTGCAATGAGGTGATTTGGCCGAGATCACGCTCAAATGCCAAACTCACTTTATGGAGACTGGGTGAGTCCAAGGAGGGTCTCCTGACCCCACAAGGTTGATCCACGGCTGATAACAGAATAAATAATTATTTGTCACAGCCGGTCTCATAGATCCTTATTACTGAGCTAATTTGTTCCCTAATAGCTGAAATCGAGAAATTGTGTAAGGTAAATAATCTGTTTATTTGCTTAGGGTAAATACAAATGTATAACAACAAATCAATTGTAATTTGGAAAGAAATAAACATACTTATGTATTTTGAATTAAATTTTTAATGATTTAGTTGTTTAATAACATAACCATTTTCGATATTTTCACTCCACACATTTTCTCGACTTAAAAATCATGTGAGCAATCAGGAGGCGGTATCAAATGTAATTTGGAAAGAAAACATACATACTTAATTATTTTGAAATCAATTTTTAATAATTTAGTTGTTTATTAACATAGCCATTTTTGATATTGTCACTCCACTCACTTCTCTAGGCTTAAAAATCAATCCTCTCAAGTTCAGTCTGTAACAAGTCCAATCTGGTCAAGTCTAATCAGATTTTGTTTTAGCCACAACTTTGTTGTACCGTTGTTATATCCAATTTATACCTCAAAGTATCATGCAAGGACATTGATGTAGTTTTTAATTTAAAGTTATTTATTCACATAATCATTTCAGTTTTCTGAAAAACTGGTAGCTAGTACATTTTTCTACCTATGTAAGGATTAAAATTTCATGGATCATTTAAAAGAATGTTTGATTGCCTTTCATTTAAGATAAAATATTTTGAAAGTTGGATTTTTGTATGTGTATGAATCTGTATTTTTTTGTGTTCAAGTAATCCTGTACAAATTTTTTTTTTATTAGATTCATTGGGCATCTGTTACGATTACTAGTTTGTAATAATGAAAAATTCGGAGCTCAGATTCAGAAGCATGTCAAAGAACTTGTTGGACATGAAATGTCAGCAGCCCTTTATCCCACTCTTTTTGAACAAATAAAATCTGTTGTGGAAAAGTTTTTTGATCAGCAAGGTCAAGTAAGTAATCCCTTAACCTTTCTTGTTTTATGTTCTTTTTTGCCACTTCAATACACACTATATGTATTTTTTATTTTTGCATTTTAATAAAATGTTTAATATGTGTCTATATTATGATACAGTTACCATATGAAGCAACTGTACATCCACCTTCTAATTGCTGTGATGCGTTTAAGTTTATTTGTTCGGCGATTTCCTCGAACCATTTATCCGGCACAAATAATGCATTGCAGGTCTCTATCACTATATCGGAACTTATATGCTGATTTTTACTTAAAAACCCAGAAGGATGTATAAAAGGAAGAATGTTTGGCTGATTACCCCTCGGATCATGTTCTTCTCCAACATTCTCCTCCTCTTCCTCAGATGATAAAAATACATCCACTCTAGGCTGGTCTGGTTTTTAGCAAACATAATTTCACTGCTATCGCTTTCATGCTCTTCGACTGACATTTTTATGTTCAGGGCTAAAGAAAATTTTTTGTCTGCACTCGACCAAGAACTACAAAGAATTGAATGAATATAAACGTAAAGCATTTCTAAAATGTTTCTAATCCTTTGTCGTAAAGAGAACCCCGCCCTGGAGCCGATTTCAATGAAATATTATCTAGCTGGCCGAACGATAAACAAAACAAAACTGACTTTGTGCATAACGTGTTGATATAATGTCTATAAGCATTTCATTCAAAACGTAAATATCTCCTACTGTGATAACAAACAATGGCCCTAATATATTTACACATCTGTATCGAGTAAATTTCAATCTGTTAGTAGTGCGCTTTGCATTGTTATACCGCAGCAATACTAAGCATGGCATGATGGGGATTTCCTTAGGAATTCATTGCCAAGCACTGACAATTTACCAATCAGAGTTAATCCTTTTTTTAACATTAATTACCTTTTTAAGGAAATATATATTGTTAAATAAAACTAGGGAAAAGAAATTCGGTTCCTGTTAAATATTTTGGACATGCATATCCTTGCTAGATAAGAACCAAGATAAGACCAAGTACATGGTAGCAAAACAGCACCCAAGGCATCCTGAGGAGAAGATGAGGTTTGGACTATACCACTTTGAGTGGGTTTCGGAATTCACCTATCTTGAATCCCAGATCACCTGCACCAACACCATCGAAACGAAAACAAGGAGAAGGATATTGTCCGCAAACCGCTGTTACTTTGGGCTGAGACGACATCTAGGAAGCAGGATAGTTACTAGAAAGACAAAAATTATTTTGTGCAAAACCCTAATTTGTCCAGTCCTTACATATGGAACGGAAACCTGGACAATGACTAAGGATGCATTCCTAGATCTGCTCATATTTGAGCGTAAGGTCTTCTGAAAAATATTTGTACCCGTACTCATTGGTAGGAGATGGAGACGGAGGACCAATGAAGAAATCTATGGCCTCTTTAGTGAGCCTGATGTCATCACGGTAATAAAATGATCCTGACTGAGATGGACTGGACTGACGGAGTTCATCCATAGCGTAGGAGAGTCGGGCGACCGAGATTTCGGTGGATTGACTGTGTGGCTGGGTAGGCGAGGAGCTTGGGAGTCTGCAACTGGATGGCAGAGACTCCTGGCGGTTGCTGATTGAGGAGGCCCAACATGCTTTAGCGGTGAATTAATAATAAATAATAATAATAATATCCTTGCTAATAGATAGACTAATTTCTTTGACATTTCATGCTCAATTTATCTGTTAAGGAACTACTGGTGGTGAATAAAATCATGAACTTTTTTTAAATTGATGTCGGTAAAGCTAATGAATTGCACCTTTGTATTCTGACTTTTTTTCTAATATTTGTTATTTAGAAAATATTTGGTCTAGAGTTAAACCAGATGAATTCTGATAATTTCCTTGATTTTTATATTTTATTTTGAGATTTTTATAATGAAAAATTTTGACTATCAAAAATTAAACATAATAATGGCATTTATTTTGAACAATAACCTAATTATCATCATTTAATATAACAACATTTTTCAAACAGAAGAATAATATCTTTATATAACAGAGAGAAAAGAAATTTAGTTTTACTTTACTTATTACTCTATGTACTTCTTTTTCTTCGTCTTCCCTCAAATGGTCAGGTCCAGGATTAAAATTATGGACTCAACGGTCTTCCTGAAATCCTCCAGACTACCATATAGCTTGGTCTCTGAGTCAGTGGGCTTTGACCTGATCCGCTTCTATGTAATTCATTTTTACTGATTGATACAATAGTTAAAATTAATGATATATTTACAATAGTCATTTGTATTATACTGAATATTTTCAATTGATTAACGTATTTTTGTCTCGATTAAGGAGGATTTTTCTTCATTTGTGTTTTTATTATATAGAAATTTATAACATTACTTATCGTCCCCACCAGGTATAAATAACTAAATTTTTGGAATTACTTTGTTTTATTAATGTACTAGAAGCATATTTGCAAAATAATATGTTATAAACACAAATCTAGGACTCAGAGAAGTTAATAGGCCGAGAGAGAAACAAATCATTTGCTAAGCAGAAACAAGTAATACGTAAAGCTCTTTTTTGGTCTCTTGAAAATTAGCTATATTCACATTCGTTAGCTATACGTGGTGGCGAGGGTATGGCCTAAAGAATATATAAATGACAGGTATATTCCAAAGGAAATGTACATGAAAACGGGTGTTACCTTGCAAAAGGTTGGGTAAAAGATTTTTTTTTTCTTACTTGTATATATTGAGGAAACCGACATGGGAAAACCGAGTTTTCCAACAAAATTTCCTTTGGGACAATTATCTGTAGCCTAAAAACCTCAAAATTTTTGGACTTTTTTTGGTATTCAAAATATCTCGGCAATCAGTCACTAGGACATCAATTGCTCATTTTATTTTTAAAGAGAAAAAAAATGCTGTACAACTTCTGTTTGCATAACTTTTTTATACATGAAATAGCAAGCGTGTCACCGAATTTCTAAAATAAGGTAATTACTCAACTGGGGACCAGAAAAGGGTCTTGGTGGAAAGTTTTGGAGAAGTTCTGAAAATTTGCTCATTTATGATTTGTGGGGTGCTGATTATGAATTTCAACTTTGTTTCTCAAATTTTTCCTGGAAGTATAAAAGAAACCGAAATGAAAAATTATTTTTGTTTTCATAATGAATTCTGATATTCATTTTATACTAAATTTAAGATGAGTATATTGTCTACAATTTTGATTCCAATGATTTTTTCGTTTGACTTCTCAATTTTTAAGTGAGGGCGAGTGAAATTTGTGAGATGGAAAGTTGAAATTGATTTTTTTAGCTTTTTGCATTTTTTAAAAATATTTCGAGGAAAATTTTGACATAACAAAGTTGAATTTCATAAATTCAAGTTCCGCTGGTCTGAGTACTGGCCTCTCTCACAGCTCTCTTTTCTGCCATGTTGAACAATAGGCAAGCGAGGCATGCGTCCCCTTGCCGTACCTCACTCTTCAGAGACATCGGGACCAACACGTACTATGCATTTTGAGCTTTGCATGGTCATCTTGATTAGGCGTATGAGCACAGTATAACTGAGTCCTATCAATGCTGTCGTACGCTGCTTTAAAATCCACAAATAAATGGTGGGCGATTATCTTATGCTCCATACTCTTTTCTAGGATCATCCTGAGAGTGAACAATTGATCAGTGGTTGAGCGTTGTCTCCGAAATCCAGCCTGGTATCTTCCCAATTCTTTCCTCACTTAAGAAGGGAGCAACGAAACAAAAAAACCCATAAGAATCAAAATTCTAGGTAATTTACTCATCTTTAATTTGGTATTAAATGAGTATCAGAATTCATTCGAATAATACATGGTTTTAAAGTTATAAGCATGAAAGAAAAACTAGGTTTTTATCTGCCTTTTTTTTTGTACTTACGGAAAAAATTCGAGAAAATAAAGTTGAAATTTTTAATCAGCACCCTACAAAACATAAATAAGCGAATTTTCACAGCTTCTCCAAAACTTTCCACCTAAATCCCTTTCCCTTTTCCAGTCCCCATTTGACTGGACCACAGTAGACTAAGAGCAGATGCCCCTAAACGATGCCCCTAGATGAAAAAATTATAGAGCACAAAAATTTAATGAATTTGTGTTGATTAATTTAGTATAATTTAATGTTGTTAAAAAAATGCATGATTTTCTTGCTATGGGAAAAAAAGCGAAAAAAGTTCAAACATTTCGAGGTTTTTAGGTCACAAAAAGTTCTTCCAAAGGAAATTTTGTTGGAAAACTTGGTTTTCCCATCCTGGTTTCAACATATACAAGTCCGAAAAATAAAAATCTTTTACCCAACCTTTTGCGAGATAAAATGTTCATTTCCCCTGGATTAGTATGTGTTTGAAATTTCTTAACTATTGTTACTTGTATTTGTTTTTTAGGTTATAGTTTCAGATATTAATACTCAGTTTATTGAACATATTATATTCATTATGAAAAATGTTTTGGACAGCAAAAGTGAACAACCAGCTGAACACTTGGGCGTCACAAGTATTGAAGGAATGATGCTTGCAATTGTGAGGTACGGTATACTTGACATATGTTTTCTATTTGTTAAGTTTTTATCTAAGGAATTGTTGCATACATCTTCTTTACCTATGCCCGCAATGAAGTGGCTTCAATACTGGTAAGTGGAAATCGTTTTTTGATGGCTCAAATTACAGAAATATTCCTGATAAACCGGATTACCTTTGACAAATATATGTAGCTATTTAGTTACTTTTGATTTACCACCTGTTTTTATAAACAACCTTACAGATGAAGTTAGCCTAATTTTTTTTAATAATTACTTACTAGAATTGAATTAAAATAATAATAATAACAATGATATAAAATAAAAAAATAAAAAATACATCTACTTATCTTCTGATAGATTTGAACTAGTCGGGATAAGGTCTGACAGACCTGATCCAACAATCTCGAGTAATATGCCAGTTGGGCTTTGTAGTAATGTAACTAAGAAAATTAATTACCTATAATGATAATTTTTGTGCATTTCAATTTAATAGACTTACATCTTATATATACTTATAGTGTTTGCCATATGTATATTATATTTATTTATTTTCCATTTCCAACAATTTTGTGTGAATTGACAATATCTGTTTTTTATAGATATGTGCGACACTTAGATATGACTGTTCATGCTATACATATTAAAACAAAATTGTGTCAACTTGTTGAAGCCATGATGAAACGAAGAGATGATTTAGCATTCAGGCAGGAAATGAAATTTAGAAATAAATTAGTTGAATATTTAACTGATTGGGTTATGGGAACTTCACATCAAATAGCCCCTCCCGGATCTGGAGATGTTTCTGTTATAACTAGGTAATTTATTGGAATCTTTTATATTCTATATACCTTATATTTTACTAAATTTTAGCAAGTTTCTCTTGTGATAAAAATTATCGTCAATAGTGTTACTCTTAAAAGTTAATAGCATTATATCATAACTGCTTGGTTTTAAGTGTTATAAACATCTTAGTTGTTTACTTAAAATGAGTTTTATATAATTTAAGATATACATATTAGTGAATTTCAGAATGCTGAAAACAAAAATAAGTCTAATCTACTTGTTAAAACTTGTATTCTGAAGACAAAACAACTAACAATGAATTATCTATTCACTAACCATTTACTATTATCAATCATAATGTTTGGTATTGATGTGTAAATTATTGTACATATGTAGTTTTATTTTTTTTTTTATTTATTTTTTTTTCCGACGGCGCTATGGTCCATGAAGGACCTTGGCCTCCTCAACGATTCTCCTCCACTGAGATCGATCCTCTGCAGCTCTTCTCCACTCCGTCACTCCCAGAAGCCTCAGGTCAGCCTCGACATCTTCCAACCACCGCAGCCTGGGTCTACCTCTTTCTCTTTTACCATTTGGGTGTCCCTCCATTATCTTTCTAGGGAGTCTTTCCTGATCCATCCGCTGGACATGTCCTAACCATCTGATCCTCCCCTTTTTGATTCACGAGACCAGATCTTGGTCTTCATATAGGTTTCTGAGTTCTGCGTTTGTTTTAATCCTGTATGTATCCTCGACTTTGGTTGGGCCATATATTTTTCTTAGTATTTTACTTTCCCACGTATTAAATAATCTCTCCATTTGCTTCGTAAGGGTCGAAGCTTCACTCCCATACGTTACTACCGATCGGAGTATGGTCTTATACAACCTAACTTTGATCTCTCGGGATACATCTCGATTTAGAAGAATTTCCTTCAGTGACCAATAGCATTTGTTGCCATTTTGGATTCTTGCTTTTATTTCTTCTATTTTATTGTCTTCTCTAACAATTGTGCCTAGATATTTGAATTTTGACACTTTTTCGAAACTGTATCCTCCTATTATCAGAGATCCACCAGTCGTTTTTCTTTTGGATGAAATCATGTACTTAGTTTTGTTTCCGTTTATTTTGAGCCCAATTTTACTTGCTGCCTCTTCACTTTTTTTGTATGCTTCGGAAAGTGCATCTGGTTTTGTCCCAGTTATCACCAAATCGTCAGCAAACGCGAGGTTTTGTGTCTCTCTGTTATAGATGCAACCGTCAGACCTTGTTCGCATTGCCCGAATAATTATTTCTAGCGTCATATTAAACAACACTGGGGATAAGGGATCTCCCTGTTTCACTCCTTTTTGTATCGCGAAGTCAGCGGACAATTCTCCTTGGACTTTGACTACGCCTCTACTGTACTGAAAGGTCGTTGTAATCATCCTTATGAGTTTTGGGGGACAGCATAGAATCCTTAGGTTTTCATTTAGCTGTTGTCTCTTAATGCTGTCATATGCCTGTCTGCAATCTATGAAAAGGTGGTGCAGGTCAACATTCCATTCATAGCATTTTTCCAACATGTTCCTGATGGTGAAGATATGGTCAACCGTCGATCTGCCACACTGATAATCACCTATTACTTTTTCTGCCGTTACTATTACTCTTTTTAAAAGTAGAATGGCTAGTACCTTGTAGGCAGTGCTCAGTAGTGTTATTCCACGGTAGTTGCTGCAGTCCAGTTTGTCACCCTTTTTATGTATGGGTATTATAATGGCTGTATACCATTCTTCAGGTATTTGTTCCTTTTCCCACATTTCCAAGACAAGCTCATATATCTCACGTATCAATATATCTCCCCCACATTTAAGCATTTCGGCAGTAATACCATCGATTCCTGGTGCTTTGTTATTTTTTAAATTTAAAATAACTTCCTCTACCTCTTCTGGGTCAGGGGGTTCTAGATCTGAATCGACTTCTATACTACCGTGTTCATTAACTATTGGGGTGTCTTAGGGATCGGGGTTAAACAGTTCCCTGAAATAGCTTCTCCACCTTTCCATGATTTCCTTTTGTCCTCCCAGGAGTGATCCATCCTTGTCGTTACAGAAACTTACTCGGAGCTGGAAGCCTCTTCTCAATGATTTCATTTTGTTGTAGAAGCCTCTGATATTTTTACCCTCGAAATCCTCAATAATTGCCTTTATCTCCTCCTCTTCTTTTTTCCTCTTCTTGTTCCTGCAAAGTTTCTTGGTCGCTTCTCTCATTTGTTTATAACTTTCCACGGTTTGCCTAGTTCTTCTCTGTATCATCTTTAAATAAGCCTTCTTTTTTTCATCTACGGAGATTTGGCATTCCTGGTCAAACCATTGCTGTTTTCTAATTTTCACTTCCTTTCCAATTGTTTCATCCGCAGCCTTTATAATAGCAGACTTGATTTTATCCCACCTATATGGTTTCTTCTTTTATTGGGTAGTTTCTCAGATGCTCCTCCACTTTTTCTTTATATTCTTTTTGGATTGCGGGCGTTTTTAGGGCGCTGGTCTTGTATTTTTTACTATTACTCTTAGTATTTTTTTCCCTCGTTCTTGTTGCCAGTTTCTGCTTGTATTTCACCCGTACCAAGAAATGATCGCTGGATACGTCTGCCCCTCTGCAGCTCCTCACATCTTCGATGTCACTTTGATGCTTATTGTCGATCATGACGTGATCGATTTGATTTTTGGTTTTGCCATCAGGAGATATCCATATTTGTAGGTGTGGAAGCCGGTGCTGGAATGTGGTGCTTACTATTTTCATATTTTTGCTGGTTGCGAAGTCTACTATTCTATAACCATTGTCATTAGTTATTTTGTGATAACTATATTTTCCTACAGACCTTCCCAAGTTCTCTCTTCCAATTTTTCCATTGAAATCTCCTAAGACGATTTTTACATCATATTTGGGCATTTTATCACATAACCTTTCTAACTGTGCATACAATTCTTCCTTTTCTTCATCCGTTTTGTCTTCTGTTGGTGCATGTACACTTATTATAGACATATTGAAGAATCTCCCTTTCAGCCTAATGTAGCAAATAATTTCATTTATCGTTTCATAACGTAGTATTGCTTGGTTTAGCTGTTTTTTAACCATAAATCCTGTGCCGACAATATTCTTGGTATGTCCACTATTGATAAGAATATATTTGCTTAATTCAACCATAGTAGGCTGCTTCCTCCATCTAATTTCCTGTAATGCCACCACATCTATTCCATACTCTTCCAGACAGTTTTCCAAAACACGCATCTTTCCCACTTCTAGTAGCCCCCGAACGTTCCAGGTGCCAATTATCAAGTGTTTAGTCCGTTCCATGCCAGATCGTTTACCGTAAGTCTGTCCGATTCCGAGGCCTTTTTGAGGTTTTTTAGCAATTGGTTTTACACAGGTTGGGTCGCCGGCCCAACTCTGTGCCCCTTTTAGTCATCTTTTACGACAGGCAGGAGCTACCGCAGGATTATTCTGACCCGATCCTGGATGGGATATGTAGTTTTATTAGTGTTTAAAAATTATCTACTAACAAGATTTAGAAACTTAAAGAGGGATTAAGAACGTTAGCAACCTACATAAATAGAGAGATAATTATATTTATTTTAAGATGTACTGCTATTATTTTACAAGTATTGTATTTTAGACAATTAACAAAGTATGTCTGTTGAGATTTTTACAACTTGTAAGTATATACAAAATTTAATAAAATAATGTATATGAATATAAATAAAATTGAAATATTACTTATTCACTAAATAAAATACTTGTTCAATACTGGGGGAGGGGGAGGAGGGTCCAATACATTATCTATGACCGGGATCCCTGTTCATGTACGTCGAAAAAGAAAGAGTTATAATAAATACTCGTAAAATGAAAATAACCAGCCATCTCATTTATTAATATAATTTACTAAGCAATAACTTATTTCCCTGAAGGGACAATAATGTTAGTGGGCTAATGATATTTGATTTAATCGCTTATATTTACAATGAGTTCAGGTCAGATGTGAATGGTATCTTATCTGGGCAGATGCCACGCCGCCGCAAATTCTCACCCTTCTTCGTCTCACTGCCTCTGACCAATATAATAAGCAGCTGACTGTCTACAGTGAATACTGCGTCTTCACGGACTATAGCGGAAGTTATGTTTGTTGTCTGTCGACGTCCGTCCCTCAGAGCAGCTGTCTAGCTAGTGGGGCTGGAGGGGAGTTTCTAGAACTGATAAGCATGGTGAAGTGGGGCTAATCCTTACCCCAGGAGCTCTATTTACAATTAACAATAGCCAATAATTTACAATGAACTAAATAAGTATTCACCTTGGGATAAATGTATAAAAAATAACAAACTTATCCAAACTATAAATATCATTTAGGAAATATATTCAAATATATACAATGGTCTTGCAATAATCAAGAGTCCAAATCTTATGCATGACTGGTAGGAAATTGAGAACATAACATATCATACTAGATACTTCTTGAACAGAGCAAGGAAAACATTATAAGCTGCCACGAAGGGGTGGTATGCTTCGCAACAAGCCCTAGTTCATCAGCAAGGGGGTTCAACTGCCGGTAATCCTGGGCACTGAAGATGAGTGCGCAATGCGGCAAGGAAGAGTGCTGGGCATCGCGGAGACAGGAGAGACGGAGAACTTCTTGGTGAGTAGGACCACCTAACTGCAATTGTGAGTGGGCAGCAAAATGGAATTGGAAATCAGAGCACAGAAGGTTTATGGTAAAGGTTCATTCCAATCTGGATGGTGATGCTGAATCTCCTGGAGGAGTGTTTTAGCATGAAACTTGTGAATTCTAAAAACCCGGAAGGATCAAAGATCCGCGAAACGTGAAATATAAGGACCTGGTTGGTTGCTGTATGTAGTGGGTTTAAAATTAAGTCAAGACCTTAATTTATGGTCTCCGCTGAACTTGCATTCACGAGAGTGGCGTTGATGGGGGATGGGAGAAGCCCTATCGAAATATGGCCCTATGACGACCTTGCCGAGGACCGTAGACAACATGTACAGACGATGATGTCCAGGAGCCTTGGTGGGAGCACCAGTGATGAGGCGCATATATATGTCAATGCTGACAAGCATTTCAAGGGACCCAGGAGTTCCGAGTGAAGGGTCAGCAAGAACATGGTGGACTCACTTCTTGATTACATCGGCAAGAATCGGGCACCTGGGTGAATCAGACATGATGCATTCGACGCGTTAGAGAGCGGACCTTGAAGTTCGTCTCATCATTGATGGCAACGCTTCCTAGGAGATTCTCCTGATAAAGGGCTGTATTGGGCTGCCAATCTCAGAAGCTCAGCAGTGATGAAAGTGTTTTGGCTGCTGGAGTCGAGGGCTGGCGCGGAACGGCGAGACCTGGCTAACACGCGCATGCAGTGCCCATTAGGAGTTCAGAAGGAGGGTCGAAATCCGGACGACTTCACAAAGTTGTGACATCCAAGGGGTCATTAGATGTCGCCCATTACAGTGGTGACAGGGGTCCTGGCCGGAGGAAGCGGACTTTCTGCATCGAGACATGCTGTGCATCTGGTGATGCCCCGACCTACCCTGTGAGCCCTTGGTTGCAGTTTTATGCCACGTGTAAAATGTTGTGTGGCCCCCTCGCTATAGTGATAAAAATGAGACCTGGGTCCCCAGAATATATGACAAAAAAGATTGAGAAAATAGAGCCAAATATAGAGTGGGAGGCTGTGTAAATCTGACAATACTCACTTATGAATTATATAACAATATAATACATAATACTTACAATGTAGACGTCTGCTTAGAAGTGAGTGGAAGACCAGCATTGCCAAATCTACAAGCCAACCAATTCTCCCATTCCTCGTGTTAGAACCCAAAACTTTGTTATTTATCTGTATTAGACACCTCGTTTTTAGTAGAATTTAGTGCAGAATGTGGCTATATTGGAAAGCTCACAAAACACGATATAATGTCCATTGTTATAACATCAAAACCTTACACAATTATAATATAATAACTGTTTTTTTTATTATTTATACTAGCGGGTTTGCAAACCAAATGCCTCATGTCAGATATAAGCATTTTGATAGCTAAAGATAGTCATTGAGAACCTAAATTGATTTTACATTATGACTATTATTTATTTATTTTTAGTACTTACTCACTATGTGATATACTCTCTTGTATAGGTCATCATTTTTAAATTCAAATTCCTAGAAAATTACTCGACAAAATTGTTTTTCTTATTATACATTACAAAAGTTATTTCAGATTTTAAAATATGCATATTATTTTGTTAAAAATAAGTTATATGCAAATAAAAGATGGAAGCTATAAAGAACTATTTCAAAAGTCGCACAGTTTCATGTAGATCCCCACTTTTAAAAAGTGGAAACTTGTTAAAAAGTCAACAAGATTTCAAAATGGATTCACCTTGGAACAGCTCTTTATTTTATTGGAACCAGCGTAAGCAAGGTATAAACGATACCAACACGACAAAGAATAAAAATAATATTGCAGTTATAGTATTATAATTATACAGGAAATGATAACAAACATGACTTTTTAGGCCAGTCAGTGTAACATGACGCCAAGGCTGAATCGGATCAGTGTAATATTTAGTTTCATTTGATTCAGCATGTAAAAATTGATTGGAACAATACTAAAAACAACTTTTTTGGTAGTCCACCAGGAGTAGGGAAAGGAATTTTGAATACCTTTGTAGCCCTGTAGGCGAACACCTTCACTTCTTCTACTACTATATCTTCGCAGGGATATTGAGTCCTTCTGGTCATTTTCCACTGATAGTTTCTGACCATAGCAGGACACTGTCAATTGAAAAACCTAGTTGAACTCATACATCATCATTAGTGTTGAGAATTAAAATCAAATTTTATTTTATGGGTGATTTGATGAATGCGAGTAAGGCATGAGACAACCTCACTTAAATGTAAGACAAACAGTTATATTTTTTCCCTCTTTTGATAAATTCGCCAATATCATATTTTTCATTTCTTTATTTTCATGAACCAGCGTAAATTCCCATTTCAATATACAGTCCGCTCTATTCCATACAATTAGTATTGATTGTGTTTACTACTCATAAGAGTAATCAATCATGGCATAATCCCACACTAATAAATGTTTCTAAGTGGCAAGTGCATACTAGTATGTTTTTGCCCCCAGGGGCATGTGCTAAGCAGTATGCACTTGCTCTATTGTCTTTGTATGCAATCTTAAAATGTGTGAATCAAGTATGAGGCTATTATCATATTATCCAAATTATGAAGCAATGACATCTGAAATACTATGTCAAAGAGCACATTCACTTTGGCATTTATATTTCTTATAAAGAAATTTTAAATCTTTTAAACATTTTGCATGTATTATTGAATAATTATTTATTTTATAAATGAATATTAACAATAATTTTATAAGTTAAAATCCTTCTTTTTAAAAAAAAAATATTATTAATAATATCAGCTACAAAAAACCTAAAAAAAAAAAAAAAGATGTTGCCCACTGCCTGACTGATAACCTATAAGTATGCCATTGGGTAGTACAAGGTTGGGATCTCCTGTTCTAGGGCATTTAGATTACCTTACAAACAGCTGTGGTTACAAATTTTTATAAAATATATTCTAAAATAATTTGAGATGTATGAGCAAGTTATCAGTTATTTTGTTATGAATTGTTAGTTAATGACAATCTTACTGTTTATTTCACCAAATAAATAAATTAATAATACATATTTCATGTCTAAAAGTAAGCATTATGTTTTATGACTTGATAATTTGTTTAAGTCTTCCAAAGTTTTCACCAATCATGTAGCTTTTGTCGCAGAATGTCTACTTTTATTAAGCTTTTATTTCGTATAAATGAAGTTGATGTTTCTTTTAGGATTGGCATAGAATTGGCTCCTAATTTGCCAAAAAGAGTGGTGAGGAGTTTTAGGTTTTCCTGTCAAAAAAGTGTTTTGAGAGTAAAATTTATTATTTCATTTTGTTTCTAGTCAATAAAATAACACGGAAACACAGTATAAAAAGCTTCTTTATAAAATAAAACAAAACTTTACCGAAAAAATATTTGTTAATTAAGTAAAACAATTCTGAAATTAAATCATCAATTGTAATCCATCAGGAGATGAGAAAACCATTCACAAGTAAAGTGCGAATTTAAAAATAAAATTTAACTTTTTGCTATTGCTCCATCCGAAAGCCCCCTTACCATGGATTTAGTTAAACCAAACTATATTTCTTAAAGGGAATTGTATCTACTTGACGATGGTGCTATTGGAATTTAATTACCTTGAATAGTTTTTGAGTGGTTGCTTCCTATTCAACCAAAAACATGACATCTAAAATAACACAAAACTCAAATTTCCTGCTTTTCTGTGGGGAATTGTACCATGGTTTATATGAACCTTTTTCGTTGCTCTTGAGGTGCAGAATCAGCCCCTGAAGTTTCCTTGTTCTTATGCTGTACACCCTGTATAACCCACTCCATGTAATATTTTTGGAGCTTTTTTGTGCCTCAGATGGCTCATTGAAGAGAAAATTGTGCATGGAGGAATGGTCAGAACCTTTACTTACAGCATATGGTAAGGTCCTTTATTGATGAATAAATCAAGTAAGTCAGGAGTATCTCTTCTCCTCATATCTGTCCATGCTTGCTGCAATAGATGCTTATTGACTTTCCTGCATCTGCTGCTGAGATTTGGCAATAGTCTATGGTTCAATTATTTGAATGAAGGTAATTAAACTATAAAATATTTTGCGCATGCTAATTGTGTTTTTAAAACTATAATTTCATGATATTTATTAAAATTATATTTATTATCTTTCCATTTAATACGATCCTATTCCTTAGACTAATTGTGCCCAGAAGCTGATTATAGACCACTTTTCAAAATGTAAAATTTATATCTAGTAATATTATCTTATTCGGTTATAACGGAAGATCTTTTTAATTAATTTTAAAATTTGATTATTGGTGTGAAGTCAGATTTATTCCTTTCAATATTAATATTTATTAAAATTGCTTTCACATCTTTACATTATTTACGTTTCAGGAAATTTTCCCATCTTCAGGATAATCCATTATAAAATTATATAAACAGCATTACTTTTCTATTTATAATTAACTAAAAATCTAACAATTAACAAAAGCTATTTATATTAATTTCACATATAAAATTGTTATATCTAAAATATACTTATATTTGTTTTGTTTTCCACTCTATTAGTCCATTTGTCTATATCATTTTAATGGTCAATAAGTAAAAACTCAACACAAGAGTGTAACCAGCACCTTTTCCTGTTATTGTCACGTGTAACATTAGATGGAACTGGACTTTGTTCTAATCTCTATTTTCATTATTTTATCCCCCTCTCTCAGACCTCTCTAAAAGTATTGTTTAAAATTATTTGTACATTATTTTATGTATATATGTATATATATATATATATATATATATATATATATATATATAGCCGTTTTTTTATTATGTTTGCATAGTGGTAACTAAGATTTTTTATATCAGTCTTATAAATTACTGTTTTATTTATATTTTTTGTTACAAACTATTTTCCTTTTTTTTTTTTGTTGATTTTACAACATCTAATATCTTCGCATTTTAAATATCAAAATTGTGGTTGCCTATTATGGTATGTTTTGCTAGGGTGGCCATAAGTTTTTATGAGATAAATTTTGACTTATTGACTATATAAAATGGTATTATAGATAAATGGACTGATAGAGTGAAAAATAAGACAAAAGTGAGTAAATTTTAGATATAACAATTTTATATGTTATGTTAATATAAATAGCTTTTGTTAATTGTTAGATTTTTAGTTAATTATAAATAGAAAAAGTAATGTTGTTTATATAATCTTATAATGGAATATCCTGAAGATGGGAAAATTCCCCAAAACGTAAATAATATAAAGATATGAAAGCAATTTTAATAAATATTAATATTGAAAGGAAAAAATCTGACTTCAAACCTATAATCAAATTTTAAAATTATCTTGTAAATGTTTATTGTTAAGCCGTAAATATACTTATTTAAGTAAGTATACTTATATTTAAAATATTTTCCCCAGGGATTTAGATCAAGCTTGCATGGAAGCAGTGGCAGCTTTATTAAGAGGGCTTCCACTTCAACCAGAAGAATCAGATAGAGGAGATTTAATGGAGGCAAAAAGCCAGCTGTTTTTGAAGTAAGTTCCTTGTTTGATATAGGTGGTCTAGAAATTCCCTATTTCAAAAAAAAATATTTCTTTCTTTTTTATAACTGAAGTGTCCATGGAAGAAAGTGGGAGAGTCACAATGGAGTCTTATTCATCAATATGTTCATATCGTTCAGTAGAATAATATGATAAAAAGAAACATCTGGAAATGTGGATGGTCGGTTTGTTAGAAGTGATTGAAGAACGTCCATATATTAAAGAATGATGAAGTTCCCAACCTAAATACTTGAATTTCTCGAAATGTATTATGGGTGACTCTCTATGGATTCTTCAACTATAATCAATATTAATGAGTTAACTAACTGTTTTGATGGTTGACCAAACTATTAAGCTAATTGTATATTTAGTTTATTATGAATCTCCTAAAAAGGAAATTATTAGGGTGAATAAAATATAAACGGTAATTTTGATGTTTGGTTTCTGCGGATTGGGGAATCAGTTGGGTTAGCAGCCACGCTCTGTTCTGTCCCCAGCACAGCCATAACCTATGACACTGCCAGGCCTCACACCGCGATCTTGAGCAGGGGTAAATTGGAAGAAATGGGCTTGGAAATCCTCGAACACCCTGCTTATAGTCCAGACTTGTCAATGAGGTTTATAATTTTAAATGGAAAAATTCTTCCAAGGAGATTCCACTCACAGAGGGTGTTATGCAGGGAGAAAGCCTTAGCTCTTTTCTTTTTCTGTTATATATTTCAGATATGCTCGAATTCTTCAATCAGTTGACATCCGCATGATGGTATAGAAGGATCAATCTAATTAGGGATTGATAAATTATTTGCCACTTCTATAAATTTGTTTTATTGAAAACTAGTTTCGAATGTTATACATTCATCCTCAGTTATGAAAACACACAAAAAATTCAAAAATTAGCAATTCAAAATATAGTTTGGTATTATTATACATATTAAATTAAATTAATATAAATCAGTATTATAAAATGTTTATGAATTATGAATTTAATTAAGACAAGAAATCAAATACATGTTGGTACTCACAAAGGTTTAAATGGATTATATCAAACAGAAAAGTTTGTACTGGTTTCTTCTCGCATTGAACTGACAATGAACGAAAGGTAGGTAGCATGTTTATAGGTAAACGGTTTAAGGGGTCAGGGTTTTTCAAGTAATGCCAGTGAGTAATTGTTTTTTCTGTTATAAATGGGAATAAATTTAAGATTGGACTATTGGAGATATTTATTTGGTCATTTAAGCCAAAATCTGGATTGGTTTTGAAGGATTTTATTATTTCAAGTGCTTCATATATATTTAATTTGAGACTGTTTTCAACGTGATGTATTAATTTAACTCCTGAGTCTTTGATGAATTTATGATTTTTTTTATTTAAATAAATTGCAAAGTTGGAATTATCTGTCTTATTATTATATGCACGTATATGTTCCTTTAATATCTGATTTAGCGATTTTCCAGTTTTTCCCGTGTATTTGGCTGCACAATCATTACAATTTATTTTGTATACTCCACTTTTTTGGAAGGGGTCTATTTTGTCTTTAGGAGAAGAGAAATATGAGGATAGGGTTTTTTCTATTTTAAATGCAGGATTTAATGCTAGTTTTTTCAATTCATTTCCGACTTAGGTGGATATAGGGACGCAATATGGAATCAAAACATAATGTTTCAGGATGGGTCTATCCTCGGGGGTTGTTGAATAGATATCGTAAATTATCTTTTTTTGTGTTTTTGTACTAAGCCTTCTTCCTGTTTGAAGAATTTTCCATCAAATTGAAAATAATTATGTTTTATACAAATAGACATCAAATTGTAAAGATCTAGGTTGCTAGCGGTGCTAGATTCGATCGGAAGATTAACTGTTCTAAAATTTCTATTGTTTCTAGTGGTGGGATACTTGTGAAAAGATTTGTGACGTCGAATGATATTAATTTCGCGTTATCCGAAATTACTATATTCTTAATTTTGTTGACTAACGCTATATAGTTTTTTACTGTGTTTTTTCCCCAAAATGTCACAAATCTTTTTACAAGTATCACACCACTAGAAACAATATAAATTTTAGAACAGTTAATCTTTCGATCGAATCTAGCACCGCTAGAAAAACTAGATCTTTGCAATTTGATGTCTATTTGTATAAAACATAATTATTAAATTTGATGGAAAATTCTTCAAACAGGAAGAAGGCTTACCACTCTCACCACTTCTGGCAGATTTATTTATGGACAAATTAGAACAAAAAATTCTTGACCCAAACAATTCTCAACTAGCTCAACACATCATATACTGGTATTGGTAAGTATGATGATTATAATATATGCATATGGTCTGGTACGACAAGACAAATAAATAATTTTTTAAAGGAAATAAACGAAATTCATCCCTCGATTAAATAAACAGTAGAACTGGAAAAAAAAAACCTTAAACTTTTTAGATTTAGAAATCTCAGTAAAAAACAAACATCATGAATTTGGAATTTATCGGAAATCCACCCACACGGATGTCATTATAAACAATGGAGTTAGGAGAACGATAGCACATAAACTCGCAGCCTTTAATAGCATGATTTACCGTCTTTTGAACATACCATTCAATAAAAATAACGGGTACAAAACCAATATCAATCTTTTAAAAAAAAAAACAAATACAAAAAAAGACAATTAACGATATCTATTCAACAACCCCCAAAGATAGACCCATCCAGAAACATTCAGGATACATACATAAGTCGGAAATGAATTGAAAAAACTAGGATTAAATCCTGCATTTAAAATAGAAAAAACCCTATCCTCATATTTCTCTTCTCCTAAAGACAAAATAGACCCCTTCCAAAAAAGTGGAGTATACAAAATAAATTGTAATGATTGTGCAGCCAAATACACGGGAAAAACTGGAAGATCGCTAAATCAGATATTAAAGGAACATATACGTGCATATAATAATAAGACAGATAATTCCAACTTTGCAATTTATTTAAATAAAAAAAATCATAAATTCATCAAAGACTCAGGAGTTAAATTAATACATCTCATTGAAAACAGTCTCAAATTAAATATATATGAAGCACTTGAAATAATAAAATCCTTCAAAACCAATCCAGATTTTGGCTTAAATGACCAAATAAATATCTCCAATTGTCCAATCTTAAATTTATTCCCATTTATAACAGAAAAAACAATTACTCACTGGCATTACTTGAAAAACCCTGACCCCTTAAACCGTTTACCTATAAACATGCTACCTACCTTTCGTTCATTGTCAGTTCAATGCGAGAAGAAACCAGTACAAACTTTTCTGTTTGATATAATCCATTTAAACCTTTGTGAGTACCAACATGTATTTGATTTCTTGTCTTAATTAAATTCATAATTCATAAACATTTTATAATACTGATTTATATTAATTTAATTTAATATGTATAATAATACCAAACTATATTTTGAATTGCTAATTTTTGAATTTTTTGTGTGTTTTCATAACTGAGGATGAATGTATAACATTCGAAACTAGTTTTCAATAAAACAAATTTATAGAAGTGGCAAATAATTTATTAATCCCTAATTAGAATTCTTCAATGCCTGGGAGACTGTGGGGATTTTCATACTGAACATAATATAACATAAGTCAACATTGATAAAACAGTTCCACAAAGGAGGTAGATTGGCAAGACATAAGGTCCTCTCATATGAAATCAATGTACTGCAAGTTGTCAATTTTGACAAGATGCTGACCATTCCGTATCTAAATGCTCTATTGCTAGTAGCTCTGTGATTAAAATCCTCTTGAGCTGTAAATCAGATACATGGGAGACAAAACAAAACTCTTCCAAGCCATGTCTGAGAGTATACTCTTATATCTGTCAGAAATGTGGGCTTCTGATTACACAGCTAGAATTGAGAAGGCTCAGTCTGCTTATTTGAAAACACTCTTGCATCTGCCATGGTATAAACCCAGCAGTTTTGTTTTATTGGAAAAGGGGCAAGTCATATAATGGGATAGCTGTCAACAAGCTAAGAGAAGAGGAAATAGAGCAGGCTTACACAAATCGCCTTCAAGTTCAACTTCAAGAAGTTAATGGGGACGCAGATGTTGACACTTTTTGGGCTCAAATCAAATACAGTATACTCAAGGCAGCCGAGGAAGTATGTGGTTTACAGCAAATAAGACCTACTACTAAGAAAATTAGGTGGTGGAGCGAGGAAGTGGAACGGGTCATATCTGCAAAGAAAGAGGCCTGGAAACAGTACTGTAGAAGCAAGTTGCCAGGAGACAAGGAACGAGTCTAAGAGAAAAGTTAAGGAAGCTAAGAGAAAAACTTGGTAGGAATTCGGGCAAGAATTGGATAAAAATTATAAAGAAAATATAAGGAAATTCTGGCACATCACAAGAGCACTAAGGAACAAAAAAGCAAAGCCTGTGAGAAGTGTAAAAGATGAGCATGTTATATTGGTGACAGAAGACAAGGACATACTGGAGGTTTGGAGGAAATACTTTCAAGAAAAATTCAGAATGGAAGAAAGGCGGTGGAATTTTCGATATTTCTGTAGAAGAGGTAGAATAACTGAACCAGAAGTCCCCGACATGCATGACACCATAGAAGAGGAGGAAGTCGAAGCAGCCATTGCTAAAGTAAAAATGGGAAAAGCGGCTGGGCCAGATGGGATTGCACCCGAATTTATAAAATTTGGGGGAAATGAACTAGTCAAGAGTCTCCAAACACTATTCCAAAAGATTTGGGATCTCAAAAAAATACCAATAGAATGGGAAAATAACATCATTATCCATAAGAAGGGAAGCCAAAGTGTATGCGATAATTACCCCACCCCATATGCCTGTCATCAGTGGTATACAAAGTATACACTAGGATTCTGGAACAAAGATTAAGGAAATTGGTGGAAGAGGATCTGGAAGAGGAACAGGCAGGTTTTAGGCCCGGTAGGCAGACATAGGATCATATCTTCTCACTGAGAATGATTGTAGAGAAGGCATGGGATAGAGGTAAAGCAGTATACCTAGCTTTCTTAGATTTACGGGCGGCTTTCGACCATTTTCCTAGACAGGAAGTATGGGATGCATTGGAAGATAGGAGAATCCCACAAAATCTTATAAGTGCAATTAAGTCAGTTTACCAAGACCCAAAGGGAATAATAAGGCTAGCCGGCACTGGGTCTAGGTCGTTCCATTTCCTTAGGGGAGTTAAACAGGGCGATAACCTAAGCCCCGTACTGTTCATAATTTTCATGGATGGCATTTGGAAATTTTGTAAAAGGAGGACACCCAGAGCAATAGTGGGATACTGGAATATGACCCCAGTGTTGGCACAGGCATTGCTGTATGCAGATGATGTGATATTGGTGGCGGGTACTGCTGAATCCCTCCAGGTCGCTGTATATGAGTGGCAAGAAGAACTGCAACTAAGAAGCATGCAGATCAATGCCTCCAAAAGCAAGGTTATGTGTATTGGACGAAGGAACGAGGATTTTAGAATCACTTGCAATGGAGAGACCCTTGAGCTAACCGATACCTACTGCTACCTGGGAACAATGATCTGCAAGGATGGAAGAATAGACCAGGAGGTAATGAATAGAGTCCAAAAGGCCAATGGAATATTCTATCAAATATCCATGACACTCATTGGAAAGCAGGAGTTGAGCAGGAAAGCGAAGATTCTGCTATTCAAATCAGTTTTTCTCCCAGTGCTACTATACGGATCGGAAAGCTGGACACTCCTGGACCACCATGCCAGCAGGGTTGTATCTGCGGAAATGAGATTCCTACGGAAAATATTAGGAAAAACCAGGCAAGACCGTATAAGGAATGAGAGTGTGCGAGAGGAACTAGGAGTTAGATCCGTCCTAGAGACGATTGAAGCAAGACAGCTGAAGTGGTTCAGGCATGTCAAAAGAATGGGAGATGACCAGGCCAGTAAGGCCAGGTGGCTTCTAGAGGCAAGACCGGGAGGAAGGCGACCACAAGGCAGGCCAAGGCTCATATATGCAGACTTGATTGAGAGAATTGGCACAGAGAGAGGATGCACCATGCCAGAGATGAGAAGGCTTGCACAGGACAGGGACCATTGGACGAGATGGTCAGAGGCAGCTACTCCACGCTTAACAGCACTGAGGAGATAGGGAGAGAAGAAGAAGGAAAGTGGGCATATCCATATAAGAGTTTCAATGAATGCTTTATTGGTGGTAAAAAATATTATCCCGGGCCAAACACAGATCTCTCTAAAGCCTGCTTTGATGAAAATCACATCAAGTTTTATAATTGAAAATTGGCATTTAGACGCATTTCTCTACCCTAGGATGTGAAGACATTTGGGTGGAACTGAAATCACTGAACAATGAGCAAATGAAATTGCTATAGAAAACTCTTTTAATCATATGTTTTCTAAAGAGGTTGAATCTGCAGTAAAGAGTTCTTTTAGTTTTGTCTACAGGGATCTCAGCTCTTATAGCATTGAGGGAGAACCTCACTTTGCATTGAAAATTTATATCAGGAGGCTCCATCTAATAACGTAACTTTGATTCGCAAACTATCAACACGCAAGACTCTACACTCAGGGTTATGTCTTCTCTTTCCAAGCAGAAAAAGTATATCCCTTATGTGCGACTGGAGAGGACACTATAGCTCATTCGCTTACTATCTGTAGAATACTTGAGCACTTTTTTTAAGAACAACCAGGGAGAACTCCTGCTGAAAGATTGATTTTGAAACTGAACATAGAAGCGGAATAAGAATTGAAAAAAACTTATTTTCTCACCCAAAGATGCCTTGAGGCTAGAAGGTTTCTTAGTGCAAACTGATTAATTGAAAAAAATTATGATCTTATAGGATGTTCTTATTTGTTTTTGTTTTTTAATTGGTGATGAAAAATATGAATAATATCACTGTTTATGGACAAATATTTATATCTACTTTTTCCTTATTTTTATTATTATTATTTTTATTTTTTTAAGCATGAGGACTGTACCTTATATTTTCGTTTTTAGTGAATACATGAATTTACATTACCAAGCCTACTCATTATCATAAGTTGTATTAGTTAAAAAGCAATAAAAATTTATCTATCTATAGTTCAGACTTGTCCCCTTGTGGATATTTTTTGTTCACACCCTTAAAAGAATCGCAAAGAACAAAATGATTCGTAAGCAAGATCACGTGTGCAATTAGCTGGCAACTTTCCCACAAACTTTTTATGAACAAGGAATGCCCTAACTTTCAAATAGATGGTAAAAGTATGTAAATCACAGGATATGGTTTAACATTAATCAATAAAAAATAATTACCTTCTATATTTCATGTATTAACTATCTGATTATTTAACCTAAACTATTTGATAGCTAAACCATAAGCACTCATCTATATGTTCACTATGTTCAGGGCTTTTGTTCTGAAGGTGGACTTTCGCTAGTACTACCCATGGTTGCGATTGGCAGCACTTGCCAACTGTAGCCGCTAACTGTTACTGTTTGTGTATTTCGTTGAAACTGCTCACGGCAACGGCCAACTTCCCATCCCATAACCTATACCATTAAAACCTTTCCTATATGTATAATCATACAATATCTTTATATTACATCGTTAAAACCTTTAAAACTATCCGATATACTCTTCAGTGAAAGTAATATAAATGCAAGTTTCCAACATGGATGTTGGACTTTTTTTTTTTCCTTGCTTTTTTATTAGAAGAGAAAAATGAAATTATGTTATTAACGAGATGTAAGTAATATTAACAGCATATTCTAAACCCGGAAAAGGGAACGATTTTATGCTAAGTTAATAACTGGCCATTTGCGGAATGATGGGAAAGATTCAGAAACATTTTTTGACTAACTACCTCTCACTTTAATTTTGTGTTAAACATGGTGAAAGGAGATATAGTAGGAAAAGCCACTAATGCAGTGCACAAGCTCCAATCGAAGCTGAAGAAAAACTGGTAGTCGCTTTACGAAAAATAGGCATATCAACAAATTTATCGTCACCACCACATATACCTAACTAAGAATTAGGTACTTCTTAAAATACCAAAAAAGAGCTATACGTTTTACTTGTAGTTTCCCCTTTGCGAATACTTTTTTTAACTCTCAGCCTATTAAGTTCTCTGAGTCCTAGGTTTGTGTTTGTAGCAGTTTATTTTGCAAACATACTTCTGATGAATTAATAAAAGTAAGGAACTCAAAAAATTTGATTTTTCACATCCGGTAGTTTATACGTGGTGGCGACGATAAATTTATTTAAAATGGTTAATAGACGATTCTGTACTTATACAATTTGTTAATTTAAAAAAAAAATTCAATAAAGAACAAATGAAATAACAAACAAAGATGTTTATTTTTATTAATTTTTGTTATATTATCATAACATTTCAATAAACAAAGAAGTTTATTTATTTTATTTGTTTTCATTTTTGTTACATTATTATACAAAGAACCTGATATTCATTAAAAAATTCTACAAGACATTCATCGTTATTCTCATTAAATCCTTTCTTTGTTATTTTGTTAAAAAAAAACAAGTGGGAACCGTTGCGGCCATGGCAGTATGCTCCTTCTGGAACGGTCAGGAATGCAGCAGTTTAGGTATGACATCAAATCTAGAAGGGCGGGCAGTGCCAGCGAAATATGTCCCTTTCTATTCAGTCAAAGCAGTAGCCAACTGCCAGCAATCTCTACACGCTGCAACCGCGGGCAGTACCAGCGAAAGTCTACCTTTAGGGAACTTGGTCCCAAAATTAAGATCATTTTTCATTCATTCAGTATTCTGTAGATCCTATACCATCTAAATTTTTATTCTTTACTCTATTGCCAGTTGTATGATGTTGAAGCTGATTTATAAAATAATAATGCTTGATTATTGATTAAACCAAATTAACTATTTTCACTCAGTGACATTGTAAAATATCTAAGTTGAATTATTCTAATATCTGAGATACATGTATGAAAGTATTGTGTGAAAGCCTTATACAAGTTAAAAATTTAAAATATGGTGCAAGCCCAGGAAACTCAGTGAAGTACATTAAATTTATTTTGAATATTATTTTCAGGTATTTCACTTTGTTCATGAACTTGTTAAACGATTGCAGTGATGCACAGGATATGGAAAAAGATGTTTCAAGACAGAGAGTATCTGATGGCAAACTTGCTACTTTACGGAATGCTACTATACAAGCTATGTCAAACTTGTTATCTGCAAATATAGATAGTGGACTCATGCATTCAATCGGTAAATTGTAATTTTGTTATTGGATGTTAATCACCTTCTTGTTTTCAAGCATATTCAGATTATTTATGTTCATTGAAAAAAGTTTTTTTTTTTTATTCTATTATAGTTGGAATAAGTATAATTAAGTATTTAAACTACAAAAATAAGCATATATTTGATTTTTTTTCTGTGTCTACACCTAATCACAAAACTGTTGTGCCCAACTATATTGAGGAATTCTTTATATACAGGGGTCCAAAAAACCGGCACACCTTAAATTTATTTGGTTGAGTGATCTGAGGAAGCAGAGTTGTCATTACTTACTCCACTTCAAGCATTATCAAAGTTTTCTTCAAATTTATTTAAAGAGTTTTTATTTTGCTCTGTAATTCCTGATCCTTAAGGTTCAATATATCTACCCTGTAAAATATTTTAGCCATACTGAAGAGACAGGATAAAGGATGTCCAAATTCCTTCACAAAGGAAGCTCGCAGGTTACCGGAGAATCTTTTAAAAGTACATCTAGGTCTTCGTATTTTTATAAGTTCTCTCTTTTTAAATATCTTAATTTAAAAGATAAAGTTGGTCTCTCAACAGATTCAATTGATATTTGTTCGGAAAGTATTCCCAAAGAAGAATTAATTGGTCCAAATGATTTATCTGAAGATCTTACGATATATCAATATTTTTTCTATATATTTTATCGATATTAAAATTTGAGTATCAAAAACCAATATTTTTTGGAAAAAAAGGAGAAAATAAATATAAAATAAAAAAATTCAACAAGGGCAGCAGCTTCGATGAACAAAGGACCATAAAAACTTGTGGTGTGGTATGTTCCTGTTACTATCTATAGTGGCTGTGTTGTAAGAATGGGATGTCAAATGCAAAATATCAATATTGATATTGATATCAATATTTAAAAATATTGTTAATATTTTTATAAAATTACATAAAAGTCTAAACGAATTGGTCCAGAAATATTTATATTTCAAAATATTGTTAATTCTTTTATCAAATTAAAAATTATAAAAAACATGGATCGGAAGGAGATTAAGAGATAACCTGCTTCTCATTATTGAAATCTTGCTGTAAATGAACATAATAAAAACAATATCATAATGATATCGGCAGAGTAATATTGATATTACAGCAATAGTATCTTAATGATATCATCAGAGAAATATCGATATTATAAAAACAATATCTTAATTATATCAGTACAGAAATATCAATATTATAAAAACAATAGCTTAATTATTTATGCATAGAAATATTGATATGTATTTGTCCCTTTAAAATATCGATACCGGATATTTTGAAATATTGATATTTTTTTTTGATATACCGACTATTATTTCGATATTCACATCCTTAGTAGATAGTAGTCAAGTGAGTGCATTTTGCAACACTCTTGGTAAACCTGATTTGATAAGTTTTGATTAATTATTTATTTTTTATGCCTAAATCATTGGCTGTTTATGTATGTCAGAACCACCCACTTCTCTCCTGGGAAGTTCAGAAGGTATGTGCTCCTTGAGCAATCTCTGATATTTCTTCCCACTTCATTTAAGGTTCAGCTTTGCTTCATAGCTAGTTCTAATGAAACATCGAGCCAAATCATGACAAGTTGGCAATAATGATGTGTGTTATAGGCTTTCTGTATTATGGGTTAATCCTGCAATAACAGATATTGCACTTAGGAATAAACGAGCTCTTGAAGTATAAGAAAAATTATTTATATTGCTGAAGCTGGCCAGTTCCCATGATGACTCATTGCAAGATGACTCTGATCTGACAACGAAAAATATGCTTTCGACTTGTCGAAGTTTGACCCAAAATGCATCACATTATAATATAAATGAACATGAAAGTAATTAAATACGAAATTAATTACATGAAGAAACAACAAAGTTAATTTTATCCTAACGAAAGTATAATTACATGGGATGTACATATGTACATGGGAAAAATGTTTGCCAAGTAGCTCAGTATAGATTCTTACCATTTATGTTTTGTAAATAAGGAAAATTTAATGTTTCAATTGTTTATTTGACATGTTTCAGAAAATTACACACACACGTTATATATATTCGTGGATTTTGATGAAATTGATACTGTACCATTTTTACATTAGTTCCCAACTTTCCTCCAACATTTGCCAATTGAGCCAAATCGGATGAGCTGTTTTTGAAATATAGGTGTGTCAAGAAAAATATGTTTGCACATGTTTATACAAAAGTAGTGAATGGAATTTCATAAAATTGATATAGGGCGATAGAAAATTTCATCAAAATCAAATTAGTGGCAGTAGGTGTTATGCCCCTTACATTTTTATGTTTACAAAATAATAGCTAACCCCATGTGCTTTACCTCCTTTTATAATTTTATGTTGTTGGTTGCAACAATGGTCTTTACTATGATTATTTAGACTTATTAAATTTAGCTGCCTTCCTTCTTTGAGTAATGTGCAGGCATTCTTCATTGAGCTCTGTTCATCATATTCTCCCTTCAGCCTGGACAATAGTTACTGATTTCTTTAATATGGCTCCTGATTTCTCCACATAATTTATTTATCTATATCATCTCTTTCCTCCTCTTTAAGTTTCAATTACTAAAGCAATATTTTTTTTCTTATTAAAAGGGTTTTGAATTAAACCTGGTTAAAGCTTTCACAAGGTAAGCTGTTTTCTTTTTCTTGTTTATAATACTTATTATTTACTTTAGTTTAATTAACAATTTTCTTTTTAGATCTTGGTTATAATAGAGATTTACAAACTAGAGCTGCTTTTATGGAAGTTCTTACTAAAATTTTGCAGCAAGGTACAGAATTTGATACGTTGGCTGAAACGGTTTTAGCTGATCGATTTGAGCAGCTAGTCCAGCTAGTTACTATGATAAGTGATAAAGGAGAGTTGCCTATTGCAATGGCTTTGGCAAATGTTGTTACTACTGCACAAATGGTATTAATTTTGAGATTTTGTATCTGCATTCAGCAATAGACAATTCTTGATTTATTGATTCAATTTTTTGTAATTATAAATTATTTTAATTTTGTTGTTACAAATAAATTTGTTTTTAAATTTAAGCATACCTTTAAACTTATGTTTTAATTTTATTAGATGCCTCGATGTTTTAAAATATGCCTACATGATCTAAAACATATAAATGATCATATCAATTATTTATTTATTTTTTGTGGATCCAATTACATAAATTCGTTTTGGAACTTTAGTTACCTAAATTTTCCAAGTGAGCCTGGGACTGATAATTGAGTATTATGAATGACCTATGAAAAATAAAATAATATAACTGAGCTCTTAATAGTTTTTCTTAATTCTGAAGCATTTTTTATAATATAAAATAAATCTCTGAGATCTTTCCTTCAGTGTCAATGCAATCTAGTAAGCCTAAAGATTAAAGTTTAAACATTTGAGCTTGCTCACTTTTTAATTTATTATATTAGCCCATTTTTTGAGCCATGAAAGTTATTATGTTGCATGATTTACTGAGGGAAGTGGTTGGTAAACTTCAAATGGCATCAGGAACTAATTTAATTAACAAGTTTCTAAGATTGGATATATTACTATTCAGAAATAATAAACCATATTGCAATAATTTGCAGTATTTTTCATTATTTAATTAAGCTGAGGAATACTGCAGATAGCATCCATTAATCTCAGAACAAAGCACAAATACCAGGCAAAATGAAAAATAATAAATATTCTAAGAGAATTTTATTATAAGACCCCCTACTTGCCCTTATGGGTGGGTTAATAACTTCAGAACAGAATAATATAGAACAATAACATAGTTTATTTCAATAACAAAGTGTATGAAATCTTTTCCTTTCTGCCTCTCATATCAATCACCTGAAGCGCTACCTATCGCTGGGTTCTCATATTACTACAGCTTTCTTAATGAGGCTGTTGCTTAATGATGACATTTTTCGTTATTTTCATGAATCTTACCTTTTTTTAATTTACTGGCTATTGACATCTTACATTAATTTACTGTTTATGTGCTATGTTCTGATAATTCACTTTTTATTGTGATTTGATACATTTGTTTATTTTGTTTAAACATTAATATTAAATGAAAAATAAGTATTTTAATTAAATTGTATTTCATTTTAGGATGAGTTAGCTCGAGTTTTCGTAACTTTGTTTGATGCTAAACATCTTCTGTCTCCTTTATTATGGAATATGTTTTACCGTGAAGTAGAAGTATCAGATTGTATGCAGACTTTATTTAGAGGGAATTCTCTTGGTTCTAAAATAATGGCATTTTGTTTCAAAATATATGGTGCAAGTTATTTACAAAATTTATTGGAACCTCATATTAGACCTTTAATTGAAACTACTCCTCCCTCACTTGAGGTGGACCCAGCTAGGTAATCCCATTTCTTTATAACTTTACCCCACATCATTAGATCATGTTTAATTTCTATTTTATTATTTCTCAACCAAGTGTGTGTGTTGAATAGAAAAAAAGAAAAACTTGATTCTGGTACAAAAATCTCTTAAGATTAACTAAGATGTACAAAAAAAAAAAATATTTCTAGCCAAAAGACCTATTACAGTAAATAAATAGAAAAATATTAAGTATATACATAGCTATCAAAAATATATAAAAAACAAAATGAAGAATGGTGAAACAATGCATTTGCTACTAAAAAAAGAGAGAGAGAGAGAGAAAAACAAATTGAATTCATCCACTAAGCAAGAATTTAATCATAAAAAAAAAAATATTTACATCTGCTATTTAAAAAATATTGATATAAATATGCATAATTATATAGTTAACAAAACAAAATGATGGTTGAAAAAAAAGCTAAAAATCTATTTACAAAAACGTATATGGGAAATAAACAACATCTAGTAAATATAAAATAATAAATAACTAATTAAAGTGAAATAAAAACTAAAGATATTCTTGTTTTATACAGGACAAAAAACAATATAGCCCAGTCACCTTTTCATCAAAAGGGGGGTCCACCTTGCATTAAATAGGGTAGTAGGTTTCTTTTTTTATCTTGTATTGATGGTACTGAGGTGTCAAATCCAAGTTTTCCATCTCGGCAGCCCTTCAGTGTTGAACAGAACAAAAACTGCAAAAATTTCGTACTTTATTCAGCTTTTTCCTATTCTGACAATGAAGGAGCAATTTTTCAACAGAAAATTTCTGTACACTTTGTAACAAGATTAAATTTGCCAGGGGAGATGACTTCGTGAAGATAACCACCATCTGCAGCCATAAATTTAGTTTTTCCTCATGTCTCATCATTTTTAACAGATCGGAATGCTGCATAGGAAGAGGACTTGTGCCCTTCTTCATTTCCTCTTGAGTGAATAGAGACATTGGGAATATGTGAAGAAGTTCTTCATTTCCTCATCTGATTGTTTCAAAACCTGTGGAACAGTTTATGACATAACTTAGTCATAACTTAAATCCTTGCAAGATTTGACAACACAGTGAATTATGCATTTTTAATTGTTTATTTTTTTTAAACTGACTTTTTAAAAACTATTTTTGATTGGTTAGTATGTGTATTATCTGTTTTTTGATGATCAGCTGTTTGTAATTTAACCTTTCCCAGCTAATGTCATGTTAACTCCCTTTTCCTTCAGTATGAGTGTGGGTATCTTGGGGTGGTGTGCTCTCTGTGGTTGGTGTATTTTGGCGATTATAAATGTGAGATGAGCTGCATTTCATTCTTAATATTTGTTCTTTTTTTCCCTTTGGTCTCCTGTCCTGATGATGCCTGAATTGGCAAAATATCGACAGGTTTTTTGTTTTCTGCTATTTTTGTGACTCTAGGCTTCATGTTTGGAACTTTCCATTTATATCCTGACAATTATTTGATGTCTCTTTTTGAGCTGTGTGTATTTTTATGCATTTCTTTAATGGCTTTTATGAAGGTTTACATGTTCTGTGCCCTTGAATGTTCTAGGCACACTGCATTCCTAATTAGTTCTCTGAAAAGAGGAAAACTTCCATTTTTACTAATATACTCCACTGACTGAGAATTATTGTAGAAAACAATGATGCAAATATATTTTAATTTAAAAAATAATACCTTTTACAAAATGCACTCTTAACCAACTATGTTACATTGACTTTTATACAGAAATCAAAAATAAGGATTTTGTATAAGTGGACTTGTTAAATTAGTACAAACAGGCTGTAAATTTCTATTAGTATAAGACTGCTATCCTTGGATAGATCTGGTTAAACTGGTTATTAAGATGGTGATTGCATGTTAGGCAATAATCTAAATGAAAAAGATATTTTAGTACCTCACTGGAGTGATTCCATTAGCTTGTTGCTGTCGAGGACCAGTGTGAGTGGATATGTAATGTGCCTTAGAGTGAAAATCTTTTCATGCATTTCTGTATATCAAGGTTGATTTTCTTTTTCTTTCCCTTCCTTTTTTTTTGCCTTTCAGTATAGAAAAGTCTTTTTCTGTAATCTACCAAATTATCTAACTACCAAGTAATCTACCAGCTGGAAGATTGTTTCTAAAGAATTTAAGAAGCTGCAAAAAGAAGTAAAATTTATAGGAATCCAATTTTTTAATCATATTACATTCTTTTTTTAAAGGATGTTTTAAAAAAATGTAACTAATGAGATTACCTCATAAAATAAGTCATTTCATTTTCTATTATTTTTTTTTTTTTTTAGAAAAAATAATATTTTGTATTTTGTTGTAAATAAATGTACTTTTTTGATTAGTATCAAATTGAGAAATCATCCAGTTTGATCCGTTCTAATTTATTATCTAAAACAGTCACCACTTTAAGATTTTGCTTAGGACTAGCTTAACCATATTTTTTATCCTATTTTTCAAAATTGATACACTATTAATAATTAATGTTATCTTCTTTTCATTTTTAGGTTAGATCCTTCGGAAGAAATTGAAAAAAATAGGGAAAACCTTACCAATCTTACTCAAAAAGTCTTTGATTCTATTGTTTCATCGGCTGATAAGTAAGTAAAATTAGTATAAATAAGCTTTTTGAATAGGATGTTAGTATTTTTTTTTTTGCCATGATATTCTACTTATGTCCTGAATTATCCTTATTTTTTCTTTCTTTTTTTTTTTTTAATTTGAATTAAAATTTTAAAGATTATTATTATTATTTTTTTTTTTGTGAATGCTTGATGAAATCTGTCTATCTAAGTTATTTCTATTGAGGGTAAAGAAGCATTATAAACATCGATTGGTATGGAGATACCTAGTGCTCATCAAGTCATGGACAGCTTGTTATAAAACTGTACCAAAAAGTTAAGATAAAATAATGGACAGAAAATAGTTTACCTTTAATTCCTTTAATAATTTCAAATTAAAAAAATCTTCCATCTGCCTAAGTTTCTCTTTAAGGGTTAAAAATAGAACTTTAATTTTCACAACTTGATCATGAAGAAAGGATTCCATAATATTTCATAGTAAAAGTGGTTTCAATCAAATGCTGTGAAACTTTGTATGGAGATAGTTTTTGAAGAAACCTGGCCAAAACTAATTAAATTTTATCATCGAAAATCTTACATAGATTACCCAAAGTTTGAGATGAAGCCATGCTTCCAGACTCCAATAATATTATTATTATTTATCATTAAAAACAATTTTTATCTGGCAAAATTATGTATCACAAAAGCGAAATAAACTGTCTGTTGTGATAATTCATTAATTAGAAATAACATTTTAAATTATTTAATCAAGTGGTTATTTTAATAATAAATAAATTAAGAATGTATTTAATGTACATGTACTTAATAAATGTGACAAAACAGTTAAGTTATAGAATTATATACTTCAAAAAATTACATTGACCTTTTAAAAGACAAGTATTGAAAGGCTATTTAATAAACTTTACTTACGGTTCGATTTTGATAAATAAATTAATTTGGAAACTGGGACATATATAGGATAACTAATACGATTTAGGAGTTGCTGTAGTGATCCAGTTTCTTGTTTAACTTGGAATTTGTTATATTATAAGAGAAAAAGAAAAACAGCTAGAATACAAAATTTTGAAAAAATGTATTGGACAGTTTTCTTTAATGATTTTGTTTGATAGGAATGATAATTTGTAAACAGTGCTTAGAGCAGACTTACGCTGATTATCTCTTTATACTATTGCAATAACTGTCTTCAATATTATTCTCATTTGATTAAGATTCCTTTTGCATTTCAAATATCAGTCATTTAGTAGGAGTGAACGATAAAGGAGGTGAAAGTGATGGCAAGAATTCTTTAAAAAATCACGAGAATTTCCAAATTCTTCATTGGGATTTGCATGAGAAGTATTTTGAGATTTATACTTAAAATTAATTTTGTCCTAATAGGATAAATAATTAAAATGTTATAATTTTTTTTTTAAATTCTGTTAGTGCTACCCCAATTAGTTTTTAACCTTAAAATAATGAAAAATCATTAGGTATGTATTACTAATTATTTTAATAATTAAATCCTACGCATATTTAAATATTGATGTACAACTAGTAGGCATATTCAATCTTAGTGAATATTTAAAAAAAAATTGTATGTAACAAAAATCCTGTATTTCATACAAAACTTGTACAATATACTGTACTCATATTATATTTTAAAAGAAAAATTGAAATAAATGCTCTAGCCCAGACACAACTTACTTTCATTTAACTAAGATTCGGGATAATAATGTAAATGAAAAAATGTATTTATTCAAGTTTTTTTTTTTTTTTTACAAAGTGAAAAAAGTAGTAAAAAATCAAAATAGCATGAGACTAAAGAGTGTGGTTCAGCTTGGGTAAGGAATTTTTTGACCGGCACATTTAAATCACCATTACAAAGTTTGGTACAACTACAGAGGAGCGGTGCACTATCAGAAGAGTCTAGAGACTGAATCGAGTGTCGTCTCACTAGCGATCTCTGGGTCCATTCTTGTTAACTACGTGCCTCCTTTTTCAGCACTTTCTTATAAATTGGTTTTATGCTCACCGCTTAAAGCTGTTTCACAGTTCACAAATTGATTCTTATTTGGATATAACTGTTTGTTTTTTTTAAAGAAAAAAGTTACTTTTTATTTTAATGTACTTAACATCTTCCCCTTTTTCACATAAGAATATAAGTATTTCACTTATTTTATACAATTAAACAATAATTAATCAAGTAATGTTTTTTTTAAATGATCTTCATAATTCAAGGCCATGATTAATAAACATTTGTAATAATTAATTTCATTACTTTAGCTCTAATTTAATTATCTAAAAATAAGGTAAATAAATATGTTCATAATTAAAAACCATAAAATTACCACTTTACTATCGCAATTGAATTATTTAAATAATTAATTTAATTTTCTACAAAAATAAATACTGTTAATATTATCCATTATGATTATAAATGATTAAATTCATAATTGAAAAACATGAAATTACCCATTAACTATCATAAATAGGTGCAAACTAGAATCTAACAAAATTAAATCACAATGGGTGTAGCAACTCGGAATAAAATTTGTGCGACGTAACAAAGCGGGGTAAAATATTTTTTTTTAGGGAGAGACAAAGTTGATATTCGTTTTTTGCGCCCCCTAAAACTACTAAATACGAATTTTCATAGCAATAAAAAAATTGCTTGTAAAAAAACAGCTTTAAGCGGTAAGCATAAAACCAAATTTATAAGAAAGTGTGGAAAAAGGAGACACGTAGTTAACAAGAATGGACCCAGAGATCGCTAGTGAGACGACACTCGATTCAGTCTCTAGACTCTTCTGATAGTGCGCCGCTCCTCTGTAGTTGTACCCAAAGTTTCAACAGTTTCTACATTTAAATTCCTCATTTGACATAAGTTAAACTCCTAAATTTAAAAGACAAACCTTAAATTTTAAAGACAAACCTTAAATTTTAAAAACAAAATCCCGAACTATTTTTATTTCACAATCCAAATTAGTAAAAAGACCTTTTAAAGTTTATAACAGTGACCAGACTAACTAATTCATCCATCCGTAACATCTACAAAAAAAAAAAACTGTCGACTTCCTGCAGATACGGGGATACGTCCTGGGTGACGGCACAGAGGGAACAGAGGCTGTCTCAAGAATCCTCACATACATTTACCTCTATCCCGACGTCATACACGTCATCGCCTCCTCGATCGCAGCTGTTTATGAGACAACCGATGTAAGGTGCCGGAACCCTTTCTTCATTTTTGTCGCTGTAAAATCCGGCACTGCTATTTATTTTTATACTTGCAATTTATTTTATCTATTTATGGATGAAAAAAACCCGGATGAACACAAAAGAAACTAAATCCCAAAATCAAACCTCCCGTGGATGATAATCTAGGACATTGCAACCCTACCCGTCAACAAACTCTTCACGCAATTCAAAATAAATAAAAATTTGTTAAAAAAAAAACAAACTGTTTTTCCCAAGAAATAAATACATCATCCAATAATTTGATTTTTGTACCAGTTTTGGGATGAAGCAAGGAGCATTTATTCATGTTCTGTCCTGTTTTAAATTTTTTTTTACTTAAAATCCATATATCACCACAATAAAATGAAAATTGCGAATATAGGCAAATGAAACATTGTTTGTATTTTAATGATATAACAATTTATTTCTAATAAAACTAATACAAAATATACATACATCAGTATATACAATAACAATATAGAATGAAAATTGTTTTTCCTACATCCGATTTTTTGTTGCGAAATTACCGAAATCCTTCGTTCTAATTATGCTAAAACTTTATTTCTCATTAAAATCATTCAAAAGTTACCTAGAAAAATATATGAATAATACAATGAAAATAGCTTTTCTTAAATTTCATCACTTCGGAGCAGAATTTTCCTATCTCAAAATATGGCTTTTTCAGTTTTTTATTATTTCAGATAGTTCAGACTAATGCGGATTTCATGCAGGAATAGCCTATCAGGAGATGTAGCGCTGTCTCATGCTTACATATTATTGTTGCATTCAGGTTCCCGAATTGCCCTTAACCGGGTTACGCGTAGGTCTACCATTTCTGATAGAAAAACCATCGTTTGTGATGATTCTCCTCCTGTCATCACATAATTATTTTGTTGTCTTGCTTCAAACAAGGATACCCTCTGAAACAAAGTGAATAACAATTAAAATGTTCTGTTATGAAGCTATACAGTTTCTCAATAAGGTTAGGAAAAGGAGAATAAATCAAAAGCACAGCAGCAGCTACAATGCGCAAAAAAGGAAGGAGTGAGTAGCCATTAGAAAACTTGTCAATAGCGCTATCATTATCTTGCCAAAATAGGAGACGTTTCAGCATTAAAATTAGTTTAAAAGAATTAGGCCACATCACGTTTTTAGTGATCCTTTCAAATGACAGTAGAATTTTTGTCTGCATCTGGAAAAGCACAGATAACTGTCAAATAAAGAACAAGAAAAGCCTTCAGTACGAAATGTGCAAGCTGTGAAAAACAAAACTTAATAGAGAAAATAAAATGAGGAAAATTACTAATTACAAGAAAAGACCTGATGAAATTCTGAACTGAGTGGAAGCTCAGGGAGACGACAACTCAAATTTTGTTTTAGTTATTTAGGACCACCATTATATATTACCAATTACAGTAAAAATTCATTCCGATTGGCCTCAGTTCTTGGATAATTGTATTTTTGCTACAACAAAAAATCGTAAATCCAAGTTAATTTCTTTTGTTTTGTTTTCAACTAGAAGACACTAAAATGATATCAATCAAATGAAACAGAAATATAACAATGAAATTATGTTTTAAAAATACAAAAACTCACCGATATATTATCCCCAAAAATATTGGCAAATTTGAAATCAGCACACCCCAAAAGGATTACATAAAAATGCTTTTGTCCTTGTGGGATCCAGTTTTGTGTTGCAACACAGCAAAATCAACGAACTGTTTGATTACAAAAATACTAATAGAAGAATTTAGTATATGTGGCGACCAGGAAGGGATAGATGGGGTGTTACCCCTCCCAATAATTAGAAATCATAAAAAGTTGGGAAATTTGAGTATTGAGAACCTACTTCAAACTGAGGAAATAATAGGAAAACATGTTCCTCAAACCAATACCAATACATTTTTTTTATGATTTAGCGCAACGTGGTTATAATAATCCGCTTCGTTTCACCGAAGACCCATGAGAAGGTCACATTAGGTTCAGTGATCCTCAAAGCTCATATCCTGCCTACAAGGAATCATTTTTGTTGCTAGTTTTTGGCAGGAAATTAAAAAATATGAAAAAAAGTTCTTGTCACAAAGTTACCCCACCTGTCACAAAATAACCCCATCTTACTGTAATAATGTTAATTTTATTCTTAATAATGGGATGGGAAAAACTACTCCATTCAAGGATCAGTTCAGAACCACTCTCACTGCAACAAGCTAGTTCTTTTTCAGGACTTATGGGAATGAACTATCTATTAAACTATTTCTTATGAACTAACTATTTCTTGACAACTATGAGGTTGAGATTTATACCGACCTACTCACTTTTTCCTATTCACTCATTCTTTCAGTGATTCAATTCATAGATTTACTGTTATTTTTTCCCAAGGCACCGATTTTTCACAGAGTAAAGAGAAATCTTTGAATTTGGTCTTTTGTAGATTGTTCATGTCTAAATAACATTATGGATGGTACATTAATTTATTTCAAAATTTTAATTAAATTTATATTACTATATATTTCTAGAACAATGATGTTTTCCATTATCTCAGGTTTTCAGCAATGCTGAATAAGGGAGAGTCTAGTATGTTAATAGTATTTATTCAGCATTGCCTTGTTTATTGTTAGCATTGCCTGCATTATTGCAAAAGATTTATATTTTCATTTTTTAATAGGTTTCCCCCACAATTGAGAAGTATGTGTCACTGCTTGTACCAGGTATTGAGCAAACGTTTCCCACAAGTTCCTCAAATAAACATTGGAGCAGTTGGAACAGTTATATTTTTGCGTTTCATTAATCCGGCTATTGGTAAATATTGTTTATTTTTTTTAAATAATCCAACTTTCACTGTATTTACATTTACATTCATTGTAGTTTATGGTTCCATTAATGTTAGAATGATCTTAATTTTTTTTATTATTTTATAAACTGTGAGATTTATGATTATATGATTATTGAATCTTTTACATGGTTTTTATCCATTTGGTAATAAGGGAAACAAATTACTATTTGTTATGCAGTGAACCCCTACATAATGCGGGTCAGTGGGAAAGGAAATCTATATTAAAGAGATATCCATACTATAACGAGGATAGACAAGTATGAATTGTTTTAGAGTGCAAACGTAATGAAATATACTTATAATTACAGTTGTTAATTAAAAATAATTAATAAGGTTTACATTTATAAAACAAATATGTAGAAACAAATAAAATTGTTTTATATTTATATTTATTTACAGTTATGTTTTTTATTATTTTTAGATATAGTTTTAATTTTTTTTTTTTGGATCTAATATGTTTTTTAATTATAATTTTGCCAATTTATGCTAGTGTTTTGAAAACATATCAGTTATTTTGTGCTGCTTAAAAATGCCTTTTTCTTTGCTTTCATGATTGTTGATTTCTTAGATGCAACTTAATTATAATATAGATTAATGCTTCATCTTCCAAGTTAATAAGGCATTGATTGCAGCAAATGCTTCATCATTTTTAGGTGATGGTTCAATATCATCTATAGATCATATATAGAAGGATAGATAGATTAAACGATACAAGCATGAATACATACACATATCTTTCCTAGTTGCAGCATAATATTTTTTTTTCTTCATTCCAGTTTCACCTCAAGAAATGGGTATAGTTAATAAAACTGTTCCACAGTCTGTTAAGCGGGGCTTGATGCTTATGTCAAAAATATTGCAAAATATAGCCAATCATGTAGAATTCAGTAAAGAACAGCACATGATACCTTTTAATGATTTTCTTCGACAGCACTTTGAAATAGCTCGAAGGTATGTAACATAAATTTGTTGTTAAAAGTTAAGAATGAATGTGCTTATCACTTACATATCTAGGCAATGTTAATTAATAGTAAAAATAATAATGAAATATCTGCAATAAAATAATAATTAAAAATTTATAGCAATTAGTCAGTCAATTACATTGAAGATATAAAAAATACCTTCTGAATGTTATGTTTTTTTGTTGTTCGAATTGAACTTAATTGAACTCTTTTGCTTCCTTAAATCCTTCCAGGTATTATCTTTTGTTGATCGATTAAATGAACCAGTAGCCAAGGGAGCTGCTATTTGGACACTTCATTTGATTAGTGCCCCCATTTCCTATTGGATCTGAGTATGAGGTATTCGACCTTCATTAGTGCAATCATTTGTAGTAACTTTCTATGTTCCACTAAATCTTGGGATTATATTTTATTCCTCCTACCAGTATAGGATTGAAGGATTTACACCATTTAAGAATCTTGTATTGTGATCGTCATTCTCATTTTCAGCACCTCATAAACTAGAATCTTGGAGAAATAATACATCATTTTTATGTAGTTTTTAATAGTCTTTCTATTAAAAATATTTTAAGCCTGTAGGTGTAGAATTTTTTTCTGGAAAAATGCAAAAAAGTAGTATCTGAAATGATTTTTCCACAATTATGAAAGGAAAATTAATTGTATGAATTCAAAATGTTTAGCAATTTAATAATAGAAACATTGACTTCAATAGCAATAATAATAATAAGGTATAAAAAAAAATTCATACAAGGTTTAGATTAAAAAAAAAAATCATAAAAGAACTATCGCTTCTCTGAACACTATAATCACATTAACAATTTCACTTGGTGTGCATGGAGCTATATCTTTAAGATAGTTGTTGAACGTATTAGCAATTAATTGCAAATGAATGCCCTCATAAATAGAGTCCACCACCTTAAGGATTAGTCACTAAGGTAATCAAGTTTGTAGGGATTAGTGAATATTGTCTCTATTGCATTGCTTATAATACACAAAGTTCAAAGGTTGGTGGAACATGTTAATATTATAATCAAACTTAGGAGGCTCCCCACAAATCGCTATCGAAGAAAATTGCACTACATAAAAAACTGAAACTTTGGTACCTATAATGAATGAAATGTGAGCGAATGTTTCTACTGTTAAATTAATAAACATTTGGAATTAATACAATCAATTTCCCTTTCTCAATTGTGGAAAAATTGTTTAAGAAATTACTCTTTGCATCTTTCTATAAAAAATACAACACCTACAGACATAGAAATAATTTTAATAGAAAGATGATAAAAAAATACTAACAAATGACGTATTATGTCTCCAAAATTTCAGCTTATGTATGAGTTCCTTAAAAATAACAGAGATGTTCAGAATGCAAAATTCTAAAATTATATAAATCCTTCAATTTTGAAAATATCGAAATGTGATTTTCGTGGTCTTTCATAACTTTTCAGTTTATTCCCCCAACGCAATGAAGGGCCAGCCATCCACTTTATACAGGATGGGTGTACCCCAGGAGGTTCTCATAGCCACAGAGGCGATCCACACTGATATAATAAAATATGTAAATTATCCAAATAGTTCAGTTACTATATGGTTTTATTTTTTTTTTTTTAATTTATATAATAATTAATGACAAAGTATTTGATTTATGGCTTTTTGGATAACAAAAGAAGAGTTTTTAAACAGATAACTAATTACATTATATCTTATATTATATTATAGTACATATTATATTAATTTTTTTACATTTTTTGGCTTAAGACTTCATTGAAGTCCTATGCAGCCTTATGTATTATATTATGTTAATATTACATTATATGATAAGATTGCAGTATGGTCTTGATGATGGAGCAGAACCCCAAAGCGTTGGCACAATATTAATATAAGATTCAAATAAAAATTAACAAAGAACAATTTTTTTCACTATTTAATTACTCATCAAAATTAGAATCTTCCATTTAGAAAAATTGTTAACACACACACACACACACACGCACACATAAACAAACACACATGGTTATGTATAGAAGTATGTACCATTAATTAAAATAGTAACGAAGCCTTTCTTAATTCATACTTTCCGAGTAATAGCTGTGTAAAAGTGGAATATATATTTTGAGTTATGTTATTGTTGAAGTTTAAATTAGTGTGAATACATTTTTTAAAAAGGTCTGAAATTTATACTCTTGTGTATTTATGTAGAATTTAAATTTACTTTGTTTAAATTATTTCATGATTTTCAGGTTTTTTATTCAAATTGCATCTGATTGTGAAACTGAAGATCAAGGCTCTCATTCAATGTCTTTTATAAGTGATGCAAATGTCCTTGCCTTGCATAGACTCTTATGGAATCACCAAGAAAGAATTGGTGATTATCTGTCTAGTAGTAGAGATCACAAAGCAGTTGGAAGAAGGCCTTTTGATAAGATGGCTACTCTGTTAGCTTATCTTGGACCTCCAGAACATAAGCCAGTTGATTCACAGTATGTAAATAAATTAAATGGTACTTGATATGAGGTTTGCAATAGCTGCTTGTGGATTGCTTTATATAGGGCATATGAGATCTTTTCTCAATAGTCATTTAGTTTTTAACAACCCAATTTCATGTAACTTAAATATGCTTCAGTGCTGTTTGTATCTACTATAAAAAATTTTGATTTGTAAAAATTTCAGAGTCAGAGTTTCAGAGTAGAGAAACTGAGCCTTCATTGATTAATTTCCTATTTAACATTTATGGTATTATAGCCTTTTTTATTATAAAGAGAGAGAAATACTTTATTTACAGCAATGCTGCCCAAATACCTTGGGTTGCTACATATACAGCATACTTATAAATTTATTGCTAGACATAATATACATAACTTTTTTTTTTCCTTTCGTTTTAGCTCAATTACTTAGACCTTTTGTTAAACCGTTATATACTTAAGTGGAATTTAAAATAAATATATAATCCATAGGGAATGAGAAAGAATTGATAAACTCAGTTGTTTTTGTTTAAAAAGTATTTTTTGGGATTAAAAACAAAAAAAATCTACTGACTTGCTTTTACAACCAGAGCCCTATTTCATAATAATGTACAAAAGTGCTATTGTAAGTGGAAGTGCTCGTTTTTAGAAGTTACAGATTACTTATCATTAGATTATAATAATTTTTTTCATTTTTTTTTTAATTTACTGTTTTTCAATATAACTATTTTAAATTTTATTGTGTTTTTAGATTTCACAGTGTGTCATATGTGTAATAAGTCATAGGTCCACTTGTACTTTTGTACTTCATTATGAAACTATAGTGGGTGCCTATAAAGTAAAGTACAAGTGGTCCTATGACTTACTACTTAGCAGTCACCATTGGTGATCTTCCTTAATGGGGCCATATATTCTTATCTTCCTCTATAGTATCTTCCTCTCAAACACTAAAATTTGCCTTTCTATGTTTTTAGTGAATGGCCAAGTCTCTGCCCCATAGGTCAGAACTGGGTGAAGTAAAGTCTTGTAGAGAAGAGTCTTGGTCCCTCTAGATTGTGTTTGGCTGCGCATGTATTTTGAAAGACCATAGTAGCACTTGTTTGCACTGAGGATTCTCTGGTGGACTTCCTCCTTAATGTTATTATCAGTCGTCACTATAGCCCCCAAGTATTTAAATTTGTTGACTTTTTCGAATTTATGCTGCCCTATTATGATGTGGTCACTCAATTGTTTCTCATCGGTGGTCATATATTTTGTTTTTTGCTCATTTATTCTTTAACCCATTGCCTTGGCAGAGCTTTCTGTTTGAAGGATCTTTCATGGCTTGAGTTGATCGGCTAATGATGTCGATGTTTTCAGCATAAGCTAATAGTTGCAATGACTTATTGAAAATTGTACCTGTTATCTGGATTTGAGCGTCCCTAACTACTCTCTCCATGACTATGTTAAATTGCATACATGGGCATCCCCTTATCTTAAGTCTTTTGTGGTTGGGAAATTGGCGCTCAGGTTATTCTGTAATACAGATTGTATTTGTCATTGTTGCTCTTGTCAGCCTTATAAGCTTAGCTGGCTGGTATCTCTTGCTTAACCATGGCCTTATACAGCTCTTCTCTATTCATGCTATCATAAGCATCTTTAAAATCAATGAATAGGTGATGGCTTTTCTCCTGTCTTTTCAAGAATTAGTCTTATGGTGTGTAACTGTTGACTTGCCTTTCCTAAATCCGCACTGATGGGTCCTAATTCTCTCTCAACACAGGGAAGCATTCTTTCATATAAAATATTAGGAACTACCTTGTAGGCTATTGGTAACAAGGTTATATATCTATAGTTTGAGCAATCTAGTAGGCTTCGTTTCTTGTAGATAGGGCAGATAATCCCCAATGGCCATTCATTATGGGTCTCTTCTTTTAGCCACACTTTCAGAATTAGTTCATGCAGGTACATAAATACATTATATAGATGGCTCTACATCCCGTCACCGAGACTGGGCCTCCTCCAAAAGCCTCTTCGCCAGTCAATACGATCAGCTGCAGCAGCTCTCCAGTTTCGGACTCCCAGCAGAGCCCGTGCGTCCGATGTCACTGAGTCCTCCCATCTGACATTTGGCCTGTCAACCCTTCTTTGACCATGCATCCTTCCGGACAGCATCCTCCTGGGTATCGCCGAATCATCCATATGTGCGACGTGCCCGGCCCATCGATGTCGTCCTATCTTGATAAACTTGACCGAGTCTATATCCTTATAAAGGGCAGCTAGTTCAGCATTTCTCCTTCTTCTCCAAATTCCACCCTCTCTAACAGGGCCAAAAACCCTTCTCAAGATTAATCTCTTAAAGATCAGAAGTCTATTTTCATCTTGCTTCTTAAAGGCCCTCGCTTCTGATCCATAAATTAAAACAGGGCGGACCAAGGTTTTGTAAAGAGTGATCTTGGTCCTATTCGAGAGGAACCTGCTTCCAAAATGCCTCACAAGGCCGAAGTAGCACTGTCTCGCCGCTGCTATCCTCCTGTTGACTTCTCGAGAGATGTCATTTCCGGAGTTTTGATCTCAGACCCGAGGTAGACAAAGCTGCTTACCTTTTCGAAATTATATGGTCCAGCCTCAATAGTACCGGTCCCTGGTGCATCTCCTCCAACTCTCATATACTTGGTCTTAGCTTCATTAATGTGCAACCCAAGTTTCTTTGCTGCATCTTCTATGGCCAAAAACGCTTCTCGTAATGCACGTTCCGATCTGGCGGCAATATCAAAATCGTCAGCACACCCCTGAAGCTGAACTGTACTGTTAAGGAGGGTTGCGTTGAGTTGGATTCCGGACATATGTACTGCTTTCTCTGCATTTAAGTTAAAAAGAAGACAGGCAAGAGCAACCCCCTGTCTTACACCGCAGTTAGTATTGAAGTCCTCCGAGAGATCACTCCCTACTCGTACTGCACACTTCGACCCCGACATGGTCATTTCACAAGAGGGTCTAATAGAGCTCCGGTCGAGTTACACTATCGTAGGCGGTTTTAAAATCAACGAAGAGGTGGTGGGTAACTGTTCTATACTTTTTGCATTTCTCCAACATCAGCCTCAATGAGAACAGTTGGTCCAATGTGGACCTCCCTCGCCTAAATCCCGCTTGATATTTGCCTATCTCCCTCTCGGCATGAGGAACTAGTCTCTCGAATAGGACGTTAGAGAGAACTTTACAAGCACATGAGAGGAGCACTATGTCTCTATAATTGTCGCAATCCAACTGGTCCCCATTTTTGTGCAGTGGGTAGATAATTCCCCTTTTCCAATCCTCAGGCATCTTCTCTTCTTCCCATATCTTCAAAATGAGGTTATGGAGCTCCCTTCTCAGTTGCATTCCTCCATAGCGTATCAGCTCTGCTTGAATTCCATCCAAACCCGGAGCCTTGTTGTTTTTCAGCTTCACCATGGCCGCTTCTATGTCTTCATCATCCTCGTAATGCTCGGCATCGTTAGAGAAGTCGTCCTCTTCTCTGGCTATTTCTCCTTCAAAGTTCTGTCTTTGAAGCGCATTGTTGAAGTGCCTTGCCCATCTCTTCAGAATTTCCTCTCTCTCCGTCAACAGGCTCCCGTCCTCATTCCTGCACATAGTTATTTTTGGTTTGAAGGCATTGCGGCCCTCATTCACCTTCTGAAACAGGAGGGGAGTGTCACGAGATGTCCTGCAGTTTTCTACATCCTTCATCCTGCAGTTTTCCCATGCTCTCTTCTTTCTCCTGTGCATTCTCTTTTCCTCTCTTCTTTTATTTCGGTACGTCTCCTGTGTTAGACGTGTATGGCGCTGGATGGCCTTCTTATACGCTTCATTTTTCCCATTTGTTGCCTCGATGCATTCATCATCAAACCAAGGAGACCTCCTGCTTCTTGTCTGCACTGTGTCATTCCTATCCCTTACTTCCTCCTCCAGCTTAATTTCAAAGTGTTGTTGATAGGTTTCACACACTTCAGGATCCTTCTGTTTATGAGCATTGAATTTCTTCACACCCTCTCCAGTATCCGAGTTCCGTTTCGTGGTGATCCGGGTACGTAAGAGGGAAATACTGAGGTAGTGATCCGAATCCACGTTTGCTCCTCTATATGTTCTTACTCCAATTAAGTTGGACCTGTGACGAGAGCTGATTAAGATGTGGTCAATCTGGTTGATAGACTCTCCATTGGGTGATCTCCAGGTACCTTTGTGTATATTTTTTACTGGGAACATGGTACTTCCGACGACTAGCCCATGAGTGTCTGCAAAGTCTATCACTCTTTGGCTATTGGCGTTTGTGTTCTGATGAAGACTGAAGGTTCCAGTTATTGGTAGGTGTATTCTTTCCATGCCTATCTGGGCGTTCATGTCTCCTAGAACTATTTTAGCATCATAGGCTGGACAAATCTTAATGGCTTTAGAGAGGTCTTCGTAAAACGTGTCTTTCTCTTCTTCTGATGACACTTCTGTAGGTGTGTGACAATTAATTATTGAGATATTGAAGAATTTTCCATTAAGACGTAGGTAGCACAATCTAGGGGAGATGGGGGGTAAACTTTGTTACTAATTTCCGGGTTCTTCCTCTGACGATGAATCCGGTTCCATATATATGGTTGGTTTCGTGGCAGCTGTAGTATACGGTATGGTTCCTCTTTTCAAGGGTGCCACTCCCAAGCCAGCGGACTTCCTGGATCGCTGCGATGTCAATGTGATAGTTGTCAATTTGCTCAAGGAGCTCCCGCAAGGCTCCGAGTCTATATAAAGATAAAATGTTCCAGTAGGCAATTCTTAAGTCCTTCAAATGTTTCCTGGTTTTATTCCGTAATGCCGATCCGGCTATTTCTGCTTGTAGAGGTTTCATAATAATGGGTATTTAAGGAGAATGGGTTATTAGCCCACTGCCCCCCCGAGTCAGGTGGAGGGGCTGCCTCCTCGGAGCCTCCTGACTGGCTCGTAGCGAGTTGTCAGGCTCTAGTCTACCTCATCGGTCTACCAGACCTACCGAAGAAGCGTTTCCCGCCTGCGGCATGAGGAGCTACCTAACAACCCTTGCCTACACCTTCGCTTCCTCACCCTAGGGGACTGGCTATTGTTGGGTGATTCCACTACTTACCAGAGGAGGGGTCTCTGGCTAGTTCATGCAGGTACTTCAGAAAATTTTCACCAGCTTTCTTAAGCAGCTCGGGCTGTAGTCCATCTATGCTAGGCGCCTTATTGTTTTTTAGTTTCATCATGGCCTCATAGGCTTCGTCAATATCTGGTGGTTCAGCATCTCCGGATTTTGATGGGCGATATCTTCGTGCCTTGTCCTCTTCTTTCCAGTTCAGGTGTTCCTGAAAAGGTTCAGTTCATCGATCTAGTATGCCTGCTTTGTGGCTTAAAATCTTCCCATCCTTTCCTTTGCACTGGCTTATCCTTGGCGTATATCGTTTCCTTCCATTTTTGTTTCCTTTCATATTTACATTTTTGAATGATTTTCTGCTCTCCTGTTGGTTACAGAGAAGTTCCAGATCTTCAATATGCTTTCTTTCACATGCATGTTTCTTCCTTTGGTGGATTCTTTTTTCTTCTCTTCACTGGTACTCCTTCATTGTTTGTCTCATACTCTTTTTAGTGATCAATCTGCGGTATGCTGCATTTTTCCGTTCTGTGGCTTTTATACATTCTTCATCAAACCATGATGATATAATTTGCTTTTCTTCACAGGCCAATACTCTCTTCACAGTGTCCTTTAAGCTAGTCTTACATACATCCCAGAATTGGTTGACATTGTCAGTTTTATTAGGATGGCTCTTTAGTATCTGCACCACATTTCCATTAGTTGTACACTGAAAGGTTTTGGCACATTGTAGGTTAAGCTTTTCTACATTCCATTTTCTTGTTTTTGAACCTCTTGCTTTATTAACATTTGAGATTCTAGCTCTTAATGTACCTATTACCAGAAAGTGATCTATGTGGGCATTTATGCCTCGATAGAATCTCATATTTATAAGATTCGATCTGTGTCTTGAACTTATCATAATGTGATCAATTAGGTTTCGATTAGTCCACATGCCTTTATGAATTTCCTTTGAATTAAAGATCATGCTGTCAATTACAAGGCCTCTAGATGCAGCAAAAGAGATCAGTCAGAGTCCATTATCATTGGTTTCCTTGTGGTGACTATATTTTCCCATGATTGGTTGGTAAGCCAGTTCTTTTCCTATTTGGGCTTTGAAATCACCCATGAAGACTTTTATGTCATGCCTGGCACAGCTTTCTTCTGCTTTCCCTAGTTCATCATAGAACATATCTTTGTCTTCATCGGCAGTTGTTTCAGTGGAGGTGTAAACACTAAATATGCTATAATTGAAGAATCGTCCTCTTAGCCTTATACAGCAGATTCTTGGTCCAAAAGCTTTAAAATCAATTACAAAGTCTTTTAATCTGTGGCTGACAATTATTCCTGCTCCAAGGATGTGTTGCTTTTCGTGGCAGCTGTAGTAGATATTACATTTTATTCTTTCCATTATGCCAGATTCTATCCATCTAACTTCTTGAATAGCGGTAATATCGATCCTATATTTAGCCACTTCGTCTAGGAGCACTCTGAGAGCCCCAGGTCGATAAAGAGATAAGGTGTTCCAGGTTGCAAATCTTAGGTTGAAACCTGTTATACGTTTTCCAGGTCGATTCCGTTTAGACTGTCCAATTGATTTTTCTTTTGGTTTCGTGATAAATTGGTTTAGGGGGAGTGGGTTATCAGCCCATTGCCCCTGAGAAAGGTGGAGGGGATGCCTTCTCAGAGCGGCCTGACTCACTCCCCTATCCGGGGCAGCTACCTAGGCGAGGTGACCTAGGGAATGTACTGGGAGTGACCTTGGTCTGTAGTGTAGGGGTGATTGCAGTATGCTGTGAGTAGTATAAATGAATGGGCGCCAGTGTACTGTTCCCCCAACCTGGAGCCAACTTCCTATAATTATATTAAAAAACAATAAATTAAAAAAAAAATTGAATAAAATTGTTATTATCTGAAACGTAAGTAATGACGATAAGTAACCTGTAACCTCTAAAACTGGAATCTTTCCACTTGTAATTTTGTACTTTATTATGAAATAGGGCTCTGGTATCACCATAAGAAATGATGAATTTATTGAGTCTAACAAACCAGAAAATTACAAATGTAAATAGAGCCCGTTTATCCTACTCCTGACTATTGAAATCCAGGAAAAATTCAAGAAACCTCTCGATATGGTAATATTATTATTCATCAATTATAATAATACATTATACCCTCTCCTTTGGGTTTGAAAAACAAATACATTTCAAGGGTCTAATTTATGATAAATTTGTACAATAGGCTGTATAAACCCCAGGATTACCCTGAAGTGGTCATCAGTAATAAAATAAATGTTTAAATTGCCCTCTTCCAAAAACCAAATTTAAAAAAAAATCAAAATATTCTGTGGATATTTGATGTTAAAACTAAAACTCGCTAATACAAAGCTAAAACTCCTTGCCAGGCATCATGGGGGAAATTCTACATGATGACTGAGTCTGTTGGTAGGCTGAAAGAGGGTCAATGGCTGTCTCATCCAAATCCTCTCTCCTGGCTATTGCTGCAGCTCATCATTCTGTCCACCTCAAAATTGGAATGACCAACCCTTTATAAATTCCCTCCGAAATTCAGTTGAATTCCCGCTTCTTTGCCTCCAATAAACCATCCCATAGGAAACATAGCACACTAAGGTCATCATATTCCAATTTCTTTGCTGGCTCTACAACTCTTGAAGAATTAAAGCCATCTGCAATCTTTGCTAACAGTGTTCTCTGTTTTGTGGGACTGCTCCCCAGTGGTTTATACTGATCTAATTTTTTAAAGTTTTTACTGATCTACGAAAAATATACTGTTTATACATCTACGAATATTTCTTGACCTATATAGTTTTTCATCAAGGTGTTTTGGAGGGATTTATTCAGGTCTCATCCTGGCAAAACATTCTGTTCATCTCGATTGCTCTACCATTATGTAAGCCACAATATCCACCTTTGTGTAGAGCCTCAGTATCTCTATGGTAGTGCACATTCTCCTGACCCTGTCAGTTGTCCACCAGACCAGCCCAAAAATTCTTCCAAGGATCCTCCTCTTAAAGTGTAATAATACTTGATTTTGTGCCTTCAGCATTGCCCAACATTCCACATCATAGGTGAGGACCATAAATGGGTGTATGGTGATCCCTTAGCCCAGTCATCAGACTGTAATTAGCTGTTGGCCCTCCAGTTAGAACACTCACACCGTATACTTAATAACCCACACTACTGTCACGTTAGACAATTAATAATAATGTGAAGATTAACACAATTTGCTTTTATGATCATATGTTTAATATCCCATTTTAAATAGAGGTTATTGATATGATGCTTTTATTGATATGAATGTTGTTAAATGAGTCGCTTATTTCCAAAATGAACCCTAATTGATTTTTTCGGAAATTGAGATAAATATTGATTCGTATGTTAAAACACCCAAGGAATTAGATGGTGTTGTTATTTTTTTCCCAAAACGAGCCTAAATATTAGAAAATGTGGTTTAAAAATACGTAAATTTCCAAAACCATACTTTATTTTGTTCCAGAATGTTCCTAGATTTCAACTTTATTTCATTCCAAACCGTGCCTCAAACCACAGTAAAGTGGGACATAAATCATTATTTTCTTTCCAAAAGGGACCCTAATTTTCAAATCAATTAACAGGTGGTCCTCTCTTCTGTATTTTTTTTTCTGAAGACTGTAAATTAATTATTTCTTGTTTTAATTCATGTAGTTTTTCTGTGGTTGATAAAGCGTTTTTCGAATTTTCTAAAATTTGTCTGTCCAGATGATTTAACCTTATCAAAATATTTCAACCGGCAATTCTTTATCACTCACTGTCGATGTGATATTTATGACTCACTGTGTGTTTTTTATTGTGATATATTTTTTATTGTTATATTATTAATACCCTTGACGGTTAGTCTAATTAAAAAAAAATACGTTTTGTTTTACGTTTATCTTAATTATTTTTGAAAAATAAATTATTCAAATGCATTTTTTAATCTTTTCATTCGAATAAAAATAGTAAATAAATTGATCTTATAGCATCTTTATAGCGCAGGAAATATAAAATTATTGAAGTTCAATGTCAATCATTTTTTTCGTTCCAAAACGAACCCTAATCAATTTTATTTGTTCCAAAACCGGCCTCGAAGTTTAATTTGTTCCAAAACCGGCCTTATTGAAATTTAGATACTCTTTAATTAATATTAAAATAATCAAGGATTTCTGAAAATATTTGCTACAAATGAAGATTTTTTTACTTTATTTAAACAAAAAAAAAAATGGTTTGATATCACCATTGGAATAGAAAATATAGTTTTTCCCGTTTCCTGAAAATTTGTCAATGATGATTAGGGTTCATTTTCGAAATAAACGACTCAAATATTTTGAACCAGCATTTAAAAGGGTTTTTTCTAAATATAATTAGTCTGTATTATGATCGCATAGGGATAAGTTTGTTTCTCACCATTTGTGAATCATTAATGCTAGTAAATTATTAATTTTTTTTTTTTTATAACAAGTGTATGTAACCTTTCAGGTTCTATTGCATTTCTTGTCTAAATGAAACTGCAATATAGAATTTGTGAAGATACTCCGTACCAATCATTTTGTCAGTTATATCTGTTATATAACAGTTAGTAGTGCCATTAAGGCAAGTAAAATGAAACTCATTCCTTCTTGACTGGGCTCATGTAATATATAGTTGATATAATGCAAAGCAAAATGTTAAACTACAATCATCTCCACATTACAGAAAAAGGTGACCTAAAGTAAACAAACACCCTAGGACCATCTTCCCTAGAAACCAGTCTCGGACGTAGGGGTCTGTCAGGATGCTCTGAGGACGCAGCCCCTCCACCTGATTTGGCTATCTAGATTACTCCCTTTTTTTGTAATAATAAAACAACAATAATTTTTTTAAACTGTGAAATCTACAAATAGACGAGCCAAATCCGAAAGGAACATGAAAAAATACTCTGGGTAAAAACCATTCTTCTGCTGTGGCTAGTGCCCTACTTGTTATTTATTCAAATCAACACTGCCACAGCACAATCCTGTGTAGTTTATTTGTATAGTGTATTCCTTTGAGTCAGCCACTTCCAGATGGGTAGATTCCTCCATCCACCACAAAGTTAATGTGATAATCTATTTTTGTGGCCTTTCTCTTCCCAGGTGGTGTGAGTGTGAGGGATAGCAACTTATTTGGATTGAGCTCTAGTCCACACTAAGCTAATCCCACTTCTACTGCCCCAGCATACTTCTACCCTGGGGCATCGATCGGAATTTACCCCAATAGGAAAATGATTCTTCTGTATATGTTAGGACAGAGACCCAGATATCCCCTAGCACAGAATTGGCACCCAGTAATCATCCCCTCTCCCCCTCTGCTTTGGCAGAATATAAAGTTCAGCAAGGCCTGAGGTGCAGCTTCCTTCAACATTGGTACTGAAGTTAGCACCAAGAAGAAGCATCCTTCTTCCAGCCCCATTCCGTTGGATTTTCATCCAAACAAAGCCAAGTCTGAACTTGCAAGTATGCTCTTGAAGCGTGATGTATGATGTATGATGTAATCACCCCAGATTGATTATTGTATTTTCAAAAATGTGAATGAGTTAAATATAATTATATTATAATGTTAAGAAAAATTAAAATTGACTATTGCTGTTATATTCATGACTTAAGTTTTTGTCAATAAATATTAATTTTGCGAAAAAGATTTACCATTCCTATGTACAACCTCATTTATCTTTATGTCTATGTTATAATGGTACCAACAATTGCATATAAAATAAATATTTAAAAAAAAACACAGCATGCTCAAGACTTTATATCTCGATATTTTATTGAATTTCTAGAAGATAATTATTAATTTAAGTTTGTAAGAAATTTTATACTCTAGAAAATTTATTCAAGGTATTTTAACCGAAATTTGCATTGGAAAGGAGATATATCAGGGTGAAACTATTTTCCCGTGATTCTGGCTGGTTTTTTCAAGATGGCGGCACGAGCTCAGGCGGTGCAAGGCCGAAAACTCGGATTTTACATGAGGGGACCAGTTCGTAGAACCTATTAAAGAATTGGAACTACTGGAATTATTACGATCGCAGATCACTAATTGCACTGGCCTATAATGACTGTTGAAAATGTTTGTGGGCATTCACTGCATTGCAGCTGGACAGGACCTTTTTTTCTTTGAGAGATAACTTTCCCTTCTATAACCCTCACCAATACCATTGAAGCACATAAGTTTTCCCTCCACCAACTGCCATCCTTTCTTTGAGACATGACCATATTGGTGATATGGTTCTACCCCAGCCTTTCTCGTTTCGCTTAACCAGATCCTTTAGCTTCTTTTCGATTTTAGCATTCCTGGTATCTGATCTCTCCGTAGCCTGAATGACAACAATCATTCTGCTGATGCCAATTATTGGCTTTGGTTTGTACAGATCCCAGCAGGAGTCGCAATATATTATATATAATCACTGTTTGGTTTTATTTTTTTGTAATTTTATATGAGTATATCATTTATTTAATTAAATATCATTGTTTTGTAATTTTAAAAAACAATTATGTTTTTAGTTTGCTTTTTTCTTCATATCCTCGTTGGGGTTCCATAGAAATGTCAGGAAATAATTTTGAAGAAATAATGGTAAAACACAACATGCACGAAAAAGAAGAATTCAAAAGTATCAAGTCTCTCAATATATTTTATCAAGCTGGAACTTCGAAAGCAGGCTACCCTGTATTTTACTATATTGCTCGGCGATACAAGTAAAGTTTTTAATTTTTCATCCATTAGTTTCATGATTTTTTTTTTTTTTTTTTATTAAATCTTTATTTTAGCACTTTTGCTAATATATTATTAGCAACAATTATTATGAGTAGATACTGCTCTATGGAGCTTTTGAGTTTTCATAGATACCTGAGGATTATTTTCAATTGACTTTGATCTTATTAGTCACATTCATCTTCATGCTCTCGTTACTTTTCATGGGTAAATCGTCATTATAGATACTGCTATGTTGAGCTTTTGAGTTGTCTATATATACCTAAGGGTTTTTTTCAATTGGGTTTGATCTTATTAGTCACATTCATCTTCATGCTATAGTTTCTTTTCATGAGTAAATCATCATTTTAGTTTTATTTTATGTCCGTGCAAATCTATATGATCATTGATGATTTCATCAATGGCTGCTTCTGACTATTCTTGAAAGTACTTTATTCTGCTTTACTTTGGTCAGCCTTATTTTATTGATGAAATTAGGCTTCTGCATTGTTTTCCTCCCATTTTGTCTGTAATATAAAACTTATTTAGCTGCCTTAATTCCTATTTATTTTCAGTGCTGTCCATTTTGCTTCCATCTTAACTACTTCTGATTTATTTGTGTAAAAAAATATTTGATCTTCAATCTTTTGAATACTGCTATATGCAGCTTTTGAGTTGTCTTAGATGTAGCAGAATAAGTCTGTTTTATAATCACAACTAAACAAAGGTACATAAAGTCTCTGCTGTTCTGTTATTCTTAGTTGGCCTTTTATCACGGAATAAAAAATATGTTTTATTCATTCACCTTTTCCATTTTAGTGGTTATTGTCCTTGTATTAATACTTTGAGCTCATAAACAACCTTTTCTATAAATAACTATAGCCTTAGAATATTATTTTATTTTTATCTATTTGTTTATAATTTAGTGCTTTTTTTTTTAAAGGTGAAATTGAGATAAATTAATTTGCATAACACAGAAAAAAAAATTGTAAAAATTGAATATATATATATATATATATATATATATCAGGGGCACAAATAAGTTTCCGCCGTTTTTAATAAAAAATTACGAAGTTATTGTAAAAAAAATGGTGCATTACATTTACGCAATGTCTGGGGAATACGGCGGGTGGGGTAGGACTTCCCATTACAATCATCAGTGACTATTTAGTGCGAAAAAACTTTTCTTTTATGCCTGGCAAGCAGCATTTCAGATGTTCACAATTGGCGTTCAATGTTTCTTGGCTTCAGCTCATATGGGACCCAATTTTGTTTTTCTTATACAATTCCCAATGATTTTAAACGATGTGAAATTGCTTGTTGACTCACTCCTAATGTAAGTGCAAGTTCTTGCGTTACCCAGCGTACTACCCCACTGCTGCCTTAACCCGTAGGGCCAAAAGGCCAGGAAGGGAGGATAAAAAAAAAAAAGTTCTTGCGTTTGGCACGAATCTTCCATCAATAATACTTCCAATTCTGTGTCCTCATACACTTTCGGCTTGCCTCTACGTTCTTTGTCCTCCACGTCAAACTTGGTGTTTTTAAACTTTTGAAACCACTCACGACAACTTCTCTCACTTAAAGCAGCATAACCGTATGCTTCTACAAGCAATCGATGGGCCTCAGCTGCAGATTTTTTTAAGTTAATAAATAAATCAAAACTTCCCGCAAATGACACTTATTTGGAACAAAACAACATTTTCGCACAAAAAAAAAATATGTACTGCTAACAAAAAGTGACTAATATTTAAGGTTAGCTTGTTGCCAGATATCCAAACTTGCCATGTGCCATTGCACAGCTGACAATTTCAACATAATCTTGTCGGTAGAGCCATCTCTCAACAACGGCAGAAACTTATTTGTATACCTAATAGATTTTTACTTTCACTTAACCTATATATGAAATATACCGAAAGGGAAAGTGTTGCTTTCATGAAAAATTCAAGTTCAAATTTTTAATTCAAGGGAAATACACTTTTTAAGGTCCCCTTGAACAAAATGGTGTGTTAGTGTTTGAACAGCCTAGCTCAAAAACAAAAAAAGGTTGTACATAACTGAAATTATGTATTTAAGGATCCCCGGAATGTTACATAAACTTTTTTGCTATAATCAATTTGCTGATTTACTTCTAATGACTGTAAAAAAAACTTCTAGATATTTTACTATTAAAGGTCACTTTTGCTTTAGTTGTGGAAGTTTTCACAGTTATGCGGGTAGAACATAGGATTGCCTGAAACATCTGTCCATAAAGCAATCTAATGTTACCTTGGGATAAGTCTCTACTCTAATTGACCAAGTTGGTCAAAAGCTACAGATCCATGAGAAGGTTTATTTTATTGTAGGTTTATTGAAATTGCTTTTCTCTTAGCTTTTCTTGTGCTGGGGCTACTCATAGATTCTGTTTGGTTCCTGTTGTTGGTTATTTCCCAATTTTATCGCAATAGAGTAATTTTTATACTATATTCATAATCTAAGAATTTTTCAAAGTATGCCACTTTATTTTATGAATCAGAAAAGTTTTTTAAGTAGAGTTTTCTTTACCTTTTTCACTAACACATATTACTCAGCTGAACATAATTATTTGAAACTTTATTTTTTCCATTTCTTATTGAAATTTTCATTTGATCACAAGCTTCCATAATATATTAAATACTGTATGATTCTTTGTTTTATGGGGGAAACAAAAAGTATTCAATTTCTTTGGTATTCACTAATAATAAGTCTCTGTTGTTTTGTTAATGAGTGCTCCTTGAACCTTGTAAAGTAGCTGGTCTGTTTCATGCTGGTAATGATTTACAATTGCTGATTGATATAGAGTATATTCTTGTTGACTTTCCATTTGTTATGTAGTAAGTTAATTTTTATATACAACAGTTAACACAGAAACACTACTTAGAGTTGGTTTTATGCTTATAGAACTACCGAATTTTCATAATGATAAACTGCAAAAAATAATGGAGAATTAATTTATATAATTGTAATTTAAATTTATTTTGATGGTCTAAAAAACTCATTCAAAATATTATTTTGCTTTATGCTGAATTTATTTTTTATTTACTTATTTCAGAATTGGTGAAACTAATGGCGATTTACTTATATACCATGTAATTTTAACTCTGAAACCTTTTTGTCATGCTCCATTTGAAATAGTAGTTGATTTCACCCATACATGCTCTGACAACCGTTTCAGGTAATCTTTTATTAGACATTAATTTATAGTTAAATCAAGAAGTTTGCAATGACATAGTACTATTATGTTTCAGAACTGATTTTCTTCAGAAATGGTTCCATGTCCTACCAGACATGGCTTATGCCAATATCCATGCAGCCTACATTTATAATTGCAACAGCTGGGTTAGAGAATACACTAAATATCATGATCGAATATTGGCCTCTATCAAGGTTTTTCTTATGCATTTATTTTTTTATTTTAGACTTGGTGGTATTTACTAAACATAGGGCTCACATTTGTGTGCATTTATGATTTAAAGTCTTATGAATAGTGTGTTAAGAAAATTACCATTGTTAAAAGATAATATTTTACTATCAAGTATGGCTTGGCTTACTGTTATTTTAAGTTTTGCAGCATTTGAAATTTTATTCAAAATCATAAACAACTTTTAATAAGCTTCATCCTGTTGAACTATCAATCAGGCCTTTTTTATTTCCTGATGACATAGTTTACCTTTAGTTTTACAGCTGTTAAACTTAATGCTCACATGCTAAATCAGTGTTAGTTCTTATTCAAAGTTTTTGTTCTCATATAAAATTGTTCATTGTCTAAAATATAACTATTGCTGTTTTGATTCATTTAAGCATTCACCCTAAAGAAAAAAATACTGTTATTATGAAAGGTATTATCTATGTATAGTGGATAATGGACTAGTGGTTTGATATACACATATATATGAGGTTTTCTCAGAAAGCAAAGAACGATTTGGCTTAACTGAATAAAAACAAAAGAATTCAATACAGAACTATATTTACAAAGTTACAGTACCTTACTATATTTTTCAAAGTAATCACCATTGCTGTCAAGGCATTTATTGTAAGGTGGTACAAGTTTTTCACTACTTATTTTATACTCTTCTACTGCCATAGACCAGAGCCAGTCATTGCCACCTTGAGGTTGTTTGTGACCTCTTTATCACCCAAAAAGTCCTTTGGTTTTTGAAACTAGTGAACATTGCTTGGTGCCAAGTCAGGGCTGTTCAGAAAACGTTGAAGTTCTTCTTGTGATTGAGCAGCTGAATGAGGCCAAGCATTGTCGTGAATCAAAAACCCCTTTTCAGACAACTTTGTAAATAAAGCTATTTGTTAATATATTTCATTTTTAATATCAATTTTGTCAAATTTTTCTTTAATTTCTGAGTGAACCTCGTATCTGTGCTCAGATAGCAAAATGTTATTGGTCACATGTTCCTAAAAAAAGGTTTTTTACATTCCAGGTTCTCATTACATTCAAGGTTTCTCTTTTTAGTGTTCTCATTATATCCTTTCTCCTTTATTTTATGAGAACATAATGGTGGCAAATTGTAATAAGTTGAATGCCACAGAATCATATGCTGACAAATGTTATTTACAATTTGCCATCTTGAAGAGATAAAAAATGACTTTTAACATTTAGCCATCTAACCACAGGTGTATAGATGAGTCTTGTAAAATGTGGCAAATAATAATTTCTCTCGGAGGTTATCTGTAATTATTTGAGTGGATTTTCTAATAAATATTTACATTTATTCGAAATTTATATCATTGTGTTTTTAATGGAATAAAATTGTTCTGTTGTTAAAAATAATTTGTGCCAAGAGCTTTTAGAATTTTTATTATATTGTTATTAACACGTTTATTATGAAATGCCATTCTGGGGTTCATTCGCTGATAGGGGTAGCAGTCCTGAATGTTTACTACTGTTTATGCTTTGTTTAAAAAAAAAAAAAAATAAACCTCTGTTTCTGAGAAACTATATTGAAACATTCCACAATGAAAGTATTAATGAAGGGAGAGGGAGAGGGAGAGGGAGGGGGAGAGGCTGTTACGAGTGAATATTCTGTGCAATAAGTGTATAGTACAAGAGGTTTTGACATCAATTTGTTTTGTTGTAATTTTTTTTAATGTTTTGAATGTAGGTAATAAATAAAAATACTTTGTTCAAACTGAAAAATGAATTTATTCCATAAAATGTTGAACATTAAAACAAAAAGTTTAGATAAAAACAATGAAATTATTAAATTTTATTTGAAAAAAACATTGCAGTCATTTGAAAACAAAAATTATTACTAGAATTACTTTGTAAACAATAATAACTTTCTAAACGAATTTATTAAATTTTTGTCCACAAATTATCTCATTTAAAAAGAAAAAAATTGTTTTTCTGATTAATGGCTGTGAAGAATGAATGGAAAAAGGGAGTCGAGGGAAAATAGCCTGGTATGTGTGGTGGAGGCCATGCTGGATTGTTGGTGGGATACGTTTCATTTGCATTCTTTCAGTGAACGCACTATAGATAATGACAATGCTGTAAACATTAAATTTACTTAATATTAGTTGAAATTTTCACTTTTTACATATTAATTGTCTAAAAAATTTTTATTCTAGGTTTATCATTATCACAATTTGTTTAAAATTATAGAGGTATTATTTTACCTGTTTTAGGGAAACCGTAAATTAGTTTTTATTGAGGCGCCAACTAGAATTAATGATTTCATTGAACCTGACCAGCAAAAATTACCTGGGGCTACACTATCACTTGATGAAGATTTGAAAGTATTTAATAATGCTTTAAAATTATCACACAAAGATACAAAAGTTGCAATAAAGGCAAGTTGTTTAATTCATTACTGACATTAAAGTCTCTATTTTAATGCTTATTCGACTCTGATGTAAACAATGCTTATATTGTTGTTTACTTCGACTAATCCTTTATTTAATTATGTATACCAGCTGTCTCTGCCTTTCATTCTGTTTTATAAATTTCACTGAAAATGTATGAGGAAAAAATTGTCAAAAATTTGTGGTCTTCTGAGGCACTGCTGGAAAAAAGGACTAGGGGCGAAGGCAGCAGCCGAGGAAATTTCTGTGGTGGAAGGTGAAAAAGTGGTGCATCATAACACGGCAGTGTTTTGGTTCAAGCGGTTCCATTCTGGGAACAACAACCGTCTTTGTGTTTGGTGGAATTATGATGGTGTTTTGCACTTTGAGCTGATTCCAGATGGCAGGGCTATTGGAACTGAGCTTTACTGTGAACAACTCAAAAGAGTATATGGAGTTTTAAAATAGAAGTACCCTGCTTTGGTCAATTGGAATAAAGCAATATTTTAGCAAGACAACGCCCCTGTCCATCGTTCACACTTAGTTAAAGAAAAATTCTCAGAAATGGAGGATGTTAGTCTCTTCCTGCACCCTCCTTACAGCCTTGACATCTGTAAGTGATTGGCGTATTTTTTTAAAGCAATGCAGCCTTTCAAAAACGAGGATGTCAAATCAGGATGTGACGGGTTTTTCATCTCAAAAACCAAGGACTGGTATCACTTCCAAATTCAACTTCTGGCTGAAAAATTGGTTACAGTAATTGACAATGATGGCCTATATTTTGAAGAGTAATTTTAATATGTACATTTTGTACTGAAATTTAAATAAAACTTATTTTATGCACGATTTTTTGTAATGATCTAATATTATAGCATTGGAAAAAATCAATTACATTGAATATCGTTTATAACAATCCTGAAGGGGCTGATAGGTTTTCGCTTAATAGCCGGTATTTGCTTTAACCGATTCCAACTCTGGAAGTGGAAAAATTTCAAAAATGTGGAAAACAAATTACCAAAAAAGGACTTCATTTTATTAAATTTTAAACTTGTTTAATAAAAAAATCAGTAATGCAAGACTGCTTCGAGCATTTGTATATATAATATTGGTGGGATATTTTAGCCTCAATAGCATCAATTTTGTTGCTGATGATGTTGCTCTGAAAGTCATTGTTTACGATAAAAACTTATGCAAAGTTCGAATTGAGTCCGAGGCATCTCCCATTGAAAGTACCTGTTCACCATCTTCCTCTTTTTTATGCTCCTTATCATTTTTTAAAATAATAGATGAAAGTATTTCATCCCCTATGAGATCTTCAATTGTTGCTATGTGATGATCAATGCCAGCATATTCTTCAATAATGTCCAAAGTTATAGGAAGATTTAAATTATTTGCCCAGCTTACAAGAGATGCAGAAGCAGTTTGCTATTGTTGTGGACGGAACTTCGTTCCAAGCTTTGTCCACTATTAAAATAACATCTAAACCGAAAATTATTGTTTTATGTTTTTATCCGTGTTATGCAATATTTGGAGGATCAATTTTTTGTGAAAATTGAATTTAATTTTTTGAATAATGTCTTTATCCATTGGCTGCACTACAGATTTCTTAGCAGTGAAAAAAACAACTTCAATGTATTTCAGTGGTGTCAATTTCATAAGAGACGGGTAGTTGTCAGTTAGAAGGAGAACCTTCTTTTTTTTCCTTTGTAGCTCATATTCCCAGTTTACAAGAAATTAATTAAAAATATCCGTTACCATCCAGGCATTTTAATTGCTGTGGTAATGAACTGAAAGGTTTTTTACTCCTTAAAAACACCGAAGATTTTTAAATTTTCCTATTTCTAGAAGCTTCTTTTCATCCAAAACTGACATATTGGCACACACTAAAATTGTAATTCAGTCTTTGGAAAATTTCACACTGCTACGTTTTTCCCTTTTGAAATGCAGTGTTTTATCAGGAGTCAATTTATAAAACAACCCCGTTTCATCTGTGCTGCCTATTTTATCCGGGTTGTATTTTCCCTGCAAAGTTAAGGACCCATACTGTATTAATCCATCCACTAGCCACGCCTTGAGATTTTCAAAGTTTTTTTGTTTTTAAATTGTTGGAGGAAGGCATTGGTATGTATTCATCTTTTTTTCCCATATTGAAGAAATAGTAGAGTTACCTATATTCAGCTCCTTTGTCTAGTCCTTGTTGCTTTCACCATTGGATATTCTACTGCAAATGTAAATTTTATCCTCTGCTGAGAAGGATTGGTACAAAATGTTCGACACACTGATAAATTACTATAACACTCCGTAACAAAAATTGATTTTCAATTGAAACAAAGAAAAGGATACGGAGTAGAAATTATTAGGCAGAAAATAGGAGGAAACAGGGCGGCAAATGCTTACGAAGTTTGTTTACATTTCGAGTTGACTCACTCTTCCCTTTTCCACTGCCCCGCCACTATAACCAATCTTTTTATCCCCAATATTTTGTAATAAGGACCTTTTGAAGTCACTATGACCGATATGTCGTTTTATCCAGTTAAAATTACATACAATAGGTGAGTCCTTTCACTAATTTGGGTCAATTCATGTCTTTGCAAAATGTTCATCCTTCGATGACGGATTATTAAAAATATTAAAATTATAATAAATTCTACCTATTTTATGCTACATATTCAATTATCTTTTGTCATTAATAAGTCATCATAAGGGAATTTTAAAAAAAATTGTCTTTGTATTTTGTCAATCCTTTGTCATGCCCCCACTCTCGGGTGCTCCCCTTTATGTTTATCTGCTAACCTTACCTCCGACCTGAAAACACTGATTGCTTGGTTATTTTTAGTGCAAATCCTACTAACTTATTGTGTAGGAGTTCTGAACCTAAATCTATAAAAATACAGTGTAGACAGTGCATTTTGTGTTTGTCTTCAAGTGTGGGCCTCAGTCCTTAGTTGAAACTTAAACTGGGCGGCAAGAAGGTACTTGTATTAGTTCTTTGGTTATGTCCGTGTTGGCATCACTGTTAGTTCCCGCCTAAGGAGACAGAACCTTCAATGTTTCTAGAAAAGCTTCTCAGTATTGTGCAAGGTACAACGTGTTTGTGTTTACATTATTTCATTTTCTCAGTCCTTTTCCTGTACTGGAGTCATAGAAGAAGGTAAGTCAACTTAGTTTTTTTAATGTAGTTTGTTGCTGTACGATTATATGTTTTCTAATAGAAAAAGTTGTTTTGTTTATATTGATGATAATGTACTATCTTCTAAAAATACGTTGTGTTCTCAGTCCTTTGCTTCAATAACTTCGAAAGGACTGAGAAAATCACTAGTAAAATTTAGAGTCTCCTATTTAAATCTTATTTTATTTATTTATTATTTTGAGGAGATGGGATTTTAAACTGTAGTTTCCACATAAAATTCAACATAGCTTTAATATAACACAATTACCGTTAGAAAATGATTACAAGAATGCCAAAATTTTGAAATTTCAAAAAGGTTAAACAATTTTTGTACAGATAATAATTATTTCAATGTTTTCAGAATTACTTAGAAACGCTTCTTTATATGACTGAAATTTTCGCAAACAATTACCTCTTAAATGTTTATTGGGAGGCTATTTGTGAGAATTTGTTCGAATATTTTAGTGGCAGTTTTCGCTAGTATCACCATTCGGAATAATTGCTTTATGTTTCCACTTTCCTAAAGGTATTATTTATTCCGTCGTATGGGATACTTATACCAAAATTTGTTTAATATGACTTTGAAGCCCAAGCAGTATATATCTTAGCTACTATATATACTATAAATATAATATAATTTATTATTATTTTTATGATAGTTTAAATGGGAGATTAATTATGTTTTTATTCTGGTGTTTAAATAAAGAATTTTTGTAGAAATTTGATAACATATTTTTTAATATTCTCAGTCCTTTGCACCCTTACCTCAGTTCTTTCTCAACAGTTATTAATGAATTAATATAAATGAATGCTGCTTTGGAGGATCAATATCCATACATATAAGGTCTGGGTTAGTAAAAAAAAAAAAAATGATAAAACTAGCAATTTAAAATCGTACATTCATGTTGACCAAAATGCCTTATTTTGGTGAAATAATCCAGGTATATCAAGTTCAAGGGACCTGAATATTTAGTCGCTCTTGCAAGTTTGTCGCTATAATTGATGTTATTGTAACTGATATTCAGTGTATTACAATTAGGGCTGTTCATTGTAAGTAGTCATGGTTATATACTTCATTTAATTAATTGATAACTAACTGAGCTGCTCAATGTTTCTATTGTTGCCTTATGTTTGATACATGCAGCACATTTAGTCCAGTAACCAGATACTTTTTACCTGGATACAATTCCGAATTTTATGATCTTTTTATATGCTACATGTGGGTATTCTGTGACCCTAGAATCCAAGTTTTCCCATTCGAGAACCCTGTGGAAAATTCAGGGCACCCAAAAAAACTCAAAATTTTCTGACTTTTTTTCAGTTTCTTGCTTATAACTTCGAAACGGCACGCTCTAGCTGAAAAAAACTTTATAACAAAAGTTAAAAAGCATGAAATTCTGTATGATTTGCAGTGATTAAACGCTTTTCTAAACCAAATACGTACCAAAATATAGCCTTTCAATGTACCATAACTCAATAGCATTTCACGTATTGTAAACTGGGGTAGTATTTGGACATATTTTACATATATTTTCTTATATCACACTAATCAATTAAGTTTTTAATTTTAGTCCTAAGTGAAATGAAGCTATAACCATTAGTTACCTTAGGGAGAGGTAGGGGATTGTTTTTGTCTTAATTTTACCCCGCCATCTGAGTACATGACATTTTCTCTTATTTTATAGGAAAACGGTTTGCTTGAGAGAAAAACACTAAAGGAAAAAATTGTAGACTGTAACATTTTATTTCAGAATATGTTCATTAATTGACATTTTGATGTCGCGTACGCGTCTGATGCGCGTCTAAACTTATGTTGATTCCAAGAACATGATATATGATTCCGATGTATTTTCATTTTTAATAAAAATATTATCGAGCCAGTAAGGACAGTATTTTTCCTAAAAGCAAATTTATTTATTTAAAATAATTAATGATATCAAAATTCGGTTTGCACCATTCGTTTTAACTTTTATGTGCATAAAGGAGTCATCTGCATACCTGTCATGTGGCAGGGAGGTATGCGACATCAAAGTCTCAAATGATGGGCATGTTTTGAAAGAAAACTTTACGCCCTACAAGTTTTTCCTTTAGCGTTTTTCTCTCATCTGAGCAACCGTTTTTCCGTAAAATGAAAGAAAATGTCATGTAACCCTGGATGGTAGGGTATAATTAATATATTCTCCCTCTTCCTTTCTGTTAAAGATATCTGAAGAATCTGAGTATAGTAAAGTAACTAAAGGTAATAGCTTCATTCTGCTTAGATCTAAAATTAAAAACTTTTCTGATCATGGTGATACAAGAAAATATCTGTAAAATATATCCTAATACTACCCCGGTTTACGATAAGTGAAAGGCTATTGAGCTACTGCACATTAAAAGACTATCATATATCTTGTTACGTATTCCAAATCGTAGAAAATTTCATGATTTTTTACCTTTTGTGCTAAAGTGTTTTGGCTATACCGCGTTGTTTAAGAGTGATAAGCGAGAAACTGAAAACATTTTGAGGTGTTTTGGATGCTCTGCATTTTCCATAGGGTTTTTGAATTGGACAACTAGGATTCTACACCACAGAATACCCACATATAACATATTAAAAGATCATTAAATTCAGAATTGTACCCAGCTAACCCCAATTTTAAGTACAGGGTGACTGGGCTGATTAGTTAGATGATTATTTTTTACTGATGAAATAAAAAACAGCTTCCTGCCTATTCATAAATTTCTGTTTTGGTTTCATATTTTTATACAATAGTAAATTCATATTATATTTTCTCATTATTTTTAGGTTGGCCCAACGGCAATCCAGATAACTTCTTCTGAAAAAACTAAAGTTTTATCTCATTCTGTTCTCTTAAATGATGTTTATTATGCTTCTGAAATAGAAGAAGTTTGTCTAGTTGATGATAATCAATTTACAATTACTATTGCTAATGAATCAGGACCCCTCTCATTTATCCCATAATGATTGTGACAGTATAGTTCAAGCTATTATTCATATCAGAAATCGGTGGGAATTATCACAAACCTGTAAGTATATTTGTTAAATTATAAATTATTTAAAAAATATTCATAAGATAAACTTATATATATATATATATATATATATATATATATATATATATATATATATATATATATATATATATATATATATATAGAGAGAGAGAGAGAGAGAGAGAGAGAGAGAGAGTGAGAGAGAGAGAGAGAGAGAGAGAGAGAGAGAGATATAGATATATTTAAATAAATTTATTATTTTCTTTTTTAAATTTAGTTTTTGTTTCATTACACTACCTGTATTACTTGTTCGAAATTCAAATGCCTTTTTTGGGGGATTTGTTCAATTTTTCACAATATTTAAACAATTGTAAATTTAAAAGTTTATTGCACAAATCTGCTTTTATGTGATTTTTTTTTTTTTAAAGAACTTATTTTTTAAAAGAATTGAACTCAGATCCATCAAACTAAATAAAAATAAAATTAAACCTATTTTATTTGAATAAATCTATCTGACTTCTTCCATAACTAATTACATTAGCTGAGTGTAATAACTTAACCATTTTCTAATAAACTCTTTTCTCTGTTTAATTATGTAATAATAAAGGATCCTCATAAACAGGATTAAAAAACAGAACAAAAAACTTAAGAAGCAATACATATACTTCAATTTCTTTGCAATACATACGCTATATAATTCAACTTTATTTTATTATATTTAAAATCTTGGACTTCTAAAAAAATAAAATTAAAATTAGTAAAAAAAAAAATATAATAATAATTTATTTTTTAAGAAAAATACACCCTTTTTAATTCCTACTATTTTCTTACATTCTTTGGCTATGTTTCAGACGATCATTGTCCATTTTCAAGCCTTTTCATTATTCCATTTGATTATCATTCCTTTTTATTTTTAGCATAATAAAAATATACTACTTCTCTTTTTACTTTAATTTATGTTTTACTTAAAACAGTCTATATAAAAGAGGGATATCTAAGAAAATAAATTTTTTAAATTATAGTGAATGATGAAAGAAATAAATGAAAGTAAAAAGACAAGTAGTATATTTTTACTATGATAAAAATACAAAGAAATAAACAAATGGAAGAATGAATAGGCTTGAAAATGGACAATGATTGTCTAAAATGTTGCCTAAGAATATGAGAAGATAGCAGGAATTAAAAAGGGTGTATTTTTCTTGAAAACAAATTATTATTATACAATTTATTGACTAGCCCTTGAAAATAATGAAGACTTAATAAAAAAATAAATCAACTGAAATTCGCAATAGTTAAATATTCTTTTATGTAGTAACTTAACTACATAGGATATGGTTCGAGATAAAATCGAATGCACATAAGTACTGTAACAGTTTAAAGTTTTGTAGTTTATTATAATATTTCAGCAGTTCTAAATCCATCAAAAGTTTACTAAAGGGTTTCATGAGTAAATTGAGTTAATACGAAAGAAATAATTGTATTAGTGTGGTTCTTGTGAACAATAAGAAAAGAAAGTGGTTTGGGCTAGGCAGAGGACAAATCTGTATGTATGAGAAGAGAGTGCATATTACATCACAGTAGGTCAGCCTTGATTTAAATATACATCCCTAAAGCTGGACGTTTAATGATCATATAGCAACTTATGGTTCTTATCTTATCTCGATATAGGTTATTATTCTCTAATCCTCTCCATAATTATATAATTAAGAAATATAGAACTGCCAATAATGAGGTTGTTTGCTATTAACAGACTGAAAATCCTGCCATCGTAACCATTTATAACTTCTCCAAGTCAAAAACACTATACCAGACTATTCTTGCTGTTAAATCTGCCAATTTAATTGGTTCACATGGTACTACAATTACTCTTTATGGTTTTTTATTGATCATTTTCTTCTCCATCAGTTCTTTGCTAATATTTAGGCTCATAATCTTATTTTTCCAAAGTCTTGTGTCTTCTTAAATGTTCATGCTCATGATCCTGGAATTTACAAGTTTTCAGTTTTCAACAAGTGCTGCATTTTGTTGAAAAGCAAACAACTCCTGCTGTTACCAATTCTCTCTCTACAACTTCTGCCTGGAGTAGAATGTGTTTATCAGGCGTTAAATAAGTTTTTATTCATCAAAGTATCTAGTAAAAATACTATATCTGAAAATTGAAGGCACAAAATGGTTGTGGAACACCATCCTTATTTCGGAATAATGAATTTTCAGTTACCTTTGGTGAGATCTTCCTGGCAAACAATTCAATTTCTGTATACTAACCTAAAATAAAAAAAAATGTATACAAAAATTAGTTGACATCCGCATGATGGTATAGAAGGATCAATCTAATAAATAAATTATTTGCCACTTCTATAATTTTGTTTGTTGGGCCAAAAAACCAAAATTATAGAAGTGGCAAATAATTTATCAATCCCTAATCATAAAAAAATTGGTCTCTTCATTATCAGTCTCTACTCTATGTGTTGTTAAGATATCTAGATTTTTTTACTGACTAATCTTTTCATATCATATATCACTGCTACATCTTTATATATAAAGTTCAAATATTAATATTATTAACATTAAAATTTATTTATCTAGCTAGTGTTACCTCAACTCTCTTTTTTAAATGTAACTGTTTTGCTATATATAAAAGAATATTTAAAAAATTCATTTATTTTTCTAGGATTCTGTAACAGTTCATCAAAAAATTAGGCCCAAAGATGTTCCTGGCACCCCTGTTAAATATGGCTTTACTTAACTTGGGATCTGCTGACCCCAAGTCTACGAACTGCTGCTTACAATCAATTATGTGCTTTGACTGCAACATTTGATTTGAAAATTGAAGGACAGTTACTTGAAACCTCAGGTGTCCAACTTAGTATTATATAATATTAATACTACTACTACCTACTTTTTATTTTATTTCCTGCAAGGAACCAGTTATTAAACTTTTTTTAGTTTTATATTTCATTCTTCAAATAAATTATATTAAGGTAATATTGGAGTAAGTTTTATTGACCGTAAGTATAATAAAGGAAGAAGTTGGTCGGAGAGTGCGGTAAAATATTAACACACTAATAAGTAGAGTACAGAATAATAGTCCAGGCAAAATAATAAAAATAAACAAAAAAAGTCATGTAGTTTCAATTTTTTCAGGAATGTGTCCCCGGTGATAGAGGTGCCGTGGGGGGTGGGGAGGGCGATTTAAAGGGACCTTTCCACGGTTGCGCATATCTTGAAGACGGTGCGTCATAGAAAAAAAAACATGGAATAAAAAATGAAGATGACAAAATTTCCTACAATATTTTCTATTAGACATTATTTGGATATATACCGTTTCCGAGATATCGTCTCTGGAGAATGGGAAATTTTTCAAAAAATTGTTTTTTTCGCCAAACTTGTTGTCCAACTCCTTCCCACATTTTTTTTAACACAAAGATGTAATTGAAAAGTTGTAGAGAATATAATTCCCTTCAAGAATATATGTACAAATGTCAATTTATCTTCAACTGGTGAAAAGATACAGCAATTTGAAGTATTGTGGTGAAAGTCTATACTTAGCCATAAAATACCAGAACTTATTTTTGGTACTAATTCCTTTTGGAATGAGCAGGAGGTCCCCTGGTAATGTATAATGGATAATGAATTCCGAGATTTCATTACCTAGGGGGAGGGAGAGTGATAAAGGAAAGATTGAAGGAATAATCGAAGAGGTAATAATAAAATAGTGATAAAAAGTAGTAGTGTAAAAAATAGTAGTGTATATTTTTAAATTATTCAAAAAATGAATTCAATTACATAAAATGTTAAATGTGAAGTCATTAAAAGTTATGAGTATTCGGTATTAAAATTAGGGCTCAGGAAACTTCAAAATTCTTTACAACTCATCTTCCTCGTCGTCCTGCTCCTCCACCGCCACAGTATTCGTACAGTTACCTTGGCAGGAGCCGTACACGGTTGAACAAAATAATCCTGCCTTCCTGCATCTGCACCTAACACCACATCCACCGGTGCATCTGCAGAAAATTGTATTTAAAATTTGATCGGGAGCTGGAGAGATGTTGGTTTTCACCGGAGGAAAAAATCATCTTCTCCTCTCTTCCACCACCAACGGTCAGATGACAATTGATTGCCCAGCCATTGTGAAGAAACAATTTCCACGGAATGAGTGTTGTTCTGCAGTGGTTTTTGTGGTTGGAAGAGAAGGAAGACTGGCCTATGTACGGATGGTGGGCCTTATGAAACTATTGCACCATTGCCGATCCAAGTCGTTTTCACAAGTTGGGGCCTGATACAGTAACAGAAACATCTATTCCCCATCTTAAGCAACAGCCTCATGTGTTGAATGGCGGTCGTAGAAAACCTTGGATACGGCCTCGGTTTCTGGGGGATGTTTCGGGAAGATGTTGATCGCTGTGATTTTACTTTTTTGGAATATGGCAGATGTGGTGTCGCACCCGGTAAATATTGGTTGAATGGAAGTTGCTGGAGCTGCCTAGATGAAAGGATGGTGTATTCATTTCGCCTTCTCCCAGTTTTAGAAAAAATATGTTATTTTCAGATGGAGCAAGTGCGAGGAGCAGGACGAGGTCGATTTCTTTTCCCACTACGATGACAGTTGGATGGAAAGTACAATTTTCTACAGCGCATCTTATAATGTGCCCGTCAGCGTCTCCTGTAGCTGTTGCTATTTCAATGCCTCTGGTGGACAGTGCTGACGCTAGCATGCGCATAAACCTAATCTGTTAACCAAAACAAAACCAGCCTTATTAACATAGGACTATCTCGAGCTATAAAAGCCAAATTCCAACAAAGAGTAGGAATAAAAATAACGTGGTCTTATCTTATTTTTCTCATTGTCCAGGAAACGCTCTTATTGAACAGTAGCCATCATGTCCTTGCCAAATAGAAGTCTACAGATGTTTTGCTGGATCCTCTTTTCTTCTGCTAAGATCGTTTTGTAGAAGTGATGTTCTCGTATCCGTCAAAAATGACCTCACAGTTGGTGTCGCCGTAGTGACTGGTCTCATACGTTGCGTATTGCTGGCTAATTGCTGAACAGGTGCTTCCTGGAGTCCACTTAACGCAATGTAGGAGAAATCCACCAACTACAACAGTAAAGCTACTTTTGACATCCAAATGTTGGCTGTTGTCAACGGGAAATTCCTTGTATAGGGCAGATTTCTGCGTTTTCCTCATGCCTCCCTCATAAACAATGACATTGGAAACGGAGACAGCTCATATTTCAGGAGGTTCACAACATCCTCATCTCGCGTCATGCTAATTACATTCCTTCGAAAAATCATCAAGAGATCAACCACCAATAACTCATCGTTCACTTTGATGGTATTGCTCATAGCAGCCAATGGGGTTACAGTGTTTTTCTTTGACTGCTTTATTTCTGCAATGGTAGTACCGATGAAGGTTGCATTTTACGAGTGTCAATTTCCATTTGATGTAATTGAATTCATTTTTTGAATAATTTAAAAATATTTTTTTTAAAATTTATTTTTATATATAGAAGTATTCACCTTAAATCAACAAACATATATAAAAATATACATTTTTTACACTACTATTTTTTGTTTCCTCTTTGATAGCTCCTTCAATCTTTCCTTTATCACCCCCTCTTTCCCCCGTGGCAACGTAATCTTGGGAATTCATTATGATACATTATACTTGATCAGGGAACCTCCTACCATACATTTCAAGAATTAGTGGCAAAAATAACTTAAGGCCTTTTATGGCTAAGTGTTAACATTTACCACAACACTTCAAATTGCTGTATTTTTTGACCAGTTAAAGATAAATTGACATTTGTGTATATATTCTTGAAGGGAATTAAATTCTCTACAACTTTACAATCCACATCTTTGTGTAAAAAAAATGTGGGAAGGAGTTGGGCTCTGCTCGCTTTAGATTTTTGGAATATCTATTGCCTTAATTCTTTAATGGTGCCAACCATTGATTATTTTCCAATGTTTTATTTTCAAAATCTTACTTATTAAACTATCAAGTACATTAAACTTTAAATACATTTATAATTTAAGTACCTAAAAGCTAAATTTAAAAATATACATGCAATTTACTGTGGTAAAGAAATTTTAATGATCTACTCTCATTTAGTCTCTTTGAAATGGGCATCTGATATTTTACTTAGTCAAAAAAACATTTTATTAGTAAAACGTAGTACTGGCCATGTCACTTCCTTTGATTTAGCTATTAATGAACAGCCCTTATTTTTGGCCCACTACTGACTTTTGTTATAAGAGATTTTTACTTGTCAGCCTTTCATTTCATTTCTTTCTTTTTGTGGCACATGTCATACATAATACTCTTTGTTACAGGATTATGTATACCATCAAACAACACCATATTTATAAAATCTGTCAGTGAAAAATTAGCCACAAATGAACCACATCTAACCCTTGAGTTTTTAGAAGAATGCATACAAGGGTTTAGAGTTTCCAGTATTGAGCTAAAACATCTTTGCTTAGAATATATGACACCTTGGCTTGCCAACCTTGTGAGGTTTGTTGCTTATTTCTATTTCAAAAGTAGACTTTTTAGCTTGTAAAATTCAATATCACACCACTCTTCCAAGATTTTCTGTAATTTCAAATTATAAAACAAAATTGTGCTATCCTTAATTAGGTAGTATAATTTGAAGTAGTTATGATAGCAGTTGTTCATAAAGTCCATGCATGAAGAATATATGAATGAAATTAGATTTACATTTTCTTTCTTAAACTGAAATCATAGCAACTTAATGCTCATACAAATATATGTCCTTTATTTAACTAAAGTATATATTAAACAATACATATGTTCAGCCCAGAAGATCTAGGTGTAACCTCTGTGGGTTTGATTCCTCTCATTGACTCTCTGAACAATAGTGGATGCTTCAGCCATCACATAAAATATGATGAACCCCTTAGTGGCACCTGGACCATGTTGTATCTTTTTTTATAGTGAGAATGGCCTGTTTCCAAGTAGGAGCTATAAAGAGAAGAATCTAAGTGTCTTCATTCTTCAGAAATTAGGATGGAGCAATGAGGACGCTCTGTCTAGTGCCTCCTTTGTCTGGCATTAGATATGGCAATAGGATATATACTCTTGCCACTTTGGTACTGATATATTTTATGTCTGCATTGCAGCATATCCGGTTTTAAATCAGGGTTTCGATATATTTCACGAAAGGCTCAGAGCAGATAGAACACATTTCATTAAATGGATGTTGCTTATCCTTCCTATAGTCTAAGAGATTTGGGGAAGCGTCTGTGTTGAGGATGGCGGTAGGAGGGTGAAGTGATCGCATCCAGTATAGTTAATACTACTACCACGGGCCCCCTGGGATATCTGTGAAATTTTAAACTTACTGAAATTCACAGACAGCAAAATGATCACACTGTCGCCTGTAGCAGTCTATTTAACACAGAAATGCAGAGATGTTCATCCTCAACGTCTCACGCAAACAGTCTTTCTCAAGACTCTGGCAATGCCTTCCTAAAAGTATTTTTTTGGAACTCCAGCGGACTAACAAATGACGAATATACAGAATGAAAAACTATTGCCATCAATCATGGTGCTGATATTATAGTGATAGTGGAGGCTGGCGCAGCATCTGATAACTTGAAGTTCTTCCAGATTAGAGGATACCAGGCATACTCTCTACCCCGAGCAAGAATGCATTCATCTGGCATTTTAATCCTAGCAAAGAAGTCTATCACTTCAAGGTATACTATCAGGAGGGAGATGACACTGGCGGATAGTCTTGAAGCCGTCGAGATGGAGGTGTGGATGGGAAGTATGCACAAGCGTCTCTTTTTTTATCTATAACCCTCCTCGAAACAAGCCAAAATTGGAATGAGAGCTCAGCACTCTGGATAATAACAAGTGCGCCGAAGTCTACACCCATCATGGCTATGCAAATGCAGGCAAACGTCGAGCCAATACAGATGCGTAGGGAAGTGAGCTCGGTAAGCCTCTGTGAACGACTACATAGATTACCGATCGACTACTGGTCAAATAATAAACTGGTTTTTTTATTATAAAAAAAAGTTTAATAATAAGACCCATTGGGTAAAAAAAAAAATAAAAATAAAATTATGTGTACATTTTAAAGTTTGAAATAATTTTTGTAATGCATAATAAGCATAAGAAGTTCGTTGAGTAATTTTTATGGATTTGAATTTAAAAATGGTGACCCATATGGGAGTATATCACTAGGTATTAAATCTAAATAAGTAAAAAAAATTGAATTAATAATAATAATAATTAGGTTAACAGAGCAATGTGGTCCTATACTATCGCTATACCCCAGAAAAACTAGTTGGAAATCATATAATAAAAGTTTACTGAGATGAGCAAATTAATACAGACCACAGAGTAATGCATAAACGACCAGACATTTTATATTCGGAACCGAATGCATTTAATTGTACCTATTAATAAGAAAATATTATTATTATTAGAATTAATAATATCAACTATAGAATAATATAACGGTCGAGATTATGTTCCTTGCGGACCAGGTATTTATAATATTGGTGACTACAGGCTGTTAGGCCAATGCCACACTGATCCCATGCGGAAGGCTCCAGACATGGAAAAACCACACACTATTTTCAGACGTGTTCCAGGCCTCCACCAAATTGGAACAATCATACGAGCTCCATTGTTGCACAGACCCTCTATGCCACGGCTTTGCTCAACCATTTCCAGTCAACAGTTCATACGAACATTGTTAAACTGCTACATTTCTGCACATAAATATATTTGATTCATTAATGAACATCATTAAATTTTATCTGATACAAATATTTATTTTTTATATTTGTAAAATACATTCATATTAAGAATATCAGAAGTGTTTGTTTGTACCATTATGTTAATAAGACATTATATATTTATTTTCTTATCATCAATTCCATAATATAAAGAGCATTAGGCCAAGTTGTTTCTTTTTCATTCATGTCTTTTAGCTTCTTTTTTTTACATTTGAATATTTAGGCGTTGTCATCCACAATATACAGTCCATTTAGTTGTTTACCAGAGCTGTTGGTAATACCAAAGATTTTGGTTATATATAAAAAAGATAAAATGGCTGGAATAATAGACATAGTTGTTCCAAATGATTCCAACTTACTAGCCACAAGGACCGAAAAAGTAAGGAAGCACGAGGAGCTTGCTTTAGAACTAAAACACTTCATCATCTAGATTAAGTAATAACAACTCCTATAAGTATTTCTTTACATAGTCTCATATTGAAAAGCACTAGAGAGAGTACAGAATATCTTGGCCTTGACCTGCAGAGCTTGAAAGTTGCTCGAAAAGCAGTCCCCCTGCTTGATACTTGCAGGATTTGAAGAAAATTTTTTAATAGATGATAGCTCAATATCATCTAGATAAAGTAATAACAACTCCTCTAATTATTTCTTCATATAGTCTCGTATTGAATAGCATTTGAGAGAGTACAGAATATCTTGGCCTTGACCTGCAGAGCTTGAAAGCTGCTCGAAAAGCAGTCCTACTTGATACCTGCAGGATTTATCCTCCCTCTCCCAAAAGATCAAAAGGATTATTAAATTTTGAAAAAGAGAAAAAAAAATTAAGTTAGAAAAAAAAGGAGTGGGGTGACAATTTTTACTTCAAACCTTGAACTTAATTTTTAAAATTGTTCTATCTAATGGTTTTCAATTTATCTATATTAGCAGAGTCTTACTTCAAGTTATAATGGAAGCCTTAGCTTCAACTAAAACAGATCAATGACATCATTAAGAAATCAACAATTTTAACGAACAGAAATATCATGCATTAAGTAAAATTGTTATCTCAGCAGAAATGATATTGCCAGAGAACCAAGCAGCTCTCACATGAACTTCTACATCGAACATCTGCTGAAATCATGATAATGAAAAATGTAGCATGACATCCTGAAATTAAAAAGAGCTGATTTCTGCTCCAGATAGTACCAAAACAGCACCAATTCGCATCAGATTTTCAAAAATTTTCTTGTAAAGAAAATTATAATGAGCTAAACCCTGTTCCTGAAAAGTTCAAAAGCTTGACTATTCGTCCCAGATTATGAGAAATATAGACCCATCAAAGTAGGCGAGACATGGAGAAGACGAAAGAACCTGGAATTGTACGGGCACTTTGAAGATAACGAGATATTCAAAGTCATAAAATTGGGAAGACTTCGATGGGCTGGCCATCTAGCCAGAATCGATGATGGAGAGATTCCGAAGAAGGTGGCCACAGAAGAGATCTTTGGGGCAAGGAGAGTGGGACGACTGAAAGTAAGGTGGATGGATGGTGTGGCTGTAGATGCTAGGACTCTTCTCGGCGTATGGGACTGTAGGACTGCTGCACAGGACAGGCCCTGATTCGGTGACGAGTTGTTGCACCGGTAATGTATGTATGTAAAAATATGCCTAGATATAAAATTTATTTGTAGGTATTTTTCTGTATGTGCTGATAATTATATTTTAAATATGAAAATAATTATATTAATATATTAATTTGTCTTGTTATGTATTAATATATTAATATGTTGATCTGTCTTGTTAAGATTTTGCAAACCTGCTGATGAAAATAAGAGACAGCAAAAAGTGGCTCAGATTTTAGAAAAATTAATTCTTCTTACTGTTCAAGAAGTAGAAATGTACCCATCCATTCAAGCTAAGATATGGGGTTCAATTGGACAGGTATTTATATTATTATTTTTTGTTGTTAAAATATTTGAAGTTTTAATAATTAATAAGCTTTACAGGTTCCTGAACTGATTGACATGGTATTAGATAGCTTCATCAAAAGATCTAATGATGGTGGTCTAGCTTCACCCGTTGTTGAAATTTTAGCAGATACTGCTGTAGCTTTGGCTTCAGCTAATGTTCAGTTGGTTGCAAAGAAAATAATTGGACGTTTATGCCGTGTAAGTATTTTTTATTATAAAGTATTTTTAGTATTTACAGCATAAAATAATAAGACTTTGATTTGAGTTGGTAAAATGTAAGGAAAACTCTTTTTTGATAAGTTGACTAGCAATATTAAATTTAATAAATAAAGTTGATAAATTATTATAATTTACTGTATAGCAATATTTTTCATTTCAGATCCATCTCATTTATGCCATATTTTTATTTATGATTATTTTTGTAGGTATTAGATAGAACTTGTACATCTCCTACAGATCTTCTTGAAAATCATGCTCTTTGGGATGACATTGCTATTCTGGCAAGATATCTTTTGATGCTTTCATTTAACAATTGCTTAGATGTTGCGAGACATCTCCCATTCCTTTTCCATGTAGTGACATTTCTTGTTTGCTCTGGATCTACAAGTATGAGAGCCTCTATGCATGGCTTGGTTATAAATATTATTCATTCTCTTTGCACATGCACAAAACCAACATTTACTGGTAAGCAAAATCAAATTGAATGATTTAATTTAAATCATTATTATTATTTAATTATTATTTTTTGTAATGGTTTCAATTAGTAGCTTCTAGATGCATTCAATTGACTGAGGTATTGGTATTTATAGTATCATTTGAAACAAATGAGTAAACGTCTTTAATAAAGTTTTTTTAAATATATATTATCCGCTTTATTAATTAAAAAAAATCTTTTCCTTCCTCTATAACCTTTTAATAGGACAGTTTGCTTACAGGTTTCATTGCCTTTACCATACTACATTTGAGGCTGTTTTAATCTGTAGTTTTAAAAAATAGGAATAATTAGAAATAAATATCACTTTTGATGTGTTAATAAATTTATCTTAAAAGGTTTATACATGCATATATATATATATATATATATATATATATATATATATATATATATATATATATATATATATATATATATACCATTGTCCCGTCAGTATCCAGTCAGAAGACCCACAGAAGCATTAAGCAAGTCTGAAATTTCCACTATTCAGTTTTTCCCAAATCATATGTGAGTACTCTCTTCCAGCATTGTGTTTATACATCCAAAAATGTATAACCCAACCTTTCTATACATCTTTAATATTAATAAAATGGATTTTTCAATCCTTGAAACTAAATGATGAAGGGGTGTCTCAAAAGACTTGCCTGTCTAATTGATATATAAATGGAAAGCCGGGTAATGAATTGCTCTTATTGTCAAATGTGATCTTTGATATGCATTTCAATTTTGTCCCAATGCTTTTCAGCTAAGTAATCATTTGAAAAGCTTGAGTAGTCTCATAAAAGTCTTTTCTAGGCTTTAACAGATAGCTTATCTTGGTTGTCCTTAAATTAGTTGAAATGCAATGCATGGTCTAATTTTGGTATTTTCTCCCACTACCTACCCCCCCCCCCTCCCCCTCTCAAAACCTTTTTTTTTATTATTTCTAAGAGTGTGTGAGTGAGCCATATTTCAGGCTATATGACTATATGATCTCTGTAGGAAGTTTAGTCAAATTTAAAAATATAATGCAATTTATATATACCTGCATCATATTGTATATACACCTATATTGTTATTATTATTATTATTGTTAAGAAAAATATCTGTTAAAATGATCACCTTGTATTGCAGAGGAGGCTCAACGTGTTCTACGTCTTAGTTTAGATGAGTTTTCTCTTCAAAAGTTTTATTTACTATTTGGTATTAGCAAAGTAAAATCTGCTGCAGTTACAGCCTTCAGAAGTAGTTACAGACATCCTACTGATGGGAGGTATGTTTTTGTTATAAACACTTTTTGTATTATTGTTTTATTTTTTAGAAGTGCTCTTCAATGATTGTTTTCAAATTAATATATCATGACTGTGTCTTTTTGTATAGTAGTTAACTAGCATCTATGCCTACAAATCATAGAGATACAGCTCAGTCAAATAATGTTAGAATAGGATTTATAGATTTTTTTTGTGTGGGATTCAGGCCCAGCTCCAGGGTCTGTAAAATTTTTTATGATCTTTATTTACAAGAAAACTGAGCTTATGTATCTGTAAATTCAACTCTTGCAAGTAGAGGAGCCAATATATGAATTAATATATATTTTTTTTCTGTTGGCACTGTAGACCGTGGAGATCCTTGGCCGCGCGATGTGCACACTGCGATTCTCAATTTAGGTACACGGGGTAGGGTCATCACTCCTACGCCCGGCCTTTTTGTGAGTTGCCTCCAAGTAGGCTGATGGGCCTCACATACCCGGGGGGCGGGATAAATTGCTTGAAGTATTTAATTTAATTAAATTAAATTCATACCGGTGCCGGGATTCGAACTCACAACCTTTGGGTTTGTGAGTAACTGAGTGTTTGTGAGTTTGTGAGCGTTAACCCGCTCGGCCACCTCGACCCCCATGATTTAATATTATTGTATTTTATTTCTTGTTTTCAATTTAATTATATTATTTATTAATCATGTTTTGTTCATTTGTTGTAGTACTTTTTAAGGAAGTTTTAGTAATATTATTTCTGAAATGTGTTTATATGGCACTGTTATTTTAAAAGTCACTTAAATTGTTAAATTTACAATTTTTAAACCACGAATATTGTTAGTTGATAATGTGATTAAGGCATATTGTAAATATCCCTGATATTTGTTCAAGGGATCCCTTGTTATAACCATGTCTCTCACTACTACACTTGGTTAAAATGGTTATTCCCCTTCTTTCTTCAACAATGCTTCCTTGGTTCCTTCCTTTACACACACTTCTTTGACTCTATCCTTCATTGTTCCTCTGCTACATTGTTGAAGCTTTACTCTAAAGCCATCAGTGTTCCCATAAAACTCATCTCTATTTAATCTCTTCCCAATTCCCATACTTTTTTTTTCCTTTCCTGTTTTGCAATGTTGGTAATATGCATTATGACATGAGTGGGGTATGCATATGCCACTGCTTCCAATAACACTCTTTATTTATCATAGTTTTTTGTTGTACATATATATAAAACTATAATAAAAAGTTAAATTAAAAAGAGAATTGTGACTGCCAATCGAGGCTATTTCAGCTTACACAAGCAGTTTCGTAGTCGCCTTTTATCTAGACAAACAATGGTCTCCAGCTTTACAAAAGTTTGATAAGACCAGTTCTCCTCTATGGTTGTGACACATGGGCATTCAGTAAAAATGACGATTATATAGATAGATAGATAAAAGAACTTTATTCTGGGACTAGGTCCCTTAAGAATAACATGAAGGAACAAATAAAACAGTAACATTATCTTGCCATAAGACTATAGAATACAGACCAATTAATTTTTACAATATCTTCAGTAAAATAAATAAGCAAATAAATAAGTTTTTTGTATCGGAAAAATATAATTAATTTGAGCAAAACAAAAAAAAAAGAGGAAAAAAACAAGAAAAAAGTAAAAAAAAAAAAACAACAGAGAAAATGAAAAATACAAAAATAATGATTGATTAGCAAAGTTTGTACATAAAAAAAACTATTATTCACTTCTGATCCAGATGTTAATCCTAAACTGAAATTTCGCAATTAGAGAGCATCATTTTGGAGAGAAAGAAGGTGTTGGAAAAGGAGGGATTTGAATGAGGATAGAGAAGAAGCATGCCGGATATTAGAAGGAAAGGAATTCCAAAGGGTAGAGGAGCGGGCGAGAAAGGAGCGTTCGAATGTTTTGGTTCTGTGGGAGGGAGTATGGAGGTCAAAAATGCGAGATCTTGTTTCCAGTGCGTGGACCGAGGATTTAAATTGTAGGAGGCTGTAGATGTAGGAAGGATGGTGGATGGTGATAGTTTGGTATAGAAAAGATCCGAGGAAATATTGTCTACGGTTGCAGGGGAAGAGCCACTATACGAAGGAAGATTCTTCAAAGAATATAAGAAGGAGCCCAAACTGCTGGGCAATAGAGGAAACGATCCAACCAGGAATTATACACCATATTCTCCTAACTCAGTGTTGTCCAGACTGCAAAATTGAGCCGGCTAAGGTGAGCAAGAAAGACATGTGTCAAAAATAAGAGAGGAGGAAATGCTAAAGAAGCTCCTGATGCAATCACTGTACGGCACAATAAAGAGAGGAAGGCCTAGATTGAGATGGTGATTCTTACCTAGAGGTGTGATGGTGTATGTGGCTGAGGGTACTAGGAGTATTCCGGGAATAAGTAACTGTATGGGATCTGCACAAGACAGAGACAAATGGTGGAAGCTGCTGGAGGAGGCCAGGGCTCGAAACCGCCTTGTAGAGCCATTGTGATGATGATTGTACATCATTCAGGAAATTATTTAATTGTGGGAACAATAGAAAGGGTGCTTAGACTGTGGTGTAGACCAGTGAACAAACAGAGCTGTGCACAGGCCTGCACTTTTCTTTTTTCTCATCTTATGTCTCTTATTTAGAACTGATGCTGTCTGCTGTGCCTCCTCTGAATGCTGGCTGTCTAGGAATGGGTTCTCTTCTTCATATGGAGAAGTGGGTTAGTTTGCAATTTCCTTCCAACCCTGTAGAACAGTTAGTTTTCCCCGGTCATTAGCTGAGGAAACTCACTCACCAACCTGACGTAAATCCCTGTTTTTCCCAACAGTTTTACTCTCAACGCCTCTTAGAATTTCCTTTGACTCTAAGAAGGCAATCTGACCTTTCTTGGATCTGTTTTTGTTCATTTTAATACACCATTAATTTTAATTTTAATAGAATCAAATATTCAATAAAGAATAAATCGACTGGAAAATTCAGATGGCTTCATAATATGTGCCTGATAGATATAATTTATTGAATGCCCTCATCAAATATCTTCTCTTTAAATGGGATTTTACTCTAATTTGTTTCATTACTTAAATTCGTCCTCAAAGGATCGTGTATGGTACCGTGCATTTATCTATTCCTAATTCGATTTCAGTGTCATTGGTGAACATTTTTACAGTCTTTAGAAGAGTTCTCATTTCATCATCATTTTTAGCATAAAACTTAAGATCGTCCATGCAGATTGAATGAGAGAGCTTGGTCTCAGTGTTGAGTGGATATCCTTTGTTGATATCTCTACAATTTATAACGTTTACTATGTTCCAAGGATGGGAAACAACGTACTAATCGTTTCATGTATTGTTAATGAAAATAATTTGATTACTTTTCATAGAGATATTGCAGAAATTTATAGCCCAAATAAAATCTTAATAGCTGTTGCTCTCAAGTGGAAGAGACTTTTTGAATTGGAAGGAAGAATTTTATTGAAAGACTACGAATCACACAGGTTTCTATACAACAAATTGTGTGAATTATAATTAGCCGAAGGTCTACAAAAAAGAATAGAAAGTGGTCCTTTAAAATGTGAAATCTGTCTTACCAACAAGATGACAAATTTATCATTCAAAAATAATCAGAGAAGAGGTGGTGATGTTTTGGAACTTATCCACACTGATGTACATGGACCTATTACTCAAGTTGGATATAAAGGCGAGCGATACTTTGTTTCGTTCATTGATGATTTCAGCAAAATAAAATCATATTTCTAATACTTTTAAAACCTACTTGTACCCCCCAAAATATACCATTTTGCCTTCTTCTACTATGAGGCTCAGGTACATCTTCTGGTTCCATAAGTAAATACTGCTAATTTTTACTTTTGAGTTTCCATGTTAGCATGTAAGGTTTGGCATAGCTCACAGCTTGCTATCTCTCAGATATTAAAGATTATAATCTCAATAACTTACTTTTTTAGTTTTTGAAAAGTTTCCGGGTTTTGTAGGGAATTAGGAATAATTCTAATTTTATTGCAAAAATTCTCAATATTTTTCCTCGATTCTTCTTTTTCCAGAGGGAATCTCTGCATTCATTACTTTTTTATATTGACCTTTTTTATTTATTAATCTGAGTTCTTTTGTTATTGTTCAAGCTCTCACTTATACCAGTGACATATTTCTTCTAGAGCTATGCAAACTGACATATGCTGAACAAGTTTTTGATAAACAACTGCTACGAAAAGCCATTGTTTTTAACAATCTCTGAGTTCATACACGTTGAAGCTAGTTGCTCCAGAAAGCCTATTAGGAATGTCGTGAAGAAGGGTGGGTTGGGTAAGAGGGGAGGGGGAGGGTAAAATGTATACATATATTGTAACGCTCTACAAATAATACTATTTTTGACGAGGATAGAGGTCCTTATTTTAAAAATAATCGGTTTTAACATTGATACAGGCTCCGTGCCTTGTTATTAAATCGGAACGGACTATGTTAGCGAGTAGAGGGACATTAGAATAAACGCTAAAATAGTCTGATGTCCCTTTATTAATTAAATAATTTTAATAGTCTGATGTCCCTCTAATCGCTAACATAGTCCGTTCCGATTTAATAACAAGGCAGGATCAAGCCTGGATCAATGCTATCAATAGGAAGCCTGTATCAATGCTAAAACCGACTATTTTTTAAATAAGGACCTCTCGAAGGACCTCATTCCTCACCAAAACTAGTATTATTGAGTAGAGCGTTACAATATATGTATAAATTAAGGTCCTGAGACAAGGCAGGATCTATCGGAGCCTGTATCAATGTTAAATCCGACTATTTTTGTTATAAGGACCTCTCGAAGGACCTGTATTGTGGGCCTACTATTTAAATGGATCCCACCATAGAGCATTTGGTCTTTTAGCATTATGGTACATATTTCTGAAAGCTGTTGTGCTTCTTGGTTGTCCGTTGAAGTCTTGTCCAATCACTTTGTAAAGAGATATATCCAGTACTATTATTATTAGCATTATTACTTGGTATTAGGCAGTTGGGTATTAATATAAATATATATACAATACAACATACCTCTTTTATCTAATGCTATATATACATAGAACATAAAGGTGTATAGAATATTCATACAGACTATTACAGTTAATATCTATTACAAATCTTCGATAGTCCTGGGTCCAATTACAGAGAATAGGTGGGAGAGTAAGGAGAGGATGACAGTCAGTTGGTTCTCCACATTAAACTCACCATATCACAAACGGTGATGAAAACGACCACCTCCTCAGAACTCCTAGCCCAACTGTCCCACTCTCAAGACCTTGCCCCCACTTTCCTCGATGTCCTGTCTCTTATCATTCCTTGCAGCTTATTTATGATTGCCAATTCTTTATGGGGGACATGTCGGGTAGTCTGGTATGCCGATCTTGTGTAGGTGGCTCTGCAGGTAATATTGGCCCGTTGTCATCCTAAAGATCTCAGGGCAGATTAAAGATGAAAGTCTTAGGAGAACTGATCTTGAATGAATGAAATGAATGAATGAAAATAAATTTTATTCTGGGACTTTTAGTCCCCTTAGAATAATAGAAATGTTCAGTACTAGTACTATTTGTCTAGCTTACATATAGTAAATAATTAAGAAAAGTTAAATAGTAAAATGAAATAAAGGAGATTTTAATAATTACAGACATTTAAATCATAATTAAATATATATATAAAACTATCTACTAACAATAGACAATAACTAACAAACAATAGACATAATAATAATAAACATAAAACTATAAACAGTAAATATAAACTATAAACATAAAATGAAGATATATATAAATATAGTATTTACATAAATGCGGAAGATTGATAGTTAAGGACATGGAAAAATAATTGATGCTGAGCTATGACTGAGGAGGTTAAGGATGAAGATTTGCGAATGTAGTTGGGTAAGGAATTCCAAAATGAAGTAACTCGAAAGGTAAAGGATCTTTTGAAAGAGGCAGTTCTATGAAAGGGTATATACAAGTTTGTAGGTTGGGATCTGGTGTTTAAAGAGTGTACAGAAGAACACAGGGTGAACAGATCAAGAATATAAGGAGGCTTTTTGGTTTTGAAGGTTTGGAAAAGATAGATACCTAGGAAGTATTGCTGTCGGAAAACAGGTTGAAGCCACTTTAACTTGGCATACCAACTGGAGACATGGGAGCACCTGGGGATTCTGAAGATGAATCTGATGAAGCAATTCATTAGTCTCTTCAGTCTCATCTCAAGCCCGCCAGACAGTCCACCATACATAAGGCAGCCATACTCAAAATGGGGGAAAATGAGGGAGGATACAAGGAGCTGACGGGTTTTAGAAGGTATAGAATCTCGAAATCTTAGGAACTGTTTAAGGATAGCAATGGAATTTCGGATGATTTGGGAAGTGTGATTGTTCCAGGATAGGTGTTGGTCAAAAATTACTCCCAGGTTTCTGACAGTGGTGTGGAAATGGATAGGTAGGTGGTTGAGGTAGAGTAAGAGATAATAAGGAAGGGAATTGAGAAGATGCTTGGACCCGATGAGGATGGCCTGGGTTTTTTTAACATTCAGCCTCAAATCATTGCGTACTGTCCGTGCATTGATACAATCTATATCTTCTTGTACCTTTCGGATAGCCTCAAACATCTCGGTAGGATGGAAGGATTGGTAAATTTGGAAGTCATCAGCATATAAGTGATATTGCGAATGATGAATGAAATCAGGGAGATCGTTATTATAGACAAAGAAAAGGATTGGTGAGAGTGAAGACCCCTGAGGAACACCGCGTGTTAGTAGGAGGCGGGAGGAAGGAGGCTTATTGGGGATGATAACTGCTTGGGAGCGAAGAGACAGGAAGGATAGGAACCACTTTAAGACACTATTTGATAAGGAAAGATTTTGGAGTTTGGATAGAAGGATGTTATGATTAACTGAGTCGAAGGCTTTTGGAAAGTCGAAGAGAACAAGAATAGTAATTTTCTGTTGGTCTATGGAGGATGGAGATCTTGGGTGATTTTCAACAAGGCAGATTGCGTGGAATACAGGGATCGGAAGCCAGACTGGAGAGGGTTGAGGAGACCTTTTTGCTCAAGGAAGTTATTAAGTTGGGAGTGGACTATTCTTTCAAGTGTTTTTGCTAAGTTGGAGAGAATGGAGATAAGTCTAAAGTCGGAAACTGTGGAGGGAACCGGAACTTTATTCAACGGATGGTCTATGGCTTTTTTCCAAGTTGCTGGGAAAAGGGAATTTTGGAGGGAAAAATTATAGATATGTAAAAGGTTGGGAATAATGGCAGGTAGACATAGCTTGATGATTTTCACAGGAATGTGATCAGGGCCAAAGCCATTTGTTCTAGACTTGAGAACTGAGGAGAGTAACTCTTCAGGGGAGATATTTGTAAAGTAGAAATTTTCAGGATCAAAGGATGTTTGTGGAGTGCAGCATGGAGGAGAGTGTGATATAGGAAGATGATCACAAAAATAGGAATTAAGTTCGTCAGGAGCAACCGGGTAATAAGTTCAGGATTTGGAGTTTACTATGGATAGGTTTTTAGGATTTTCCATCTGGACTTAGAGTCGTTGGCTTGTGATAAGGTGATGTGGAAATATTGTGCCTTGGCAAGGCGTAAGGAAGATTAGGTGAGGTTTCGTAGGAACTTAAAAGAGGAGTAGTCATCCGTAGCACGTGTTTGTCGAAAGCGTCTCTTGGCAGCATCTCTCCTCATCAACTCTCTAATTTCTGTATTAATCCAAGGAGCCTCAGGACGTCTGAAGGTGGAGGTCTTTAGGGGTGCGTGGTGGTTTAGGAAAATAGAGAGATTCGAGGAAAGGCATTCCACCATTTCATCAATGGAGGAAGAGGAATAGATAGGTTCTAGAGATTGGGAAAGTGAATCGAGGAAAGGTTTTAGTTTTCAGAAGTTAATGAGTCGAGGTCGATTGGGAATGAGCTTTGGAGTTGGAATATTATAGGAGATCTTGATAAGATCATGACATGAAATGAAGGGTACTGGATGCTGTGAGGAAGATAATAAGTTTTGGGAGGAATCTATTATAAAAAGGTCCAGCCATGTACTAGTAAACTGAGTGTGGTGGGTGGATTGAAAGGATACTATGGAGAAGTCTAAGGAGTGGATGAGGTCTATAAGATATGTTTTGTCATGAGAGTCTGACCACAGATTAGTGCTGAAGTCGCCGGTTATAATCACTTTGTTGTATAAAGGCACGTAGGTGAAGAGGAAGGATTCGAATGTAGGCTCAAATCGGACATGAGGAGGGCAGTATACTGTCACATAGAGGAGGGAGGATGAATTAAAGGAAATTTCCAAGAAAAGATATTCTAAATGAGGTGTGTCAGGGGAAGGGGATTTGGAAAGGATTTTTACCCTCAAACTATCATGAACGTAGATACCTACACCTCCACCAATTCGGTCCTCCCAATCATGACGAAGGAGTGTGTAATTGGGAATGGATATAGAGGAGGAGAGAATATTTGGTTTGAGCCAGGTTTCTGAGACGGCAATAATGTGATAGAAATCGTGAATGAAACAGTCAAGGAATTCATCGAAATGGGCTGGAAGGGATTGGGAGTTAACGTGGCAGGACAATTGGATACTTGTCATAAAAGGAAAAAGAAGAATTTTTATCGGGTTGTAGCAGAAAGGCATAATGGTTGATATTTGTAATAGAATTGCAAAAAAACAAAAGGAAACCATTACTTTCAACATGAGTAATAAAATTTGCTACAGAGAAGATTAAGTATAAAGAGAGGAAGAGACCGTATAAACTAAGATAAGAAATCAAAAAAAAATAAAGGCATATTGTGAAAAAAAAATAAAAGTAAAAATTGAAATTTAAGTAATAAGAATATTCATTCATTCAATCGGCGCTACAACTTGATGTTGAGTCTTGATCTCCTGCACCAGCCTCCACCTATTGTTCCTATCCTGCGCTGCTGCCATCCAGCTCCTCACACCCAACATGGACCTAGCATCTCCAGCCACTCCATCACTCCATCGAAGACGAGGTCTTCCTCTTAGCCTTGTTCCATTTATCACCTCCGTCGTTATCATCATAAGTAATAAGAATATATACATAAAAATAAGTTGCAGAAAAAAATAAAAATAAAATGTCTAGGTCCGCTGGAACAGTGAAATACAAGTCATTGAAAAGTTTCAATGTCTTCCTCTTTATTAATGGTGATTACTGGTGAGCCATCCTCTTGCCTGCATCGGACACCCCCCCCAAGTGAATCAAACATACTTAACTTTGCCGGAGGCCTTCTTCTGCCTCGCCAGCCAGTAGAGATGACGGTTGGCAGGGCTCATCTCCTCACCAATGTAGATACGCCTGTCGCTCTCCCAGCCGAGGTGCCTGGTCGTGAAATCTCTTTTCCCCTTCTGTAGACGGATCACCTTGTCCCGGACTGTCTGGCTTACGAAGCGCACGAAGGTCGCCGGCGGACGGGGATCCTCTCCTCTGGGCCTTTTTCTTTCCAATGAGTCCAGGTCTTCAGCGCTGAGCTTGATGCCTAGGGCAGCTCCAATTGAGCAGACAATACCGTCCGAAGTTTCACCATTTTTTGCAGGGATTCTCCTAATTTCTAAGGAATGTGAGAGCTGGGCTTGTTCAACGTGATTCAACCTTACCTCCAGCGTTTTAATTTTACTTTTCAAATTATTATTTTCCATTATTAATTTTTCAATGAGATCATCTTGTCTTTTGGCTCGTTCCTCTATCGATTTCAGTCTTTCTTGGTTTTCAAAAATGACATCAGACTGCTTATTCATGGAACATTTAATGTCCTTGATGTCATCTGTAACCTTACCGATTTCGGCAAGTATAGCCATGACGTTCTCTTCCATATTTTTGCTTGGCATAGCACTATACTGCCTGTTACCAGGCTTGCCCGAGCTCTCGCAACTGCTGCAACTCCATTGTTTTTTTGTTTCTCATTTGAGAGATTTTAGTCTCTGACATGTTGCAACATTTTCCATGGAAGATTGCTTTACGTACAGACGCATAGCACGCAAACGCTAATTTATTGTCTCTGGCAACCCCATTCTTACAGACTGAGCACTAAGCCATTATGGAGGCTCTGAGTAGAGTGGCTAATATGAGGAATAACAGTGGTGAGGAAGCGCCGGTTGTAGAGTGGGGACTGATAACCACCTAATCTCTGCGATATCGCTACAGATCGTGCTTTAATTCTCTATCAATTGTTTCCTCACAAACAAAGGCGTCAGTTAACTCAAATTGTAATAACGTTCTAACAAATAATTTGTTTGTTAGTATAAGTAAACAATTTTTTACTCACAATTTGTTGAATAGAAAATAAGAAAGAATTATAAGTAACGGAGCAGGAGCTGTATAGGAACGATGTTAACTGGTTGAAGGCTAGAGCCAGACCATCTTATGGAAAGATACAACATTGAGGCACTTGCTGCACTACCTGCAGATGTCGATGGCTGAGAATCTAATTCCTCCAGGTTCGAGGCTATTCACCCTCTAGTTTTCACCATTTTGATTTATAAATGTGTTGTATACTTTCTGCCAGATGTGCCATTATTTTTCCCTAACATAGAAACAGACCTTGATCATGAAGCCAACCAAAGTGGGATCAGTTGTACCTTGTTCCACTGTTAGTTTTGGTCCACCCCACGTATTTTATTTCCCTAGTACCTACCATATCTGGTAGGGATTCCCTATCTCCTGTGATGGCCGATGAGAGACTAGCAATTCCACATGAATTATTATTATATTTTAATTAAAATCTAAAAATTCATAAACTTGAATACCTTTTAATTTTTTCCAGGCTGCAGTCAGAAAGATATTTTTCAGGACATCTTCCAGATAGAGAAAGAATCTCATTGACATCCTTAGAAGTAATTACTGATGCTTTGCTTGAAATAATGGAGGTATAGTTATTTATTTAAAACCTTTATTTGCTCTTATTTCTTTATTGAAGTATTATGATTTTCTAACATTTATATATGTGTTATTTTATATTTATAATAATAGAAAATAATTTTTTTTTATTTTATTGGTTTGATAGAAGACATTTATCTTTAATGAGTATAACTGGTCCTTCACAAGTGGGTCTTCTTGGACCAAGTTTGTAAACAAATTATTTTTTTAAATTAAACAATTACAAAAATTTAATTTAAAATTAACCATATGGGTGATTCTTAAAAAAAAAATAAAAAAAAAAAAAAAAACATTCATTTTTCAGCTCGCTTACTTTGAACCGAATGAGTTCAAACAATTCGGTTGACAATTTTAAAATATTTTTGGATATCTAGAGAAGACATTTCGATATTTTTTTTTTGAGATCAAGAATAACTTTGAAAGCAAATATAGGAATTTAATATTTTTGTCAATAAATTTGCCTATGGAATGGAGTAACACAGTCATCTTTCCAATCCATAACAAGGGAGACAATGCAGAATGCGAGAACTACCGGGGAATCACTCTGCTATCTTGTGCATATAAAGTCCTCTCAAACATTTTATTTGCAAGGCTCACACTATATGCAGAGAAAGAGCTTGGGAATTATCAGGCGGGTTTCAGAAGAGGGCCGTCTACAGTGGTCCAGGTATTCTCACTAAGGCTAATCCTGGAGAAGTCCAAAGAGTACAAGGTACTCACACCACCTATTTTTAGACTTTAAAGGCCTATGATTGTTTGAATCAAAATGAATTGTATTGAGCCCTATGAATATGAAAATATCCCAGAAGATCATTTGTCTTGTGAAAATGACAATGCAAGGCTCAAAAGGCCTAGTAAAAGTTGAATCTGATCTTTTGCAAGATTTCCACATTGATACAGGAGTGGGACAAGGTGATTCTCTTGCCTGCCTACTTTTCAATCTTCGAGCAGAAAAGGCTATAAGAAACTCAGGAATCCAGGTAGATGGGACCCTGTTTAACAGACTAGTCCAAATCCTAAGGTATGCAGATGACTTCGACATCATGGCTAGATCTAAAAGGGCGCTGAAGGAAGCATTTCTAGCACTGGAAGAGGCAGCCTAGAAACTTGGGCTTAATGTCAATATACAGAAGACTAAGTCTATGCGAGTAGGAGGAACCCAAGATTACTTCGAAGCTGGTCAGTACAGATTCGAGTGCATTGATAGCTTCGTCTACTTAGGGATATAGATTAATACACTAAATGACATATCCCAGGAGATTAGAAGAAAAATCAACTGCCAACAGGTGCTACTATAGCCTAAGGAGGCACCTTAATAGCAGATTCTTCTCAAAGAAAGCAAAACTGATGATCTACAAAACACTGGTTCAGCCAGTTCTAACATATGGCTCAGAGGCCTGGGCTCTAACAAAGGCAGACGAGAATCGGCTCCTAATATTTGAGAGGACAATCCTAAGATAGATCTTCAGACCAATAAAAGTGGGCAAAGTATGGAGAAGGCGATACAACAGAGAGCTATACGACCTCGTTAAGGCTTCAGATGTTGTCAGGACAGTCAAACTTGGGCGACTACAATGGGCAGGCTGCATGGCAAGGATGGAGGACACTCGGATTCCCAAGAAGATCCTCACAGAAGGAATCCATGGTACAGGGAGAGTGGGGAGACCAAACGTGAGATTGATGGAGGCTGTGGCAGAGGATGCACGTACCCTTCTTAATGTTGGAAGCTGGAGGGATGATGCACATGATAGAGCTGATTGGTGGAGAATGCTGGAGGCGGCCCAGATTCAGTAACAAGTTGTTGATATTATTATTATTATTATTCCCAATAAATGGTATTGAGAATAATGACTTAATAAAATTTGTCTGTTTTATCATATTCAATAAGTTCAATAGGGTGCATTTCAAAGTCAAATTTCAGACTTAAGTTGAAAAATTGTATCTAAATAATTATTTACAGGCATAAATACTATAAAATGGATTCATTGAATGAACCCATATTAAAAAATGAAAAAGGTATAATGAAACACCATTTTTTTTAGAGCATATAAGTAAATTTTGAAAATATAAACCTGCTAATTTTTATTAAGTAAAAAAGGAGTTTTCATTTTTTTTTTTAATTACAAAAAATATATAATTTTGATTTTTAACTCTAACAAGGGGACGGCACAGTCAATGGATCACCGATTTCAACCAAATTTTTTGTAGTAAAAATGTGCACTGTGAAAAAAAATTTCAAATCAAAGAAAATTTTAAAAAGACAGATACTTGAATGAACTGTTCTTGGAATTTTATACTCTAATTTGAGATCGTAATGTAACTATAGTTTGTTTACTGTAGGATTGTATATGGATAGTTGGAGGAATTTTCTTACAGCTGGAGACCATTTACAGAATCTTTTGCCGAATTTGTTCTAATCTAAAGACACTTTCAATGAAGTACTTCATTTTGCATTGGTTGCATCTGGTATTCCCTTATTCAACCTTGTAAAATCTCCATTTGAAAAAAAGAAACAGGGTAAAAAAATGTTTTACTTTACAATTGTTTGAATTTCTAAGAATTATTACTTTCCCTTACCTATATACGAAGTATATAGTAAGGGGAAGTATTGCGATCGTAAAAATTTTCGAATTCGAGTTTTCAACAGAAATACACGTTTTAAGGTCCACTGAGTCCAAATGACCAAGTCTTCCAAAATGGTCTGTGTGTCTGTGTGTCCGTGTGTATGTGAACAGCCTAGCTCAAAAACGAAAAGTCGTACGATCCTCAAATTTCATATTTAAAGTAGGTATATGGCTGTGATATTACAGCAACTTTTTCGTCAAAATCGACTAACCGGAAGTGCCACTTTATATAATCGATTTTACACTTTTTTACAATTTTCTCGAAAACGGCTCTAACGATTTTGATGAAACTTGCCTAAGTTATTTTTCATAAAGGCCTTTAACTTTTCATTTATGTAGTAAATCACCGAGAAATTGCAGGGAAAAAAGTTTTGATGAAAAGAATATTTTATTTGCCCATAGCTTGAAAAGTATGCATTTTACGGTAAATTATGTGTAGAATTGTATGAAAGGTAATTAAATTATCTAAAAAATAATAAAAGAATCATCAAAATAGGACCAGTATTAGCAAAGATACAGTGTATTTTATGAAGAACACAAGACCCTAGATAGATAACCAAGCGCATCCGAAAGGAGACGGATGCGACCGAACCTCCTCCCACCAATCCACCAATCTGTTGTAAACAATACGCTCTGTAATAAAGTAATTTAAGAATACAAAAGCGAAAATTAACTTAATAATTTCTACTTCACATTATTTAATGGAATGAAAATGTTTCCATGGAAACTAAACCAGAAACTTTCAAAATATATTTGCAGCTTGACAAAGTTAAAATATATAGCTAGTGTACAGGATTGTTGTACTAAAATTGTTTAATCATTTTTTTTATTGTACTTAAGTGGGAGATGTGTATGCTGCTGAGTTTATTAGAAGCAGTGTTTATGTGAACTCTTTAAAATTGTATTAAAAAGATAATTATTATAGGACGGTAAGGGAAAGTTGTGTGATGCGCGCACCACACCAGATTTTTTAATAATAAAACAATGCTGTGTAAAAATTTGTGAATAAAATTTGTTTTTCAATTACCTGCCTTTATTTATTTATATTATAAATTATAATTACTAAACAAAACAATTTAGACAATAATTACAGCCCTTTGTTTATTTTTTGCCCATTTATGACATTTATCATGCACATTTTCCTGCATATTCCTTCAGGTTTCAATGCATTTTACTGCATATTTGAGGACTTTTTACTGCATATTACATGGCATATTTTGACCTTTTTTGCTGCATATAAATCCGGTCTTTAGTTATATGTATACAAAAACTTTATTTGTGATACAGAAATACTAAATTTTAGTCATTTTATATAATTATATAATATTAAAAAAAATTGCCACGGGAAGTTGTTTTTCAAGAATAAATCATAAGTAAATTTTAGAGTTATCCAATTTTTTCATTTTTGTAAACTTGTCTATTCTTGTTATATGTAAACGGCCTTACTCATTCATAGTAATATGATATTATAGATTAATAGATTAGATGTCATAGTAAATTGAAATTTAATTTGAAAATTTAAAGGCCAGGTTTAAAATATTATAAGTACTACAAAAACATTATTTGTGATCCAGAAATAGTAAATTTTAGAGTTATTTAATTTATTTAATGAAATAATTAAATTTTATTTCATTGATTTCAAGGTTCTATTGAATTATATGTAATGAAAAAACTATTCATCTACGGTGCGAAGTATATTAACATAATTTTTTGATTCAAAACTGACATCAAATTTGGTTTTAGCACTCTGAAAAACCCCTATATTCAAATTTCCGGACGAATCTAAAAATTTCGCCAAGGGTCTACCCTTCAAAGTTTTTTTAACAATTTAAAAAATTTCCCATAGATCAGGAACCCTTTGAACAATTCAAACCAAATTTGTTTCATCGGTAAAGGTTCTTAATCTACACGGTTTGCTTTACTGTGGTCTTCCTACCTGTTTTAGAACTAACATTATTCGCAAAAAAAACTCAATTTTGCTTTTATTTTGTAATCACATTTTTTTACACAGACCAATAATATAATAAAAGTAATGCACTAATAACGATAATAGCTGTTCATATTTATCAATCTGTTTGTTAGTGAGTCCAGGCCTACGGTTGGAACATTGAAAGGAAAATATCGATATTCAATATATCGATATATCGCAAAGCCAAATATCGATATCCACTGATAATAGCTCGAAAAATATCGATATATCGAAAGGAAATGGATGAAAAAGCAAAGAAAGTGCATCAAATGAGTATTATTAAATATAATTAATATTATAAACTGTGAAGAAGGTTTTAAAATAATATAATGATTATTATTTATAAAACAATATTTTTATTAGCCATGAATCATTATAAAAAAAGATAAAAAAGAATTATACTTCAAAGAAAAAAAAATTATAACATATTTTTATTTTGAAGACTTTTAGCCATATTTGATATATTATAGTCATCTAGAAGTTTTTCAATAATAAAACCTTCAAACTTCTTAAATTTTTATTTATCTTATAACTCTTCTGACTATATTGTGCGTTCTTAAAACATTTATCTAAAAGCATGTAATCTATTTGATATGCATCTCATTACCATCATCATTTATATAAATCATCAATTTTTCTTTATATAGGATTAATCAACATTATTTTTATGTAAATCTTATCTACTAATTATTGTTTTGAAATTAAATATTGTTTATTGTTATATTTACTGGTAAAACTCCAGGATGGTAACCCCAACATGGAGGACATGCAGATTTTAGGACCTGGATGATCTTGACCCATTTTGGGGTTACGATTCTGGAGTTTTACCGAATAAAGGAAATTGTTAAAATAAAATACACCAGAATCTCTATAATTCGTATGGTCAAGGGTTCGAAAGGTAAATATGAATTATCGAGATATCCAAAGTATTGAGATTTACAATAATCGGCGGTAAAAAATAGGAAATAACAAGATTAATACAAAATTGTAAACCGACTGAAATTAAACGAATCCTCTCTCACTTATTCACCTCTCCTCTTGAAAAGATTAAGAGTTAACCAGAGTTTTTATTTGGAAATTCGAATTATAAGGTGTTTACATTACTTGGAAGACGAAAATAAATACGAATTTTCGGAGGAACCGGATTGCAGTGTTTTTATACGAAATAAAGGGAGACTTTCAAGAGACCAGAAAATCTATACGAATTACTGGGATATGAATTGCCAAGTTCTACTGTAATATAGTTTAGCATATGGTGTGATCGATATATCGTTGTAAAATATCGATATCATCGATATATTGGATATTAAGATATCGATATAATATATCGGGTTTTCAACTCCGAAATATCGATATATCGCGTGTCGATATTCCATCCCTATCCGAGCCTTCTTTAGCAACCTCCACCAGACAGCTCCATCTTTTGCTGCAGTAGTCCAGTTCCAGATATTTAGCAAGGTTCTAGCATCTGCTACCATGCAGTCATCTTACCCTTGGCCCCTCCACTCTCCTCATTCTATTAAGGTAATAAGGTCCATAAGTTTCCGGCCTGCCCTCGTTCCCCTACTTCAAGCAGACTGAGACTTGCCCAACGTGCATTTCTATGTCTGCACTCTCCATACCCATCACCCGCACTTCCTCAGTCCTGTTAATCCATATCTAACCTTGATGGAATCTGTGCATTTCAACAATGCTCAAGATCGAATACCGTGTGGTTATTAAATTCTTGTGTAAAGAGAGCCTCACTCCTGTGCTAATTAAAGAGCGCTTGGATGGTGTGTATGGGGAGTCCTTCCCCTTATATTCCACTATAAAAGAATGTGAAAAATGATTTAAGTTAGGAAGAGAAAGTCTGAATGACAACCCATGTTTTGGTCGTCTATTGGAAGCTGTCACTTCTGAAACAATCCAACTTGTGGAAGATAAATTGCTCTCTAATCGGAGGCTGAAGGGCAAAGAAATAGCAGCAAGGTTTGGGATTTCAAAAACAATTAAAGAACATTTGTAAATGAGCAAGGTGAGTGCAAGATGGGTAACAGAAACTCTTTCGACTGCTCAAAAAGAGGAACTTGTTTGCTGCTGCAATGAATTTTTACGTGGGTGTAATGCTGACCCAAAAAATTTCATGGATTCAATTGTGACTTGGAATGAGACAATGGTTCTATACTATGACCCACTCAGCAAAAGGGAGTCCATGGAAATCCATGGACTATGACCTCGTTAAAGGCAAAAGTCATGCAGTCGACAAAAAAGGTAATGGCCACCATTTTTTGGGATTGTAGAGGAATACTACTGATTGATTTTAAGGAAAGGAACACCACAGTGAATGCTGAGTATTACCGCTTACGAGACGCCATCAAAGAGAAAAAGCAGAGGAAGCAGGGAAGAGAAAATTCGGCTTCTTCACAACAATGTCTCTGTCCACACAGCATTGATTTCTAAGGCCGCTGTGAAGGACTGTGGATTCCAAGAAACCTCCCATCCACCCTACAGCCCAGACTTGGCCCCTAGCGACTTCTACCTTTTCTCAAAGTTGAAATCTGACGTTTGTGGGAGGAGATTTAACACCGATAAAGAGGAGGTCCAAGCAGCAGTGGAAGAGCATTGTTCTAACAAAGAAGAATATTATTTTTTTCATGGTATTAAAATGTTGCCTAAGCTTTGTATTAGTGTGTAGAACTTAGAGGAGGATATATTAAAAAACAATAACACCGTTTTTTTTCTTTTATCTTTCCTTCTTCCTCAGGCCGGAAACTTATCGACCTTACTACATAGCTCCTCTATCATAACTTTTCTTGGGATTTTGGGCTCACCAATACAGGCAACATGACCAACCTAATAAAGTCTCTCTAAACTTAGGCTATGTCAACGTCTTTTTTATTGGTCATATAGTTCCCTGTTTTTTTTTTTTTCCTCCAAACTTCTTGCTATTCACAGCTCTGAAGATTCTTCCCAGCACTTGTCTCTCAGAAGAATTTTCTTCACTATGATCAAATCTTCAAAAAACTGAAAGCTCTTCTAATTAATAGCTGCGGCTTTCCAAAAACACTAATCGATTTATACAATAATTCACTGAGCTTATAGATTGAATAAATACTCAGACAAATTTAACTACAATTTATTAATATACAACAATTGAAATAAGCAATTTGAACTTTTTAGTAATTATGCCGGGTCATAAACAGAAAGATAGCATGTTCAAAAAATTCTATTCAGCACAACATACTATGACTTGAACTTACTCATCTGCCTTGAGAATGGTCATTAACATGAACTGAACTGAACCATGGACCCACAAAACTTAAACTGATATAAATGACTTATATACTAGATTGCCCAAGGCCTGCATCTAAAAACTCCCAACTAATTCCAGCCCCTTGTAAACAGGTCTCAAATTTCCTTTATGTTGTAATTTCATATTTTCAATATTATTATAAATAATTTTGTATTCCAAAATGTTCTTAATTGATTGGAAACAATAAAATAGATTAGATTAAACAAATAATTATTACTAAAGTCTCATAATTTTTAATAGATTTCTGAAGGGGAACTTCTTGGATGCCAGTTATAACAATCTGAAGGATTATTTATGACCTTCTATTGCTTTCTGTATTTGCTAAAAAATAGCACTACTCATTAGCAAAACTATATTTCAGCTTTTTAAATATACAAATCCTTTGGGATGATTGAATTTTATCATAATAAAACTCAGCTACATTTGCTTTCCCCTATTTTATGTAAGTAATTAAAATGTTGGGAAAACATCAGTGCAAAATCCACAAATAAAATCAATGGTGAATCAGATCTTCTCGCTCCGAATCATCCTGGAAAGAAGCAGAGAATACTGCATTCCTACACATCACCTGTTTGTGGAATTCAGGACTGCCTATGACAGTGTACCATGTGAATCTCTGTATCAAGCAACGAGAGAGCTGAACATCCCAGAGAAACTGTTCAGTTTGGCCCATATATCTTTGAACAAGTGGATGAATTTGTTTACTTAGGGTTCCTGATAATTTTGGAAAATGACACCTCAAAAGAAATTGAGAGAAGAAAAGTTATTGCTAATCGATGTTACTTCGGACTAGGAATATATATAAGAAGTAAATATTTGCTAAGAACAGTGCTAACATACGGCTTGGAGTCATGGGTGATATCACAGTCGGATGAACAAAGTCTGCATGCTTTCGAAAGAAGAATTCTGTGGGTCATCTATGGACCTAAGAGTCAGACAGATATACCGCAGAAGATATAACCAAGAAGTATATAAGCTCCTCGGTAAACTAGACATAGTAAGGCATATCAGGCTGGAAATATTGAGGTGGGCCGGCCATGCAGCTCGTATGTCAAAGGATTATATCCAAAAAAAATAATGAGTGAGGACATTCATAGCACCAGATGCAGAGGAAGACCACATCTTAGATGGATGGACAGCGTAACAGAGGGTCAGGGATAGGAGAACAGTTGTCTGGCAATGTGCAGAGTGGCAGAAGTTATTTAAGGGGGCCAGAGACCAGTAATAATGGTCTGTCGAACCAATGGAAGAAGAAAAATTAAAAAAAAAATGCATTATAGTTATCTTGAAATAGAAATACCATTAGAATATGTATATTTATTGTATAAGAAAGAGATATTTAATTTTTCTAGTTAAATCTGTAACATTATTTGTTCGACAGATTTTATTTTACCATAAAACTCAAAGGATTGATTTTAATGTTTTTTTTATTATTTCATTAATTTAGTTTCTTAAATATTTCTAGGCTTGTATGATGGATATTCCTGATTCTGATTGGTTGCAGACATGGACGTGTCTTGCAAAAAATTTTGCCTTTTGCCATAATCCAGCATTACAGCCCCGAGCTCTTATTGTTTTTGGCTGTATTTGTATGTATTAATGACATTGTTATTGTAAGTTATTAATATTTAATGTTCTTTAGATATTTGAATTTTAAAAATATTTTTTTAGCCAAAACTATCACTGATCAAGATATAAAGCAATTGCTTCGCATTTTGGTAAAAGCACTTGAAAGTTTTAATGATACTGTATTACTTGAAGCTTTAGTGATGTGTTTGACTAGACTGCAGCCTTTATTACGCCCTGTAAGTATTTTATATTCTTTACCATGCTTGACTTAATGTACGTTTATATTATAGAAAATACAAACACTGATTTTTCCATTCCAAGTCATTAAATATTTATTACTAATTACAAATGTAATGCTATGTTACATAATTTTTCAAGCAGTGGTTGGTGTGATTTAATGGGCTACCATGTTTACTTTTATTTTTTAAAACAAAGTTCTAACTCCCTATTATAATAAAAATTTCAATAAATAAAGAAGGGTCGGTAGTATCAGAGGTACTACTATAGCCTTTTGGAGTGAAAATGTTTTTAGAAGCATGCAAGGTATGTAGAAGGGCGAGTCTTCTGTCTAATTAGAAGCACTCGACCTGGCTTAATTTGTTGCATGTATAGCCAGTCATATTCTAGTCTAGAAGAAGAATGGGACAATAAAGAAGACTACTTTGTCATGGATGCCTATGAAGAGAGAGAAGAAGTGGCACAGCTTTGAAGGATTTGTATCCTTGTATATCCTTATTGTATTGTATCCAGCATTTGGGCTTCATTGTTTATGTGAGAAATTTGAGCAATTTTCCATCTCCCCCTCCTCTCATAAATAAAATTTGAAATAAGAACTATACGATTATAGAAGTATACAAGCGTACTGGGCCGATTACAGATAGTAATTCTGTTGTCTTTTAATAATTAATATTAAAACAATTTTATATTGTCTTGTCATCCATTAAGAATATTGTGTTTCATGGCTAAAGAAAATTACCACATTACCATCAATGATTGATTTGTCTCACTCTTGAGGGTTACAATAAGAAACTATTGGTTTACATATGCCCCAATAGCCTTTTTCCTGAAGAAAATGTTCCAGAATCCTAGATGTTTATCTTATCTCCAATATTTCACCATTTCAGTGTAAGATCTCTTTCTCTCTATTCTTCATTTGGAATCCATTTCTGTTGGTCCTAAATGCTTATTTATTCAGATTTCCTCTGTTTCTTCCCTAAATAAAAGATATTATATTGGATTTTCTGTTTACAAAAGTAAACCAAAATGAACTGTGATCATCTTGCTAATTGGTTACTTATTAATAATTGAGATGAGTTTTGACAGCCGCTTGCTTGTTGTTTGCAAGTTGCTCCTGTTCACCAGTGACCTGATACTTTTTGTCTTATGTACCAACTATCAACCAGCCAATCAAAATACTAAATTTCATGAATCGGATTTTTAAAACTAATATTTTGGAAAAGTGATACATCAATGAAATAAATATTTTAAGGCAATATTCGTGATTATTATTTAGTTGCCCTTGAAGTTTTGTGTGGATTTACTTGAAAATAATTTCCCTATAGTTTAAATTATTCAATACCACATTGAAATTATGAATTTGTTAGATTAACCTACTTTTAATATGCTTACCTAGCATAAGATTTAGTTCAATATAAATTAAAATTTTGATAAGTTAATGTAACTCTTGTTTATCTAATTAATTTATAAATTTATAAAATTAATAACAAATTTAATAAATTTAAAATTAATTTTTCTAACAAAATCGAAAATATTCCCATCATTCACACTCGTATATGGTCTTAGTTTCGGAAATGACACAATGAAGGAGAAGTGTATCTATGATTTAGATAATACCATAATACTCTATGATTCAGAGACATTATGGAGAAAGGGCAGAGATTGTACATTTCTTACTTCTCCAGTAACTCATTAGACTACTCTTTTACTGTTGAATAACCTTAGAATTAATATTATTTCAATTTTTTTCTTTTTTTCTTAGGAATCACCTATTCATAAATTCTTATTTTGGGTTGGTGTATCTGTACTGCAGTTAGATCAACTTGCTTTATACGCCTCTGGGTTAGCTCTGCTTGAACAAAATCTTCATACTTTAGATTCACAAGGAATATTTGATGAAAAAGTAAGTAATATATAAAAATTAAAATGATTTTAATTTCAATAAAACCAAATTTAATGTATGCTGAGGAGGACAAGGAGTTTAAAAGTAGAATATTGGGGCTTACAAAGCATATTTTGGGTCAAGATGGAATACCAAACACAAAAACTGATATTTTATGAATCGGGAACTACACATGGTGAATAACAGCTCAAGACAATGGCATAAATAATGAACAATTCATTCAAACCGATATTTAGCAAAATTTGCAGGTTTACGCAATTTTTACAGAACAAGGACTGACTAAAGGTTATTTAAAGAGATTTGGACCTAGTAATAATGACAAATGTAGGTATATATATGATACAAATATATCAGAAGCTAATTTAATTTGTATAATACTTTTCGAATTAAAAATGCCGTTATTTGATTAAATGTGTGGGTCCATTTACTACATATACATGTAATTTTTTTTTTTTTTACAATAATATTATTCACTCAGAATAAGTCAGTCTCAGAATAAGTCAGTCTCAGAATACAGACACAGACACATGCTTAATTGTTATACGTTTTTTTTTTTTTTTTTAAATTATATTATTTTCATATTGGAGTGAGTTTGGTTGACCGTAGATATACTTAAGGAAGAAGTTGGTCGGGGGTTGCGGTCAAAGACTCACACATTACTAAGTAAGACTTATTTATTTTGTGCCAACGTTTTGGCCTAAGTTTTAGGCCATCATCAGGGCAGAGAGGCATGCAGTCGAACGCCAACTGTTGGAGTTTGACTGCACGCCTCTTTGCCCTGATGATGGCCTAAAAATTAGGCCAAAACGTTGGCACAAAATAAATAAGTCTTACTTATTAATGTGTTAGTCTTTGACCGCACCCCCTCCCCTCCCCCGACAATTCTTCCTTATTATTATTTTCATTTTTTTCTTTCATTATAATATATCATTGTTGCCACCGTTTGACCTCCTATGTGACCAATAATCAGTTATGTGATTTTGATTTTATTAGAAACAATATTTCATCTCCTGTGTGCTGGTGAAAAGCTATCATGTGTCAAAAAATCATATCAGGATTTAAATTGATAGAAAAAAAGAACCCTCCGATTGTTAGTGTTTATCACATTCACTACAGTTACCACTAGAAATCACCCATGAGAAACTTCCAAGACAGTCTTTACATAGGTGGTTTCACAATTATTTACCTATAATGTTGGTTAGTTAAAAATAGATAATTAATTAATAAAAGTATATTTTATAACATTGCTTATAAATAAAGGCCGGATTTCGTGCTGTAAAAATTTTAAAAACATGCAATAAAAATTAGCCAAATGTGCAAAAACGTGCAATAAAAATAAAATACACAACCTTCTATGAGGTGATGTGTAATTAAAAAAATCAAATATTAAGTTAACATATTTATATAATTATTATAATATACATATGTGCTTACAAAAACTACAAAAAATTTGTTTTCTAGGTATGATAATTAAGCAAAATTAATAAAATATATATAGTAAAACATAAATTTTCATAATTTTCTACTAACTATATTAATTTATCAAATAGAAATTTCTAAAATTTTATTAAAATTTACAATCATGTACATTTCCAGATTATGTTCCGTAAAGTTATATCGTCGGTCATCTAATATGTGTTTCACCTGTGAAAACATGCGCTCCACATTAACACTTGTGATAGGACATCTTTTGTAGTTACTCAATATTACTAGATCCAGCTCCATATCTGTGTCTTCTCTGTTGAGAGCTTTGTTGTAAATTTGTAAAATTTTGTAACCCGTGTTTTTTTCTATAACTAATTTAAATTTATCAAAAATTGTTTTTCCCTTTTCGTTTTCGATTTTTTCTAATTCATCTCCAACTTTCTCTATAATATTAATCTGTGATGTCAACGTTAAGTTTTGCTCTTCAAGCTTTTTTATTTGCGAAGATAGAACCGATAAATGGGATCTTATAAATGCTAGATCTGATGCAATAGATGTTAAATTTAAATCAGTTTTTACTTTTTTTACAGATATTGCGTCATCTTCTAGAGTAGAAACAAACTCTTTAAAATTATTAAAATGATCTGAATAAAATAGGGCTGCTTCAATCCATGTTCCCCATCTAGTTATCACTGGTTCTGGGGGAAGGAGACAGTCCATACTATTTCTATATGCTGTCACGCGGTGAGGAGCTTTTAAAAATATTTGTTTCCATTATTAACAAGTTTGTTGACATTTGGGAAAATTTCCCTCGCTTTTGGAAGCTGCTTGCATGAAATGAGGTATGGTTTGGGTTTAATTTCCGGGTGTAGGATTCCAACAATTAAACTGCAAATGTAAAGTCACCGTGGGTCTGTTGTTTCATCTACCATGATGTAAATATAATTGTTTTCAATTAGTTTTTGTATTTCTTCAAAAGAATGTTCACAACAGTTGTTGAGAAAATTTTTTCTTAGGGTGCTCTCGTCAGGAATGTTTTGTTTTGTGTCTAATGACAAGCAGTTTTGTGTGAGTAACTGTTGAATTGGAGCTCACTTGGATTTTTGTGCTGCAGTTAACTGTGTGTGCCCACCTATAAAAATAAAAAGATATTGGGAATAGTCAAATGCTATCGTGTGCTACTTATGAAAAGATAGAATGTACTTACTTGAGTTGCAATGAGCATCCACTTGAGATTTTCGATCGAAACCAATTGATTTATTGCAAGAAGAACAAAAAATTGTTTTCCCATCTGATTTCAATTCTGGGTATGGTTTTATCCAAATTTTGATTTTTGAAGATTGGCTGGCTGTCACTTAAGGCATTTTCACTATTGTACTTGTTTACCAGACTAAACTCAACTTTAGAATAAAATTAAAATAAAAGAGTAGGTTGGAAGGTGGAGCCAAATCAAATTAGAATTTCTAAGAAAGTTAATACAAAGGAAACGTTGTTCGACATTATACCATTTCCTTAACGAGTTCGAAGAAATATTTGAAAATCATGAATCATTTTTTTCTTTCTTGGAAAATTAAGTAGGTAAATATTATTGTTGATGATTTCAAAATAAATCACAACTATTTTCTATAATAAAAATTAAAAAAAAATTCAATATTTTTAATGAAATATCAAAAAGTGCGCTTTCGTGCACTGAAAACCAAAAATGTGTGAATTTGTGCAGTAACCCCCAAAATGTGCAATTTCGTGCAATATAAAATTTATATTATTTTAATCTCCTTTCCTTGATTCAGATAAGAATCGAATTTTCATTGAATTCTGAGAAAGCAATTAAAAGTTGCAATTGCACGGGAATATCCGGTCTTTACTTATAAATCAGTTTATCGTTTGTCCTGTAAAATCATGTGTTGTCAAATAGGAGGTTTCACAGTGGCAATGGGGATATGCTGGAACATTTATTTGTAATAGTGAATGGCCAACTCCAGTTACTTTTGTTATTATATTCTTATCTGATTCTCTTGATTTCTTTTTGATAGTTCATTATTTAAATTATTTGTGAATTTTTTATATATTTTGGATTAATTTAATATATGGCATTAAATTTAATATTTCGATGCGAATTTCTTTCTTTGAAGCCTATAGAAAGTGTAATGATGGCAACTAGAGAACCATTGGAATGGCATTTTAAACAATTAGATCATGCTGTTGGACTAAGCTTTAAGGGTAATTTAAAAATTGAAATTTTAAGATTTTATATGGTGTATGTTTGATTTCTAATATTTGTTGTTGTTTATTTATTTTAGCGAATTTTCATTTTGCGTTGGTTGGACATCTATTAAAAGGTTTTCGACATACAACACCAACTACTGTATCAAGAACTGCTCGAGTTTTGACATCTCTTTTAGGAATAGTGGCCAAGCCATACAATAGAGATAAATTTGAAGTTACCCCTGACAGCGTCGCTTATTTGGCTGGTAAAACTATTTTCTAGGCTGTTGAAAACTTTTCTAATTTTATTTTAGTTTCATATTTTTTTAAATATCTCCAATAGGAAAAATGTATATTAATTGAAACTCTTAAGTAACTCAGAATCATTACCCTCTGAGGCAGTTAATTCAAAGTTGTCAAAACCAACAATAATTGTTCTAAAATTTGATTACATGGTTCAATCATAGAACAAGTTTAACTATTTTTTTAAAAAAAAGGTAAAGGCTGATGGCTATCCATCAGCTTACCTGAAAATGATTTCAACTTAACCAATTGAATTAAATCTATAAAGTCCAGATTAGGGCGGACAATCAATTTACATTAATCATATTACTTTATTATCTCTAATGGATCTAATCAGTTGACATCCACATGATGGTATAGAAGGATCAATCTAATTAGGGATTGATAAATTATTTGCCACTTCTATAAATTTGTTTTATTGAAAACTAGTTTCGAATGTTATACACTCATCCTCAGTTCTATGAGCAAACAAAAAATTCAAAAATAAGCAATTCAAAATATAGTTGGTATTATTATACATATTAAATTAGATTAATATAAATCAGTATTATAAAACATTTATGAATTATGAATTTAATTGAGACAAGAAATCAAATACATGTTGGTACTCACCAAGGTTTAAATGGATTATATCAAACAGAATAGTTTGTACTGGTTTCTTCTCGCATTGAACTAACAATGAACGAGAAGTAGGCAGGATGTTTTTAGGTAAACAGTTTAAGGGTCAGGGTTTTCCCAGTAATGCTGGTGAGTAATTGTTTTTTCTGTTATTGATGGGAATAAATTTAAGATTGGACTATTGGAGATATTTATTTGGTCATTTAAGCAAAAATCTGGATTGGATTTGAATGATTTTATTATTTCAAGTGCTTCATATATATTTAATTTGAGACTGTTTTCAACGTGATGTATTAATTTAATTCCTGAGTCTTTGATGAATTTATGATTATTTTCATTTAAATGAATTGCAAAGTTGGAATTATCTATCTTATTATTATATGCATGTATATGTTCCTTTAATCTCTGATTTAGCGATCTTCCAGCTTTCCCATATATTTGGCTGCACAATCATTACAATTTAGTTCGTATACTCCGCTTTTTTGGAAAGGGTCTATTTTGTCTTTAGGAATTTGAAATTTACCGGAAACCCACCCACACGGATGTCGTTATAAACAATGGTGCTAGGAGACCGATAGCTCATAAACTCGCCTTTAATAGCATGATTTACCGTCTTTTGAACATACCATTAAATAAAAAGAACTATAATAAAGAAATTGAAATAATATATTCCATAGCAGAAAATAAGGGGTATAATAAAACCACTATCAATCATATTTTAAAAAAACACATACAAAAAAAGACATTTAATGATATCTATTCAACAATCCCCGAAGATAGGCCCATCCCGAAACATTATGTTTTGATTCCATATTACGGCCCTATATCCACCAAAGTCGGAAATGAATTGAAAAAACTTGGATTAAATCCTGCATTTAAAATATAAAAAACCCTATCCTCATATTTCTCTTCTCCTAAAGACAAAGTAGACCCTTTCCAAAAAAGCGGAGTATACGAACTAAATTGTAATGATTGTGCAGCCAAATACACGGAAAAAACTGGAAGATCGCTAAATCAGAGATTAAAGGAACGTATACGTGCATATAATAATAAGTCAGATAATTCCAATTTTGCAATTCATTTAAATGAAAATAATCATAAATTCATCAAAGACTCAGGAGTTAAATTAGTACATCACGTTGAGAACAGTCTCAAATTAAATATATATGAAGCACTTGAAATAATAAAATCCTTCAAATCCAATCCAGATTTTTGCTTAAATGACCAAATAAATATTTCCAATAGTCCAATCTTAAATTTATTCCCATCAATAACAGAAAAAACAATTACTCACCGGCATTACTGGGAAAACCCTGACCCTTAAACTGTTTACCTAAAAACATCCTGCCTACTTCTCGTTCATTGTTAGTTCAATGCGAGAAGAAACCAGTACAAACTATTCTGTTTGATATAATCCATTTAAACCTTGGTGAGTACCAACATGTATTTGATTTCTTGTCTCAATTAAATTCATAATTCATAAATGTTTTATAATACTGATTTATATTAATCTAATTTAATATGTATAATAATACCAACTATATTTTGAATTGCTTATTTTTGAATTTTTTGTTTGCTCTTAGAACTGAGGATGAATGTATAACATTCGAAACTAGTTTTCAATAAAACAATTTTATAGAAGTGGCAAATAATTTAGTAATCCCTAATTAACAGATCTAAGTTTGTTTTGCCAATATTTTAAACTTTAAAAAATATTCAAAATGAAAAATCGTTTCTTAGCCTTTTAATATAGGTTTAGAAATGAGGAATTGGAACCTCTCTTTTAATATTAGATGTATGCTGCTTGATTAATTGATTTTATTTGATTAATTGTATTTATTTACACCTAAAAAAGACTCTTTTTCTCTCTCTAAATAGGAAAATAACTACTTTTTAATAAGTTTTTTTTTTTTAAAGCTCTGGTTGCAGTATCTGAAGAAGTCCGCAGCCGTTGCCATGTTAAGCATACTTCTTCGAGAACTGATGTTCATTTCAACATTCTTCCTGAGGTAATTAATTGATTGTATTTTCATTTTATCATGTAAAAAATGTAGAATGCGATTCATACCATCCTTTTTTAATTTTCTGAACCACTTATTTCACTTGTTCTTAAGTCACGTAGAAGTTAGAAGGAATTTCTGTTTTTTTAATAAATGGAATATCCAAAATCTAAGATTTCTCTTTCTTCTTTTAATATATTGTTTTTCAATTAAAGCTGCCATAATTGCATATGGTCTTTATAATTGCGAGTTTCGGGGAGGGAAATCTACCTCTGATTAAATATTCGCTCTAAGGCAAATCCTTGAGAAAGGCAGAGAATATCAGGTACAAACATATCTGTTTGTAGGCTTTTAAGCAGCTTATGATAGTCTCAAGGCAATGAAAGAACTCAACATCCTTTGAAAGCGTCTCAGATTTTGAACTCATACCAGTTTTTCTTACAATACCTTCTGGGGGTCTTAGTATGACAATGTAACTGCCTGAATGAAGGGGACAGGCACATTTTTTACACTCAAGGTCTCCCAGATAAATATTTGTAGAACAGAGTCAAAGGCTGCTCTGAGGCCCAGAAAAGCTAGATACATATTTCTGTCTCCATCTTAACACTTTCCCATTATGTTTTGGAGTACAAAGATATTATCCTGTGTCTGTCTACCTCAACTATATCATTTATGCTCAGATAGTCAACGACAACCCCAGTGCCATCTGCTGGAACAGAATAAAAGATGACAAGTATAAAGACCTTGATTGTAGGATGGTGTGCGGTCATATATTGAAAGTGTAAGGTGTGAACATTAAAGCACTCCTGCTCTCCTGCTCACAAGAACTTGGAGAGGGGTGTGGTGCCAACACTCATTCCAGGACATGGGTTCGCTGGGCATCTCGAAGAGGACAATGAACACCAGTACCTTAAGAGTTCTGAAAGGCTCCTTCTTAAATTATAGCACATGGTTTAGGCTACTCCCCCACATAGTTATATCCATTGTCATCATTAGTGGTTCCTGCCTCATCCTTTTCCTTCTTACTCTATTACCAAATTTTAAATTGTATTTACCTTATTTTAATTTATTTATTTACTTTCTCATTTTGTTGAAGTTTAACACAGGTATTTATTTGTTAATGATAATTATTATAACATTTTGTATTTATTCATGTTAAAGAATGCTATGTTAATAGATAATATATGTATTTTTTTAAGGTAATGACTGATCCTAAGAAAGTTTATCAATTTTCACTTTATCTTGGCGCAGCTGCTATGACTGTTAAAGCACTGCTGAGTATTTTAGTATAATGACTGTTAATTTTTTATATGAATCTTGGATTTTGACATCCAAGACATAATCTTTAGATGGTGAAGGCAGCACCAAAAAGTCCTTAAAATTATGTATTGAGTTTTAGGTTGAAGTACCAAATAATAATGTATGTATGTATGTACTACCAAAAAAACAATTAAATTATTCATGAAGAATTTGATATTATGAAAACCTCAAGAAAGTTTTAGCTTAGTATTATAAAGTCAACTTTTTGTTTGCTGGCTTCCAGATTATATGTATATCACTTACAGAGTACATTTATATGGTTTGATAAGCAGAATAAAACATTAAATGATAGAAGATTTGGGTGAAGTTTTCCTTATTATAGCAACAATCCTGAGGATTGAAAAATTAATAATAGAACTTGAAAATATATTTTCTTATAGAGTTCTGTGTGGATAATCACTTTATAATAGGTAATTCATTCTACCCTCTCAAGAAGGTCTACAAAATTTCATTCTCCTCTGGACAACGAAACATTATAATTGATTATTTTATCTATGGTGGAGATGCCAGATAATATTTCAGTGACATTAAGGTTAGCAGAGGTAATAATCACTTACTACTTGTGAGAGATACCTGATTTTTAAAGGAAAGAAGGAGATATCCAAAATTATACAAAAGAATCAATGTACAGGCCCTAGTGTTAAAAGAAAAGAGGGATGGGCACATAAAGACCAGTGAATTTAAGCTAAGGAAGTTTGATCTTCACAGAAATTTGGAAGACCTGTGGAAGGAATTAAAAAAGATAATATTAGAAGAGGCCATAATAGTATGCGGAACAAAGAAAATAGATATGAGCAGAAAGCAAACAAAATAGTGGAATGGTTCTGTTAAGAAAAAGGCATAACAGAAAAAGAATGTCTGGAAACAATATCTGTCAAATAATTGGAGTGAGAGTGTGGAGCTCTATAGATCCAAAAGGAATGAATTCAAAAGTATAGTGCATGAAGAAAAAAAGAAGACATGGGAAGACTTTGGGAAATGTCTGGAAGGTGACTATAGAAATAACCAGTTGACATCCGCATGATGGTATAAAAGGATCAATCCCTAATTACAGAAATAACATGAAGAAATTTGGACGGAAAGTCAAATTCCTAAGAGGAAATAAACCTAAACATAACAGGAATCTGAAGGATGATAAAGGACAAGTGCTGGCTCATTCAGAAGAAACCTTTGATAGATAAAGACAGCACTACACCAGGATCTTTATGGATTCTGATGACTCTGTAGACAGAATGGATCTCTCTTAGGCAAATAACAGAGAAGAATTTATATGAGATGTCGAGCAGTGCAGAGGATTAAGGTAGGGAAAGCTGTGGGTCATAATGATATTTTTCTTGAATTTATCAAATATAGTGGCCCAGAAATAATCAAGGTTTACATGTCCTTGATATGGGACAGCAAGAAGATCCCAAAAAATGAGAACTCAATATAATTGTGGGTATTTTCAAAAAAGGGAGTCCTAGAGATTGTAATAACTGTAGGTCAATTTGTCTCTTTTTGCAGTTGTATCTAAAATGTACCCTTCAATCCTGGAGCATAAACTAAGACAGCTTGTCGACGATGGTGTTGAGGAAGAACAGGCTGCATTCCAACCAGGACAGACACAGAATAATACTTTGCACTCCGAAACATAATGGGGAAGTGTTAAGATGGAGACAGGTACACTGAACTGTTGATTTGTCACAACACTAACACTTAACAATATCAGTGTAAAATAATTATTTCAAAATGAGAATTCTATTAACTTCAAGAGACTGCTCTGAATGGCCTGTGGTAGGGTTTATATAATCAGAGGGAACCTTTCAGATTATGGTTCACAATTCTGGCAGATTTTATCCCCCTGTACAAAGATCCCAAACTTCCTTTATATGTTATAATTTTGTTGTTTTAACACCATTATAAATAATTATACCATAAATTCTCTGGTAGCTTCCTAAATAACAATACCTCTTTAGAGTGCAGTCTATTAATAACTTTCAACCAACAGCCTTCTTTATTAGTAAACAAACTATATTACCCATTGATAAATTATTATTTAAATTTAGATATCAAAATCTTAATGAAAGATTTTAATTCAAACTCATTAAAGATCAACACAACATATATTCAATGCAAATCCGGCTAAATTCGTTTATACTATGAAAATAATTAAAACAAAATGCATTATATTTATCTTAAATAAGAAATACCATTACTTTATATTACACATGCATTAATATTTTTTTCATTGTAGATAGTTCCATCTGCAGGTGATAACAAAGAGGAAGCAACAATTTTACCAAATCAGCGTCAAAAATCATGGGATCTTGCTGATCAGTCTATTCCAGTTCAGTGTAGAATTCAAAAGCAACAATCTCAGGTGAGATTTTTGTGAAATTTTTTTGTGAAAAAGAAAAAAGGTAAAATGAATAAATAAAACAGTTATCTAATTAGGGATTGATCCTTCTATACCATCATGCAGGTGTCAACTGGAAACAGTCATCACTCAAAAGCACCACAACTGTGTATTTTTAGAAAATATAAAGCTATTTTTTTCTCACACTTCTTATTTTATTTGTAGTAGAATCTATAAAATAAGATAATAAATATCCATTTATTAGTTTTTTCCTAATTCTTCATTTCTATTAATAATTTTATAATCTCTCGTTTGTTTTACTTGGACTATCTGAAACTTTATGCTAAAAATGAGGAAGAAATTAGAACCTTTCTTGAGATTGTTAAGACCTAAATATGGACCTAGGAATAGAGAAATTTGTGGTACTGTATGTGAAAAGAGGAAAAATTACAGAAGGAAATAACAAGAACTATCAGAAGATGTATAAATTAATCAGCTGAGAGACTCTGATTCTTACAAATACCTCGGAATGCACCAACTGCTGAAATTTAAGGCCAATACAAAGAAATGCTTTGAGGATGAATTTAAAAACCATATCAAATCAATACTTAAATCCCATTTAAATTGAAGAAATTTAATTAGGGCATTGAATACGTGGGTGGTACCATCTTCAGCATACTCATTTGGAGTACTAAAGTGGACAAAAACTGATCTAGAAAGATTAGATCGCCTTCTAAAAGTCCAGATGGTGCTTTCAAGGAAATGACATCCGAAGTCCTCTGTGCCGAGGTTGTATCTACCCAGGAAGTTGGGAGGCCGTAGTCTGATTAGTCTTTTGAAGTTTGAAGAAAATAATCATCGAAATTATATCATCAATCATAACTCTGACATCCTCTCAACTGTGGCATCATTAGATGCAAATTACACAGCTTTAAATTTATTAAGTACTGCAGCTCCGAATAGCGAATCGGACTATGCTACTCTTAATAGAAACATGGAAAAATAAGCCACTACATGGAAGATTTTTCCACTCATTAACGAATACAGGAGCAGATATTCAGGCATCATTTGCATGGTTGAAGAGTGGCAATATCTTTCCAGAAACAGAAGGATTCCTATTGGCTATCCAAGAACAAGTAATAGCCAAAGGCATGTAGGAACCATATCTGTAGAGAGGACATCAGTGACTTATGCAAGAAGGCAATTGAAAGTATACAGCATGCAACTTCAGGCTGTAAATATCTGGATGGTAAGGAATACCTGCAAAGGCACAACAATGCTGCAAAAATTATTCATCAGACCATAGCATTGAAGATGAATCTTTTAAGCACCTAATTCTCTTATTATTATAAATACCCCCCGTCACCAATTATTTCGGGGCTTAAAACCAAGATTTATTGGTATCACCCTATCATAACCGATCGTACGGTTTTAAATAATCGGCCAGATGTCTTAGTGATAGACAAAGATAGGAAATTGGCGCAGATTATAGAGATAGGTGTGCCATTGGATGACAATTTGCAGAAGACAGTTGCTGAAAAGAAAAGAAAATATCAAGAATTGGCTGAAGAATTGAAGACACTTTATGGATTGGAGAGCTGTGGGATTTTCCCCACTATATTTAAGGTAGAAGTTTGTCAGGCGGTGCGGTCAAAGATTAACACATTAATAAGTATATGTAGTAATAAGTAAGACTTATTTATTTTGTCAGTTGACATCCGCATGATGGTATCAAGAAGGATCTTGAAGGATCAATCCCTATTTATTTTGTGCCAACGTTTCGGCCTAAGTTTTAGGCCTTCATCAGGGATAAAAGAAAAAACAAAGTAACAACATTGAAAACGACAGAGGCAGTACCAACCAGTAGCAGTAAAAAAAAGATAAAAAACAGAAATTACAAGCAAGATAAAAATATATGAAGTATAAAAAGAAAAATATGACACTATATATTGTAAAAAAATGAAAAAAAGTAAAGTTAAGTGAAAAGAGTGAAGGGAAGATTATGAATTACATGAAACAATGAAGTATATAATACATGGTATGATAAAATATATGAACATTATTAATTACGATTCAGTTGGCGCTTGACTGGCGGTAAGCGCAGTTGGCGCATGCCTCTCTGGTATATAATTATTACGTTTCACATTTCCTCTTCCTCCTTGCTTCTATCCTTCTTCTTCTTTTTTCACAACATAGGATATTGACCTATAATTGTATTATTATAATACAGTTATATTATAATTATTACGATTCAGTTGGCGCTCGACTGCATGCCTCTCTGGTATGTAAGTATTACGTTTCACATTTCCTCTTCCTCCTTGTTTCTATCCTTCTTCTTCTTTTTTCACCACATAGAATATTGACCTATAATTGTATTATTATAATACAGTTATATTATAATTATTACGATTCAGTTGGCGCTCGACTGCATGCCTCTCTGGTATGAAATTATTACATTTTCTTCACATTTCCTCTTCCTCCTTGTTTCTATCCTTCTTCTTCTTTCTTCACCACATAAGATATTGACCTATAATTGTATTACTCTATTTTTGGGCTTGCATTACTTTATATTTTACTCCTTCATTTTATAATGATTTTAATTATAAAAATGTCAACATTTTTAACATCATTGTCATCTGTTACATAACTTGTCACATCATAATTATCTCTGTATGCATTATATATTCCCAAGTCCTCATACTAGTTGTATTTTTAATTAATAGGTTTCATATATTTTACTGTACTCTGTGTAAATAACACATTATTTTAATTTCAATTAACTTTTACATTGTTATTATTTTCATTAGTCATTTGTTAACAACTTTAACTTCAATGCAATCCTTAACAAAACTTACAATATCATTATTATCTTGATGTGCTTTATATACTTCCAAATCTTCATACTAGTAGTCATTTCAATTAATAGTGTTCATATATTTTATCATATCATGTATTATATACTTCATTGTTTCATGTAATTCATAATCTTTCCTTCACTCTTTACTCTTCACTTAGCTTTACTTTTTCATTTTTTACAATATATAGTGCCATCTTTTTCTTTTCATACTTCATATATTTTTATCATAGGTTGTAATTTCTGTTTTTTATCATTTTTTACTGTTACTGGTACTGCCTCTGTCGTTTTCAATGTTGTTATTTTGTTTTTTCTTTTAGCCTTGGCCTAAAACTTAGGCCGAAACGTTGGCACAAAATATATAAGTCTTACTTACTAATGTGTTAATCTTTGACCGCATCCCCCGACAAACTTCTACCTTAAGTATATTTACGATCAACCAATATTACCAATATTTCCCCATTATAGTTTAATTCCAGGCATGACATGTGAACTTAATTAGCTGCAGTCTCTGTTCATTCAAAAGGGAGAACAAATCCTCCTCTGAAAGTACAGTGTGGCCCATATAAGAAACACGCATATCGGATAACATTGTACACTTCCCCAAAAAATACTCAATATTTTCTTTTTCCCTAGAATTGCACATAGAGCAAAATTCCATATTCCTTGTCATAAATGGAACAGAGTTCAAGTATAGGAGTTCGCCTCAAATTTTAAATAACCAGCGAATATCTCTAAGCCTTAATTTCCTTGGATTCTCTCCTATCAAGTTAAATATTGGGTTGTTCAGAAATTAATGCAGGTTTATGGTTTTAAAATAAAACAAATAAAATAAATGATAAGGAACTGTTTTTACTAATCAAAATACACTCTATTACTCTTGATACATTTCTGCCAACGTGTTGGTATCTTTTCCATTCCTTCTGAATAGAATGTTGAATCGTTATTATAAAAAAATTCTGAAAATACATTTTCTAATGAATTGTGATAAATAAAATTTTTACCTTTAAAAAGTCGTCTCAGATGTCTAAAAAAATGATAGTCCGTAGGCGAGACGTCCTGAGAGTAGGACGGGTGAGGCAGTCTTCTTTCGGCAAAGAAGTGCAGCGCAAACTCCATAACTAACATTTTTTTGGTGGATGATTAATGCACAAGGAACCAAACTTTCAAGCTTTTTTACCTTTCCAGTTGCGTTGAGGTGGTCAGCGATGGTCGATTTGCTAACTGATATCGTCATCAAGGGAAGAAGTCCTGCCGCGACCATCTTCAAGGCTGAAGTCTCCATCTTGAAATTTTTTAAACCATCGTTGAACGGTGTACTCATTCACACTACCATTGCCCCAGACTTCATTAATGTTTCTGGCTGTTCGGGCCCCGTTCCATCCGAGTTTAGACTTGTAAAACAAAATTTTGCGGAAATCACGCTTTGGTGTCTTATTAAAGACTGAATTATTTCCATCTAGTGAAATGCTACAGATGATAAAAACATTTTTGTTTGGAAGAGGATTAATAAGTGTTGATAGGATGTCATGCACTTGGCATGCATAGATGAGAATTGAAAGGCAAACAGCATTAAACAATTTAAATTTATAAGATAAGGGGGCCAAATTTTGATTAATGAAGCCAGACCACATTGTATTAAGCACAATTTTTGTCGCCTAAATTTTTTATTTCAAAAACACATTTAATGATAGATGAGATGTTAATGTCAATCCAAGATATTTATACTCATTAACTACCTCAACTGGAGTACCTTTAAAAAAACATCTTTCCTTCGAGGCCTACCTCCTCTCCTGAAAATAATGATCTTTGATTTATCTAAATTAACCGTCTGGTTCCACAAATCACAATAATTCGCTAAAGCATTAATATTTCTCTGGAGAGAGACAAAGTTATCAGCAAGCAAGACAACGTCATCAGCATACATGAGAGCTTTAAAACAAGTGCTACCAACTTTGATTCTTGAATCTAAGTAGTTGGGCAAATCATCGATAAAAATGGAAAACAACAGAGGGTAGGAATATATCCCTGTCTAACTCCAGAGACTACGTGAAACCCTTTTTTCCACACACCGACAAAATACTTTTATCATAAATTGACTTAATTACATTAATTAATTTGGAGGAGATGCCAAGGTTGTAAAGTTTTAATATTAGATATCTTCTGTCTACGCAATCAAACACTGCTTTAAAATCAACAAAGCAGCAATAAATCTTTTTCTTTCTTTTCATCAGTCTCAACTTTATAACATTTAATAGTATGAAGAGGTTATCTATTGTCAAATATCCTCGACTAAAACCTGCTTGAGACTCACTAAATAGATCATTAGAGGTAATAAACAATTCCAAGCAATGTAGCAGAAGACTAGAAAACATTTTATCTATACTATCTATACAAGAAATTCCTCTGTAGTTAGTTGGGTAATTAATATTCCCATTTTTAAAAAGTGGAAAAATTACTGACCTACTGAATGAGGTAGAAGTGATTCCCTCCTCATAAACATAATTAAGAAAATATAAGAGTCTATCCTGGAAGATTTATGGAGGAAATTTAAAAAACTCATATGAAACCCAATCATACCCTGAAGCTTTATTGCATTTCAAAGAACTAAGCACGATAGAGATTCTTCAGATGTAAGCGGGTTATCCAAAACATCACAGTAAATTGAAGGTCCTGCATACGAAAAAGTCACAGAGTCAGGATGATAATTACGTTTTACCACGTTTATTAAACGTTTTACCATCGAATGTAAAAATTCTCTCTTTTTTTGATAAACAACTGAATTTATATGCGCTAACTGCATCCTTGTAGGCCATTCTGACAAATTTTTATTTGGTTTTCCTAAATAAATTTAACAAGCGGAAATTTTTTTTCTAGTTTGGTAACAATGACTGTCAAACCAGACTTTTCTCTTAACAGATTTTATAAATGAGGGGTTTTGAGAGACCGTATTCGCATTTGAGGGAGACCAAACGATGAACATGATCCTCCAGATCAACTGGGTAGAGAGAGGTGTTATTAATAAGCATTTCCAGGTTTATTTTATACTGTTCCTGCCTGCTGTCCAGCCAAGTCAACTGAGGCATCAAAGATAGAACTATTTCGTCACTGACAGATGTAATAGCCAGTCTAAGATGAAGAGGGAAGTGGTTAGAAAAAAGCTCAGGGAGTATCTTAAAGTCCTCTACCACTGAAATAAACTCTAAAGGGACACAACAAAAATCTAGGTCTAGAAAAAGTAAACTCACCTGCATTATCTGAGCTAAAAAGACCATTCAAAATAATTAACCCGAAATCATAACATACATCAACGTTCTTCCCGTACCCGTTAACCGATTTATCTCTAGACTTTCTGACAAGTGAACATCTATGATTGTTGGAAATATATCATCAGGAAAGATCTGCAGCTCACCCACTCTCACATTAAAATCACCAATGAGCAGCAATCTAAATTCAGAATTATTTAATAAGAAACATAATTTACTAAAATCGTCACCCAGGAGTTACAGTTCAAGTAAACCGGTAATATGTATATCTTAACTTCAAGAGATTCAGCAAAGATAACATCCGAATTACATACTTTATTAAAAAAACAAAAATTACATACATTAAAGTTAATACCATAAAAGTGTCCTCCCTTTGCTCTACCAAACTTGAAGGACATTGTGGCCAGGACCCAACACAATTTATATTCCAAAAAGTAATCATTATACAAAATAAAATCATCTTTCATCACAAACATTTCAAATAATACGAAAATGTCATGAGACTTTATAAAACCCAATATAAATCATCTCTTAATTTAGGTTTTAATCCATTGACATTAAATGAAAGAATCAAAATGAAGCCAGAATTTACACATGACTTTTTAATGATCTGACAGCAGACTTCTTCACTTCAGGAAGAAACATGATTTTTCTTTCTTGGTGGCGTAGTTCGACTATTTTGATGGTTCAACCTCTGAGAAAAATAGTCTTTAGGGAAACTATTTGTAACCAGCGAGGATATAAACTTAGAAAAATCACTTTCAACAATCTGATTGAGCTTTTGAATACCATCTTCATCACCACACCAAAGCCCTTTGGATAGACACCACTCAAATCTAGTGTCCACAGATTATTCAGACTGTTTATCTCTCTTCTGATAAGAAATAGTTTCGCTCTCCTTCTTCTGACAGCCTCAGGCAGATCTTGACTAACTGACATACCTGTGCCTTTTAATCTTTTAACAGAACCAATTATGGTACTTTTATCTTCCTGGCACAGAATGTGACGAGCAGCGGCTTATTTGCATGTTCTTTCTGTCCCAGAGGAAATACATTAATATGGCCAGCATTTAGCTCCACATTTAAAACCTCTTTACAGAAGTTGACCAATAAGTTTAGAAGGTTATCTTGAGAAGAGAATCTAATTCCTCTAAAATTTAGATTATTGTGGCGAGATCTTATATCCAGATCATCTACGCGTCTACTTTGTATTACCTGTACTTTATTGCCTTATTATTTAAATCCGTCTCTTATATATTTTTAAACATTTGTTTATAGGCTGGTTTGAGCATTTCTTCCATAGAAAGTTCTATAAGCAATAAAGGATGGCATAGTCTTGATCTCGGTTCCCAAGTGTCAGTTCTCCAAACTTCTAGATCACTTTTTCGAACTAAAAGATCTTCTTCTGTTCCTTCACCGAATAGTGGATCCCCAAATGACCAAAACAAGGTAATTTAGTGATTGTTAAGAGGATTCATGTTTTTTTTATTAGCATATATAAATAATTGCAAAGCTATTTTTAAATGAATAAAGTGCTTTGGCTTAGTTTAATGATGCTTATTGTTATATGTTTATTGATTACCCTTTCTCATCTTCATTTCACATTATATACATAATCTTACTTTAAAAAGTATTTCTTCAACCAATCACTAACAAATTTGTTCTGCCGTGCTATTGTTAAAATTGTCTTTCTTATATTAAAATTGCACCGGTACATGAAATTAATTATCATTATCTGTTTTTTTCATTTCTGAAAATTATTTCAGACTTTTTTTGAAACATAAAAGTTTTAATTTATATTTATTTTTTTAATTAAAAAGACTAAATTATGGTTATGAGTTGCTTAACTTAAATTGCCACTTCATCTAGCAGGGGTGTCAAACACGTGGTCCCCGAGGTAATTTTTTGTGGCCCACAATATTCTAAAATAAAGCGAAAACAGACAATTGTAAAGCAATTTTATTGATTATTATCCTAAATTCACTTAATTACATAATATGTTTTAATATCCTGTCTATATTTCTGAATCCTCACTTATAAATATCATTTTAAAAAATTTGTAAATGTGATGCGGCCTGCGGCTTTAATTGAGTTTGACACGCCTGATTTAGAGGATTACATTCCTTTCAACAAATAATTTGACTCAAGTACCGGTTTAATTTAAATGTTTATGTTTGTTTGTTTTGTTTATTGTATGTATTTATTTTCCAGCCTAAGATTTATTTCTCCAACTTGAAATATTACTTAAATTTATACCATAAGAATTTTTGTTTTAGAATCGCAGTGCTCGTGTATCTGTTTCCAATGAAAACAATGTTTTGCTGGATCCAGAAGTTTTAACTGATCCCACTGTACAGGCACTTGTTCTGACAGTACTAGCTACCCTTGTTAAATATGCTACTGATGAAAATGAAACACGTATTTTGTACCAATATCTTGCTGAAGCATCAGTAGTTTTTACTAAAGTATTTCCAGTAATGTGAGTATTTGTTTAAGAACTTTTACCAAAATATTATATATTTTTGTGTTAAACTCACAAGGAGAGGATCTCACATGTGCCTCCTAGATTTTGATGAAACTTTTTTAGGTGAATCTAGGCCTTTAAATGTTGGACTGTGTTTGGAGATTAGGAGCCAACGCGTCTGAAGAGCACCGAAAAAAAAAATCGGAAAGTTTTCATGTGCAAAACAAATTTTATTTTATATCTCTGATTCTGATAAAGGTAGAAAAATGAGTTTAGTTCCAAAATACCCCTATTGCCAAGCAGAATAATAAAAAAAATAAGGCATTAAAATATGCTAGTATTAAGTTTGGTAATAATAGTAAAAACATCAAATACGACCCGAAAATAGTGATTTTTATGGGATAAATGTTAGTTTTCTCAAAAACCGATATTAGATTTGGATTCCTCACTCCAAAAAACAGTTTATTCCTAATTTTTATGAAAATCGAAAAACAAAAAGTTATTTGCCCGACCCTTATCCCTTTGAGGTTTTTTCAAAATAATTTTACATGTTTCTCCTGCTTCACATGTACAGTGCAGCAGCATGAAACTTTGCATAAATTTGCACCATGATGTTAAGTACTTAAAAAAAAAATAGACATTTTCTAGGATCAGTAGAAATACGTTTTTGGGAGCAAAAACCACAACCTTGTTTTTTCATTTTTAAACGGAGTTTTCAGTGTGAAATGTAGGTCTGATAATATATTTTATACAGTTGGTACACATGATAGTATAGAAGGATCAATCTTACGTTACGTCAGAAAAATACATCAGTCGGCAAGATCATGGATACCCTCCTTCTGGTGCCGATGTTGATTCATCAAAATTTGAAGATGTAAATCTCGCCAACAGTGGGCGATATCGGTTCGTCTTCATAGGTGCCTTGTTATTGACTGACATATAAACAGTGGTATGGATATGCTTTAACTCTCTCTGTTATCTTATTAATACTCTCTCTCTTGAACTGTATTGTGTTGGTCTATTATTAAAAGAATACAGAACAGATGTAAACTTACATTTATAACAAAACATTTCATTTATTACTCATAAAAATTTAACAATTTAACCGATATTAATATTCTATAATATTAATAGATTGAATTCAAAAGAAGCAAAAAATAAAAATGTAATATCTTTCGCAGAATATAAATTTATTTTATATTTATTTATATTTCAACATACCGCCCACGTAAAATCAATTGATTTTATTCCTTCTGATTTAATGGTGTCAAAGGAGCAATCCGATGAACAGATCACGTTCATGTGCCTCCTGAAGTTTTGAATAAGTTGCCATCGGTTTAGTAAATTAGATCTTACATCGCTTATGTTCCTTTCGGGATGGGCTGTAAGCGCAGAACCGATGAGGAAGTGTCCAGGTGCTAGACAATCATAATCATCTGGGTTAGATGTCACTGGACAAAGAGGTCTAGAGTTCATTATCACTTCAATCCTGGGGAATATAGTAGAGAGCTCTTCAAAGTGAAATGAACAATCCCCTAAGGTACGTTTGAGGTGCCCCTTGGCAGATTTGACTGCGGCTTCCCAGAGTCCTCCGAAGTGAGGAGTATTTAGGGGATTAAAGTGCCATTGTACTCCTACTTCAGTGGTATGCAATATTTAAAATTATTAGTTCGAAATCGCAGAAAGTGAATAGGATTTTTTGACCCATTTTTATTTATAACGTCTAATTAAACTGACCGATTTCCAAGTTAAACACACGTTTGAAAAATTAAACTCTAATGAATAAAACAAGTATATAAAATTTATTATCCTTGTTTAAAAATGAAAAAAAACAAGGCTGTTGTATTTAATGTTTTTAGTATTCTTAACAAGCTTAATACTTGAATATTTTAATGCCTTATTTTTTTTATTATTCCACTTGGCAATAGGGACATTTTGGAACTAATATAAAAGAGAGATTTAAAATAAGTCCAATATTTTATGGCCTTGTTTCAACTGAAAAAGTTTCATAAAAATCTAGGAGACACTCTTTCCTAGTGAGATTCTCTCCTGGTCAGTTGCTGTTATGTATAAAACTTTACTAAATGGTGGCTTATTTTTCACATTTAATGCTACAGAAAATTAACTAGTCAATTAATAAAAGCTTATCTTGTATTAAATTAAGTTGAGCTGGAACAGAATGCTGTCTCTGCCATGACACCTGATTAACAATCAGGTTAATCATTGAAAATGTTATTTCATGAAAGGGTCTCTCATTTTTACCAATATATCCACACGCATTAATTTACTCGTTCAAAATCAACATATCGATGGCCTCACAGGATAATATCGTCACTGACTTTTTTGCTGTACTTAATATTTTTCACAAATTAAATCAACTAGTGAGAAAGCATTAAGCTATTTGAAATGGATTACCTGGTCTGTACCGCTGAGCTGAAGTAGTGGGGATAGTCAGCTTAGTGAATGTAATTCCTACAGTCTCTCGGTGTTAACTAACAGTTACTTTTTTTTTTTTTTTTTATCTTGTTCTTGTTCTTTGATGTGTATAATAGAATTTATTTCAACTGTTAAAAATGGTTAACAGCAAAATATGTAGTTCGTCAGTTAGCCGAAATGACAAAACAAGACTGGCTTTCATCAATTATCAAAATATTTTTCATTTTAAATGTGTTAAGTTTAATAATATAGATTTAGACGGACGTTAAGGTAACGAACCTGGCACAATGATTGACCTATTGAACTGACCAGATGATGGATAGACGATGGAGAAGCTTCCAGAATGAATCGGGGGATTCGAACGTTGGCTTAAATGGGCTGCTGGGACAGGAATTTCAACCTAGGTTCCTGGAGATCATTGCACAGTCCTTGATCCCAATCAAGATGGAGTTGGCACAGATAACCGAAGAAGATTTTTTGCTAAAAAGGTGACTGGAGCTAATCTACTAAGAGGATTGAGGGCTGCTTCATTAAGTCAAACTGCTTAGAAAATATGATTAGATGTAGGATTCTAACCCAGTCCAATCCCACCATCAGCAGATCCTGTACTTGCTGACGTAAATTAGTGACTTCAGCTTCAGACAAGCTGCCTGTGAGTATATTATCTACGTAAACCTCCTCCAGCAGGACATGTTTGGTGGCAAGATACTTGGTTCCTTCATCGAAGGCCAATTTCTGAAGGGTATGCAGGGCCAAATAGGGAGCAGAGGACACCCCATAAGTGACCATGTTAAGGCGATAGGATTGGATAGGATCTTGCTCAGAAAAGCGCCAGATGATTCTCTGATAATCTCTTTGCTCCGGACATTAGCCTGATATTGGCAGTTAAGACAAACCGATGTAGTCAAAAGTGTATCAGAAGAGTAGAGATATCCGCTTGTAGTCTGGGTCCTGTTAACAGAAGATCATTCAGAGGTTTTCTGTTTGAAGAAGAGTAAGATGCATTGAATATTGCTCGACCACCTACTTTGGTTGGTGGGTCATCAAGGCGATGCACAGGATGATGTGGGATAGGGCTCATAAGGGGGGCAACCAAATGATTAGTGACAAGTTCCATATGACCAATTTTCAGATAATCATCCCTGGACTCGTGATAAGCAGAATGTAATTCTGGTTGGTGTTGAAGGCATTGTTCAAGGCGAACAAAGTGATGAGTCGCCACATTGACTGACACTCCGAGATTCCGGGATGCCAAGGATAGGTTCACTACATACCTCCCAGTGGGGGTGTGTCTGACATTGGAACCTTAGATCAATTCACACTCCTTCTCGGCTGGCGTGAAGAGAAGGACATGAGAAACCTTATCCAGCTCACAAAATCGGCAGACAATATTATTCAAGTTCTCATCTGGTAAATAAGCCTTAGCCGGAAGATGAACAGACAAATCCTTAGGCACAATTTGTAGATGAGACTCAGAAGACAAAACCCGACTATGGATAGTTTCAGATTAGAGTATTGGTGTATATGAGGGAGCAGCTGGTGTGGAATCAGATGATGAATGACAAGCAACAACAGAGGACTCAGACCTGATAGATGACTGAGATGGGGAGCATGAAACAGACAAATCGCTATATGATGATGCTGAGCTAACGCTATGTTTTTCGACTGATCTCTTGCATTTAGGGAGATGAGAATGGTGACGTGGAGAAAAGGTGACGTGCTTGGTCAATTTATGATATCGAGCATAGGGACTGTAAGGCACCCATCACAAAGTGGTGCATATAGCAACAGGGAGCACAGACATTGGAAGGAGAGTTTTGGGTGAATCAAAAGAGGAAGAACATCTGAGCCAAATATCACCTCAATGTAGAGCGATAGAAGAGTGGATCAGCTAGGTTAAGCTGGTTCAACTCAGGCCAATGCCAATGGAATTCTCGAGCTGGCCTGGGATCTACGAGATTATCAATGATGTAGACCTAGCAGAACGAGGAGAAGAACTTAATAAGAACACATGGAAAGATGAGAGCAGATGTCTAGATGATGGATTCTGCAAGAGTCAATCCGATCTACCCCTGGAGAGGGAGATGATCGGTGTGGGTGTCACTGTTCTTTAGACACACACGACGGTGCATCAGAGGCTTCAGATGATGAGCATGAAGCAGGACATTCACTCTCAGAATAAGCTAAGGGTGTACCAGAGGAAGGTGCTGAGACCCTAGGTGAAGAAGAACGCAAAGAAGAGTGGGATGCTAGCTCCTGCCTGACAGAATGCAAGATGGTGTGATGCCGCTTACCACAAATATGGCATGATTGGGTGGATCCACATTTATCAGTGCTGTGGTATGATGACATACAATTGCGGCAAAGGTTGGTTTTCTCTACATATGAGTGGCACTGTTGGGCAGTGATGGATTTGAAATCCCCACACTGATGCATGGAGTGGTCCTTAATTTGACAGTATGAGCAGACAGGTTTATTGAGGGATTAGGGGTGGAATAAACAGGGCGCCGATGAAGGCTGTAAAGTGCACTCTAGCACTAGTAGTTGCTGAGTAGCTAACTGGAGGAGCACGGCTAATGTGGGAAAATCCTTAGAGGATAACTGGTTTTCAAAGCATTGATGTGACTGCTCGTCGAGATTTTTAAGTGTCAAGAGAGTAAGAAATCTGCCAGATTAGCAATTGGCAATGCTTTGAGCGCATGAGTGGCGTTTTGATGGGTGGCAACAAACCTTTTGGGATGATCCACTGTGGTGGACGATTTGGGAAAGCTGGGTATCTGATTTTGGTACATATGGGCTAGGCGATGGTTTTTTTTTTATACCAATTTTGCAAAGCCTGGTAGGCGAGAAGATAATTTTCAGCAGCTTGAGGCTAGCAATTACTGCTCTAGCTTCACCTGTAATAGAAGATTTGCAAAAAATAAAATTTTTGAATACTCTGTAAAGACGAATTTTTATGCACAAGAGCATTGAATAATGCGACGAATTCTGGCCATTGTTCGATTTGACCATCGTAAATAGGTAAATTCATTTTAGGTAGGGGAAGAGGATGTCAACTGCATAACTGCTGGTTGTGTTGCCTTAACTAAGTAGGCATGTTTTGTTTTGATTTGTAGGAGCTATTTGATTTTAATAAGATGATTTCTTTGACCGAACAGACGAATTATACAAAAAAACGCTAATTATTACTAGACGAATGAATTGGTCGAAAACAGATGAATGAAAAACTTGAATTTTGCTTGATTGAATAGACAAATTGGCACGTAGAAAATAGAAAAGAAAAGAGAAATATGGAATGGATGATAGTGTAGTAGAAGGATTAAAATAAACAAAAACAAAACAGATGTAGTGTAGTAGAAGGATTAAAATAAACAAAAACAAAACAGATGTAGTATAATAGTGTTGATAATAATATTGTATTTAAATAAATAGTTTAAATGAAATTGTATTGATAAGGATGCTGTGTAATTAAGCAATCCAATGTATTTGGCCGGTACTACTTATAAAGAAGTTATTTCTTTATTCCTCAAGACAAATAATTATTGACGGGCTAAAATGTTTTATTACATTTAAACAATATTTAAAAAAAAATTAATTCATTTTTACCTAATTTATTCACTCGATCTTTAATGTTAATTTTTATTCATAATTCACTGAGTTGTTTAGTATATTTTCATGTTCAATTAGGAGAACCTTCAGCTTGAATAATTGTAAATATTGTCATTAATTATATGTTTCCTCCTATTTACGAAATGTCTTATATTTTTAACAGTAACTCTTTGCTTGATGCCAAGTTAACAAGTTTGCTATCAACTTGTCATGATCAAGTCTTGTTGAGCTCTGTGCAGAGTATTATTCAAAACATGATTGCTTGTGAAGATACAAGTCTCCAGCAATTGCATTTTTTACAGTCGTGTGGCTTTGGAGGATTATGGAGATTTGCAGGACCTTTTACCAAGGTATAAACATAAAAATTTGGAAACTTTTCTCTTTAACTAATTTATATTTTTATAGTTATTTCTTTATTATTAGACCCAATGTATCAAAACCTACTTTGTTTTTCGGTTATTTGACCTAAGTGATAACGCATGAGGTGAAGAGAATAACCAGACTGAATTTATAAAAGTTTGTGTTTGATGCATGTCTGGGATACAGAAGAAGGAAACACTGGGCTTTAAAACCTGGTGTAAAACAATCCAAACTCTTCAATTTGTCAAAGGAAAAGGCTAAATTTGATCTAAACCTTACAAAGAATGAGTTGAGAACAATAACGGGTATCCTCACGGAGCACTGTCCGCTAAAATATCATCTCAAGAAAATTAAATTAGCATATGATTCTGTTTACTGTCTGTGCCTAGCGGATGAAGAAAAGGCTGAGCGAGCACATTCAGTGTGAATGTGAAGCCCTTTCCTTTTACACACTGCAGTATTTAAAATAGGCAATAATCAAACCTGAAAATATTACTAGATCTAATCCTAAGGAATTAATGTGCTTCGTAAGAATCCTATAGTATCTCTAGACGAACAGAGGGATATCTCACAAAAGCTCCACATGGGCCACGTGTGAGGATGGGTTTAAAACCCATCACTCAATACAATAATAATAATAATAATGTAATGCATGGAATAAACATCACAGGTGTTTGACATTCAGTTTAATTATTTTCCAGCCAGATCTTGTATTGATGGATAGTTTATGTAAGTTGATATAAGCATCAATTTTAGCTTTAAGATTTAATCATATGCAGTTACTGATTTTACAAATTATTCACATTAAATTTTTTATATTTAAAAATGTATTATGTTCATTTTTACACTTATTTACTTTTTAATAAAGACTCAATGTACTGCTGAAAATGCTGAACTCTTTGTGAACTGTTTGGAAACAATGGTGGAGATGTGTATGCCAGTAGAAGAGGGGGAACTAGATATTGCACAGTATCCATCCATGTTAAGCGTTTCATCTAATATGAATTTATCTTCTTCTCTCTCTAGTCTTACTCTGGGTTCTCCCACTGAAAAAGGTATGTTTTCTGTTTTTTCATTAAACAATCATGATATAAACTAAAATTAATTTTTCAAGAAACCTTAGTTATTAACATTTATGTTTGTTAATAATTTTTATACATAAAGGGGTAAAAAAAATGTAATTTATGAATAAAAGTAAAAATTTGCGCTAAATACAGAGAGGTCACAGCATGTTCCAGGTCAACCTCCATCCTAAACATTGCTGCTTTTCTGTGGTATCCCTCAGGGTTCGTCTCTGTCCCCCACTCTGTTTTCTGTTTATATTAATGACCTTCCCCTCCTTATCCATCACTCCCAATACCATATCTATGCTGATGATTTCCAAGTATATCTGTCCTTCCCACCTTCCGACTTGTTACTAGCCATAAAAAAGCTCCAAGAGGACTTGAATCGAATAAATCATTGGGCCTTTGATAACAAGCTGAAGTTTAATGTATAGAAGACAAAGGCAATTGCAATAGGTTCCCATCACCTCCTTAAAACTATTCCTCATATCCCAAACTTGTTCCTGAATAATAATCCCATAAAGTTCTATCCAACCATAAAAAACCTTGGAATCACCTTTGAGAGTTGAAGTGGCTTTATCCTTCCTACCATCGTAAGTACTTCCTGTCATCCTTTCTCTACCAATTTATCCAAATCTGTCGTCCATCATACATCTTCGACCTCCTTCAATTCAAATCTTCTGTCCACCTCTGCTATACCCATTCTCGGCTTTCAGATTTATATACAACGACTCATCAATCCGCAGCTTTCGACAGATCTTTTCTTATCAGATCCTCATCCTTATGGAATTCCATTCAGGACTGGAAGCAGGCTTCCATCCGTCGCTCCAATACCCTTCTCACCTTCAAATCCTGTTTATTCAATCACTTCTTCTCCATCCAGTTCCAAAAGTATTGTAAATAGAGTTTCTTTCACTTCAATAAAAATTTTGTAAATATGCACTAATAGATTTTGTACATTATTAATTATTCTTACCTCATTTTTAAATTTTATTATGTTTCATTAATATTAGAACGTTGTATGTTTTTTATTTAAAGGACTCTGGTCAACAATACCAATTTCATGTGTTAAATGTTCCTGCATAAAAACAAAATTATAGAAGTGGCAAATAATTTATCAATCCCTAATTTATATCTGTGGTGAAAGTGAGTCTACAGTCTAGACAATTCCCAAGATACTTTAAAGTGGATTGGTACTCTAATTGTTTATTTATAAATATTATAATATATGCTAAGGTGGCTACACTTGATCAGGAAAACTGGCTTGACTGAAGTCTGAACTTGGGATATAGCGCCACAAAATAATATTAATATACTATTTACATTTTTAGATTTTCTTTTAATTTAGGTTAACCTTTAATTTCTATGTAAATTTATACTTTTCCAATGTATATAGTAAGTAAAGCCTGAAGTCAATTTACAATTGGAACACACTTGTGACACCAGGATTAGACGAATGCAGCTTTATCATCTGCGAAGAGACCTGCCCAACTAGAAAACCTCTTTGGTTTTGGGAATGCCATTGATAAAAGTATTAAACAGTATAAGATTCTTGTAGACCAGTAAAGATATTCTTACAAATAGATCTACCTTGACCGATAGTAAGATAAAAGAATCTACCAGTGTGTTTTTTAATTCTGAAATATAGGTGATGGTTTCTGCAGCTATCTGATCAGTTTTGGAGTGACCGTTTCTGAAAACAAACTGCTCTCCCCTTATTAAGGTTTTTTTTTGCTATTAAGTATTTTATTTATGCAAGCAATAAATAATAATACTATTTATTTGCTTAATAAGCCACAAATTTATAGGATTTGAGTAGTTTTTGCTGGATTCAGGTATAATTATCATTTTTTTCTCAGCTTTTTGGGGAAAACCTAAACTTTATTTATTTATAAACTATCCTAAACTAAAATTTATTGATGGCTTCAGTTAAATGGATTGCCATTTGTTGGTTGATTGTTTCAATAGCACATTTTAGATACTGTCATCCCCTGGATTCTTCTTCTTTAACTTCCTCCTTTGTGCCTCTCAACAAGGAGGTGCCTCGATCCAAGAAACCCAGCCAGCCTGACATCACGATCCCGAGCCAGCTCTCTCATGGAGTTCAGACTCTTTCCGTTCTGTCCAATACTGTAAATGTGATCCGTTCATAACAGTATGGGCCTTCCTTGAGGGTGACATCCAGTGGGGCTGGCTTCAAAAAAGTTTCGTGGATCCCATTCCTCAATCATTCGGCACACATGACTGAACCATTTCAACTGCCTCTTCTCAATAGTCTTCCTCAAGGCAGGTACTCCAAGGTCTCCCTGTCTCCTTTCATTCCTGACCTGATCTTTTCTTCAGAAAGATCAATCTAACTAGGAATTGATAAATTATTTGCCACTTCTATAATTTTGTTTCTATTGAAAACTAGTTTCGAATGTTATACATTCATCTTCAGTTCTAAAAACACACAAAAATTCAAAAATAAGCAATTCAAAATAAAGTTTGGTATTGTTATACATATTAAATTAAATGTAATATAAATTAGTATAATAAAACATTTATGAATTATGAATTTAATTAACACTTTAATGGCCACAGTGGTCATATACGCCTGCTCAATCACTTACCCAGGAGACCATGGCGATTCACCGCTGTTGAAATCTAGAAACAAACTTGTTCTAGGAATTGATGTGCTGTTAAATAATCAAATTACCTGTTTGAAATGACAGCTAAGGTTCTTGTGAAAATAATTATCACCTTGGGTAGGACTTTCCGACTTGACTATCTTCATAAAAACTCCTGGAAATTAATTTCTTAGCGGATAGCGTATTTTTTAAATTAAAATTAATAAGAAATTAGAAAATTACAAAAAATAACCAAGTTGTTATTTCTAAGAATAAGTTTATATTTAAAAAAATGTTTATATTACATACTATAATTACAATAGATTAATTATTTTTTATGAAATACGTCAAAGCATGGCTAACAGAAATGAGGTTCTTCAATGCAGTCCTTACAAAATGTCACAACTTTCTTAACCTTGTTTTTTGTAATTTCTTTATTTTGATGTTTTTGGTAACATCCTCTGCAATATTTTATCACTTTGTGAAACTGTCCTTTTTACCGAATCTGTGAGATTAGAGATGCCTTTGCTGGGATGAGGTTGAAGCTTCTGTTTGCACTTCTGGGGGGAGTTCTTCTCTTTTTAATAACCCTCTCACAACTTCTTCTTATAACTCCGTAATAGACAATTTTGTCTGCCGAAGACTATTGAAAATGGTTGAGGCATTCACTAGCGACATTGCAAAAATAAATTCAACAGCTAATTTATAATACCATTTCACCATATGGGAAAACTACGGGCAAACTAGAGTACGCCTTTGATCGGATGTATCAATTGTTGTTTTCCCCTTCAAAACTTCTTTGGGATTACCTTTTCTGCTTAATCGTAGCGTATCAAGAAGGTGTGTTTTTCTATCCAATAATCTATTTGCCATAAGTTATATTATTTGCCATATATATTTATTACTTTTGTTTGTTATTCTCATATTCCTTTTTGGAAAAACAAACAAAACTTGAAGGCTTTTGTATTATTAGAATAAGAACTGGTAATGAAATGAAATGGAATAAAAAATAAAATTATAGAGCGAAACGTTGTTCACGCCCTATAAGTATATTTTTTTCAATACTGGCCTGTATGTTAAATACATTCTTAAAAATAATCAAAATATGTTAATAGAAACGTTAAAAATAACTAAAAAAAGGTAAAAATATGCATATTTTAATTTCCATAATGTGGCATAACCACACGGACATTGGCGGGCGTAAACGCCCGCTTTTTGTTTTTTTAATTACTATGATTATATCGGTGCCAATGTTTAAAAAAATGCATGGCATTGTTTTTTGATTGTTTAATACAGCTTTTGAGGGAAAAAAATATTTTGGTCCACGGGGAAAGATTAACTCAAATGGCTTGGTCGTTAAAGTGTTAAGACAATAAATCAAATACATGTTGGTACTCACAAAGGTTTAAGTAGATTTTATCAAACAGAAAATTTTGTATTGGTTTGTTCTCGCACTGAACTAGCAATGAAAGAAAGGTGGGGTTTTTAAAGATGAACGGTTTAAGGGTTGGGATTTTTCCAGTAATCCCGGTGAGTAATTATTTTTTCTGTTATAGATGGGAATAAGTTTAAGATTGGACCATTGGAGATATTTATTTGGTCATTTAAGCAAAAATCTGGATTGGATTTGAAGGATTTTATTATTTCAAGTGATTCATATATATTTAAATTCAGACAGTTTTCAACGTGATGACTCCTGAGTCTTTGATGAATTTATGTTTTTTTTTTCATTTAAATGAATTGCAAAGTTGGAATTCTCTGTCTTATTATTATATGCACATATGTTCCTTTAATCTCTGATTTAGTGATCTTCCAGTTTTGCCGTGTATTTGGCTGCACAATCATTACAATTTCGTTCGTATATTCAACTTTTTTGGAAAGGGTCTATTTTATCTTTAGGAGAAGGAAAATATGAGGATAGGTTTTTTTTCTATTTTAAATCCAGGATTTAGTCCTATTTTTTTCAATTCAACAACTCCGAAGACAGGCCCATTCCGAAACATTATATCTTGATTCCATATTATGGCCCTATATCCACTAAAGTCAGAAATGAATTGAAAAAACTAGGACTAAACCCTGGATTTAAAATAGAAAAAACCCTATCCTCATATTTTTCTTCTCCTAAAAACAAAATAGACCCTTTCCAAAAAAGCAGAGTATACGAACTAAATTGTAATGATTGTGCAGCCAAATACTTTGGAAAAACTGGAAGATCAGTAAATCAGAGATTAAAGGAACATATACGTGAATTTAATAATAAGACAGAAAATTCCATTTTTGCAATTCAATTAAATGAAAAAAAACGTAAATTCATCAAAGACTCAGGAATTAAATTAATACATCACGTTGAAAACAGTCTCAAATTAAATATATATGAAGCACTTGAAATAATAAAATCCTTCAAATCCAATTACTTTTTGTTGGTACTTGGTATCAGAAATTAGAAGGCAGTAGCAAAAAAAAAAGAGAAGACTGGCGATCTATGCTGGGGCAGGCTTTGACTCAACAGCTGGGCCAGCTAATAGTAATAATTTGTTTTTTAGTTTTCTGGAATTAGTTTACTTCAATAAGGTCTTTTCCTTCAAAAAAACATTGACCTATTTATGCAGGTCTTACTTTTTGTTCAATTGACTGTCTTAGTGTTTCATTTGATTCTATAGGCTTATATATAGTGCACTGTTCCAGTATAAACACTTCCACTGTGTTATATACATATACACAAACACACATACATGAGCTGATTTCATTTGAGAATTATTAACAGAGATATCGCTATTTTTCTAAATAGCAGTTCATTTAAATTTAAATTTGCATTTAAATTATGTCTTTGTTGTCAACAAAACTTTAGCCCGTCTTCTTTAGCCTCTTGGAATCAGTATGTGTTGGGTACTCGTTTGAAAAACACACCATCGTACCTATCATGATAAAAATAATTAATTTTGAAAACCTAAAACCGAAAAGAATCCTTGATTTTCCCTTGTATCTTTATGACAAAAAAGTTACCTTTCTGGAACATGGGAGAGCCTTTATCATCCTGATCTAATTCGGACAAGTGCATATCAAGGTCAGAGCTGGTTTTGCACAGGGTCATATTTGTGTCTGACCCAGAACTTGAACTTGCAAGTTTCTTTTTGTTTTGAAAGGAACCCATTTTCCTTTTAGTTTTTCAACAGTTTCCTATTTTTTCTTAGCTGCTTCTACTTTAAGCCGTTCTTTATTTAGTGTTGATGTCAGCAACACAGATTTTAAGCCTTTGCTTTTGTACTTTCTTCTCATTTTAATTTTTGTTGATAGTAGATATTAAAACCTAGAATAGAATAAAAGCTATTAGTTTGGAATTAATGATAAACCACTGTATGGCAAGGTAAAAGTACGTTCCTGGGTGCGTACTTTTATCCCACAGGCCTTGCGAATTTTTACCCCTTTCATGCCATTTCGTTTTTCATGGCTCAACATATCAGTGAACTATGTAAACATTGGAGTTTGATTTATGAATGAAAAGGTCAAATGCATCACTATCAATAGAAAAATGTCGAAAATGAAAGCTGTAGTCTTTTTCACTAAATGGTTAAATGAATTATTGAATGTATTACACTAAAACTGTTAAATAGTGATTTATCTCATTTTTGTGGCTCACAGCTACAGTAACACCATGGAGTTCCGTTTCACAACTGACACTTATCCAACACACCCTCAGACTGGTTGCGGGCTGATTAAACTATGTTTATATTTTCAAAACACCACTGCGTACTTTTGCCCCATGCATACTTTTACCCCTACATATGCTATATCTGGAGTTCCCAAGTTCTGGTACTTATACCACTGGTCGTATGCAAACAAAAGCTACGTATTAAATTTTTTAGTACATTCTGTTAGGGATAACTTTTTTTTTTTTTTAAATTATGATTGAGAGCTTTGAAATTTAGGAGAGCTAACATAGTGAACATTATATGTTAGCTCTCCTTATGCTATATCACAGATCTTACTGTTTATTATTATCTATTGCTTCTACCTAAATACAACCTCACCTATCTTATTCAGAAATGGTTCTATAGCCTACCTGAATCCAGAAAATATTACAAAAATGATGTTTGCTGAAAGTGAAACACAATACTGAAAGTTTTGGTGTTGCGTGGTGTCTGCTGGCTATTGTGTAATTTTAAATGAAAAACTTTAATGTAATATGATTTGGTATCTTTGAAAGAAAAACGGATTTATTAATTTGAAATTAAAGAAATTGTATTGATGTCTCTTGTTTAAAAGTTCCATTACGAAATTATTTGAGGAAGTATAAAATATGTTATTTATTTTTAAATTGTTTTTGTTTCTTTTCTTAGAAGCCAACAATGATGGGGAAACGAGTCGAGGGACCTTTACAAAGTGTCGACCTCCTGGAAAAAAAATGTCTTCTGAATGAGACTGTCTTAGGCTTCTTGCAGCTTCCAGTTTTAATTTGAGTTGGCTGTAAGAAGCTTTCATAATTATTTTCTCTTTTCTTAACATGAACGAAAAGACATCATTATGCGCTTACTACAGTATGTAGAGTATTGTAACATACTTATTAAGTAATTTTTTGCTTTCATTATTTGTTGTTTTTAATCATTAAAACTATTATTGATGATAAAACTACGTTTTAAAGAAAGGTGTTTATCAATAAGAAACCATAAAGCAATTTTAACACTAATTAATAGAAACTATCATTGTTTCTCTTGCTAGTATAGACAATTGCTTTGTTGGATAAATAAAGTTTAATTTTTTTATTATGTTTAAAATAGCCATGCTTTTAAATCATGATTCTAAAATTTATATACACAAAATATTTTTAAACTAGAGCTATATGTATTTATAATCACTATAAAGTACAAATTTAATTATAAATTATTTATTGAATTAAGTTGTCTTTCATTATATATTAATAGTGATGATTTAATTTTGTATATATATATATATATATATATATATATATATATATATATATATATATATATATATATATATATATTATCTAAATTGTCCCTTGTTTTTATAAGACATCAAACAAATAAAAAAATTATAAGTTTATAAGAATTTTATTGTGTAATGTAAAAACATGGCATCGAATGTGCTGAGGTACATCTTTATTATAAATTATTGTTTCTCATAAAACCTATTTGAAAGGTAAGCTACTATGATCAAAATCTGTGTGTGTGTTTATATATATATATATATATATATATATATATATATATATATATATATATATATATATATATATATATATATATATATATATATGGGAGGGCTAGATTACTTTATAATAAAAAAAAATTGTTTTTGTGTATTGATAAATTCACATAGTATAAATATATAAAAGAACTTATAAATATACTTATAGCTCATTATGATCAAGATGCTTATTATTCATTGATTTTTGTTATTTTGCACTTATAGTATAATTTTTTTATTGATATCTTTGTGTTCAGTTGATGGTTTAGTTATCAATTTGTCATAAATACTGTAAATGGGGATTGATTGGTTCCATAGTGTGTAACTTAAACTCAAAATTGTTTAGATCTGTAATATGAGCTATTTTCTACTCCGTTGAGACATTTTATATGACAGTACTGTCTGAGGGTTTTAAGTTATTTTTAAAATGAAAAATAAAACATTTTTATATTTTTAAAATTACTAATATTTCTAAAATAATGAAAAACCACACTTCAATAATCCTAAAAACACAGGTATTTTTTGAATAACAGTATTTACTAGTTTTTAATATGCATTTTATTTTAGAATCCTCTTGATGCTTGGCCCTATGCATTATTTGGTGATTTTCAGGCAGTAAATTGAGTGTGGGTCTGTGTTACCCTACATTCATAGATTATATGGGCATGTCATAAACATTGGGAGCATTCAGTTAACTATAATGTTGGGGTACACGTTAAACCCATTACATCAACGTAATGGATTTTCTGATTTTCTTGACCACAAAAACGAGATCTTTCAACTACTGAAACCCACACTATTTTTCAAAGTTTTGTAATCACACTAAGCACCTTAGCCTATTAGTTTGTACAGATGAAATACACTAGGGGACTTAAACAGATTGTTTTTTTGGTTTTGTGTTTCATTTGTAACCTGACAATATTATCAATTGGCTTAGTTAAATTTTATTTTACTGCAGATTATTCTATTATTTAAATTTACAAATGTCTTCAGAACTATTTTTTTTTTTTTTTTTTTTTTTGTATAAAGTATTGATGCCGCAAAATTCATTAAATACAGGGGAATAATCTAAATTATGGGCCTATGTAATCCTCTCTGATAGTAACTTATTTCTTTTGAAAACTGTCGATATTTTTTATACGGCTTATTCAGTATAGCACCTATCATTGCGAAATAGCTATTCAGAATTTTAAAAATAAATTAATATTTATAAATACTTTATGAAGCTTATTATATGATTTTTTTTTAAAATGTTTTATGAATAAACTTTTAATTTATATGCAGTTTTGTTGACATGTAGGTTATTTCTATCAGATAAAAAATATAAGTATTTCAATTCAAAATCAATCCTGATTTGTTTTATTATTAATTTGGGTTTAAGATTTTTCCTCTATTGTTTTCCTGTGATAATTATTTGAAATTTTTTAAAGTAAAATCAAGTTACATAATGGATCCATAAATCAAGTTATTAGTTTTAGTTTTTTAATTTGAAATCTAATAGGGATTTTAGTCTTAATTACATCTATTTAATAATTATTCTGAGATGAAGGATCAAAGCTTCTTGTGCAGAACATCTTGACTTTATAACTAGTGCTTTGTTTTCTTTATTTTTTCTTGCGAATTTTAATTGGAAATTAATTCCTTTTTTCCTTTATACAATTCTTTAGAAAGTGTAAGGCATTTATTTATACCATAAGTTAGAGATAATGGAATGTGCTGTCTCTGTGTTCTTTAGTAGTATTGTACACCATAACTTTTCCCTTCTCATGTTTAAGTTTCCTTTGAGAATATAAGAAATTCCAGAGTTGTTTTGATATCTTTTTAAAATTTTGGCATCTGATCAAAGCAAATAAATAAAACAAACAGAACTTTTTTAACCTCAGTAAGTAGTTTTGTGATTCAAAATGCAATGTGGTTTTATTAATGGTGGTAATAATATCATTTTTTAAATTCATATTGACGAATAATTTAAATAATTTTGATTTGCCTTGAAGGCTTTACTTTGAAAAATTGTATAAAATTTGCAAAACCGTTTCTTGAGCTCACATTTATTGTAAAAATAAAATCAGAGAGATGATCAGTCTACTTCTAGTTGAGGCCTATATTCGAGTACTCTCTCTCTCTCTTGGTATCTCTGGGTAATCTGGAATTATGGTTAAAACAAAATCAATATTGTTGGACTAATATCTCTTAATACTCTTTTCAGATTCTATTTTTCTTACGTTTAGTTACTTTGTCAGATAGTGATGTGTCTATGAATCAAATAGTTATTAATTGTATTTGAGATCTATTTCAATTGAAGACTTCTATGATTTAGGAAACTCACTAATTATAATTTTCTATTTTATTAATTAACTAGGGTAAATTTTATTTCTTTTATAGTGTTAGTTTTCGGTTAATTTTCAATCCTTGGTGATTCTTATTTCTTTTATAGTCAATTTCTGTAAACTCAATACAAGTATGAGTTAATAATAGACAATAAATTTAGACACTTTTCGATGTTTTATAAGTTACATAATGTTCATTTTTTTTGGCTATGATTTATTTTAAAATTCTATTGTTTTTTGTTTTTTTACTAAATTTAAATAATGTTTTAAAGATATACCAATTAGAGCGAAAATTAGATTTTCAAATTTCAATTATTTGCAAATGGTATTTTTAAAACAGCATTGAAAAGTAGAATATAAGGTGTGATTTTCACTTTAAATAATAGCTTTTGAAGGCTGTGATTATGTTTATTTTAATCACTATTCACTATTTTTCGTTATTTGGTTTTTGACTTTGTCATCTCTTGAACTGTTTACCCTTATTCCTAATTTATATTTTCCTATAATTTAAATAGATATTTGTTGACTTAAATATTAATCATATATTTTCAAAATTGAAACTTTACTATTTTGATATTGATATGTTAATGGATAGTAGTATTGTTTCTAGTAAAACAGAATGTTTGTTTTATGTTTATTTTTATAATTAAAAAAAAATATCCATTTACTATTGAATATTCTAAATTAAAGATTTATCATTTGTTCGTGAATATCAAAGATAATTTTTTTATATGTTTCAAGTAATTTTTTTTCCTTCTCTCTATACACACTTTTATAAATTATTCAGTTTCTACCAGCTTCCTGTCATTTCAGTTGAGTACTTACTACAATTTTTAAACAACATGATCACACCAAATTACATATCATTCATTAATGTGTAATACTAATAGTATTTAGTTGTATATTTATTGCTCCAGCATTATCGTATCTATCTCTTTAACACCAATTTTTAAAATCAGTATTATAGCTTTATATTTGTGAATAACTAAATAAGTGTGATCATCTTAGTTAATTGAGAAAGTACAACTCTTTACAAATAATGAAATGCATTAGTGTAATGTGTTGTGATTTAAATGAATTATAACTTAATATATATCCCATAACTTAATATATATCCCTATATTTTCTACTTTATTTTCAGTAGGTAATAAATCAGAATGATTTAAAAATTATAATTTCTGCTGTTAAATGTTATGAACACTTGATTTCATAGATATCACTGGTTTTCAATAAAGACATTATAAAGTCTTTATATTGAAAATTTATGTGTTAAAGAAGTTTTAATTCTCTAAAAATTGATTTGCTGATATCATTTAGGGATAAGTTGTACAATGCGTTGGTTTAAATGATCTTTGTCTTTCATGTATTTGCTAGATTAAAGTATTACAAGTAATAATTACATAAAAATAATGGCTTATGATAATTACTGTGAATTAAAGATTCATGGTTAAACAATGTATCTGTCATATTTCATATCTTGGTATATGATATGTATTCATATCATGAAAGTTTGTGGAAAGTAAGGTTTCAGTAATCATTTTGTGATTATTCTTAATTAATCCAAAATTTATTGAATGGGCTGCTTCATCTCACATGCAAAACATTGAAACCCAAGAATGAAGAATATTGTCAATTATTATGACACCAAGTATATTATGTTGGTGCCTTTCTCTAAACATATTGGATTTAATAATATTAAAGCATTTATACAGAGTTAATACCTACATAGTTGCACCTTATTACTGTGTTAGTATTAATTCATTATTTTTTTATTATTGTTGACATTGGTTCACTGATTTGGTCATTGGCATACTATTGTCTGTAATATCTAGTTTATTGAAAGAATTCTTAGAATCTTAGAGTTATTCTTAGAATTCCTATGATATAAATCTTACTTTCAAAAGTTTGTTGTTGATACAACAATAAAAATTAGTCAAAAAATCAAAAAAAATATTTCATAAAATTATATACTAATTATAATGCTTATTTTAAATATTTTTCTTTACAGAAAAATGAGATTCATATAATTTAAGAAATCATTAAATTCACTTGTTTGTTGTTTGCATTGAGAAATCAGTCTATTTTTATTTATTAATAGTGCTTATTATTTTAGATTAGCAATGAAAACATTATTAAATTTTTTATAGTCTGATTTTTTGATGAAATAAAATACCAGAATTAGTTTATACAGTTCATGTCTTTTACCAAGCCTAGAATTGTAAACAAATTAACCATATTACTGAACTATTATTGAATAACTTGTAATTAATTAGAATAACTTGTAATGATAATTTAATAAATAAGTAAACACTGTTGTTTTGCTTTAAAAAAAAATAATACTTTTTTCTTGATATATGATTTATTGATAAGAGATGTGTGATAGAATATATCAATTCAGTTGTTAATTTTCCATATTGGAGTTAGTCTGATCATGAATTGGTAGTTCTGCTTATGTTAGAATTTTATATAATTCTGTCCTATTTGCCAAAATAATAATAAGTGCAAATTACCTTACTCCTATTTAACTTCATTTTATTCAAATTTATTTTTGAAATAATATGTTATATTATATTAAATTAGTTTATTGAAACTAAAGATACCTGTTTAAATTCCATACTTCTTATCAGAAGCTTTTAGGATTTAGTAGATAACCAAAATAGTTCTAAATTTCTATTATTTAATTTAATTATATCTTTGGTATTTTCTTTTTCTGTTTTGTTTAACCTTTTGTTTCTTGTGTTTATAAATGCCATTTGGCACCTTTATCAGTTTTCCTTTTACATTCAATGTAATTTTTTTTTAATAGTCTACATTTATTTAAATTTATGCTGAAAATTCTTATTATAGATTAAATAGTTTTATTCTGAATTGTTTTGTTTTGTTGAAGAGATGGCTTATGCTATAATTTTAACTGTAACTGTAGCTAAAAATGAACTGTAAAAGATGATATTTCATATCTTTTTATTAGCTTTCTAAAACTTTAAAAGTTAATATAGGACACAACTATAACTATATAACAGGTTGTTTACTTAATTCAAATAAATTTATTTTAAGAAATGATTTCCAGACTTGCGATTTGCTCCATTTCCATTTTTAGATAGCAAAATGGCCATACATAGTATATTGTTCCTTGTTATATACTCATATATAATATTTAATACATTATATAATAGCTATAAATGCATATGGTGGTTGATCTTGGTTAATGAATCTTGGATATTATTGTCAGAGATCATTCAAAGTGAATAAAAATATGCTTTGATTAAGGTTTTTTTTTATTCATCTTGACCAATTCCCAATATTCATATCCAAATATTTAATACTTTAGGTATAAATATCTAGAATTAAAAAATATATTAAACACTTTAGAATTAAAAGTCTATTGCAAAGCAAATGATGTTTCTCAATAGTTCCTGCCGAGATTGGTTGATTATACTATTATTATTATTATTTTAAATTTTAGTACTTTGTAACAGTTCTTTTCACTTTCCAATTATGGCTCTCTAAAATACTCATGATTATTTATATGTTGCTATACTATTATTTATTTTCTCAATAGCTTATAATTTTTTGAAAACTTGTCTGTAAAGTTTAGTATTTTTAACTGATTGTTAACAAATAAAAAATTAATAAAAAACTATTATATTTAAAAATATTATTGGCTCATAATATGTATTAATAAAATTTGATATAAGTATATTAATTTATTCTATGTTTTTAATGGTTTATTTATAAGATTTAAAATCATCGTTGTTAGTTGTTATATGAGATAAATTTCAATGTCATTTATTTATTTAGTAAATAACTTTATAAATTTTTGTAATGAATCATTATTTCCCAACACAATTATTATTATTCTTAATATTAAACCAAACTTAATAGTAATACTAAAGATTTTATTAAAAAAATTACAGTTACAAAATTCTATTTGCACATGATTCGGGATGCATAAATCCATTGCATTTTTTATATACTTTTTCTTATTGATTAATATTGTATTCTGTATCAGCAAGGCCAATAGCAATAGAGATCAAAGAGTTCGTTCTCACCATATTTACAGAAAATTTAAAAAAAAAAAGAAGTGAGATGAGCAAAATAAAAAATAAAATAAATAAACTTATATGAAATAAAATAAACATAACATTTTAAAGGCAGACATACTTATATACGCTATTTACAATGGGCCTGGGGAACCCCGAGCCAGGCTTGTCCCACACTTATGGATGGAAAAGCTGGCTCCAGGATATCTCAGCGCTTCTCACTTAATCACGTCACTGGCATTGAAAGCCAGTGAAGACTGAGCGAGGACGCTATAATCGCAGACACACATAGCTTCAGTGGAGAATCCGGCCATTGCCAGAACTCCAATATACATATTTACAATATGTATCAAGGCCACTGCCGTTTCGACCTTTGAGAAGGAATGTAAGAATGGGTGGAACTGGATAGGAATTGTTGTAAAGGATTAGGATGATGAGTAAAGTTCTGGTGAAATTTGTAGAATTTGGTCATTGCACGTTGAAGTAATGTTTTTAATATTAAGTTGGTTTTACATAATTATATAATTCTGCTTATTAACAGTAGGAAAAATAATGAAAATCTACACCAAAAATTATATTAACAGTATATACTTGTTTGTTTCTTTTGTTTGTGCAAAGTTTTAGGGATTTTATTGTAAATATCAATTTCTTGTATTAATGGGTTTTTGTATGCAATTATTTTCTTAAAATATGTTTTAGTTTGTTTAAGGAAAAATTTTTGTACAGAGGGAAGTTCTAAGTTGTGAAGCATAGTTTTTATTTTATAGCTATGGATTATTGATGATTCTCATTGATAAGTTTTCTATTATTTCAAGTTTTCTGTAATTAGTTATACAAGTTGAACTTGAACCTATGAGAAATAAATAATCAGAGTCAGTAACAGATCCAGGATTTAATTTTGGAGATCTAGGGATACCTAATAGTAACAGGGAAGTCCTCCCCCTGAAATGTTTGAAGGCCACTGATAAAAACTGCGTTTTTTACACCATTTGAAGCAATGAGCTTGAATCATTAGGAATTCAGTTTTTATTATTATTATTTTTTATAATGGTGAATAAGTTATAACAGTAATTTTTTTTGGGAGAGAATGTTTATATCTTTTCTATTCCTGAAGCCGCCGGAATACAAAATGGTGGTCAATCAAAAATGGAAGTAATTTGGGTTAAAAATGACATATTTTAAGCAAGCTCAAAGATTGAACATCATAAACTAGGTGGTATATCTGCCGTCGTACATTTTTCACTTTAAAGTGACTAAATTAGCTCCGTCACCTATTTCCATTTGAAGCCCGTAGACTCCTGTTACCTCCTTAATATCTCCCCCCCCCCCCTTTTGACTACTGTTGTGAAGTATGCAGGGACATCTCTGTGGACCTCGTGGCAAAAATAAAACGTTTGAGAAATTGCTTTGTACGAATTATCTTCGGGGTTCCGAGGGATGCCTCTGTATCCCGATATTACAAAGAGTTGAAGTGGCTTTACCCTTCCTATCGTCGTAAGTACATCCTGATATCCTTCCTCTACAAAGTTATCCAATCCCGCCGGCCATCATACATCTTCGACCTCCTTCAATTCAAATCCTCTGTTCATTCTCGTCATACCCGTTCTCGGCCTTCAGATTTGTATACAGCAGCCCACCGATCCGCAGCTTTGGACAGATATTTTCTTGTTCTATCCTCATCCTTATGGAATTCCATTCCTTCTTCTTAATATTAGAAGTTCATTGGGCGAGGTTACGTAGGCAGTCGAAAGAGGGATGTACAAGTACGTCTGAAACGCCTTCTGGCAGCATCTCTTCTCTTTATCAACTCTCTAATTTCTGAATTAATGTAAGGAGCAGAGGGACGTTTGAAAGTTGAGGTCTTATGGATGCGCGGTGATTTAGGAATAAGGAAAGATTAGAAGAAAGGTATTCTACCATTTCATCAATGGATGAAGAAGAAAAGATAGGTACTAGGGATTGAGATAGTGGGTCAAGAAAAGGATTTTGATTTTCAGAGTATGGTGAGTCGAGGTCCACCCAGGAAATTTTCTTAGGAATGAGTTTAGGAGTCTGGATGTTATAGGAAATTTTGATGAGGTCATAGCATGAGAGGAAATACACAGGATTCTGAGAGGAGGATTATAAGTTTTGGAAACAATCTATTATGAAAATGTGCTTGAGAACCGGGTATGATTCGTGGGTTGAAAGGGTACGATATCAAGGTCTAGGGATTGAATGAATGAGGTCTACTAGGTATGATTTAGGAGAGTCAGAGGACAGATTAGTGTTGAAGTCACCGGTAATTATTAGGTTATTAAATTTAGGGACATCAGTGAAAAGAGAGGATTCAAACGTAGGATCAAATCGGACCTATGGAGGGCAGTACACTACGACATAGAGAAGGGAAAATGAATCCGGGGAAATTTCCACAGATAGTTATTCTAAATGAAAATAGATGTTTTGGGAAAACCCAACACATTCCTGCGGTATGTTCATTTCTACCGTCATCGACTACAGCCAAAATTCTTGCCTCGAATTAATTTTCATGAAATAATTACCTGTGTTAATTAATTGTGTTTTTCATTTTAAGACGTAAACACATAGCTCATCAATACCTATTTCTTATGCTAGAAGTTATTGCATTATGACTTGTTATAATTTTCATTTGTATTTATTTATTGAATTTTCTTTTTATCTTTTTTTTATTATCTGTTAACTCATATGTTCCTATTTCATCTACTGTAAGGCTCTGAAACCCACTTATCAGTGCCTGTAATTGTTATTCTAAAGGGACTTTCCCGGAATAAATAAACAGTTTATTATTATATAACCAAAAAAAGATGCACATCTGGGTTTGTGTGGCAGACACTATTCAAAATTCGCTTTTTTTACTCTCGAAAATGGCATTTACCCAAATTAGTTCCATTTTTGATTAGCCGTCATTTAATATTCCGGCAACTTCGTGGCCACATACGTCTATTATTTAGCTCTTTTTCATGGACATAATTATATTGTAAATTTCGAATAGGGCTAATTTCCGAAAATTAAATTTTTTCGGGGGACACAACATACTTTATTTCTGTTGAACTGTTGGACTTATTTGAACAGATTTTATTTTCTTCTTTCAATTCACCACTCAGACTACTAGATATTATCCGTTCTCGCTCATAAAATACCAGTCTGTATGAGTACAAAAAAACAACAATCATACGAAAAAGAATTTTTTTCGTAAATTTTTGAATAAACCCCGAGGTGTACCCTTTTCGAAATTTACAATTTAATTGCTTTAAATAGGTGAATTTTGTGCAAAACGAGTCGCGTTTTTCTGCATGAGCTCCCGGACTATTATATTTAATAGCTGAAGAATGTTAATCCATTATTCAAATAGATGACACTCCCTCAATTGTATTTCATTATTCTTTGTACCATTAAAAATTAATATAATTTTTTGCAAGGTACTGAGAAGAAAAAGTTGAACATTGTAGCTGTGACGGAAACATGTTGTAAATGAGGTTTTTGGCTCTGGCATCTGTTTTCCTATTGATATGCTTAGTGAAATAAAAAGATCTCTCTAAAGTTAAACCAAGATATTTTATCGATTTAGACCAAGGAATATTTGCTAATTTTATAAAAATGCTAGGATTTATATGTGACCAGTGCTTTGTGAAAATTACAGCATCGTATTTGATGATTTTTTAATTTACAGTTTTAGCAATAATTGTAAAAATATAGTCTAGGTAAGATAGCGAGGAGATATATAGCGATAGGTGCGAGTGGGATGTTAGATAAAAAATATTTGATTATTTTTTATCAATATGAATATTGATGAAAAATATTAATTTTTTTAAATAAAACTGAATGGACTCTCTCAACGTATTATTAGAACAAATTGTATATGTTTTAGAGAAAATCGGTATGTAGCAACCGGCTAAGGAAAAATTCATAAACGTGCCGAATTTTTTTTTTTCACGTTAAAGATATTATTATTATTATTTTTTACAACAAAAAAAATATTAAGTAATAGTCCTTAAAAAGAAGGGATGGGGAATGAGTTTTGGAAAATTGAAATAGGCCAACAACATTTCGCAAACAAAAATTTAAAACCGCGAAATATGACAATTTTTGGACATTTAATTACAGGGCTCGTAATTGTCTTAGGGACTTGTTTCGGGGTTTATATTGTGGCTTTTTTCGGTGCCTGCCTGAAATAAAAATTTCGTGCAAAAATAATACATTTTCGCGGAAATCGCGAAGTGAGGTATCTCGCCAAAAAATTAATTAAGGGCACATTATTGACGCATAACATGCAAATGGTAAATGGAAATTTTTAACTATTCAAATTGGTATACCATAATTTGTCATTTGTTTTTAAAATTCAGTATACTGTCATTGTTTCGGTCATATGATTTACATTAAAGGCAATGAAAAAAAATTGTTATTATGCAATTTTTAAGTATTGACTTAGGTTATTTCAAAAGTTGTAACTATCGATATTATCAACAAATTAGTACTTATATTTTCCAGTAAATTAAAGATGTAATTAACTAATTGTGATGAATACTCTCCTGGGCAATCAGATCCCGCTAAAGGTAGACTTTCGTAGGTACCAACTCTCCTCGCACTAAACATCCTAATTTAAAATATTGGTAAACAAAAATTGTAGCTTAAATTTAATGTTTTCATTATAATCGCAAGGGAAGAAATAGAATAGAAAAATAGTCTTTATTCTGGGACTAGGTTTCATAAGAATAACAAGTATGTACAAGTAAAAAAGAAAACAGAAAACACCTCTGGCCAAAGACTACATTAATAAAAGTCAATTAATATTTACAATTAATATTACAATCTATAAGGAACGACAAAAAAGAAATATTCTTCTGGTAAAAAATAAAATTGTACTCACACAAAAAAAGAAAGAAGAAAAACAGAAAATAAAAATAATGAAGCAATCCAGAATTAAAACATTGTTAAAAACAATTACTCACTTCTGATCAGAGTTTCATGATTGGGGGTTATAAAAATAATGAAATAATTCACACAGTTGAAACTTAAATATTGCTAACAATTATTTACTACTAATCAAGAGTTTAATCTTGAAATAAAATTTCAGGATTAGACAGCATCTTTTTGGGAAATGAGGAGGTGTTGGAAAACGTGAAATTTGAATGAGGAGAGAGATGAAGAATCGCAGATATTACAAATGGTAATGGAGCGGGAAGAAAGGAACGTTAAAATGTTTTGGTTCAGTGCGAAGGGGTATAAAGGTCAGAAAGGCGCGATCTTGTTTCCTTTGAGTGAACAGAGAATTTCGATTGCAGGAGGCTGTAGAGGTAGGGAGGGTACTGGTAGTTGCTGGTTCGGTATAGGAAAGATCCGAGAAGATATTGTCAACGAGAAATACACGCGGTGACGGAATAGTGATCTTATTTAATCAACATACGCCATTTTGTCTGGTTCAATAATAAGGCTTGTTTACGTCTGTATAAAATTTTGTTCATTATGTGTCAATAAAATAAATTTTAGCATCCATCTCCTACAGAGTGATGGCGTCTTATATTATTGTAAATAGAAAATAGAAGAATTGAAGGGGTATCTCTGCATTACCATACATCTACTAGTTCCCGAGATAAAATGTTTCAAAAATAAAAAAGAGAAATCACCATTTTGTGAATTAAGTTTGACAAATATCATGGAGACAGTTCTTCCTATGAAGGTAATCATTATAAACTACTTTATGGTGTATTTAACTAGCTCTAATTTGTGTGGTAATTTACATCGGTACGCCTAATAGTCCATTACCCCTCAATTTAGATCCAGTTAAATGCACCATAAAGTAGTATACAGGGTGTCCCACCTCGTGATGTACTTTTACGTCTAGGGAACCAGCGGTCTTCCTGGCACTGGTCTGCAAACCATTCGCAAAATTGTCTCCTGGCCGCCATGTCTCTATCCAGCAATTCTTGAACCGGGCTGAGGTGGAAGGGATGTCTTCCGTCACCGACTAAAATTCGGTGCACTGAGCTGTTGGGGATCCCAAGTTGTGCTTCTGCTTCACGAACACTAGAAGAGGGGTTCATAAAAAAAATTCAGCACCTCTTCCTCACGTTCAGCATCCTGGACATCCCGTGCCCCGACAGGCTGTTTCGGCAGCGATCCGGTCTCCCTCAGGGTACGAAAATTAGAAGAAAACGTTCTGCGATCCGGTAACCGTCTGTCTGGGAAACGACGACCGTATTCACGGACAGCTTCCGAGGCATTTCCATCGGCAAAGCCATATACAAACAAACACAATATCAGCGTATTCTTCAGTTGTGAAAAAATTAGGCATGTTGCTGGAAGCAAGTGCACCTCACCACTAGTAAAGTGATAATGAATGGCCATTTGATACTGGGAGCGAGTCTCGAGCTAGACAAGCACGGACAGGATTGGTTGACTAAAGGTATGAGCTTACCTTTGATCTATCTTTAGACATGAAAGTATTAGAAACATTATTATTATTATTATTATTCAATAAAAGTTCTTTTGGGTTGGACCATGCCACATTATTGTAAACCTAGATTTTGCTCATCTTGCTGTGAGCCTCTTCAAGGTTAATATCGTAATGAAAAAATAAATAAATAAATAAAATAATTCTAATTTACCTATGTAAGTATGGAAATTTCAATATGTGAGTGACTAAATAGGTTCTCCAAACATTAGATTGTAATAATAATATAAAAAAGAAAAGCAAAAAAAATCCCCTCCTTCTTTGTATTATGTTCTTAGTGTGTTCACTCTTTGTTCTACGCCGCCGATAAATTTAGCGTAATTATGGTTTTGTAATTGGAAATTAAAATTTTTTTACACAAAACCTTTATTTTTCTGGGTGAATGGGGTATCATTTTAAAGCTTATGAATTGATGCAACTTTTGACCCAGAGGCAAACCTCTGCGCCTAAAATTGGCTGTGCTAGAAAAGTGTAAACACAATCAGAAAATACTAATTTTTAAATTTTTAACTGCTATTAATTACTGTATACCGCTTGTGTGAATAAGTAAAATTTTAAAGGGGGGTGTTCCTTATAGGAAATTTAATGTGGTTTTTGAAAATATCCTCGTTTTTTACGATACATCAACCAGAAATTAAATAATTACAGTTTTTCACTAAAAAATCGTGTATTTTTAAAAATACACAAAAAATAGGATATCTCTTTGATGGGTTAAGATAGAAATTTCATTTCTACGCCATTTAACTACAAATGACTTCTAGAATAACCTCCTAAAGTATTGACATCACGAGGTGGGACACCCTGTATATTAAATATCTTCGGAGGAAGTATAGTTTCCATGATTTTAGACGAAATAAATTTACAAATGGAAATATTTCGTTTTTCGGAATGAACAGTTATTTTTTGATAGATTTGATCTCGAAAACTAGTAGACGTACATATGTCTACTACTACTAAAATTAGGACTAGTTAAATTCACCATAGAATAGTTTATAATGATTATTTTCATAGGAAGAACTGTTTCTATGATATTTACCAAAATAAATTAACAAAATTGCGATTACTCTTTTTTTTTTAAATCGATTTTTTTGAATAACATTTTCTAGAGGACTAATTAACATAAAGAGTTCTATTAGGGCTTAAATTATATATATATATATAATAATTATAATTATATATATATATATAATTTTATATATATATATATTATATAATCATTATAAACTATTCTATGGTGAATTTAACTAACGCACTGGCGTGCATGTGGTATGGCAAAGAAGGGCAAAAGGCCAAGGACTGTCCGAAGAAGAGTTCTCCCTCTGAATGTAAGATCTGTTTAGCGGTGGTAAAAAAGGAAGAGATGAGGGGGCACAGCGCGGACAGTCGGGACTGCCCAGTACACCTCGATGAGATAAGGAAATTAGCGAATAGGACTCATTATGGCTAGACCGAGAATGCTGCAAGAAAACATGGCCCGGAGTCGGTGGTGGTTGACGAGCTGAGGACCCTTGCACGGCAATACGACCTAATGGCTGTCCAGAAACCCTGATGCCACAAGAACCCGGTGGCTGGATTTGGAGTAACGTGGATAGTGGTGGCCTTGGGTTGTGGAGAGAAGAGGCATATGGCAGTCATAGTCATCGTCAACCCATTCAGTCGACGCAATGAAGCTGAAACAGTACATAACCGTGGATCAAGCGGCATGTTATGTCAGATGGGGCAACGTTTCATTTACCCTAGTCTCATTCTACATGCCGCCTCAAGAGAATATCGATGATAGCATCATCGCCGTCGTGACTGTCGCGCTCCTATATCGAAATGTACTAGTTTGCTCTGACACAGCTTTGGGTTCGGCGCGAACAGAAGTGAGAGGCAGGATTGTGGAGGACGGCGTCGCAAGATGTCAACTTATAGTGATGAATGAATACTCTGGACCCCCCTTCTCAGGAGTCAGTGAGCAAAGTTGGATAGACCTAAAGCTGGCTTCGCCAACCATGTCGAGACACGTCGTCGACTGGAGCCTGGGCGAATACGAGCTCTAACCACGCAACCATAACCTTCAGCGAGGAAGAGGAAGAAGAGAACTGCCAAGAGACTGACAGGGGATTCGTTACCAGATCAACCGACTGGGCGCAGTTCTCCAGGACTCTTGAGAGAATACTGGTGGACAGAGAGTGGGAGGAATCAGAAGCCGACAGTGATGAGCTTACCATTAGCCGCAGAGTGGATATGCCAACGAGTGCCATCATAGAAGCGGCGGAGAATTCTCTTCCTCACAGAAGAACAAGGGCGTGCCCGGTCCCGTGGTTTACGCCGACACTAACGGCGCTCAAGAGAGAGTACAATACAACGAGGCGAAGATACCAGGAGTGCAGAGAGGAGGACGAGAAGGCTGTACTCCGAGAAGAGAGTAGGCTCATGTACCAAGCATATCCGAACGGGTTGCGACACAAGAAGAAAAAGTCATGGGACGAGTTTTTAGTGGATGAGTCAACGAAGAATTCCTGGGGGTGGCAACATACAGGGTGGCACTGGACAAAATGAAACCGTCACAGATGATGGCAGCTATGAGAGTGGGAGGTGTGACCAGGCAAACACTCTGGAGGAGACGGCGATAATGTATGTAGATTTCACATAATTCAGGGACGGCCCTTCCCAGGACACAGGATATAATGGTTAGGCGTGCCACCGAATACCCGCCGGGAACGGACTTGTGTCCGCCATAGGATGTATGGGACCTTCGCCTGGCGTTGGTCAAACAGAGGACTGAACGAGCCTCAGTGCTTGGACAGGGAACGAATTCCGAGACAGTGGAAGATCGCTGACCTGCTACTTATTTATAAGGGAAGAGGCAAGGATGAGGAAGAGCCTAAGGCGTACTGACCCATATGCCTCCTCCCTGTTATCAGTAAGGTCCTGGAACACCTAATCATTACAAGCTTACTGCCAATCCTCCATGCGGCGAGCCACTCAATACCATTTGGGTCGACAAGAGGAAAGCGGACGCGCTGATGCGAGTGCGGAGGGACGCTGAGGAGAGGGCGGAGAACTACCTGTTGATGATATTATTCGACATATCCTCTGCCTTCAATGGTGTATGTTGGCCTTTCGTACCCCCGCGGCTGCAGGAGTTTGATGCCCCCAGCAACCTGTACTCCCTCGTCAGTAGCTATCTCAGTGATAGGAGAGTGAAGGTGCGTGATTGCTTCTACTAGGTTGAGAGAAGGATTGAGAGGGGTTGTTCGCAGGGCTCTATCCTCGGGCCAGCGTGGAAGCTGGTGTTTGATCAGTTGTCCCCAGGATTTCTGGGAAACTTATGTCGACGACCTAGCGGTTATAGTACCAGCGAACAGCAGGCTGATCGGGGATGCGGAGAAGTGATCCAGTAAGGTAGCGGAATGGTGTGAGAGGCTAAAGCTAAGCATGGCCGCTGCCAAGACCCAGGCAATGTTGTTTAGAGGCTCGACAGATCGGGCTCACCCTATCAGCCTGATTATGCGAGCAGAACGGGTCTGCCTCGGTGACATACCTCGGGGTGAAATTCAAGATGTTCCACGTCACCCTACATCTCGGATACCTCCGAGATAAGGTGACCTGTTCTGTCAATGGGCTGCCGAGAATAGGGGGTGCATTCTGGGGCCAGAGGTACCCTGATACTAGAACCATCTATAAGAGAGTCTTGCTGGGCATCCTGAGGTTTGCATCCCCTGCCTGGAATTATCTCACACAAACGCAGAAGAAGCTGGCGACCATCCAGAGACTGGCACTGCTGAGGGTCACTAAGGCAAACAGAACCGTGTCGCACGCAGCGGTGCAGGTATTGGCCTGAGAGATGCCCTTGGATCTCATCCAGCGAGAGGATACCATCAAATTCAATGTTAAGAGGCAAGGGCTAGATGCACTACTGGAGGGACTGTGGCAGAGGATAGGTGAGGAGCCCAAGAGATGGAAGAAGGTGCTGAGGGAGGACTCACTTCATGAGTGGAACAAACGGTGGGTCACCTGTGAAAAGCGTGCAATCCTTAAGAGTTTTTTTCCTACCTTCTACTCCAGACTAGCGGCGAAGTGGGTCCATCGTGATTACTGGTCCTTACATATTCTGACAGACCATGGAAGGTTCCGGGAGATGCTGCGGAAGCTTGACAAGAATATCGATCCCAGGTGCCGCACTTGTGGTATGCCTGATATAGCAGTAATATTCTGTGCCACCATAAATGGACATCGAGACTGACTATGCAGGAAAACCGGACTATACGCCTTTGACGAGGCCGATTTCCCGAATTTGGTAGAGTAGGGGAGCTATCCCTTCTTACGGAATATATAGAAAGGTAGAGAGAGTCCGTGGGTCTCACACATTTCACCCTTGGTAGGAGCCGCCCACCCGAAGAATCCTAAATGGACTCTCTTAACGTGACAATCAGGAGAAAAATAGTAGAAACAAATTGTATATGTTTTATAAAAATCGGTTTGCAAGCAAGAAAAAAAATCATAAACTTGCCAAAAAGTGATTTTTCATTTTTAAGAACAAAAATAGTGGATACGTAAATAGCGCTTAACGAGACAACAAAAAACAAAAAGAGCTCTGGACAATTAAAATCGGTCATCAACTTTTCGTAAAAAAAAAATTAAAACCCGCGAAATATGGCCATTTTTGGACATTTAATAACAAGGCTTGTAATTTTTGTACGAAAATTAACATTAAATATACAATAACATTAAAATATAATATTATAACAATTTTTTAAAATTATTTTTAATGTAAATCATATGACCAAAATCCCGAACCAATAGCAGTATATTGAGTTTTAAAATCAAATGGCAAATTATGCTATGCAAATGTGAATAATTAAAAATTGCCATTTACCATCTGCTTATTATGCGTCAATAATTATGCCCTTTATTAATTTTTTGGTGAGATACTCCACTTTAAAACATAACATCTATTTTTGTCGAGTAGTTGCCAAGAAAGCGAGCGAACTAAGCAAGAAAAAGCCCGATTTTCAAACGCAATATCATATTATAGAGCAACTCTTCGCGAACAAATGATGCTTTGAAAAATCGCTCTAGGACCATTTTGGATCTTGTTCAAATAGTTTTTCGAGAATACCTGTTTTTACATTTTCGCGATTTTCACTAATGAAATATTTATTTTAGGTAGGCGCCGACAAAAGCCACTATTTAAGCCCAGAAACAAGGGAAATTGGAACAAAACCCGAAGCTCTTTTTTCTATTTTAGTACATTCAATAAAACCTGGAATAACCTTTTGGAATTGTTCTTTCTGGTTGATCTGGTGTCCTTTCCCATCCATACAGTGTTGGCGCGATGACATTTCACCGATATTGGACCTCCTCCTAAAACTTCCATCTCTCCAGTTAGGGTACCAAGAAGAACCCGCATATCCCCCGCGACGATGTTCACCCATCTCACATTAGGCCGACCCACTCTCTGCTTGCCATGAAGTTCGTCGGTTAACATCTTCTTAGAGATCTCGCTGTCTTCCTTCCTTACCAAGCGACAATTCTCCAAGTCGCCTGAGCTTGATGAACTGAACCACATCGATGTCATTATACAGCCCTAAAAGATTCGCATTTTTCCTTCTTCTCCACATGTCTCCCTCTCTAATAGGACCAGAAATTCTTCTTAATACTTTCCTTTCAAATAGCAGAAGTATGGCTGTTGTGACAATGAATGTTAAAACTGGCTGGTATCAAGTTGCCATGTTTTGTTATTCTTTATCATATGTTGATTGTTACACTATAAGTATGTGATGTTATAACAATGCAAGTTTTTGAAATGCCTTATTGTTAAAATATTACGTGTTCTAAAGTGGTGTCATTTTACTTACATTATTAGTAAATAGTCGATATTTACATTCAAGAATTAGCGACGAGGAAGAGACAGGTATTCAATTTAATTCAAGTAACATACCAATCGTTAATTTCGAAATGGATGCTGAACAATTCCAAAAACCTAACTGTTTTAAAAAAATAACAGAAACTGCTCTTAACACATTTAACTAAGCAGTTTCAAGTAAGTAGTGTACGGGATATATCCGTCAACATTTCACCATCTGAACAGTTTGACACCCAAAAAGAAAAATTTAATTGCTATTTAGAAAGGTTCGGAAACTATTTTGCAATGAAAAATGTCACAATGTAATATATCAATGAAAGTTGATCCAATTATTTTCTGTTTCCATAGGATACAATAGCAATAGTATTACAGCTGTCCTCGGCCCGGATAAGCATATAAATACTTTCGACTACGATACGTTGGTGAAATCTTTTAAGGAATTGCTTGGTCCACGTAAAAATATAATTGTTTCGCAGCATTATTTCTTAACCATGTGTCAAATAGATTGACAATCAGTTGCTGAATATGTGGCTAGTAATAGGCGAGATTTGGCCCATTGTGAATTTGCAGTTACATGTGAATGTGATTCTGTAGCGGATATTTTTCTCAGGACCCAGTTCATACGGAGATTGCGAGATAATTAGTTGAGAGAAAAGCTTCTCGCGTCGGATGTTACAACTCTCGTCAATATTGTGGCAAAGGCCATTGCCCTCGAAGCATCAAGGATTGAAATTAGTTAATTAACATACCAATCTGTTTCTATAACTACGAGTTATGACTGTACTGATACTAATAAAGGGAGTGATTTTAAGTATCACGATTCTAAAGGCCATGCTCATTGCTCGGTCGTGTGTGGATTGGAGGATTAGGTATTGAACTACATCAAATTGATGATGAAATGCAAGACCAGCCACCACAATCTAGTCCAGTGAATACTGTATTTTCTATTGACGAGATACTCAATGATTTTGCCACTATTTTCGAAGAAAAAATTGGACCCTCAATTTAAAGTCAAACTACAATTGAGAAAGGAGTAAAACCCACATTTACAAAGGAAATAGACGTTCCTTATGCCCTACATAAACGTGTTCGAAAAGAGTTGGACTCTTCAGAAGCAACTCACCGGCGCCAACAATTGATTGGAGCTCACCTCTTGTCGTGATTCCGTAACCAGACGGAGGAGTCAGGTTATGCGTTGACTATAAATGTGGAGTTAACGAACGGTTGGTCAATGCAAATTACCCGATTCGAAAAATTGAGAATGTGTTGCATAGCCTTCGTAATTCCAAATATTTTTGCAAAATTGATTTTGAATTTTTTGATTTGAAGTTTTTGAATAAAGACAGCTCCATAGGAATTCAATAGAATTCCATTTTCTATTGACGAGATACTCAATGATTTTGCCACTATTTTCGAAGAAAAAATTGGACCCTCAATTTAAAGTCAAACTACAATTGAGAAAGGAGTAAAACCCACATTTACAAAGGAAATAGACGTTCCTTATGCCCTACATAAACGTGTTCGAAAAGAGTTGGACTCTTCAGAAGCAACTCACCGGCGCCAACAATTGATTGGAGCTCACCTCTTGTCGTGATTCCGTAACCAGACGGAGGAGTCAGGTTATGCGTTGACTATAAATGTGGAGTTAACGAACGGTTGGTCAATGCAAATTACCCGATTCGAAAAATTGAGAATGTGTTGCATAGCCTTCGTAATTCCAAATATTTTTGCAAAATTGATTTTGAATTTTTTGATTTGAAGTTTTTGAATAAAGACAGCTCCATAGGAATTCAATAGAATTCTCTCTCAAATATTTTGGGTTCTCTCAAAAACAACAGTATTTTTATGATATCATTGTTCACGGTTCAACAGTCATAGAATGTGCCCAGAATTTGCAATACTGTCAGCAACTCAATATGATCTTCATTTAAATAGAAATACATGTTCATTCTTTGAGGAAAAGATAAAATATCTTGGTCACACGATAGAGCTTAATAAAATTAGTAACTCTCCAGGGAAAGTTCAAGCGATGCCCGGTCCAGAAAATGTTGATGATCTGCGAAGATTTTTAAGTCTAGTTACCTACGCAAATTTTAACCCAGATTTATCAACAATAACTCATTCTCTGCGCCGTTTACTTCGCAAGGTTCGGCATCGGTTCTGGTCATATCAATGCGAGATGGCTTTTCTTAAATTGAAAAAAAACTTCAAAGTGACAGCAGTATCCTATAACCCTAATTCGCCCCTTTATATGACCACTGATGCTAGACCAATAAGTGCAGCAGGAGCGATTCTTAGCCACAAGATGGGTAAAGAATTCCAAAAGGAAGTGGAACGAATGATATGGATTTTTTTAAAGGAAGCAGTTCTGTGAGAAGGGATATACAGATTCAAGGGCTGGGATCTGGTATTTAGAGAATGGACAGAGGAATTAGGGGTGAACAAATTGAGGATATACGGAGGCTTTTTAGTTCTAAAGAATCGGAAAAAATAGACGCCTAGGAAGTATTGCTGTCAGAAAACTAAGTAAAACATCTCAACTCGGTATACCAACTGGAGACGTTGAAGTTCCTGGTGATCCCGAAGATGAATTTAATAAAACAATTCATTAGCCTCTTCAGCATCACCTCACACACAGTCTCCCGTATACAAAACAACCATAATCAAAGTGGGGAATATGAGGGATGAAACTAGGAGCTGACGGGTTTTTGAGGGCATAGAATCACGAAATCTTAGGAACTGTTTAAGGATAGCAATGGATTTTAGTAAAAAATTACTCCAAGATTTCTGACAGAGGTATGGAAGTAAGTTGGTAGGCTATTGAGATAAAGAAAAGGATAATAAGGGAATGAAGAAGATGCTTGGACCCGATAAGGATGACTTTGATTTTTTCTACATTCAGCCTCAATTCGTTCTTTGCTGCCCATGCGTTGATTCTATCAATGTCTTCTCACAGCTTTCGAATTGCCTCAAGCATCTCGGTTGGATGAAAGGACAGGTAAATTTGGATGTCATCAGCATATAAGTAGTATTATGAGTGGTGAATGGAACCAGGAGGGTCATTAATATAGATAGAGAAAAGGGTTGGTGAGAATGAGGACCCCTGAGGAACACCATGTGTTAGCAGAAGGGAAGAGGAAGGTGGCTTATTAGGAATGTTTGGGAACGAAGGGACAAGAAGGAGAGGAACCACTTTAAAACGCTACGGAGAGGTTATGGAGTTTGGAAAGGAGGATCTCATGATGAACTGAATCGAGGTCTGAGAAGTCGGAAACTATGGAGGGGACAGGGGCCTTTTTTTAGGAACTATGACTTTTTTCCAAGCTGTTGAGAAAATAGAGTTTTGAAGGGAAAAGTTATAGATATGTAGAAGAGCAGGGAAGATGACAGGAAGATCTAGTCTAATTATTTTCAGGAATTAGGAAAATACTGTGCCTTGGCACGGCGTAAGGAAGGTTGGGCGAAGTTTCGTAGGGAGTCGAAAGAGGGATGTTCAATTACGTCTGAAACGCCTTCTGGCAGCATCTCTTTTCAACTCTCTAATTTCTGAATTAATACAAGGAGCAGAGGGACGTTTGAAAGTTGAGGTCTTATGGATGCGTGGTGATATTGGAATACGGAAAGATTAGATGAAAGGCATTTCACCATTTCATCAATGGATGAAGAAGAAAAGATAGGTACTAGGGATTGAGATAGTGAGTCAAGGATTTTGATTTTCAGAGTATAATGAGTTGAGGTCCACCCAGGAAATTTTCTTAGGAATGAGTTTAGGAGTCTGGATGTTATAGGAAATTTTGATGAGGTCATAACATGAGAGGAAATACACGGGATTCTGAGAGGAGGATTATAAGTTTTGGAAACAATCTATTATGAAAATGTGCTTGAGAACCGAGTATGATGGGTGGGTTGAAAGGGTACGATATCAAGGTCAAGGGATTGAATGAATGATGTCTACTAGGTATGATTTAGGAGAGTCAGACAGATTAGTGTTGAAGTCACCGGTAATTATTAGGTTATTAAATTTAGGGACATAAGTGAAAAGAGAGGATTCAAACGTAGGATCAAATCGGACCTATGGAGGGCAGTACACTGCAGGGCAGACATAGAGAAGGGAAAATGAATCCGGGGAAATTTCCACAGATAGTTATTCTAAATGAAAATAGATGTTTTGGGAAAACCCAACACATTCCTGCGGTACGCTCATTTCTACCGTCTTCGACTACAGCCAAAATTCTTGCCTCGAATTAATTTCATGAAATAATTACCGAATTAATGACCATGATATGATATTATAAAATGTTAAACCATCGATTTGGTGATCGTTCATTAGGTTTTCGAAGTTGTTTATGTCAAATTTACTACCGGAATTTTGTTCGGCCACGAGCATTTCTACAGTTATCACATGGGCATTGACCCAGGAAGTATTAGTTATGAAGAAAGGGTTTATAACCCAGGAAGTTAGTGTTTTGCTTCCTAATTGTCAGCACCTAACAAATGTTATATCCCTAAACATCCCCTCCTCTTTTGTATTTATAAAACCTATCTCAAATCATTAAGAATCAGTCATAGTCAGAACTCACAATGTTAGCTTTAAGTTTAGTGGTAATTTCTTTAGCATAGTATATCTAATGTCTATCAGTAGCTGATCCATGCCAGTCGACTCTGCCATCAGATCTCTAGATTAAGTAATGTAAGTGTACCATTAACCAATAAAGTATTTTCTAAGGTTTACAGGTATCTACTCTGTTAGCTAGTACTCCTAACAGGACAACATCAGTCATCACCTCAATTGATAATTGGCTTCCCAAGGGACGCTAGAACCCCCATCACATAATTGGCGCTCGAACAGGCACAGCATCCATCTACATCACCTGTAGCTCTGATCGCTGTTTCAAAGAAGAACTTTGAAGGACTTGGAAATTCTCCATTCCTCTCAATTTTTATTTGCAAGCCGGCTTACTTATCTAAGGTACCCTCACTTCAAGTTCTACACTTTGGTCAGATCCACTGACCTCTCAGGTATTGACATCTCAGATATCTGACAACATCTCTGCTGCACTCTCTGATCTCAGGTGTCCAAAAGAAGACAACAGATAGATAAGTCGTAAGCTAAAGATTTTACTTTATTTTTTAGTTGTAAGAGATGCTCGTATATTTTTGTTTTATTTAAATTCTGGTAAACCAAATATTAAGGTTTATTAAAATTGAAGTAATATAAAAAGCAAGTAAAAAGGTTGAAAAAATCATTATAATTGAATTATTTAAGAATTTAAAGTGTTTGAAAAGCAAATAATTTGCCAAATGATATCGTAAAAGATTTGATGTTATTGAAAAGCAAGCAAATTGAATAATTTATTATCAAAGAGTTGATGTTTTTGAAATAATGCAAGTAATTAATTGTAGGTGAATAATATATAATTTATAAATAATTATTTAAGCATTAATTAGAAGTATTTAACAAAAATGGAATCCTTAATGATGGATATGAAACAATGCAATAATATTTCATTTTTTAATGGTGAATCAGATCATTTGAAGAATTTTATGATGAATGCAAATGTCGTGAGACACTTAAAAAATGAATTTTGAAGTTGGAATAATTCATATAAAGAATTAAATTAATATCATTAAATGAAGCATTTGCTAGCCTCACCAAAGGAGCAGAATCTATTAAAAGAATTTCTAATTTTTAAAAAATTGATAATTTATTAAACTATATCGAATATATTTTTGATGATATAAAATCAATTCATAAATTAAATTATCATCATAATAATTATTTTAAAAAGAAATTTATTCGAGACAAGACAAAACATTTTAAAAAACACTATAATAATTATAATCAAAATTATAGAACTTATCCGCAAGAAGATATGCAACCATATAATCCTGAATGGTTCCCAAGGGAACATAACATTTTTTTCATTTTAAATAAGGAAGAAGAAAACGTAAACGCCGAAAACAATCAATATTGTGCAACTTTTTTTGAATCTCAAACACAAAAGTTTGAAGCAAGCAAAGTGACAAAAGGTCTATCACATAAGATAATAATAAAGCGGAAAAGGATATAATAAAAAAAAAAATGAATTTTCTGTGACAAATAAAGATTTTATATCCAAATTAGACAGAACTAAAGAAGTTAGGAATGATATAAAGCTTGTTAAATATGTTATTCTAAAAAATCAAAATGGCCTTTTACTAAAAATGAAATATAGTTGTGGATGTTAAAACCAAATAAGTTTTTATCCTTAAATATTAAAAGATTACTCAATGCTTTTTAGCAGTAATTTCTATCATTAGTCAGTTTCAAAATATTTGTATCCTTCCTGTATACAAAACTTAAATTTAATTATTAATATTTTCTTAAAAGGCAAGCTTTAAAAAATGATTTAGATTCTCAGAAAACTAAAATAACATATGGAATTAATTAAATCAAATTATATGGTCTTAAAAATAAAGGAATATGTTGTATATTGTTAATTAATTCTAGAAAATACGATTTTCACCTCAATGCGATGTTAGCGTACTACGGACCAGACAGACTTAAACTTATGTACACAGATACTGTCAGTTTATTATATCTTATTTAAACGGACGATTTTTATAATGACATGGACAACTACATGAACGAAATCGATACATCTGACTACTCTCACGACCACCCCGCATACAGGACTTACAACAAAAAGCTGTTGGGGAAATTTAAAGATGAGGCCAACGGAGTGGCCGTCTCCGAATTTGTCGGACTGCGTGCGAAGATGTACTCGCTACGAATCCGCAGTGATGAGGAAAAGAAAAAGGCGAAAGGGATCATAGTTTTTATTTTTATTTTAGTTGTTGATATTTTATTGTTATTTTTATTTGTAAAGCAAAGAATAGGTGCTATAGAATTTGTGTTACATTCCCTGGCGTGACTATAAACACTCTTAAACCAGTATATAGAAAATTAGATGTGTGAATGAGGGTCCCTGGCGTGGCTATAACGCCCGTAAACAAGTATATTGAAAATTAGATGTGTGTGAATGATGGTCCCTGGCTAAAGACCAAAAATAATGTATATTACAAAATATTAACAACAATATTATGTTGTTGCTCTCCTCCCCGATGCACTCACACCTTGATGAGGTGAGGAGGCTTACTTCTAAATTATATTTAGAAAACTAAGATGAGTACAAACGAAGATATGAATTTTATGAAACATTTAATCCTTTTTAATTTTTTTATTTATCATAGCCAAAATTAGTTTATAGGTCTCAACCATCACGGTAAGTATAAACGGAGAGGCGAATCTTGTCAGTTTCCATCATGCGCTTGGTAAAGCAACATACTACGATCCGTATTCATAACCTAGACGATGGCGCTCCAATTAAGAAAGAATCTAGATACGGCTTACTTTTTCCTGACTCAATTAGATGTTTAATATGCGGCCATTCCAGTTGCGGTAAAACTAATGTTATGCTGAGTTTAATTTATGATTCAAAGGGGTTAAGATTTGATAATATCTATTTGTTTGCAAAATCCTTACATCAACCCCAGTATATGAAGTAAGCGCAAATATTAGAACCTTTAACTGATATCGGGTTCTATCAATATGAAGACAACTCACAAGTTCCTCCACCCAAAGAGGCCCAGCCCAATTCAATCTTTATATTCGATGATATTGCCTGTGGCAGACAAGGTAATGTAAGATCTTATTTTTGTATGTGGTGTCATAATGGGGTTGATATATTTTATCTTAGCCAGAGTTATACTAGAGTCCCCTAACATTTACTCAGAGAAAACGGTACCTTCCCCATACTCTTTAGACAAGATGAGCTAAATTTGAGCCGAATTTCGATGATCTAGTCAACTCTGATATGTCGTTCCAAACGTTCAGAAAAATTAGTTGATCGTGTTGGAAAGATGACAGGTACGGATTTTTAGTACAGGATAAAAACAGATTAATGACGGTAGGTATCAAAGGGGTTTCGAGGCCTATATAGTATATAAGATGTTGTGATAAGTTCATTCTCTAGTAAGACATGGAAGAGTCAACTTATGAAGTCGTAATGTGTGAAATAATTGAAACTAGGAAGGCCATACAAGAAAAGTGTATTTTATTGAAAACAAATCGACAAGAAGCTGATAAGTATTTAAAATTGAAGTATCAGCATTTATTGAATTCTATGGAAAGACTAGTGAATAAGCGTGAAACACCTCATATTCCTTCGAAAATGCCTAAATATTTTCTGAAGCAATTGTCACCACAATAGCCTAGTCCTCCAAAGATATTTACTCGGCGTTTAGAGCGAGCGTGGGAAGATACGCCAAATCAGAAGTCGTAGTAGTATTATCAGCCGAAAACTCCACTACAGGAGGTGAGAGAAGCAACTCAAACTCTTAAACGTGAAGAAATGTTACAAAAATATTAGCAAAAGGTTGGGGATATATCCTCGAAGTATATAGTAAAGCTTGTGAACAACGACGTTAAAGATTTGGATACAGTATATGGAATCAAGTATGATGGTCATAAGTTTACCATCGGTGATACAGTAATTTCGATCAATGAAGTTATTCTTACTATAGGCGATGATACTTATTGTGGTACGCCAGGACTCTTCGAATTATTATTCATAAAAAACCCTAATCTATCTTTGGTCAACCAAAGTGACTATGATATGTATAAAAGGATATTAATGCTGACATACACACATTTTGAGGAACACAGCTCTAGCGGTAGTATGATACAACTTAAAACATACCCAAAATACAATAAAGTTATTGTTTAGGATAAGAAATGGTGCTGGTGTTGTTAATCCAAATGTACTAGTTAACCGACTAAGAGACCTAATTGAGTCTCAAAAAGGAAGAAGCGAGATCCTGAGAAAGGAAGAAGCTCAACTAAGAGAAGGAGGTATAATAAAGTAGTTGAAGGGATTCACAGTACATCATGACATCCGTTAAAGAACAGATCGTACATCGTACATGATTGCACAAATCAGCTAGAAGGGTTTTTAAAAGAAGATCAGTGTTACTCAAAGGCATTGATGATTTATGGCAAGCAGACTTGGTTGAAATAATTCCTTATACTAGCTTTAATAAAGGTTACAAGTACTTGCTCACTGAAATAGATTGATTTTCTAAATATCATTGCGTACTAAATGTAGTTGTGTAGTACGTAGAATAAAACTGCATCTGTAAAGTGCCAAGCATTCGAGAAAACATTGTCTGGGAGAAAGCCAAAAAATCTGCATTCAGACAATGGCAAAGAGTTTTAAAATAAAGTTTTTCAAAAACTCATGAAAACTAGCGACATCAACCATTATTCAACATATAGTAACCTAAAGGCTTCAATAATAGAGAGATTCAATCGCACTCTAAAATCAACAATGTGGAAAAAGTTAAGTTTTCCAGAAAACTACAATTGGCTTTCAATACTGCAGGCATTGATAGACAACTATGATAAAACAAAACAAAGAACGATCAAGATGACACGGCATCCGTACATGGAATTTAAGTTGAAGCACGACTGCTGCAAGCTTCTAAGAAAACCGCTTCATAAAAGGCTGCCAAGTTCAAAGTTGGAGATTTTGTAAGAATATTAAATAAATAAAAAAATATACCATCATGGTCTACAGAAATATTTTCTGTAGCTGAAGTGAGAAAACCGTATCTGCCACATATCATCTGAAAGATGATCGCGGTGAAATTATTGCTGGAGGTTTCTATCAAGAAGAATTGCAACTTGTAAAACATCCAGATTGTTACCTTGTTGAAAAGATTGTAAAAAGAAAAGGTAATAAAGCTCTAGTGAAGTGGCTAGGTTTCGATAGTTCTTATAATTCCTGGGTTGACACCAAGAATTTAAGTATATAAGGCCTGTTAGCACTACTTCTGCATCAGTAGAACATGCAGCGTGCTACAAATAAGAAGAAAAAGAAGCGAGTCACACCCGTACCTAAGAGGATTGGTGGAAACACCCTACAATTGAGACCTATAGAGAAACAGATCTTAGCAACTCTTCCACGTCAAAGACTGAGCAATTTTTACTTGCTCAGATTAGCGAAACGTTATAAACTATGTCGTTTTAGGGGAGTGTTTATGATTGATGAATTTCCTAGTAAGCCGTGGAAATCTGAACGTGGAATTTTTAATTTGGATACAAGTGACGGTAGAGGAACTATAGAGAGGGCATGTTACAAGAAAAGAGGAGAATATGTTCAGTTCTTTGACAGCAGCGGATAAAAACCACTTACTGAATTCGTCCGCTACATGAAAGGTTGCCGAATTTCAGCAAGCATAAGGCGATTTCAGAAAGTCTGGTCAAACAATTGAGGTCAACTTTGTTTGCTCTTCTAGCAGAAAACATCTTATATAAAGGAAAGCATCCCTTAGCAATACTCATTCAGTCACCATATATCAATGGGGTCGGATTTCAAAAAAGCATATAAAGGCGCGTCTGCAGAGAGAAAAAGTATCATTCCAGTGGAAGCCGTAGGAGAGTGCAGATCGTTGACGGCGAGTAATATTAGATTTCTTCAAACTGCTGGATTTTACGTCTTGTCATCAACATGGAAATATTAAATTTGGAAGAAACTGCTACTTTTGACAAAGTAAGTTGAAGGGGGATTTAAAAGGGATTTAAAACTCAGTTGAAGGGATTGAATTTCATTCTCATCATCCTTATTCATATCTTCAGCCAGGGGATAAAATACGCATCAGTCTGCAACATCAAGATTTACAGACTCTACTTAGTCAAAATCTGCTATACGTTGAAGGAAAATTTCTGAAGCAGGATACTTCAGCTGTTACCATTGCATCAAAATTAACTAACAACATGTTCGCATTCTTGTTTGATGAAATAAAATACAAACTGAGTTGAGTGGAAATAGATCGCGTGAAAATCCGGTGATTACTTCAACCATGAAAAATTTGGTTTCGCTGGGAGGTTCCCAGTTTTTGGATAACTTGGGATGGCGCTATCCAAAAAATGGTACACTAAACAATTACATCAGCAGAGGGGTGCTTCAACTAATGCGTTCCTTTATCATCTCTTCTTGGATTCTGTGAAGATTGTAACGAACGTGAAGCAAGAACTGATATTTGTCAGAAGCAGACAAGATGAAAACCGCTACATAACAAAGCGAGCAAATAAAAAGTGTAAAATAGAGCTGGAGAGGCTGTATGGCCAGCTTTTATGCGTCATCTCAAATCAGAAAAGATATTTTCAGTAGGTTTTAAAATCTGGAAACTTTACGATTATCCTTTACTACCAGCAAGTCAGAGACAAATCTGGCCCGTTAAAACTTCAAGTCAGCTGGAAAACCCGCAATATATCATATTAAGTTTTCAAACTGAAAAATTGAATAATCATGTAAAAGATTCTAGCAATTTTGACCATTGTAATATTTCCAGCGTAAAATTGTATTTGAATTATAAAGGTTATTCATATGATGATTTAAATATAAATATTTCATCCAATCGGTTAGTCCCTCCTCTACCATATGTACGCTTCATTTCAAAATTCCTGTTATGGCGGACGAAGAAACCTCTGTCTTCTTTAAAAAACTTTAAAGAAAAAGCAACTTTAATTGTAACAGATTGTTCGAAACAGTCTGAATCTATAAAGAATGGACCAGTAGATGTAAGATTAGAATTTTCATCAAAAAGTATATTCCCGTCGAATACTACAGCATATTGTCTAATTGTACACGATAGACTCGTAGAATATAGCCCTCTAATTGGTACGGTTCGGCAAATAGTATAAAATGAGGTGAAACCTTTGCTCAGTGGTAACCCCGAATGAAAGTCACTGGCGAGGCCTAAAAACTCGCAAACTTAATTTTGTGAGTAAATGAGAGGTGACTAGATATCTATTCCGTTCAGCAGAATTATTCCAATGCTTTTATTTCTCTTTTAAATCCACGAAAATAAAAAATCTAGATTTTTATGGAATATTTTCTTATCTTTACCTAAATCGAAAATAAATTTTGCTTTGCAGACTAATAAATATTATTGCTCACGCATACGATTTAAATATTTGCTATACCGACCAGCCTGCCATTCAGCAAAGATTTCATTTAATTCTTTATAGAATGTATAAATTGAGATTCTCATGATAAGTTTATTTTGTATAAGTGTCACATTATTAATAAAAATTTAATTAAAAAATAAATAAATAAAATTAGAAAAAAAACCCCTCTTCGTTGTACCTTTACCTTGACGTGGTAAAGAGGCTTAAGGCTTAAAGCCGAACTAAAAAAAAGTACAAAACTAATAATAATATTGACATTACCTATCCCGATTTCATGAAAGTATTAAGACGTTCTATATCAATGTTTATAAATGATAAAGGAACTTATGGATTAACAGTTTAAAGTCCAAAAGCTGTTATAGGATTAAGGAGCCCTACTATTTATTTATTTATGTTTTAGAGATTAACAGTTGAACCTGGTATCAATAAAAATAAATTAGGATCAGTGCTAACTAATAATTAGTGTTAATTAACGATTAAATAGTATTCATAGAATATTAAAATATTCAAATATCGAAAAATAGAAACGAAGGTATCACGCTGGCCAAAAGTATACCTTCTAGAAAGCATGACTTTATGTAGTTATTTATTAGTACACGAGTCAATATTAATATTCTAATCTTACATCTACTGGTCCATTCTTTATAGATTCAGACTGTTTCGAACAATCTGTTACAATTAAAGTTGCTTTTTCTTTAAAGTTTTTTAAAGAAGACAGAGGTTGCTTCGTCCGCCATAACAGGAATTTTGAAATGAAGCGTACATATGGTAGAGGAGGGACTAACCGATTGGATGAAATATTTATATTTAAATCATCATATGAATAACCTTTATAATTCAAATACAATTTTACGCTGGAAATATTACAATGGTCAAAATTGCTAGAATCTTTTACATGATTATTCAATTTTTCAGTTTGAAAACTTAATATGATATATTGCGGGTTTTCCAGCTGACTTGAAGTTTTAACGGGCCAGATTTGTCTCTGACTTGCTGGTAGTAAAGGATAATCGTAAAGTTTCCAGATTTTAAAACCTACTGAAAATATCTTTTCTGATTTGTGATGATGCATAAAAGCTGGCCATACAGCCTCTCCAGCTCTATTTTACACTTTTTATTTGCTCGCTTTGTTATGTAGCGGTTTTCATCATGTCTGCTTCTGACAAATATCAGTTCTTGCTTCACGTTCGTTACAATCTTCACAGAATCCAAGAAGAGATGATAAAGGAACGCATTAGTTAAATTCGCAAAAAACGCATTAAATTAAATTCGTAATCCATAAATGTTTTATAATACTAATTTATATTACATTTAATTTAATATTTATAGCAATACCAAACTGTATTTTGAATTTTTGTATGTTTTTAAAACTGAAGATGAATGTAAAACATTCGAAACTAGTTTTCAATAAAAACAAAATTATAGAAGTGGCAAATAATTTATCAATCCCTAATCGTATTATTTATTTACGATGAGCCTATGCAATCGAACATCAATCCTTTTGAGTAGTCTTGTTTTATTTATTTGTGGCTAAGTAGCCAATAAGCGTTTTTTTTTTTTTAATAATTAATTCGCTAGATATTTTTTTAAATCCCCAAAATGGTTAACTTAAAAATTTATGAACCAATTCGCGTTAATTTAATGTGGTTCTTGAAAACAAATCCGTTTACTGATTGGAAATATATCATTCCTTTCATCAATTGGGCCAATTGTAAAATTTCCCCTAAAGTGCTGCGATCTCTTGAAAAAAAGTCTTACTAAAATTTTATATATTTAACCTTCAGAATGTAATCATTCCAAATGGTACTACGGGTGTGACGTCTCCCGGGTATCACAATTGAGGTAGTGCCAGGATCTCCTTTGGGAGTTGCCAGGTATTGACGTAGTGGTCATGATTAATGAGGCCAACTGGAGAGAGACTGTATTAGACCAAACACTTCAGTTGGAGTCATGCTGGATAAGTTGGTCTTCCCCCATATTCCATCCTTATACAAGATAGGGAGACAGTTAAAAAGTAAGACGGTTAAGGCCTTAGGGTCAGTATAAGCCTCTCTTCGTTCCCTTACCTCCATCATGCCATCTGCTCTTTTCAATACATAAAAAAGGTGGCAGACTAGCTTGTAAAAATTATAGCGGTAATTGTCAATAATAATCAATGTAATTAAAGTATTATTAACAAAAGGATGCTCACGTGGATGGAAAGATTGGTTGGAGAGTACCAAAGGAGTTTTAGGTCCGGCAAATCAACTACAGATCATATCTTTGCATTGAGGATAATGTTGTAAAAAACCTATCAGTATAATCGATCTGCATCATCTATTTGTGGATTTTAAGGAGATCTACCATCGAATATATAAACATAGAGATGAACTGCTTAAACATTTTTAAGTCTAATGATCGCCACAGAAACTCGTGCAGCTTGATGACCCTATGTAACACAAAGTGCCGAGTGAAGATTCAGGACGACTTCTCCAGGGGTTTTGACTCCAAATGGCCTGAGACAAGTGATCCATTATCTCCAACCTTGTTTAATCTGGGTTTTTAAATGACAACAAGATCCATTAAGACAAACCCTAGAGGAACAATTATGAATAGGTTAACTCGGTATATGGCCTATGCTTAAGATGTGGTTATCACCGGCAGAACCCTCACATCATTATCTGGTGCTTACGATGTGTGAGATCTTCGTTTTGTATTAAAATGAAGCTTCGTAGATATCCTTCCTACATTTCCGGGTTGTTGTACACTTGATGCCGATAACTCATAATGGAACTCGCCATTCTCCCCATTTTTTAGAAATTCATTTTCATTTTCATTTCATTCATTCAGCAGGATTTTCTAGAAGCCGTTTTGAGACTTTATTTGTTAATAGATTTGTTTTTGTGCTTGAGTAATAACTGATCTACTTGTATTTGATTATGTAACATAATACACATCAAAGATTTTAGTTGAGGAGGGGGATTGTTGCAGCAGGAACTCGTTCCTTTATTCTTCCATCCTTAGCTGAAAATAAGTAAAGAGCGCAAACGAAAACTTTCCTTTGATTTACCGACATGGAGCTGATCGTAGTAGCACACGTTTCTCAGCTGAAATTTAGTAAAGAGACTGTTGTAAGAGGTGTTGGGGTCAAACAAACACAAAATAGAAAATTATTAAAAGTGCGCGTGTGAATTCAAATACAGTACACGCAAACAAAAACTTTCCTTTCATGCACCGACATGCAGTGGATGTTGGTAGCACACGTTCCTTGGCTGAAAATAAGTAAAGAGACTGTTGTAAGGATTGTCGGGGTCAAACAAACACAAAATAGAAATCAATCATTCTATTTTTATTCAAGAATAATAACATGTAAGAAAACAGGTATAAGATGCTAGGTACTACTCACAGGCAATAGAAAAATATTGTCCAAAAGAAAGATTACACCAAAAAGATTACCAGGATAATCACATTTGTTCGATTCTTTCTCTTGATCACACATGATCGATTTACAAAGACGTAATATTCCGGCTGTATAGGACTTCAATGGAAGTCTTGAGAAAAAAAAAAAAAAAGACATGCCGTTGTATACTTCTTATACTTCGTTAAGTTCTTCACAACTCTATTTAGCTGTATCTTCATAGTTTGTTATTTTGATGATTTTACAGTGTTATAAAAGGAATATTTGATTTAATTCATTGCAAAGTTATGAAATGAAAAAAACAGACAAGTGAAATACAGAATTTTGTGGATTATTCACGATACATGTTACTGCTTAATCCTGTACTGCTGTCGTCATGACAGGAATTCTTTAATTATTGTTATAAATAATTAAATAATTTGATATTTTACCTGGAAGTAATTTTGAATGAAAGCTAAAGATTTTTTTTTTTTTTTTTTCCGACGGCGCTATGGTCCATGAAGGACCTTGGCCTCCTCAACTATTCTCCTCCACTGAGATCGATCCTCTGCAGCTCTTCTCCACTCCGTCACTCCCAGAAGCCTTAGGTCAGCTTCGACATCCTCCAACCACCGCAGCCTGGGTCTACCTCTTTCTCTTTTACCATTTGGGCGTCCCTCCATTATCTTTCTAGGGAGTCTTTCCTGATCCATCCGCTGGACATGTCCTAACCATCTGATCCTCCCCTTTTTGATACACGAGACCAAATCTTGGTCTTCATATAGGTTTCTGAGTTCTGCGTTTGTTTTAATCCTGTATGTATTCTCGACTTTGGTTGGGCCATATATTTTTCTTAGGATTTTCCTTTCCCACGTATTCAATAATCTCTCCATTTGCTTCGTAAGCGTCCAAGCTTCACTCCCATACGTTACTACCGGTCGGAGGATGGTCTTATACAACCTAACTTTGATCTCTCGGGATACATCTCGATTTAGAAGAATTTCCTTCAGTGACCAATAGCATTTGTTGCCATTTTGGATTCTTGCTTTTATTTCTTCTTTTATTTTATTGTCTTCTCTAACAATTGTGCCTAGATATTTGAATTTTGACACTTTTTCGAAACTGTATCCTCCTATTATCAGAGATCCACCAGTCGTTTTTCTTTTGGATGAAATCATGTACTTAGTTTTGTTTCCGTTTATTTTGAGCCCAATTTTACTTGCTGCCTCTTCACTTTTTTTGTATGCTTCGGAAAGTGCGTCTGGCTTTGTCCCAGTTATCACCAAATCGTCAGAAAACGCGAGGTTTTGTGTCTCTCTGTTATAGATACAACCGTCAGACCTTGTTCGCATTGCCCGAATAATTATTTCTAGCGTCATATTAAACAACACTGGGGATAAGGGATCTCCCTGTTTCACTCCTTTTTGTATCGCGAAGTCAGCGGACAATTCTCCTTGGACTTTGACTACGCCTCTACTGTACTGAAAGGTCGTTGTAATCATCCTTATGAGTTTTGGGGGACAGCATAGAGTCCTTAGGTTTTCATTAAGCTGTTGTCTCTTATTGCTGTCATATGCCTGTCTGTAATCTATGAAAAGGTGGTGCAGGTCAACATTCCATTCGTAGCATTTTTCCAACATGTTCCTGATGGTGAAGATATGGTCAACCGTCGATCTGCCAGGCCGGAATCCACACTGATAATCACCTATTACTTTTTCTGCCGTTACAATTACTCTTTTTAAAAGTAGAATGGCTAGTACCTTGTAGGCAGTGCTCAGTAGTGTTATTCCACGGTAGTTGCTGCAGTCCAGTTTGTCACCCTTCTTATGTATGGGTATTATAATGGCTGTATACCATTCTTCAGGTATTTGTTCCTTTTCCCACATTTCCAAGACAAGCTCATATATCTCGCGTATCAATATATCTCCCCCACATTTAAGCATTTCGGCAGTAATACCATCGATTCCTGGTGCTTTGTTATTTTTTAAATTTAAAATAACTTCCTCTACCTCTTCTGGGTCAGGGGGTTCTAGATCTGAATCGACTTCTATACTACCGTGTTCATTAACTATTGGGATGTCTTCGGGATCGGGGTTAAACAGTTCCCTGAAATAGCTTCTCCACCTTTCCATGATTTCCTTTTGTCCTCCCAGGAGTGATCCATCCTTGTCTTTACAGAAACTTACTCGGGGTTGGAATCCTCTTCTCAATGATTTCATTTTATTGTAGAAGCCTCTGATATTTTTACCCTCGAAATCCTCAATAATTGCCTTTATCTCCTCCTCTTCTTTTTTCCTCTTCTTGTTCCTGCAAAGCTTCTTGGTCGCTTCTCTCATTTGTTTATAACTTTCCACGGTTTGCCTAGTTCTTCTCTGTATCATCTTTAAATAAGCCTTCTTTTTTTCATCTACGGAGATTTGGTATTCCTGGTCAAACCATTGCTTTTTTCTAATTTTCACTTCCTTTCCAATTGTTTCATCCGCAGCCTTTATAATAGCAGACTTGATTTTATCCCACCTATTTTCTATGGTTTCTTCTTTTATTGGGTAGTTTCTCAGATGCTCCTCCACTTTTTCTTTATATTCTTTTTGGATTGCGGGCGTTTTTAGGGCGCTGGTCTTGTATTTTTTACTATTACTCTTAGTATTTTTTTCCCTCGTTCTTGTTGCCAGTTTCTGCTTGTATTTCACCCGTACCAAGAAATGATCGCTGGATACGTCTGCCCCTCTGCAGCTCCTCACATCTTCGATGTCACTTTGATGCTTATTGTCGATCATGACGTGATCGATTTGATTTTTGGTTTTGCCATCAGGAGATATCCATGTTTGTAGGTGTGGAAGCCGGTGCTGGAATGTGGTGCTTACTATTTTCATATTTTTGCTGGTTGCGAAGTCTACTATTCTATAACCATTGTCATTAGTTATTTTGTGATAACTATATTTTCCTACAGACCTTCCCAAGTTCTCTCTTCCAATTTTTCCATTGAAATCTCCTAAGACGATTTTTACATCATATTTGGGCATTTTATCACATAACCTTTCTAACTGTGCATACAATTCTTCCTTTTCTTCATCCGTTTTGTCTTCTGTTGGTGCATGTACACTTATTATAGACATATTGAAGAATCTCCTAATGTAGCAAATCCTTTCATTTATCGTTTCATAACGTAGTATTGTTTGGTTTAGCTGTTTTTAACCATAAATCCTGTGCCGACACTATTGATAAGAATATATTTGCTTAATTCAACCATAGTAGGCTCCTTCCTCCATCTAATTTCCTGTAATGCTACCACATCTATTCCATACTCTTCCAGACAGTTTTCCAAAACACGCGTCTTTCCCACTTCTAGTAGTCCCCGAACGTTCCAGGTGCCAATTATCAAGTGTTTAGTCCGTTCCATGCCAGATCGTTTGCCGTAAGTCCGTCCGATTCCGAGGCCTTGTTGAGGTTTTTTAGTAATTGGTTTTACACAGGTTGGGTCGCCGGCCCAACTCTGTGCCCCTTTTAGTCGCCTTTTACGACAAGCAGGAGCTACCCCAGGATTATTCTGACCCGATCCTGGACCAAAGATATTGGTATTAATTTCTTTTTACTAGGAAGCTTTGCATTCAGCTTGTTTCCTTGGTAAAATATTCTCCGTCAGGCACCTGCCTGGCCCCTTTCCCCCCGAAATGTTTTGAAAAAGAAATATTAAGAACCAAAAAAAAAGAACCATTACTTAAAATTATTTTACCATTCAGATTCCTTAAATTGATGATAATTAGTATGAAACTTTGATTAAAACTTGATGTTGTTTTTAAACTTTTACAGTTGTTGATATCTGATATAGGATAATTGATGGTCAACTACCCGACTAACCTAAAATTTCGATTATCCTACAAATCGAGGTCATCCAGAAATATTTTATGGACATAAAATGTTAGACATGTTGTCCACTTTAATTTGGTTTAGAATGGTCTTCTGAAGAATTTTTTTTTTTTTACATCTTAAGCCGTATCCATACCTGGCACGCAGACTACTCCGAACCAAACAGAACGTTCATCGATGCACGAAACTGCTCAGAACTGAGCAGAACCGCTCTGTTTGGAGCTAGGTATTTGTGTTGGGGTCGGGCTCTTGTTCAAGATGTTCCATTGTGCACGCGCGTCCCGTATACTGTTCTGTTTAAGTTTTATATTTAATTTAAGTTATGTCCCTTAGTTTAAAAAAAAAAAAGGTGTTTAATTTCAGGTGCTACATACATTGTAATTAACGATATATTAAAAAAAAAGGGGGAAAATTAGCACCCCATGTGGATTGCAATAACATTCAAAAGCATCATTTTGGTAATTATTGTTAGTAGGGTACCACAATATAGGTTGTTTATAATACAGGTGAATCACCCTTTCAATGTTCTCATGGTTCTAGTCTATCCTTTCTGATAAACAACCTTTTAATGGGCATGAAAAACAATACGGATGTCGAATCTCACCTACGCCTGTAGTGTGGATATTACTAAAACAAGCCCCACTCATCTTCTATACGACCAACAACTGCCCAATAAAAGTTTTTCTTAACACAAATGAATAATTTTTTTTATTCATATTCAGAAAAAATACTTCCTGTCCCGATTCACGAACATTTTATTTTCAAAATATAACTTCAATTAGTATTTCGAGCTAGTATGGTTAAAATTAATAAAACTTTAAATTTGACCTGAAAATTTAAAATAAAGCTAATTAAGAAACTCATTTTATTTTATAATTTCAAAAATAATTTGATAAAAATAAAAGTTATGAAACTTATTTTCTATAAATATTATTTAAAAGCTCATCTATTAAGCAAACAAAAAATTAAAAGAAAAGAAAGTGTTTAAAAGGGCCCATGTGAATTCAATGACCAAGTGAATTTAATGTCCATCCTGAATATTCAATTTGCCATTGTATGCCAACTCAAAGCGGTCGGGTTTTAAAATGGTGGCGAAAAAAGTCGGCATTTTAGAACTTTTTCTGTTTTTTCAACTATAATTCCTAGTAGATGCATTCTATCGAAACATTTATAGTATATAAAATTAAAGAACATTATATTCTGCGCCTAATGAGTAACACAACATAATAATTTGGGTAACTAGTAGGGTTGAAAAATACGGTCCAAAAACGGCGATTTTGTTCAAAACAGAGACAGAATACTATCTATGTATATATAAGTCTGCGTCGTATTTTTCAACACTACCCAAATTATTATGTTTTGGTACTGATTAGACGCAGAATCTAATTCTTTAATTTATGTGTAAGTCTTTACTTTTATATGTGCTTGAAATAAATCATATTAAATGGAAAACCACTGGCATATCCAATGTTTTGGACATTTCCTGCAAGTTTTGTATATGATATTTTTGAATATTTGGAATACTATAACTACTGTAATACGGGGGCGTGAAAATCTACGAAAATGTCCAAAACATTGGATACCTCTGTGGTTTCTGCTTTGATATGATTTATTTCAAGCCAATCCAAATATTCAAAAATATAATGTGCAAAACTTGCAGGAAATTTAACGTTATTTAAAAAAAACAATGCCAAATTTTTACCTTAAATGCACTGGAAGCGAGTTATTAAGGAAAAACTGAAAAAAGGCTATTTCTTAGCGGTTTTTCAAGATGGCGAAAAACGCACTAGGAGGAAGAGGTCGAAAACTTGGATTTTTTACAAGAGGGAAATACATACAACAGACCTAAAAATTAAAATTACTACATTTTTTGCGAACCAAAATGATATATGTACTGGACTAAAGTGCCAATTGCCGGAGATCTGGAGATTGCCAATTTCGAGAGGCGTAATTGACCGAATTTAAAAAAAAATTTGCTCTATTTATGCAGAATTTGATGCTATACAACTTTTATTCTTTGAATATTTATCTTGGAGTACTCATTTCCTAGCTACTGTCTCTGTTTTTGATAAAATCGTTGTTTTTTTGGCCATGGTTTTCGATCACACCAGTTAACCTAATCATTATCTTGTGGTACTCATTAGACATAACATTTAATGTTGTTTAATTTTATATGCCATAACTTTTACGATAAAATGCACTATTTAGGAATCATAGGTGAAAAACCAAAAAAAGTCCTAAAATGCCAACTTTAGGCATTGGCCGCCATTTTGAAACCCAACCGCTTTGAGTTGGCAGACAAGTGCTGATTGAATACTCAGGATGAACATTATAGAGATATATGACTAAAAGTTTTCTTCAAATAATTCACGAAATTTCGCCTCAGTTCTTGGACTAAACCGTACTGCTTGATTTGTTCGGCACAGTTCTGCGCATCCAGTATGGACGGGGCTTCAATATTCCTATTTCAAAATTTTCTGGTTAGTGGATCTCTCCCCTCTCTCTTCTCCGAGGATGTCTATCTACTTCCTTATATAGTTTTAAGGAAATTCGGACGCTGATTGATAATCGCGTTATTTAATGCACTTTTAAGGGTAAATCATTTTTTTGTGATTTACTGTTAAGATTGTTCCTGCGAATTTTTTGGGGGTTGTGTCCTACCCAAATCCGACCCATTTTATCGGAAATCATAGACTGAAATGAAGCTAGAAAATCCGTCTATTCAATTAATCTTTATTTAACAGAAATTTGTTTGTAACTGACTATTCGACAATTATCAAGAAAAAAAACATCAATATGTGGTAATATAAAATTTAAATTATCCTGCTTATGAGTATATCAATGAATTGTCAGAAGGTGTCAAGAAAAATGAGTGGTACAAAAACGAGTTGTTAAAAAGAAATAAACTCTTGCAAACTGAACCAGTCAGCGGCGTATAATTAATATTTAGTATAATCAAGTGTATTTAAACTATAGAATCTCAGATTTAATGGAAAGTTATAATAAGTACAGCAATTTAATATGAATTTTGAATCGTTTATACCGTGGATATTTGTGAGATAAAATAGGAAATAAATAAAATTTATGGCGTCTCATAAAGTTGACGGCAGAAAACTAAAGAAAAGAGGTGCCAATATACAAGTGTGATATTTAATTTTATATATTATTTTGTTTACAATTTTATGTTATTATGAGTTGGAATGTTTCTGTAATTTTAAAAATTAAAATTCAGCATACTATAAAGAAAAAATGTACTGATGGATGATAATGGATGATAATCAGCCGAAGGAATTCGTTCAACGAATTTCTCGATTAAGTCAAACTACCGAATTTCCAGCTTTTTTTACGTAACTGACAAGGGGAGGGCAAAGCAAATGGGGCACCGATTTTATTACCATTATTGTTTTCGGTGAATCCACATCCAAAAATATTGGACACATGTCCCGGCATTCGTTACAAGAGCCGAAAAAACAACAAAAACATTCTGAAACTGCTTTATTTTATATCTCATGTTTGGAAAATGATATCGAGGTGGTTTTCCCACCAAAACATTGCTTTTTCAGAGTATATTAAAGGAAAAATATAAACCAAATTTGGAGGGTGTACGAAAAAACAAACAAGAAAATCTTATCCAGACGAAACTTCGTGGCCTAAAAATTTTGAACCCCCTCGGAACTGAAAAAACAACAACAAAATTTATGTTTTCGATGATATTTTCATTACATAGGTATTTTGATGCGTTTAATCAAAATCTGTCTTAATTTTTATGGTAAACAAATCTATGAGGCTAGTTTCCCTAATAATCTCAATTTATTTATTTATTTTTTTTTTTTTACCAAACAGATATAACATAAAGCAGTTTCAGCGTGTTTTATTATTTATTTTTTTCTCGGCTCCTAGTTTTAGAACGCCGGGACCCGTGTCCAATATTTTTGGATGTAGAATCGCTAAAAATATTTGGTTAAAATCGGGGGCACATTGATTGTGCCCTCCTCTGTTAGTTCCGTTATCATTAATTATTAGCCGTTAATAAATTGGCCCGAATTTATGTTCCTGGTAATAAATAGATGATTTCAATTGTTTGGATGAAACATTATGGTGTACTCATTCGCAATCTTGTAGGAACATTTATAATCGCGTGAGGACGAATGTCTTTGATAATAAACAGACATTTTTTCTTTTTTTCTAAATATTATATCTGCATATTTGGAAGAGGATACACCCCTTCTTATGAATGCCTTTAGCAGCATTCGCAACAACCAATTTTAGGGATCCCAACTATCGAGACTATCGAGGTGTGAATCAGGTATTTGGCTTGTGCTGATTCATATAAATCTCTGACGCACTCGTATAAAATACCAAAACAGCGGGTCTGCAAAGCCATAAAAGGTGTTCCTCATTGATATTTTAGATATATTTTTTGCCATTACGTTACTCAGTGCATGAATCAACGCGAATATCAGTAGCGTACGCAGTGGGAGTATATATCCCCTCGGGGAGGAAATCGGAGGGATATATACATATATGTTATAGAATTCGCCATATTAAACCAAATATTTACTAAATTTATTAATGTATATCTGTGCTTCAAGAATATCTGCTTTCATTAAACTAAGATGGCTAATAACAGATGCTGTAAAAGTATAAAATAGTTGTCTTCTGAAATTTGCTTTAAAAAAACTGTTGTCTTTGAATTACAAGGCCATATGTCAAATAAATCGAATGGGGCATGAATGCCCATATAGATGAAAATAGAAAGAACACAGGCAAGCGAAAAATATATACAATGCGATGCGAAAATGTGACAAATAAAATAAAGGCAACATTGGATATTATTACAATTTTAGCTCAACTAAATGTCCAGCTTGTAATCCTTCGACATTGAAAAAAGATTCAATTGAAGATCCTGTGAATACTAGAAACTTTAACAGAAACAATACACAACAGCTAACGTTAATTTTGCTCTAAAACCTATTTGCGGAAATGGATATACCTACAACAGTAAAGCAAATTAAAACAATTCTTTAGCTCGAGATATTTATGGTATATCGAACAATTTAATAAAATAGGCTATAAATGAGGTGCCAATCAAAGTGCTATTCAATCCCTATTAAAAGATGGTTTATTCTCAGACAATCTAGAGCTCAGTAAATTCAACCCAGTATACATGAAAGATGATAAAAGCGACCTGAGTAACTATAGGCAGATTATAAATATACCATTTTTTTCCCCAAAAAATATTAGAGTAACCGATTTCCAAGCAATTATTTCATTATTTGGAGAATAACTGTATGATCAACCCAATTCAATTTAGATTTAGAAACAGCGGTCTACTTGCCAAGCAGTCCAAGCCTTAATCGGTTATCTTTAACTGTTAGGAATAGAGAAAATATCTGTTAGGTTGTTTATTTTTGCGGTATATTGAAGATATTTTACTGTGTTTTCCAGCATTATTAATTAAAAAACAAAATAAAGGTGTAATTGGAAATTAAAAAAAATATTCAAATCATAATTAACAGATAGGTGTCAGGTAGGTGAAGATAGAAATATCGAGTAGGTTGGAGTTGATGAGTTATGTTCCAAGAGATATGTTTTAGGTCCACTAATGTTTTTAGTATTTATTGATTAGGTTGAGAAGGAAGGAGGAACGTCTGTTTTGGAATTCGCCGATGATGAGATCATAATAGATGTGGCCTGCGACGAAATCACAGGACTTGCTAACACAAGGCGAAGTATAAGTTGGGTCGAGGGTGGGCGTGTTTCTCATTTCCTTTCAATTGATAACGAAAGAAAAAATAGAATTTTATTGACATAGCACTTAACATAAAGAATTAAATCAGTAAAGCATACGGGCCGAGGTGGACGCAGTTTTTTTTCGGGAGGAGAATTAATTTTTTTTCGGGGAAGGATTTAATTAGAAGAAGGTATATAACCACATAATTGTCTATATTCGCCTAATTGGGTGTAAGTTTTATGGATAAACATAAAAATTGGATCAAAACTTACTATTAAAAATACAAACTTTATGTTGATGGGTATTCTTCTTCATAAATTTCGGGAGATATATCACCCTGATCCTCTTCTTCCGTACGCCACCGCACGCGGGTGTGACAAAGGAGTTTAAACTAGGATCTTCATATCTTCATATCGCAGAATTAAAAAAAAGCTAAATAAAGTTATTTTTCTTATTAGGAAACTTAGAACAGAAGTCAGTGAAAATGCTTTTCTGATAACATACTTCGCCATGTTTCAGCCTCATTCAATGAGTGGTCTGAACAATTCGGGGTAGTGCATTGTGCATCAAAAGGCTTTTCAGAAATACAAAAGGGTAGAGCTTGAAATATTGTTTGATGGATTTTTTTACATCAGTGTGTGTGTGTCTGTAGACAGACCTTACGAATGACAAACAGTTTATTTATCCATTTTAGTGTGTTTATAACATTTTATTAAAATATATTATCATCCTCCAATTTTTAAATCAAATTATTATGTATTTTGACGTGTTTTATAAATCTTGTAAATTAGACATTATTAAAAAAATCCTCTTTTCACAGTTCTCACTTTTTTCACAGTACTGTTGAAATTATAATGAGCGTTTGATGTTTTAAATTTCCAATTTTGATTTAATGACAAGAAATATTTTTTATACAAAATAATAAAATTAGAAATAAATAAACTATTACAATTAAAATTGTTGATTACAGCCTCTTATTTTTCTCGTTGATTTTATTAATAGCCTAAAAAACATTTTTATGGGCCAAGTTGGCTGAGTTAAAGGATCTAACAGTTTAGTTTTATGTTGAAGTAAAGTTTATTGCAAAGATATTTGATGGTTGTAATAAATTTGAATAGTGAGGAGAGGGGCGGTGAGGGTAGAGTGGGGGGGAGTGGGGGAAGGGTGGTGGGAGCTAGGGCCAGTACAGCGCCGGCCTTGTCAGCGGTATGTCGGTCCGGTATGGAAGAGCCGTTGACTCAGTTACCGCGCCATCGTCCGCTCCATCGCCCCCAGCTGGACCTCCCTACAACCAGAACCAACATCTCTTACCTCTACCCGGAGATTCTCGCTCTCATCTTCAGCTATCTCGAGGTTCGCGACAAGGGACGGGCTGCCCAGGTCTGTGTTGCTTGGCGAGACGCCAGTTACCACAAGTCTGTATGGAGAGGTACCGTTGCCAAACTTCATTTACGTCGCTCGTGCCATACGATTTTTCACAGTTTGGTGAAACGTGGAATTCGGAAAGTGCAAGTGTTGTCATTGAGAGGAAGTTTACGAGATGTTGTCCAAGGTATTCCAAACTTAGAATCATTCAATCTAAGCGGTTGTTTCAACGTGAATGACATCGCATTGGATCATGCATTTTTCACTGAAATGCGTACGCTGACAAAATTGGATCTCTCTTTGTGCAAACAGGTAACTGACAGCAGTTTAGGAAGAATAGCCGAGCATTTGAAAAATTTAGAAGTCCTGATGCTGGGAGGCTGCTGTAATATAACTAACACTGGATTATTACTTATCGCTTGGGGATTGAAAAATCTGAAGCGGCTAGACCTACGGTCTTGTTGGCACATCTCTGACCAAGGGATCGGACATCTGGCGGGCCAGAACAGGGAAACGGCAGATGGTACGTTGCGGTTAGAGTATCTCGGCCTTCAGGACTGCCAGCGTCTCTCCGATGATGCACTCAAGCATATATCTGCAGGTTTAACAGATTTGCAGAGTATCAATCTCAGTTTTTGTATCAACATCAGTGATAGTGGCCTCAAGTATCTTTCCAAAATGCCCAACCTGCGGGAACTCAACCTTCGTGCCTGTGACAACATCTCTGACATGGGGTTGGCTTACCTAGCAGAAGGCGGATCCAGAGTCTCCTCGTTAGATGTTTCTTTTTGTGACAAGGTTGGAGACCAGGCTTTAGTACACCTCTCTCAAGGGCTGTTCAACCTCCGTTCCCTATCCATGTCAGCGTGCCAGATATCAGATGAAGGTGTTTGCCGATTAGCCAAGACTCTTCATGAACTGGAAATCCTCAATATCGGCCAGTGCCACCGGGTCACTGACAAAGGACTGATGACTATCGCAGAGAGCCTAAAGCACCTCCGTTGCATCGACCTGTACGGCTGCACCCGAGTTACCACCGCAGGCCTCGAGACCATCATGAAGCTGCCTAGACTCTCCATTCTCAACCTGCGCCTCTGGCATTGTAGATGACACCATCTTCGCTAAATGTGATATTTTATTTGTTATTTACTAAGCTCAATTTTCGACTTCCCACGTCGACTGTTTTAGTTAGTTTTAGGCTAGATATTGTGGGAAAATTGACGATTTATATTTTTTTATGTACATAAAATTATATATACATAAAATTTTAACAATAAATTTTGTTTAGATCTCTTTTATTTTCTTACGCGATTAGTGTGAGTTCGGTTAGTTCTCTTTTTGAGTCATTAAAATTTTCTAATGCCCTATATAATGTGACTTAATGGATTAGAGGTGTTTTTCAGGTGAGAACCTCTGTAGTGGACAATAATTATGTTAATGATTAACGTTATGTAGGATCTATATTGAAAAAGTATAAATGCTGAGCGATCTGGAAAGGTCTCTACGTACCATCTTAAATAAATTTTTAATGAACTGTAGAGTCTTCAAATATCATACAATTTTGGAAAAATTGGAGAATGAGATTTGATAGGTTCTCTATTTGTAATAATAATTTGATTTGTTCTAGTATCTAAATAGATTTAAAGGGCATGATACCAATTATTAATGCTGACAATAGAAGATATACAACAGAGATTTATTGCCAGCATTTATTTAAAGCCCAATTCCGTTTCTTAAATTATAGTAATTTCATTAAATTCTCTTTTTAAAGACTTAACATTCAAATATTTTTTTTTTATTTCTGTTACGTTTCCATTTTAGTTATTATTTCTTTTTAGGGCGTCTGTAATATAGATATTGTTACAAGAGATTGTTTTTCAAGTATTTTGAGTTTAACTGTTATAACTTAATTTGTTGAAAATGTATAGTAACAGATATACATTGAGATCAGAAGAATGTACCAAGTGGAATATCAGTAGTTATGTAGTATCATCTAGTGTATGTGAGCAAGATTAGTAGCGATGAGATCCTCTTACCATTTAACAATACTATATACTGAGTTAAGAATAGATAGTATTCTACTATTTCGGTTGCGTCGACTAACAAACGGGCTTGAATACTGTAGACCCGGCTATGTACATACAATAAGTTAGCTTAATGGAGGAAATTACTGTTGCCCTTGAACTGAATGCTGTTCACCCCTACAACAGATATCCATTTATTTTATACGTTTCTTATGTAAAAAGTTTGATTATTTTATACATCTTAGTTTACAGTGACCTCTTTAATTGTATATTGCCAAATAAGGAATTTGCTTGTTGTTACTCTTTAATACGTTTATATGGATCTGTAGCATGGCAGTTAACGGTCTAAGACTGAGTTGAACATATAGAATTATCTCTGAAATTTTCCTTCACTTACTTTTCCTATGATTAAATCTAAAATATCTTGATCTTTCTTACAAATAATGAAGTTTATTATAATTGAAATACCTTATATATAAACTAATTTATTTAACAAATGTTGAAATATATTATTTAAGTTATTTAGCATATAAAAAGAACTGCAAAACACATTAATGACATCTTATAAAATTAGCGTGTATTAAAATTGTGTCCGAGAAGTAATTTTATAAATACTTATTTTGTTTCAATATAATGGTTTTATTCACTAAATGTCTTTAAAAATTACAACTGAACTAACTTTAAAAATCACTTAGAAGCAAATTTTTTCCCTGCAAAATTAACAATGTTACTACTTATTTGTTTTGTATATATTGGCTCACATACACGGCTAAGATTTCCTGCTGTTTTTCTATGTTTTCTGATTTAAGTTACAAACCATAGTACTTGAACGATAGACCATAATTATAAGCATTAGTTGGGACAGTCAATACCAGTAAGGAGAATTTTAATTATTAAGGTTCAATCTCATTATTTTTTTAATTTTAATTTCTTACGGTTTAACCTATTTTCACTTGGTACTTTTTTTTTTCCTTTTAATGGTTCATATAAAAATTATTTTAAATAGATTATAATTGTTATAATGGTCAATTCTCCTACCGCTGGTAGATTGACTCACTATGATCATAGAAATATTTTAGTTGGAAACTATGTGTGTCTGTAAACAAAATACTTCTTTTATTTATATTATGATACACGGACACTATCATATTAGACATGCTCGATAGTAAATGAATTATTTGTAACAAACCTTTGAATAGAAGAGTTACGCTTTTGGAAGATTCCAATTATTATGTTGTTCTTTTTTTTTGTATTTTTCTTTTGTCTGTTTTTCAATTTTAAAGATTGTATATGTATATATTTTATGTTTAATTTTATTATTGGTAATTTTATCGTTATTATCTATACTTGATTGAATAGATTTATCATGTGAACCAACTCATTTATTAAAAAAAAATAATATTACCGCGTCACATGTTGTATCAGCCAGTCAAGATATTGTAAGAAATTATTCATGATTTAATTATATTGTTTTATACGAAAGAAAAACAATAACACAATTTTTTAACCACTTCCAGTCCTGTACAGAATTGTTAAACTGAAACCATAATATTTTTAATAAATAATCATTTGCACTATTGACAACTATATTTACCCCCATATTTGTAAGCCAGAAAAGCTGTAGCAGATATACTGTGACAATACACTGAGTTTAGACAATGGTGGGACCAACACTGGCTGTTACTCCAACAATCGGCACTCTAAATCTTTATTGATTATAATTCGATATATATCGTATTTGAGATGTACAAACATGTGCATACACACACACACACATACACATGCTTAAATATTATATTTAGTCATGGGTGCCAACTCTGTAAAATTTGGTTGATTAATTGAATTGTTGTTTTAATTTGTTTTTGTTTTTAAAGTAAAGTTTTAGGTGCTATCGAATCATTCCTGCTTCTGAATGATATATTTTATATGTATATGTTGCAATTTTTTTTATTTATTTAAATTGTGAAATGAAAGTAAACAATGATTAAAGATATTTTGAATAAAAGTGATGTCTCTTCATAAGTAGTGTTATTTTCAGTTTCCTATATCTGTTGCTTGGTGTTTGTGCATTATCAGTAACAATCCGGCTTCTTTCTGACTGATCTTATAAATAGCCTATATAAAGGTGGATTTAAACCTGAGATAAATTTGCGAATAATACGAGTTAGTTATTAACATATTACCAACATTTTTAAAGATTTGCTCTGAGAAATGCCTATAACTTTTGCTAATAACACTTAATTTCATTCACATCAATTCGTTAAAAATGCATATAAATTTTTTTTTTAACTTTGCTATTGACATTGCCAGTTTTTTTAGTAACATTGCAATACTGGGAGCGTTCCGTGTCAAAGAATGTTAGTACATAATAGGATGCTATTAAGTTGTTTTTTACAAGTATTGGAGTTTGTAACTCGCCATTTTCTGTCCAGATAGCCCGATAGGATGTTGTTAGCATTTTTGTTAGAACATGTTTAATAGCAATGTTAATAACATTTCGCTATTGAATGATGTAAAATGTAGGCATCAAAATGTAATTAACATTTTGCTAATAACAACGTTACTGGTAGCATTTCGGTGTTTTTTTAAACTCCATTAATTTTAAAACTTTTTATTCTCTTTAGATAGAGGACGTTTCAGGCCACTTTGCCCATTCTCTAGTTTATTGTCTATGAACCAAAACATTATTGAAAATTAATTTATCATTCTAAAATAATCAAAATATCCTGTTAAATTTTCATGTAACTTTACTTTACAAAAAATCTCATATCTCATAATAATAATAAGTCTTTATTTATATTCAAATACGGAATTCGGAAGTCTTGAGTGTAAAAAAGAATATTTACAATATATATATATATATATATATATATATATATATATATATATATATTATATATTATATATATATACACATATAGACCTTCCCATGTAATGGGAGATTAGAGTCTTTTGAACGGAGACTAGCCGAACCTTATAGGGGAAGTTACTGGCACTTAATTTTCCACAGGTCCCTGTCTTGTGCGTGTCTCATCCAAAGAAGACCACCATCGATTTTCATTGGTTCATTGGTCCAGCGTTTGCGTTGTCGACCTCTTCGTGTCTCTTCCTGTACAGAGGAAACCACTCTGCAGCGCGCTTAGCCAGCCTAACTATCTTCGATTTTCCTCATGAGGTGGCCTGCCCAGCTGTTAAACGAAATTTTTTTAAATCTCATTTCCATGCGGCTTTCACATAATTCATTCATTAAATCTCATATCACATAATTCACACACAATTAATAGTAACAACTCCACTATATAAAACCAACAAAATACAACTAATCAATGATAATAATTTAGAAAGGGCCAAACAATCAAACATATAAACAAACATTTAGTTGGTATACAAACTACTTTTTATTAATTACCTTATTTGGTGGAATTAATTATTCTACTCTGTCATAAAATAAGACCATTCATACAGATTTTCTTTGTTTTAGCATAAGAAAGCTCTTAATTGTCAATCAAGTGAGATCTGGAACTGCACTGTGCACTATGCTATTTTGTTCTTTAAGGATTTCCAAAATCCATACTAGATAATATACACGTTGCCTTACACTCTTATTTAAAACATCTTAGTAATTGCATTTTATTTATATAATTTTTTTTTCTTATTACCTCTTTTAAAAATTTAATTTATTTAAAATATTCACATAGTGCTGCTCTATCCCCTTCATGCCAGTTATGAAATTAACTACATATTTTACATTTTTAATTATATAAATATTGGGGTGAGTAAAAAAAAAAAAACGACCGTTTCAAGGGTTAAAGTGAAGTTTATTTTTTCTTACATCTCTGTTAATTCTAATGTTGTTGTTATTAGTATCTTTTTAATCCTAATACTACACTGCATCATTTAGTAAATATTATGTCTCTCTGTGAGGATCAGTATTTGTTTGGCATTCTTTCAATCAAAATGACATTGAGGTATGAAATTCAAGTAATTTTGTGACATTACTGGAAAAGGAAATTTTCAGCCGCCGAAACCACGCGTTTGATACGGGAAATTGAAGAGGAGCCTAACCTTTATATATATATATATATATATATATATATATATATATATATATATATATATATATATATATACACATATATATATATATTAAGGTTAATGAAAAGCAAGTATGTTAAGGTTAAGGTTAATGAGTGGACTGTGAGGAGGTGGTTCGTCAAATTTGAAAGTGGCGATACAAGCTTGAAAAGGCAACCGGACTCAGGGCGACCATCTGTTCTGGACAGCAAGGCTCTACGACACACAATTTAAGATAATCGCATAAAAAGTACTCTACTTCTATCCTCCGAACAGGTTTGTCACAGTCATGTGTGAGTCGTCACTTACACCAATTAGGTAAAGAGAAGAGAGCGTGTGGAGAAGTTACACATGATCTCACCTTGCAGCAAGCCGAACGTCGCCTGGAAACATGCCGTTTGCTTCTTCAAAATTTCGATCATTTCATTAAAAGGATTGTCTCCTGCGACGAAAAGTGGATATACTGGCGCAATCCTAACACACCAGGACAGTGGATAGACCGAGGCGAGCCTGATACAAGGCGAAGCCAATTTAAAAAGAAGACAATGCTGTTAGTTTTTTTGAATTTTGAAGGTGTAATCCACCAAGAGTTTGTTCCGGGAGGATGTTCTCTCGATTCTGATTTTTATTCGGAACAGCAACGAATTCACGAACTTTTGGAGAGGCGATAGTGAATAGGAAGAATATTTTACTTTAGTAGGATACCGCTCGGCCGCACACTTCGCGACACACGAAGCAAATACTTGCTGAAATGGATGCCATCTAACTTCTACCGCACCCACCTTATAGCCCTGATCTTGCGCCTTCGGACTTTTATCTTTTCCGAGCAATGGTTCACTTTCTTAAGGGAATACAATTCAAACATTGGAGGAAGTAAAAGAGTAGAAGACTTTGAAACCTTCCAGTCGAAACCCGAAGGGTGTTACCGGCAGGGAATCGAACAGCTGGCTCGTAGATGGCAACTAACCATAGAATGTAATGGACTGTATTTCGAAAGTTAGAAGAAATTTTATGTAAGAAAACAAAAATTATTTTAACCCTTGAAACGGTCATGTTTTTTTTACTCACGCCAATAGATTTCATACATTTTCTAATTTTATTATTTTCAGCTACATTAAGTCTTTCTCTTTCTTTAAAGTTAAAGGTGTGATTATTAATTATACTATGTTGCGCTAATGCAGTGACATTAACATTTGTTGGCTTTTTTATATCGTTTTTATGCTGTTTTATCTTAAGTTTAAGTTTTGTGAGGTTTCACCTATACAAAATTCATTTTCGCATTGGTTACAATTTAATAGGATATTTAATAGGATAGGATATTTTGATTGTTTTAGAATGATAAATTAATTTTCAGTAATATTTTGGTTCATAGATAACAGGCTTGAGAATGGGAAAAGTGGCCTGAAACGTCGTCTATGTAAAGAGAATAAAGAAATTAAAAAAAAAAAAAAAAAAGTGGAGTTTAAAAAGGGTTATTATTTTGGACAATTAATATATATGATAAAATTATTTTTTTTAAATTTATATTTTTAATACAATAAAAGTATGTTGTAGGTGGCTGATACAGCTGAAGTTTTTGTGTTTAACGAAAATTTCTTACTGAGAAATAAAACAATTATATTTTTGTCTAAAAAAAAAAAAAAAAAATGTATATTGATATTGCAGATATCCCATGAATTTTATTAGTTTGTACTTAGGTATCTATAATAACCCTTTGAAAGTGCAGAGCATTACTTATTTAAGGTATATATATCCCATGCTTAAATGCAAATATGTAGAAGTTATACGTCTATCTATGTGTTACATATTTCAATATCTTTAAAATTAAAAATGTTTAACAAAAATATCTAAGAAAAATACTTATCTAAGCTGATGTATTCGTATGTCGATATGAAGTTCTGTGGTTCTGCAGAATGTTCTTGAATAAGAGCTTTAATGCATGTCTGTTGGTAAATCGCATGTCTTTATCCAATTGGTATATTTCCTACCACATAGCGGATAGGGTTGCATCGTATGCACAATGTTCGGTTTTTCTTGAAAACTGTTTTCTTTCTCTGGGAGTCTAGATTTGAATTTTAGCTCACTTCGTGACTTGAGATTTACTGCATCTAATAAAAACATAATACTGTGGACCAACTCTTGTGGTCTCCAGTGTTATAACGAGAGACAACAAAAGTTCGAGAATGGCCTATTTGAGAATGACAAAACTGTATCAGTACGTTTAATTTTTACTATATTGTGTTTTCTCTTTTGTATTTCTAATTATATAGAAAATAAATTGTTACTTTCTTTTATGAATGGGAAGAGTCATGAAAGTGAAGGCGAATTTCTTTTTAACCAATGACTCATCTTTCGCAATATATAAAACAAAACTCTGACACATATTACCAGAACATTCCTATCGTTTTCTTGTTGGTACATTTATATAGGCACATATATAAATATGATTTGAATATTCTAAGGTTGATCTTAATTTTATTTATTGGTGGTGCCTTTTCGGAAAAGTTACCTAAGTAAGCCGACCGGCCGAGGTAGTCTGGGGGCAGGCAGCGTCTCGGGTTACTACTTTCAACAAAAGGAGGTCAGGTGGAGGGGTTTTCGTAACTCTAGTATTTGTCGCTGTGGGATAAGATTCTGTAATGGTTGTCAGATCCTCTTGAAAATCCGACCTTTTCACAAATTAAACTTTGTCTCATAGAACAATATATAAACATTAATTGCTAGATCAAGTTCGGTGAAGATAACTGCTCACCTAACAGGAATTCTAGCTGCGCTTCAAAGAGCCTGAAACTGAATTCAATTTATTTCTGATTCAATATTTATAGTTCAATAATTGCATTCTGAGATCTGATATTTGTGGAAGGAATATCGGTTGAGTGTGGTGCTTCCGTTATTGTTCGATATATTATTTGTGATTAGGGTTGCCAATCAGTTATATGGTAAGGGTTGGAAAAAAAAAAGAAGTGAGATATCCCTTATTTCAGCTTAAACAAATACGAAGGCCAAAGGAGAAAGCTCCAAATTTAGTTACATTGAGTATTTTATTTTTTCATTACAGTACAAGAATTAAATTTCTGATTCAATCATGATTCTCCTAATATTTTTACACTATTTATTAGTGATCTAGGACTTCCTTTAATTGATTTATTTATCACTCACATATCTTTTCAATTTTGACGTTTCGGGGCCGTATCTCCTTCATCAGAACATCAATTTTTCCTTACTCCTATTTGTCATACTTTCATCATATATGTATAAGAATGTCTACATCATAAAACCAGTGGCGTAGCCAGAGGAGGAGTCCGGGGATCCGCAGCCTCTCCCCCCCCCCCCCCTCCACCGAAATTACAAAATACTTTTACTTATTCTTATCTGTAAACAAAAATTGTATAAACCTATTTGAATGTTTATTATTTCATAAATAATATACCTAGGCATAGAAAATATTATATTTAGAGAGGACTCCCTTACATACCCGGTTGGGGTGGGTTTCTTTAAAGTAGATCCTTGGACGGACCCCACCTCCCCCCTGAAACGAAATCCTAGCTACGCCACTGCATACAACCATCTCTTCCCTGTCACAACTGAGCTATTCATTTTAAGGATTGAAGTTTTGTATTATTTAGCATTTATTGTTCCGTAAGATAAGCTCACTTCTTTCAAACTTTACCTAATGGAAAGATTAGATACAACATTGTGGGGCAATTGCCAACATTTGGTGGAGTATTACAAATTGATATCCCCCGTCGGTTCTTAATATTAGTGTTAAACATATGTCTATATACTGGATCGGATTTAAAGTTTGGACGTTCCTAGGCCCAAGAGTTATTGCCGCTACCTCTTCATACCATCGCACAGTGATCGCACAGACGAAAACCGCTCATAATTCTTTAACTTTCAAACGGAACGGCCTAGAACATTCAAATTTTGTACATATACCTGTCTTCCTTGGCGAATTTAACCTATCAATAGTGATATTAATAATTTTAAAAAATGAATTGCAAATTATTTATTATTTAATTATTAATTATTATATTATTGTAAATTATTAGGATGTAATAAAACCAAGACAGCAAATAAATAATATTTGTCTGTATAATACAAGCGAGTCGATAAAACACATTTGAATATATTTATATAATATAAATATATTAAATATTTAATAATGTAAATATATTCGATATTTAATAACGTAAATATATTAGATATTTAATAATGTAAATATATTATATATATATATATATATATATATATATATATATATATATATATATATATATATATATATATATATATATTTAATAATATAAATATGTTATATAAATGTACAATATACAAATTTATTTACATTACTTAAATATACAACAATTAATAAATTGTTGATTTTTAAGTAAAAAAATTTAATAACAGAACTTATTTACATAATTTAAAAAAAAAAATTATGCTAAGTTTTTCAAAAAATTGTTATTCGGCCAGAATTTACATGAATCCCATGAGCCACACGTATATATTACATATTTACTATTACATTCAAAAATACTAATTTGAAAAGTGGGTGATATATTTAGTTTCCAGTCCACTTTCTCTAAAATTGTTATTTCAATATTTCTTAGCGTCTGTTCAGAGTAATGGCTAATATTTTGTATAAATCTTGTAGGAAATTTAATACTATACATAATTAGTAATAATGAATTTTGTACTAAACTGCACTAAAAAATAGTTATTAAGCAGAAACCACTGATATATATAACTTTTTTTTTTTCATTTTTGCCGATGTTCACGGCTCCGTATCTCAGGAGCTCATGCAAATACTCCAACATGTTTCATATAAAACTTGCAGGAAACTTTTTGCCTAGAATGCTCTGGAAGCGAGCTACTGGGGAAAACTGAAAGAAGTGATTTTTTTCGGATAACGCACAAGGTATGGGAGGTTGAAAACTTGGATTTTTCATAAGAGAGGCAATACATACAACAAACCTGAAAATCTAAATTACTCCACCTTTTGTAATTCAAAACGATATCCCAACTGGGCTAGATAGGGAAATATTTAAACATGTTTTATAGTATTCCAATGTTAGCAGATTCACGCAGCTAAATATCGTTTGGATTGCTCATCCCCATCCTTACTGACGTATTATTGTTAATTGAAAAGGGGCTAGCAAACTGTAGATCGACACAAAGTCATAATTTAAATGATTTTTAACCTTTCTGTTTTCGATCTGGCACTTAAGTGGCGATAAAAAATGTGAAAAAATAATTCATACTCATTCACTAATGCTAAAATATGTCATAAGTATGAATACATATATATTAATTATAAGGATTTTATGAAACAAAACGCTTTATTTTAGTGCGATTTATCATAAATTTCCACAATTTGTTAACCTTATATTCGGAATTCCGGTGTTGGTGATGAATATATTGTTATAAACATTGGGGAAAATTTGCCTTGAACATATATCTATTAAGGTGTAAATTTTCATTTGCATAGAAAAAAAGTATAAAAAAAGGGATTCTGACCGATTTTTTGCGCTTTCGCCCCACTGTGCCTCGGAGGGCAGGGAGGAGTGAGCGCTCGGTCCGGCAATTTTCCTCAAGAAAATAATCTTTAAAATTTAATTTAATATTATAATCACTTCACTCATGAAAATGAAGACTTTTCTCAAACATACATAAATGTTTTTTTCTTTTGTTTTTTGCGAACAGGCCAGCGACCACGCAAATATCATTCCTATTTTCCTCCGTTCTCCTCTTTCTTTCTTTTCTATAGGTCTTTCATTCTTTTATACTGAAGTGCTTTCCTTTCTTCAGTCTATTTATTGCCGGTGTGGTTTTTCATATCTCCTACAAGAACCTTTATTTTGTTGATGCGTTTTTCTAAATCCCTCTCTGTTTTCTAATTTTATTTGTCTTTTTTAACAAAATATTTTTTTATCTAGCACCCTCTGGCATTCTGCGATCTTAGGCGGGGCCTTGTGGGAAATATCTACCGGTCCCCTCTGTGTGCCTAGTTCTATTACTGTTTTCATAACTTTCACAAATGTTAATTACATTCTGATTGTCAATATATCGCTAGTTCGGATGTAAACTGAGATAACTCTAAAAGATGTACTTTTTAGAAAATGGTGCTTGAAGATTTTATCAAGATACATGCTTCCTTACATTTGTGTTAATCATTTCTTGAACTCATTTGCAAATAAATGCTTGTAGGTAACTTTTGAAAGATTTTTTTTTTATCCAAAATAATATATAATAATAATAAATATAAATAATAATTTTAGGCCTAAATATTTTGACTTGTGATAGTTTTGGCAAAAATATTTTTAAATTTTATGTAATATGTTTAAATTATGACACTGCTTAGAAAACGAAGTCTAAAATATAACTATTTAAGTGAGAAAAAAATTAAATAAATAGAACAGCAACTGGATTTGGTTTATCAACATATGTACAATGAAATAAAAAATTGACTTATACACTAGAAATTCTGAAAAAAAATATCATGAACATAAAAATTAAGAACATCTCTACAATGCATTATAAAAATCAGAATAAAACTTTTGGATGGTATTTATTTTTTGTAAAAGTTGTTATAACCCGGACTTCTTGGCTTAAATCACTACCAAGTACCAACTTTTTGAGATGAGACACTCTTGAAAAAAACAAAACAGATGTACCCTAGTGGACACTGTTGACCAACTGAAAACTGACACAATAGCTCCCCAGTGGTCACACGATGAATACTTTTTGTGAAACTCTTAATCATAAAAAAAATAATCATCTCGTTGATTATGACTACACAAAAGTTGTAAAATCGTTAATTTTTGAGTTGTGCCGGTTTTCTTCCAAGTCAGCGATATATTAATGGCACAGCAGAATCACTATTGAAATCTTTCTTAGAACATTCTTAGAACACTGTATTTTAGTGACTTAGATCACTATAGATTATGGTCCTTAAACGTGGCAGATTGTTAATGTTGGACAATATAAAAAAAAAAAAAAGTTTAAACACATTCATAGCTGGCGATGTACATGTTATGTATTCTGATTATGCAATAGACTGGGAAACATGAATATCATGAGATGGGATTTCCGCAATAATACACAACTTATCCACTTCTACTTTTTCTTTCGGTGATGTCTCCTGGCCAATCTGCATCTGAGTAAGCAATTAATCCCCGTGTGTCGATTGGCAAATTACCTTTGGGTAAGTTTGCTGTCTCCCAGGTTTTATACTTTTTCAGAGCGTTATTTATTTTTCCTTTCATTTGAATTTATTATCTCTTCATAGGAAGCAGGCACTCCAGCGTACAAAAAGTATGATATATGGGCTTCATCATCTAAAGTTTTATTATCTATATACATCCAGGGCCGGATTTACTACTAGGCCCTGGACTAGGGACGCACAACGACAGGAGGGCGCATACTAAAATAAATATTTGTTTAAATAACAAAGAAAATGTTTATGATGAGTTAAGAAAAGTCTTTATTTCCTCAAGTGATGTTATTATATGATAAACTTAAAATTTTCATCATAAAGATTATTTTCTTGGGGAAAATTGTGGGGCCCCTCTCCTTCCTCCCATGGTATGTATGATGAGGGGGCGAAAAAACTTTCGGGCCTAGCAGCGCCCTAACAATAAATCCGGTCCTGTATACATCACGTGATCCTCTTGAGTTTTTTGGAACATTTATTTTTCACTTTAAACTCGGCATCCATCCTTAATAACTTACCTTTAGCGTCGTTGAATTTATATGATGTGTCCATAACCTTTGTTCATTTAAGTTTCAATGGACGTTATTACGTTTTCGAGTCTTTCTAGCATTGCTAAAAACAAAAAAGTCGTATCAGTGTCGTCGATAACGCCTTTACAAGTACATATGGAGGTATTTAAAGCTTTTAACTTAAATTTATGAACTTGTCAATTTTTTTTTAAGTGATCTTGCAATTTGCCTTCGACGAATTTTAGCTTTAAAATTTTCTTCTTAACATACGTGCTGCTTAATGCAATTTTGGATCGACAGTCTTTTTTAATGATTAATTTTTTAATAATATTCTAGTGATTTGCGCTTGCTCCACATATTTGATGTACTTGTCTGACAGAGATTGCTCGATTGCACATTCTGCTCCTGCTTCTTTCTCCAGAAAATACCTTAAATCGGTATCTTTCAAAGCGAAAAATTCTTCATCTGTTATTTGTAATTCCTCGCCACGTTCTTCTTTTTTCTAAATTTTGAACTAATCTGTGAAATAATCTACTGTAAGCATGGTATCGAAGACGTTTTCACTTTGAATCGGAATAAAATTTCAATAATTTCGAAACAAACACGCTAAAATTTTCACAGTTCATGAAAATTTCACTGAGTGCATAACCTGACAGAATAGTTTGGGTTACGTATAAAAGAATAACAAACACATTCATTAAGACAAGATGGTTTAATAAATACTAAAATACAAGCTAAATTACATTATAAATTGCCGCTCATATTTAAATTGCATATAGCAATTTCCGGTTTATTTGTTTTAAATTTGTGTCTGTAAATATGTTTTGAATACTTAGAACACTGTATTTTAGTGACTTAGATCACTATAGATTATGGTCCTTAAACGTGGCAGATTGTTAATGTTGGACAATATAAAAAAAAATCATCTCTAAAAAAAAATTAATTCCAATAACATAATATATTATTGTAATTATTATTATTATTATTTTTTTTTTGTACAACTTTTACCGTGGTAATTATGTTTTAATCTAACATTTTAATCAAACTGGTCCAGAAGTTAGAGAAAATATGGCCAAAAGTCTTGACCGATTCAGAAACATATAAAACTGGCTTTAAGTTGTCTTTTAACAGAAAAGTTATCTACGAAATAAATTAAAAAAATTAAAACATAAAATATTTAATAGTAAGATAATATTTACAAATAAATCATTTTTAATTAATCAATGTCCACTTGCAATATATTCCGATTCATCTGGATCGGAGTCGTAATCGCTCTCCTTTATTTGTGGTTCTTCGAGCTAACTGCTCGCTCTTTTTTTCAGCATTTACTTGCATCAGAAAAATTAACCTTGGGTCTCACGAAACAAGATGGATCTATTGGATCGGTATTAGTCAAAAGCTGTATTTTTTGGTCTAACCATTTGCTGTTTTGTTCTAAAACCTTTTTTAAATTCGAGGTGCTTGTTGCGATCGACGTTTGATGTCATAAATTGAAAACAATAATGATTTCGCTTCAGGAGGAGTAAGGCCATTCCCCCCCCTCTTTTCTATTACAAAATTGATAAAAACTTCCTTTTTATCATTTAAATTCGAAAAATTTCCTGTTTTTATGACCTCGAAAATTTCTCTTCTTAAAATCTAAATGGTGTTGTTGAGACCCAACCAAAATGATAAAATGTGTGAAAGTAATCAATAGTTCCATTACTTGATTTAAAAAAAAAAAAAAATGTAATTTCTTTAGAAAAAAAAAAATCAGTGTCAAAAATATTGCAACTTGTTGCAGCAAATTTTTGGTCCTGGCCATCATTCAAGACAAATTGCTAGGTGTAATTGTTGCTGTATTAATATCATTAGATGAAGCAAGTGTCAAAATTATCTTCGGTCGACAATAAAAATATTCCTCCTTCAATTTTTCTATCATGACCATGTGCTTTTTGGATAACCGGATGAAATATCTTTTCAAGTTGCGGAGCGTTATCTTTCGAAACAATAGAATTTGATCAATTTGAAGCCTAGGGTGAGGGATAAGGGATCTGGTAGGGGACCGGTCGGGGTGGAGGGGAGGGAGCTCCACCCAATGCTCGTCATCTGCGGCCAACGTGGAGAAATGTTCCGCTCTCAGCTTTTGGATTCGGGATTCGGAGGCTTAGTAAGTTCAACAATTAGAAAAGAGACTGATGACTAGATTATGCTACAGATGCTCTTACAATACGGTTTCTGAATTATGACCGCCTCGTCAGAAGAGAAAAGAAAAAAAAAAAACAGAAAATATTACAACTAAATTTACATTCTTATTTACTATAAACATGATTATGTGCCGTAACTTTATACAACTATGGCACAATGCTGAAATTTTTTAATACAATCATGCCAATAACATTAAATATATCAATTTTCATGCATTGAACGTAAATGGTCCATATTTTAGAAATTGTTTTTCATACTCGTTACTGACCATAGTTGTGTTAAATTAGGGAACTCGTTTGATCTTGGATTCATTGCATAATTATTTAGTCGCTATAATGGATACATCTTTAACGACTTTCTATAATGCAATATAGGTATTTCTTCGAAATCTGTTTGTTCAATAGTACCTTGGATCATTAAATACTTCAGCTTTAGGAAAATAGAAAAAACGTACCCTATTTCTTGGAAACTTACCTTCGTAAGCCTCTTAAACCGGCTTCTCTGTTAAGAATAGCATTATTTATACGGTTTGTTTATAGGGCGGAAGACTGTCGGGAGTTTGGAATGGTATACCCCCAAGAGGATAATTGAAAATTTCGGAATAATTTGAAAAAGTTGAGGCAGAATGGCAGCATTTAAACATCATAGTTAGGCTCTATGATATAAACTGAATTCGTTTGTGTTTTATAATTCTATTGTTTCATTTTTTTATATGGAGTGGGACTTCGCAAGTAATCTTCAATATGAACTATAAATTCGTTTGTAATGGATAAGCCTTTTATTTAATTTTTCTACGGCGCGGGGCCCTGGGCGGTCGAGCCTTCCTCCCCTTTCCCTTTGATCCGCCACTGAAAATTATATATATCATCCAAACCCAAATAAACAAAGAGACGAATAAATGAAAAGTAAAAGACAAAGTTTCGTTTTTTCTATAGTTTTATTTCTTCCTTTATAATTCAGTGTTATAGTTATAATTTGACTAATTCAGTTCATGCTTACATACTCATTGTAAAAGTAGCATTAAATATATCCCTGTAGAGTTCTATTGCCATGATTAAACTATTACAAAATTACAAAGCTTTTGTAAATTTTATGGATTTCTGAACATGTATATAAAGGCGCGTTCACACCTTTGCCATGCCTAGGTAAGCCAAGCGGCTAGCGTGTAATGGAATCAGGAAAGGAGAAATAAAATAGAAGCTTACAGAAAATGACCTATCCGCACGCTAATGTTCCGGCTATTTCAACTTTTGTCGGTTGTTAATTTCGGTTTAAAATATTTATATTTTATAAAGAGAAAATAAAATCATACAAATATACACCAATATTTGGATGTAATACTAGCGCTGATGTGGCGCTTCCCGCAAGAACCGGATGGGACTCGAACTGGGCATTCGCGAAGTACAGTTGATAAAAGCCATGAGAGCATAGACTCAAAGAAAAAAAAAGAAAAAGGGGAAATAACACTTGTTACCGGGTCTCTTATCAAAACTATTGTTAGTTCTCCTTCTTGCTCAACTCTTTGCCTCGACTGACCAACTGATAACAAGGCCAAGGAACCCGTTATCTAACCAGCTGTGTTTAGTTTTAGTAGCAATAAATATTACTTCTCTTTGAAAAGGTGAGGTTTTATTTTTAATTCTGTTAAATATTTTGGCTAAGGTAAAACAAATCAGTAAAACTAGCTTGTTCCTCCTTCGTCCTTCTATATGTACCACACACACATACAGACATTTATATATACACACACACATATATATATATATATATATATATATATATATATATATATATATATATATATATATATATATATATATATATAAATCATTAGGATACAATTGGAATATTAAAAACACAAAGTCTTAAATCTTTAAAATATGATACTAGTAAATAACTAACCAATCAACTTTTCTCCAATTTAGGCATCGTCAGGACATACACGATAAAATCTCATTTCTGAAGATCAAATACAGTACATCTCGGATCAACAGTCTAATAGGGCGTATCAATTTATTGCATATATATAAAATATATGTGTGTGTGTGTACGTATACAATTTTAAAAATTTATTTCTACCTTTATTTAAAATATATTTTGGTGGACATTCAAAGGGGATTTGCTTTGTGAACTTGTATGCAACATATACTTTATAAGCCAATACCCCGACCAATCAACAAAACAACTTAGTAATTTTTCAACAAGAAAATCCAATTTCATAAAGCAAACCTTTGGTCCAAACGATATTAGTTAAAATGGGGGAGTCGTCTTGGTAGTCCGTCTTGCAACTCTCAGGGATTCAAGAACTGGTCATTTCATGTATCAGTCACAAAACATAGAAGAGATCCCTTTTATGTTCTGCGTGTTTCATTAGTCTACAGTTAAAATTATTTTTATTAACAAACCACCACAAAATATCCTATATTTTCAAATCCCCATTGTATTTAAAATATTGGGACTGTTTCATAGAATTTGAACTATAACTCTAGTGTACTAAAAAATGATGCTGTATTTAAATATTTTTGATTTATTTACATCGTCTTATTAATTAAATTTGCCCAAGAAATATAACATTCTTTTCGTCAATGCTATTTATTTCATTTTTAGTAAAAGTTTGTTAGAATAGATGGATAGATAGATAGATTTATTTGTTTTGGGAATTTCCCTTATATATACAGGGTTACGATAGCTAACTGCAGTAATCATATAATACAACATAACAGTTTATAAGGAGTATAAAATAGAAACAAAACCAAACAAAGAGAGTTTTAAATGGTTTTAGAAATTTAAAAACTCAATAATTTATAATAAAAACTGAATTTTAAAATCATTTTAGAAAATATATGGCTCTCTTCAGTAGCGTAACTAAGACCGAATACACACCGAGACCAACATCCGGAGTACATCCCTACCCAGTATTTAAGCCTTTTTTTCTGGACAGATCCGAGATATTTCACACTAGATATACTAACAACTTAATATTTATTATCAGATATTAATGGCAATTATAATGCTACGCAAATACAAGATAAATTATGTCTGTCAAGTAGGTCAGTTTAGCTTCTTGACTATTTCTATAGGTTACATAAGGAAAAACAAATGTGCAAGAAAAAACTAATTTAATATTTTAATTATATATCTCGACATATTTCGGAAAATTACATTTAAAAAAAATAGTTCAAAATGTAATTGCACGATCAACCATCCGAGCAAAAAAAAACCAATCAAAACCCTCAATTACCTAATATACGATCCCTGTATCGAAGAAATCTTTAAAATTAGAATAAATCGAAATACGCAAGCCTGATAAAAAATCCGATTCAAGCAGCGAATCCAGAACCCTCGATTATCAAATAAATTATCTCTATAACGAAGAAAACTTAATAATTAACAGTAAATCGAAATGCGCATGCGCGATTGAAAAACGATTTAAAATATCTAGAGTGTCCACTCATACGACTTCCCTTATTGCTTTAAATGGAAGTAAAATAAAAGAAAAGTTTTATATATCTTCACTAATATTAGACCGATTAAGATTTTTCTTTTGTTTGATATATTCAACTTCGTAGAAATTCAAATTATCTTTCAAACGATCATCTGGAATGCTCATGAGATGTATAGTTTTCGAGTTATCAAAAAACTAAAATAAGGTGAACCGGTTTCCATAGGAACTTGAGCATAATATGTGTATAAAGTTCAAAACGCTGTATCTCCTAATATTGGTCCGATTTGGGTGATTTTATTGTGTTTAGTAGGAAATTCAATTGACTTTCGAAAGATCTGGAATTGGTCACTCTAAAAATGCATACTGTTTGAGTTATGCGCGAATGAAGTTTAGTTTTCTTTCTGACATTTTTTTCTGTTTTTCTCGGAGATGTGCTATATAGGAAAAATTAAAAAGTATTTTAAGGAGAAGATTTTAGGAATTTTTTATCAAAATCATTAAAGCCGTTTTGGTGCTCCATTCTATACAGTAAAATTCCTACCTATATCAAAGAAAACTTCAACACTAAATCGAAATGCGCATGCGCTATGATAAATCCGAGATCAAATTCGGATTTAACGTCTTATAAAACCTACTTTCTCCAATTATGGGCGAAGTCGGACGAGCCATTTTCGAAATATAGATGTGTCAAGGAAAATATTTTTTTGCATGCACAATTTCTGAAAATTTCTTCAAAATCGGATTAACCTTAGTAGGTGTTACGCCCGTCGCATGGATTTAACTAGAAACAGATGCGAGACCAAATTGTTCCTTAATGTCTAAAACCGTAAAGCGCGAGTGGAAATTTTCGATTCTGAGGACATAAATTTGCTATCGATTCCTGCATGAACACAACGCTTCGGTAGGGAGGAAGTAGCAATAATAAACATTGTTACTAAAAAAACCCGCTTTATTTTAAACAATTGTAATCGAACAGTAAACTATGGTGCGACACTAGCATACTCTTATTTCCATCCTGTTCGGGTCTTAATTTCCAAATATTTCCCCACTAATTTCTGTTTGATTAACCTTCGGGCTCTTGCATTTTTAATGTTTCAAAACCGAGATTGCTTAGCCTATGGTGGGTGAATCCATACAACTTCTCAAACAATTTTTTATAATTTTAAGTAATGAAAATGATCTTTCATTACTAGCTACAGTAACAAGTACTGTACAGACAACACCGCAACACAGAGCTGAATGAATGAGAAAGATGGGAAATGGTAGAAATTAAAGGCGAAGAAATTAGAGAAGTTGTACTTCATAGTCTGTATGAATTACGATAACGAACGGAAAGACCATCAATAAATAACCTATTAACGTTATAATTTCTATGTTTTTATTTGCTCTCAACAACTACTCCTATTTAGAATAATATCGAATTTATTTGTTTCAATAACTTAATATAAAGTTTTATTAGTAATTTCACTTACATATATATAAAATATATAGCAAGGGAAAGTATTGCGATCGTGAAGAATTTTGAATCCGAGTTCATCATCATCATCATATTCTTTCCCTCTCTACCGCTGCGCAGTGTGGGGATGCCCTCTATAGAGCTTGACCCAAGTGTCCATTTCTTGAACCAATTCTCTCCTGCTCCAGTCCAGCCCTCGCTTCCTGAACGCCTCCTGCACGCCTTCTTCCCAGGTGATCCGTGGTCTTCCTCTTGGTTTTCTTCCGTCTACTCTCGTCTCATACGTTATCCTGGCTGTTCTCTCCGAATCCGAGTTTTCAACGGAAATACACGTTTTAAGATCCTTTGAGTCCAAATAACCAAAATGATGTGTGTGTGCGTGTATACCACATACATTGAGGTAGGTATAGCTCAAAAACGAAAAGTAGTATGAAACTGAAATTCCGTTTTTAAGGTAGGTATATGTCTGTGATGTTACAGCAACTTTTTCTTCAAAATCGACCTAGTAAAACCACGACCTAGAAATACCACTGTATATCATCCATTTACTCGCAAATGACTAACGATATAATATCAGCTAAGTCTTATCCTCATTGAAATTGTCTGACAGGGCTTAAATGTCAATTTTCAAAATTTCTTCCTCTAAAATACCTTTAATTTTGATTATTTGAAATAATCAACCGTCTCTTCTTGTTAGGAGTAATGAAAAATGGATAAATATAAACTATGAAAGAATTCGATAATTAACTGAAGGAGAAAAAAAGGGAAAATATTTTCCCAGGTTGGAAACAAATTTCTGGAAATAAAAGTAGTAATGTAGAAGTATAATATACCGTTGGAGAGCTAAAGATTTTATAGAAATTAATATCTAACCTACAAAGTCGTAGAAGGTAATGAAGAGAGAAAAAAACCCATAAACTTAAGTGATTGTTGTAGATAATAATTTCTATTGTTATATTATTTAATGGAAACTGAATGTTTCCATGCAATTTCTATGGAAACTAAATGTAGACTTTTAAAATTTATTTTAAGTAGGACACACCAAGACATTGTCTAGGTTGCCTTCACGTTATTTATGCTACTACCCCTCTCTTGGATATGTGAAATTATTAATATTTTGAAAAGTAGGTTGTGTTTCCGGTAACTTTTACTCTATACCTGCCGAGGAAACCCAAGTATCGCCATGGAGGAATTCACACTTGTCCCTGGGGCAGTTGACCTAATTAAAAGGTCTTTACCAGATTTCGTGGAGGAATTCGCCAATCCCCACCTGAATATCGTCTTTTCCTGTCAATGGAAATTTTTTTTAAGGATGTTTAACTTCGTTAAGGTTCGTTTTGAAAACTATGAGAATGTCATATCGAGGAATTTTTTTGCAACACTCATTTAACCCCTAGCAGAAAGACGTGCGAACGTGGTAAAATATAATTAAATACATAGCGTTTACAGGCCACTTTCCGGGTTAAAGGTAACCCTTTCCATCTCAAATATATCCCATTCTACTTCCATTCAGTTCAGAAATATTTAATTTTAATTTTAATTATAATTTAAACATTACAACTGCATTATTTGACAACCAGCGTATTTTCGTTCGTGAATTCGCGTCGCGTTTAATGTCTACTGTTATGGAATTTTTCGACATAGGGTTCGTTTAAATGGTTATCATTGGAACTGATTAAGAATTTACTGTCAAAATTTTGTATGAATATTTTAAAGTTGCGGTTTTATTTCCTGTTATCGAATTTTTGTTTATTGGGATAACGCCGGTGGGTGCTGAATAAGAATATACGTTCGCATTTTCATTCGAACACGCCTATCTTGATTTTCTTAACTACTCCAGATTTTTTCGATTTTCCAATCTTACAGTAGTTATTTTAGGATAGTAATTACTAATTTACGGTAGGAATTTCTTACGATTACTATTATTACCAACTCTAGATTTCACTGGTACGGTAGTCGTGGAGGATGGTCAATTATGAATTCATAGTCAGATTTTCGAAACCATTTAAACGAAATTCTCGGGCTAAATTATAAAACATCAGCTCTGATTATATAACAGATGATTAACTTTCTATTAAAACAAAAAAGGAGCGTTTCACGGGTTAAAATGAAGTTTATTTTTTTCTTACATCTCTGTTAATTCTAATGTTGCTGTTATTGGTATCTTTTTAATCCTTATATTATACTGAATCATTTAGTAAACATAATCTCTTTCTGTGCGACTCAGTACTTGTTTAGCATTCTTTCAATCAAAGTGACGTTGAGGTATGAAATTTGAAAGTGGCGATACAAGCTTGAAAAGAGAGCCGGGCTCAGGGTGATTATCAGTTGTGGACTATTGAAGATGATCCCACAAAAAGTACTCGGCGTCTATCCTCCGAACTTGGTTTGTCACAGTCGAGTGTGAGTCGTCACTTACACCAATTAGGCAAAGAGAAGAGAGCATGTAGAGAAGTTCCACATGAGCTCATCTTGCAGCAAGCCGAACGTCGCCTGGAAATATGTCCCCAAAAACTTGCTGAAATGGATGCAATCGAACTTCCACCGCACTCACCCTATAGCCCTGATCTTGCGCCTTCGTGCTTTTATCTTTTCAGAGCAATGGCTCACTTTCTTAAGGGGAAAACATTTCAAACACTGGAGGAGGTAAAAATTGGAATTGAAGACTTTTTTCTGTCGAAACCCGAAGAGTGATACCGGTAGGGAATCGAGGAATTGCTGGCTTCTAGATGGCAACTAACCATAGAACATAATGGACTGTATTTCGAAAGTTAGAAGAAATTTTATGTAAGAAATAAATAAACTTCATTTTAATCCTTGAAACGGTCATTATTTTATACACTATTAGTAAAACTAACTAAAATATAAATCGTGGCGATTGATAAATGAAAAATCGACAGTAAATTCTTATTTAGCACTCGTGAAAACCTTTTAAACGACTACTACACCTAAATATTTTTATAATATATTTGTTAATAACTCAATTTATTTTGTTTTTTGTTCTCCGGCTAATATACTTCTGGTTAGCTCGATTTGATAAATATGTGTGAGGAGCACAATGTTTTGTGTTAGGAAACATTTCAATCAACCAACCGAAATATTTCATGACAATAAGAACAAACCTTGGCATGAATTCGTGCTCGAAATCCTTCTTAAATAAAGGACAATTTAAAACTTCCAGTATAATCTGCAAATTTATTTCATAATCACTCTTGTTCACCGTTTCGCCGTTCACCGTTCACCGTTTTTTCATCCCCATCTTCATAACGTTCATTGTCAAATTGAATCCACTCCTGCTGTCATTTTAGACAATAAAATATTTTTTCACTTTCTATAAAATTCATTATATTGCCAGGAGGTGGGCCATTGACTGACATCTCTACGCAATATAATGAACTAAAAAAAAAATGAAAAATATTTTATTATTTAAAATAACTACAGGAGAGGATTCAATTTGAGAATGAAAGTTCTGGCTTACCCTGAAACGTAAACAAGAGTGATTATGAAATAAAATTGAATATCTTATTAGAAGTTTTAAATTGCCCTTTCTTTATTAAATCGAAAAGACTTCCCAATATATTAAAACAATTAAAAACATCTTATTGTAATTTATTAATTATCTTCATCGAATATCAAATAGACGAAAAAATAGTTAATAAAATCTTCAGTAGTGATATTAAAATTACAATATTAAATTTCAGAATTTAATTTAAATAGAATTGTTTACATTTGTAATGGAAACTGTATTAAAAATGTAAACTTTTAAAATACATGATACCGTTACAAATATTTAATTTTACCAGTACAAGTACCCACACAAGCTCATGTACCCATTAAATCGAAGGATAACTGGCATTTTTTATAATGAAAATAACTCTACTAATAAAATGAAAGATTATAAAAAATATGGACAATTTAAGCACTATTATCATTGAAAAATATACTTCAACAAATATTTTTTGATACAGACTTAGTTATATGAGTGATTCCTTGGATTAGTTTTTCCAAATTTTCAAATGTCCTAGCAACGCTTAAGGCTAAACCTCATCGACTTTTAGTAAGATATTTTGCTTCAATAGATGGCGACAAAATTCATGCGAAATTTATTAGTTTGTTTATTTGAAAACGGCTGACTAAAACTAAATCTTTTTTCCTGATTCAATAATTTAACTATAATAGAATAGCCAATAAGTATGTTTGATGACAAAATTTAATTGATTAAAGGGATTTTTATTTCACAAACTTTGTGTGTTTTATATTTAATTAGTAAAGGAGTGAAAATAATAGATTTTCAACAAAATATATCTATATTCAGATTGCTTCTGTCAGTCAAAAGGAGAAAACCGGATCCGTCACATAAAACAGAACAGTAAGTATATATTTATTACTTGTAATGATAGTGTTGAAAGGCATATCATTTTGTGATACTTTTATAACTTTCATATTTTTTTTCTGGGCTCCTAGGGCCAATTGAAACAAACGCCGGGGCACGAGCCCAATATTTTTGGATGCAGCCACAAAAAAAATTATTAAAATTTATGACCCATTTAATTGATTGTGACCTCCTCTTGTGTGTGTGACGTTCATTCCAGCGGTCCTCATTTCTTGATTAAAAGAGATTTGCAACTTTTTTTTTTATACTACTTCAGTAACAGTTTGTGGCACATACAGTTCGTCGAGTGTGACCAGTGTGAAAGTTGAAAAAATTTCCCCTCCCTCAATAGTTTTTATTTTATACTTTACAAAAAAAAAAAAAAAAAATTGTATGCTTATTTTAAAAAAAAATGTTGCTATACACAATTTTGCAATACAAAAGTGGACTCTCGCATTAGGGATCTATCCCTCTTCAAATCCCTAATACATATACAGTATAAATTATATTAGGGAAACATGTTTATTCCTATAAACAATATACCTAATATTACCAACAAAGTTTATTTAACACACACATTAGCTGAAGCGGCATCGTTTATTATGACTATGTTGAAATAACAGTTAATACTTAATTAGTAATTAGCTTGCTCTACTGGAAAGTGCCCCTTCAGTTTAACAGTTAAGCAATAAGACTCAACTATACCATTTTGTATGTGTAGTATTCATATTTATCAGTGCATTAGGTTTAGATATGGAAAGCAATATATTATCTCCTTTATCATTCACAGAAACCTAATAATAACATTCACTCTTATTAAAAAGTTTTTGTATATAGTCTCAAATTGCTTGCATAAATATAAATTTGTCATGACAACGGCACGAACGCAAGATGGCATACGGGCCTTCCCGCCCTATATCGTGCGTTACCTCGGAAACTGTAGGTTTTAGGGCTTTTAAATATGTTTCTGTAGGAACATATATGGCCTTGATGCCCGTTTCGAAAACTTTAAAATGCGATCCGGTCCGTCTCGATCCGCCGACTCCCAATCGTCAAAGCTTTGAAACCTCCTAGTTTTTCCATAGATTTTATTTAAGCCCTAGTAAGAATTTGAGAATTCAAATTGAAATTCGTCTCTTCTCTATGAAATTCCCTTTCTTTTGACACCTCATTCGTCAAAATCCATCGCTCCTGAGAGTTGGAAAACGAATCTTTAGTTCCGTATTATACATAGAGAAGATTGTAAAGTTTTATATGAAATACAGGATTTTTTTTTAATGCTCACTGATTGAATATACCTGCTAGTTGTACATCAATATTTAAATATGCGTTGGATTTAGTTATTAAAATAATTAGTAACACACACCTAATGATTTTTCATTTTTTTAAGGTTAAAAACTAATTGGAATAGCACTAATAGATTTTTTTTAAATGATAGCATTTTAATTATTTATCCTTTTAGGACTAAATTAATTTTAAGGATGATTCTCAAAATACTTCTCATGCAAATCCCGACGAAGAATTTGGAATTCTCATGGTTTTTAAATAATTATTTCTATCACTTTCAACTTTATCGTTCATTCCTAATAAAATACTGAGGTTTGAAATGCAAAAGGAATATAAATAAAATTAGAATATTATTGAAGATAGTTATTGTAATAGTATAAAGAGATAATCAGCGCAAATCCGCTCTAAGCACTGTTTACAAATTATTATTCCCAATACTCCAATTTTCACGCTAAATTATACAAAATCATTAATGAATACTGCTCAATACATTTTTTTTAAATTTTGTATTCTGGCTGTTTTTCTTCTTCTCTTTTTGTATAACAAATTTCAAGTTAAACAAGACACTGGATCATCAAAAACTAACTCTGCTGATGTTAACTGTACCACAGCCTCCGAATTATTTTACGTTCCAGTATCCAAATTAATTTATTTATCAAAATCGAACCGCAAGCAAAGTTTATTTAATTGCCTCCCAATACTTGTCTTTTTAACGGTCAACGTAATTTCTTGAACTGTATAACATAACTATTTCGTCACATTTATTAAGTACATTAAATACATTCTTAATTTATTTATTATTAAAATAATCACTTGATTAAATAATTTAAAATGTTATTTGTAATTAATGAATTATTACAACAGATAGTTTATTTCGGTTTTGTGATCGATAAATTTTCCAGATTGAAATTGTTTTTAATGATAAAAAATGGAGACATAGCTTCATCTCAAACTTCGGATAATCTAGTGCACATTTTCGATGCGAGCTTGGGGTCATTATAAAAAAATTAAAAAAAATCCAGCTTGTATTGCAAAAATTTTAGTTGGTTTCTAGATTGACAGTAAGTACGATAAATTTCGCGTGTCGTAATTTTCTTATTTATAATTTCGAAAACATTTCTAATCTTGAAGACATTGACCACGAAAGATATTTTAAACGAGATTATTTAGTGGTTATTTTTATCTAAGCTATTTCATTTGTTGGCAGTCTGTTATCTCTGCTGGCCCCGTTTCCGCCGGGAGCCTCAGACGTTGAACTGTAATTGTGTTTTAACATCACGTGTTATGACATCTCCATGTTAAGATTAATAAATTAATCGCTTCAGTTGCATTGGGGAAACACGATCCAGCCTGATTTTTCAGTTTTTTTTTTAAATTTATTTTTTTATTTTAATGTATAGTAAATTAATTTTATGCAATTATATACTTTAGAAATAAATGTCTGATTAAATACACAATGCCTGGTTATATTCAGTTAGGACATCATAACGTACTCCGAGCCCAAACCTACTGATTTTCTTTTATATCTGTAGGAATGCAATTGTTTCAAAACTTATCCACAGCTAAGGAGCTGCTAAGCAAAGCTAAATATACTGTTCAAAACCTGAGACAACTCGCAGAATGTGCTTTACATCCCACGCCAGGCCTCATAAATTCGCAAAAGGGCGTAAATACCTATTACAACGCATATACTTTACATATCATCAAATTAGCAGCCGCAGTATCGATAAATACATCTCCCCAATAGTGCCCTAGGATTCAATCCTATTATTAATCCATTTTTAACGCGTTGAATTCCAAAACCAGCCAAGTTCATTTTTGTATATTTTTTTTCGGCTGCCCGATAAAGGACATGGGTCGATGGTATCAATGCACAGCTGATGCTATCTTTTATTTTTCTTGTCACTGCCACCTTTCCAGTCAAAGTAATATTATAAAAATTACGTGCATCGGGCAGCTAAACACTTTTTGGAGTTGTTTGGTTTTGGAAGATGATTTGGAACGATTAAAACATAATATAAAACTTTTTTAATTATCAAACTTTTAACACAGTGCTTTTTGTTAACTAGGACTTATTAGATTTATTTCTTTATCACTCACATTTCTTTTCAATGTTTACTTTTTAGGGGCTTATCCCCACCATCAGAACATCAATTATTCTTGAGTAAGTTTTTATGTATATTATTTATACTTCTATTTGGTCATACTTTCAATCTTGCAATTTCGTCCTTTATAAATATATAAAATTAAAATGTTCCTAATAAATTTGTATAGGAGTGTCTACAAATTTCAAATATTCAAATTTCTTTCCTTTCACAACTGAAATGCCATTGATAAAGAAATAAATCTATTTAAGGAAGTCCTAGTTCACTAAAATGTAAGTTATATTATAAAATTAAACAGGTAAGTTAATGCAAAATCCCAGAATGACAAACATTAAAAATTAATGGAGTAAACATTGAATAACTTCACGCAGCTGGGAAGACTTGCTGCGTCCGCTCTGGCAGTGTGCTCTATAGAGCACTCCATTTTTATTGGACCATTATATGTGATTTAAATGCTGTTGGAAGAAATCCTTTCACCACATGATAATCTAGTATAAAAACTATTTAAAAAAAAATGGAAAATGGACTTGGCTGGTTTTGGAATTCGACGCCACATTTATAATAATCTTGGAAGTAAAGCCCGCCTTACACGAACATTATTATTGACTCAATATCGAATTTCTTCAATATATTGACCGTCTGAGGGTTGTATTGTAACAATAATATTGACGCATGCGGTATACGTATTAAGTTAAATAATATTGCTTCAACAACATTGACCGTGTGAGCCAGGTTTAAGAGTGTAATAGATACACCTTATGGCTAAGTTATACATATAGCTACACACAAGCTCTTGCAAAAAAGAAAAGTGGTGTTAACTTTATCTGGCTTCTAATTTTAAATTTAAAAAATAATAATAATGAAACGGATCGGTGGAAACTAATATGTTTACCTTCAGTTATTCAAGAAAACTATTAGCACTGCGCACATGGCTCGGGCAGGTAAGTTGTGTGATCAGTCTTATCACACCGATAAGGGAAACATAATAGGTCTTCATGTAACTGGATAGCAAAAATTGTTTCATAAGCCATTTCGGTTCGCTGGTCAGGCATTTTCTCTACCGTTCGTTTACACCTATCTCAAATCGGAATTCCTAGCGTTCACTTCGGAAATGATCCTTACCAAAATGTAACAATGATTATGTTATTAGTGATTTCTGCGGTTTGGAGAGAATAATGATGGAGTACAGTTTGCGTTAGATCAGGCAGAGAAACGAAGGTGAAAAGATTTTCTGTTATTATAGAAAATTCGAGAGTAACAAGTATTACGCAATGCTTGAGGGAAAACTGTACTCTTCAATTCGATTTCTTCTTCTGGTTGTGTTCTTTACTATTTGTTCATTGCGAATTGCCTGAAAATTTTGAAGTGGAGACGCTTCCTGGACAGTTATTTACAATTTCGTTGTTCAGTTTGATTCATCTCATATTTTTCCATGTTGAAATGGCCCAGTAATAGTTTCATTATTTTTTTAGGAAGGGCATTAGAATCCCATCCGAGTCAATTGAGTGCGACAATTTTTCTTCAGGCCACCCCTTTTACACTTTTCCTTTTCTAACATTCATATAGACTCGTCAAGGAATTTTTCTTTATAGCAACTTATTCTTGATTCGGAATCTCCAAAATCAGTTCCATTGCCCACCAGATAGTTTTTCATCCCTAATATGTATTACCACTAAACTCTTATAAATGGTTGATATTGGTACTGAAAAGTCCTTGTTGGATTTGATTATTTAATTTTTATTAATTCTTGTGTCAGAATTATAGTTATCATTCGATTGTGAAATTAAAAGCTATATCAGAATCGGATTTTTCAGGATTCACAGAATGCAGTTCTTGTATACGAACAGCTCGAGCAACATATATGCACTTGCTTAGAAATGGATGAAGATGTAAACATAGAATCGAGACGCCTGATCTTTGGATCTGCGGGTTTAATTAATTCTACGCAAAGGCAGGACATGAAGAGGAGTAGTGGGCCCCTCCATATCCAAGGGCTTAAATGGAACCCATAACTCAGGGAGATCCCGCATCTCATCTGGGGAGACTTATAATGGCGGCTCTTCTTGTAATTAGGGTTCCAAGTCAGATTAGTTCATGTTCACTTTTTTCTAAGGACAATTTGCTTTTTTTAATAGATATCATGCCAGTAAGGTGGTATTTGATTAGTATCGCAAGAATTATAAGAAATCGTTACTTGATTTCTTTAATTGGTTATTAAGTATGAGGCCGTTTTCCGTTGCTTGGTCTTGTCACGAAGGAGTGTCACTTACGATGCTAAGATTTTTCACTTGTCTACTCAATCAACATGAATCTCTCTATAGTAGACATTTTGTTAGCGTCGTTTTCAGGCTTAAGCAGAATTGAACTTTCAGTTTTAATAACGCTATAGAAGCCTCCTTGTTCTATTGCACGCTGTGGGCTTGGACAGGGAATACTTACCCAAAACTAATAAACTCAAATTTTTGTTTGTATCATCAGCTTGTTTATAGGTCAAACAATAAACATTTTAAATTCAATGTGCTATGTGAATCATATAAATGTCTTCAATGAATTTAAAATAATGACATTTTTCGGAGTTATTTCAACATGATAAATATTAGATTTTTTTTTCTAGAATATATCGATATTCTATATATCAATATATTTTTATACTAAGGAAATACAATTGGTAAAAGGTATGTAGAAGCTTTTCTACTCTTTTTATATAACCCAAATTTGTAATCTCCATCCTTACATTTGCAACTTCAAAGTAGAAATAGGTTTGTTTGATTGTATTTATTTATATAGTTGTGCTATAATCCAAATCTAATTGGGGATCAGGAGATATCCCTAGCATAACTGCGAATGATCAAAAACATATAATTTGTTGTCAGATAATAAAATTTATATTAATTCAATTTTGTATATAAAAAGATATCTTGTACCAGTTTGGGTTTTAATCTTAGGTGAGCTTTTAGTCATGGAATGTCTAAAGCTGCGGCTTCTTTAACAAAAGGTAATTTACAATGGAAATTTTGTAATTTATTTTTTATGAATGCTTCTACTGTGACCATATACAATTCCTCTGTAGCGTTGGCTATCACTATCAACCTTTCAAAGAAGTTATTAATATTTTGTTCTGAAATTATTGCAGTTTTTTTTATTTATTTATTTTTATGGATTTGACTCCCTAAACGTCACATCGTACTAGATAAGTAACGATCACAATATAGATTTAAAAACGAGCAATACGGTACAAAGAGTAATAAGGTTTTTTTCCATTAATTAATGTTATTTGAGATATTAGGTGAGCGAGCATAAGGATGACCTGAGCATATAGAGTTTGAGCCGGCTTTCGATTATATTTTATGAAATCTTCCAATGCTGAATGAAAGTATACTGTAAGCGCGATTAAGCTATTTTATAAATTATTCCTAGCTGTGTTCAAGTCCTCACTTTGTGTAAATACAAATGTCATGGTGAACTTAACCATGTATGAGTAAGTACTATGGAGCAATAAGTTGCTGTGAAGTTATAAGAGATTTTTGAGGAATGCCTGTAAATATAGTATGCAGGTCGTACTGTAGGTATGTAATAATTAATGTATACGGAAAATTTTTGATCGTGGTGGTAGGACTTGATGGCCCTATATAAGTAGTTGGAAAGGCCGGCTCACTTCAGCTTGTACAAAAAACCTGGGTACCAAACTTTATGGACGCCTTGATGAAAGTCAAGAGAAGCTATATCAGTCTGATTTGTTTTGTTCGAATCCTTGACTATTGAATATTCACTATGGAATAACTAAATAACTAAACTAAAATGGAATGTTGAGACAATTTGGTTGTTCATGAAGCAATGTGACAGCCAATTTTTGATGGCAGATTCAAACAGTTTATCTAGATTAGGTCAGAGGTTTATAGGTCTATAACTTGCTACGATTTTATATAATTTTAATGTTTTATCAATTGACACAAGTAAGTCATGTTTTCACGTCCTGGGGAAATATCCCGTTCAAAGAAGGCCTTGCCTTTTGAATATACTTTGTTGTTAGGAATAAAATAGACTAAAGAGGAATATTCTTAAACATTATTGATGGATTCCTATCTTTTCCTTGCATTTCCCGAATCTAAAAAATCCAATAGAGTTTCTATCACCTCAGGAAGTAACCGAATTTAAAAAATTTAAGATTCGGAAAATGTAAGGAAAAGATAGGATTTTCCTTAATAAATTAATAAATTGGATTTTTAATAATAGTTTTGGAAATTGGTTTAGTGATACTACAACGATGTAGTCTATACAAATTTTATCAGATAGGTGGAAGTTATTAATTATCCCTGAATTTGATAATGTTTCCTTTGCATTACTTCCCTATTTAAACCTACTGTCAATACTTATAAATATCATAAATAAATAGTAAAACATTATATATTAATAATATGTTTTTAATGAATGCCTTTCAAGACAAAAATAGAACTGATTGAACACTTACATTAATGAAATAGTACCACAGTTGTTATCATTGCATATCAAACTAATTTTTTTTAACTTGCAACAAATTTACTATTGTATATAAACTTAACGGCTATACATTTTTAGAACAAAAGAGCGATGTCAAATAGGGTCGGATGAAATATTTACAAATCTCTTCCGGTACAGAAAAATGCTTGACTAAAACGCCAATCCAGAACACAAGGAATTATTGCCAGAGAGTAAATTGATTCCCTGAGTTTCTACTCCGAAAAAAATATAAAATCAATTAACTGACCGACTAAGGCTCAATAGGTCTATTGAATCACCAGAAGTAAATATTTTCGGTTTTCATGATACACTGAATATTTTCTTAAAAAATTTCCGACAATTAAGATTTTAGTAGTCAAGTATACGGAATCTTGAATTTAATTATTAGTTTTTAATTGTAATAGTATTATCTGTTTTTAGGATCTTTTATCATATATAACGCAACCTATTAATGATAATTATTAGATAAATTACCGTTTAGTAATAAAAGACAATTATTCAATAGATTTTTGCGTTATTGGTGGTCTATTTGCTTTTCAAATTTAAACTTTTGGAATCAAAGTTTCGACAGCTGGTTTCAATAAAATGAAAACATACTAATTAAATAATTCCATTAATTTAAAGTTTTTTATTATCATTATATTTTGCGTTTTGTCTGGGGCAAGAAGGAATCGTAATAGTCTGACTTGCTATCATGAGGACCAAGTTTACGTAACATAGCCAGAAATTATTGGAAATGACTGCGATTCGAGATTAGTTTATCAACAAATATTTTAATCTGTTGGTATTTTCAAACATAAGCGTTCCAACAGCTCGATTTTGATAACTACCGATTGATTTTTCTAGCTGTCATCATAAAATTATTATAGCTTAAATTTTGCTATAATAAAACATATATAAGTAGTTAGCACTATTTTCAATATATTGTCAATATGAGGGAGATTGTAAAAGTTTCCCATAAAAAGTTGTTCTATCTAAATAAAACAACAACATAATTATAATAATAATCGTTTGGATATTAAAAGGAAGAAAACTTTTTTTTTCAATCCAAAAGTTGTTAATTTTTCTTGGTAAAAAATATTTTCTTAGGCCTCTTGTCTTTTTTTTCAATTATTATATAAACACAACTTTTCGGCATTATATTTATTTTTCTTTGCTATCGATTGCGTATTAAAATTAAACAAAAACAAAAAAAAAATAGATAGCAAAAAAATGAAATTATTTTTGTGAAAAATCAGAGACATCTATTAGAAAAATATATTTACTTTAAACCAAAAAAAAAAGAACTTAAATGTGCTCAGGAGGTAAGGCTAATTCAATATATAAAACATAATCATACATAAATTGTTAGTGTCAATATCATATCATATATCAATATCATTTTAAAAGCTAAATTATTAATCATTAAATTTTTTTATTTTAACACGTATCTATAATTTTCGACGATAAACAAGCAATTGACTCTGAGTTGAAACATACTGGACATACTAGCTAGCAATTAAAACTTTAATTTAAAAACAAATACATTCATCTAATTTACTGAATTTCAAGTTTTAATTAGTTGTAGAAAAACTATTTTAGTTTTCAGAACTATTAGTTTTCATACCAAAATTTGCCATGCATCCAAATAAAAATAAATTAAACTTTTAATGAATATTTATTATATACGGAGAAGATGATACGGTTGGTCATTAAGAATAACACTCAAAAATAGTAGAAACTATAAAAAATAGTAATAGAAACACCAAAAAATAGTAGAAACTAAAATATAATTATAAAATAATGATATTTTTTATATTAGTGAAAATGTCAATTTTTAACAAATGATTTAAATGTAACCAAAATCAGAATTTCTTTCATTGCGATAACTTAAGCAGTTTTGTACCATGTTGGGTTAACCTTTTTTGTGCCATCGACGATATATCGTTTTCGTAATATTTGGGAAAAGAGCCTAGGACTAATGATAAATATACATACATACACATATATATATATATTGTATGTGATGGCTTATTATTCGCATTGTGAGAGAAATTTATCTCAAAATAAATAAATATAATTAATTACAAAAAAAGTCTAAGATTCAATTAAATCGATTTTTCTTTGGGGTGGAAAGGAGTAACTGAAAATTATATTTTAATGAATAACCTCCTTTCAAGAAAATGTATGACATCTAATTGTATGCCATTTTTGGGGATGCGAATTTTCAAATCCTAGTATAAGTTAATGAACTAAATAAAAGTTTTGAACATTACAATAAAATAGTGGTGAACCATTTTCATTTAATTTTCAAAAGTATTAGAAATGCTAATTTCCAAACCTCTAGTTGATCATTTGGAAAAATATTGTCTACTAAAACGATAAGATACGATTTCAGGATAGGTATTTCTACGTGTAAAGCAGTTCAAGCCATTGTTGATACTGTCACCATATGATTAAAATAGAGTAAATATCTTATTGCTTCTTTCAGTGACTTGTCGAAGCCGTTAGGTTATAGGATTCGAATATTATTAATTTATAACTATGAGGAAATAGGAATAATTGGAAATGAACAAGAGTTTGTTTAAATCATAATTGACAGGTTGATATAGTATGAGGTAGGTGAAGAAGAGAGAAGAATCTCGAGCAGGTTGAAGGTGAAAGGTTGTCTTCCTCAAGGCTTAGTTTTAAGTCCATAAAAGTTGTTAGCACACACTGTTGGCCTGGATAAGGATGTTGGAATGCCTGTTTTGGAATCTCCGATGACGTGATCTTAATTAATGGGACCTGTGACAAAGTGACAGCATTGGCTGACTCAAAGCGGAGCATATTTATAATAGTGGATTGGCCTGCTTCTTTTTTTTTCGATTTCTCGTAGGTTCTAAATAGGCCAAAAACGTCCAGAATTTTATTTTCATATAGGAAGGCAGGGCGGGAGTGTCAAAGCATTATGTATGCTAGAAAAAAATTCTATGAACGCGTATGATGCATCATTTAAGCTTGATTATTAATATCATTCACAAACTTAAACATGATGTTGGGGATGGAGCTCAGTATACTATTCTCAAAAAACAATTTAAATAGGTTATATGTATTTTATTATTTATTTATTTATCGGATATATACAATTTTGAATGGTTAAACAATCAGAAATACAATTTTTTTTTTTAGTGAATTCTTTACGTTACAACTGATTATAATCAAATTAACAAAAATAGTGACTAATGGAAGTGTTTAGTTTTCTTAATGTTGTTCCCTTTTTTTTTTATGTCTAAATGATTTCTACAGAAATAAAGTTATTATTTTTATCATGCCAAGAAATCATTAAGAAATACATTAAGTATAACATATTTTGGTTAAATTTCTGCATTTCATGAAACTTTTGTTCATGGAATTAGTCGGATGCTACACATCATAATAATTTCAGCTATTTGAACTACCTCAAGATTTGTTTGCTCACCAACTAATTAGTAAATAACTAAACTAATCACACAAATTATTCGGTTTTACATTGAATAATTATTGTTGACCGTTTAAATTATCTTCTGAAGGATAAGAAGGTCTCAGAAGCGGTCAAAAAATGAATCTCAAAAAAGGTATAAACTATTTATTACAAACCAACATTTCGACCCAATTTGTTGGTCTTCGTCAGGGCTTGAAGCTCAGAGAGTAGTTGAGGACTAAGGATGACGACATAATCACAACTTTAAAAGGAATATTGCTAAGTATATTAGGTTCTCTCATATAATAAGCTTGATTTTTTTTTTCACAATTTAAGATTTTATTTTTTAAAGTATTTTCTCCTAAAGCAGTGAGTTTCCTTAACCTAGACCTTGTATGGCCTCCTTTCAAGCTATTCTATTCAAGATTACCATGCCTCTCCTAGACCATATCCCATCAATGATTCCTCCACTCCATTATCCCAGGTTTTTCTTGGTCTACCTCGCCTTATTATTCCATCGATTTTCCACGTGTAAATGTCTCTTGTCAATCTTCCTTCAGGCATTCTCTTTAAATGTCTATACCACTTTAGGCACTTTTTCTCAATCTCTTCTAAAAGGTCTTTTTTCTACATCCATCTTTTCTTTTATTTCAGCGTTTTTGACCTTATCCATTCTAGATATTCTTGCCACTCGTCGCCAGTAGTCAATTTCCATGGCCAGGAGTTTCTTTCTAAGAACGCCCTTTACGGTCCAGGTTTCTGCTCAATACGTCATAATGCACAGCATTATACTTTTATAGATATTTCTTTTATAGATATTTGTTCTAGGGATGATATTCCTACTCCATAGTATTGAATTGAGCATAGATATTATCTTTTTCCCATCAGCAATCCTTTATTTCCATATCACAGGAACCATCCAAATCTTTTCAGAGCCTCTCCTGGATTCAATTCTGCCATCATTACTAGATGACATAAAATCCGTCTTCTCAGCATTTATAATCAGACCCCTTTGTTGATATTCCTCCTTTCTCAACATGTAACCTTTCTCAACATCTTCTGTATTCTGGGCGATGATGACTTGGTCGTCCCCAAATGATAAGTTACAGAGGAATATACCTTCTTTCAAACGAATCTCCATGGGTTTACATTTTTTCCTCCACTCTTTCAGACACATTTCAAGAAAAATCTTGAACTGGGAGGGAGATGCGCTGTGTCGCTGAAGTAATCCTTTACCAGTTGGGAATGGCTCCGAAAGGTAATGGCCAATTTTAACTTGGCAGGTGTTCCCTTTATATATTTCTATCAGGTCGGTATTAATGCCTGCATTTTGTAGGGCTTGCCATAATAATCTTCGAGAAACACTACCATACGCTTTCTCCAGGTCTATAAATATTAATGCAATATTATGGGATACGGCTTGATACTTCTCCAGCCGTTGCCTTAAAGTAAATATATAGTAAAAATGCATGACCTTCCCTATGTGAATCCACATTGATCATCTGAACCTTTAAACTCGTAATCTAATTGGTTTAAAATTATTTTGCTGAGGATTTTTACAAAGAGATTTGCAACACATCTTTGATTTTTGCATTGCTTTTGCCTTTTTTATAAATTGGGCTGAAGTATCCGAGCTTCATTTCTTTTGGCATTGGGTCACAGCCTAGTATTCTATTATACATTCTTGTTAAAAGTGCTGCCACTTTTTTTCCTCCATATTTTAGCTGCTCCAAATTAATTTCACCTGGGCCTGGTGCTTTATTATTTTTGCCTAACTTGAGTTCTTTTTCGACCTGTTCCTGATCTTCTGTTATTTCGGTTCCTTCATATAACCAATTATTATCTTCCATGAATGGCTCCCTGTCTTCATTCATCAAATCATTGAAATAATTTTTCCATTCAGATAAGTTGATGAGATTGAGATGTGACTTAGGTGTTACCTGCTGATGTTTTATAGCCTAATAAACTATTTATATTTGGACAAAGTTAGTTCCATTCTTCATTTCGAGCGAGCCTTACTTCTTTAAACACTGTTTTTTTTCATATTTTTATAAGTGGCAAACGTGTTATTATCCTTCTTATTTAACCAAGGAGAGGTATGCTTCTTTATTCTTTTTTATCAGTTCTAGAAGGCTATTGGTCACCCATTTGCTGCTTTTCCTACGTCTGTATTCCTACGTTCCTACGTTTTGGATCCTAATACTTCTGCTCCAATTTTCCTTACTGTACCTTTTAAGTATTCGTACACCTCCGCAAAATTATCCTCAGTTTCATCTAAGCTTTGATCTAATCTTCTTTGGTACATTTCTTTTATACTTTTATCCTTCAATTGCTGGATTTCCACCGATTCAATATCCATCTTTTCTTCTAGTTCTCTAATAATTGATGCATTTATCTTTTTCCAAAGAAAAACTATTTTCGCTTTTAGGAAGTAGTGATCTGTGCCACATTCAATTCAAAGCTCTTGTGTCATGTTCCATCATCGAGGTACTTTGCTATGTTATCACTAAAGACCGGATGCAAATGCATATTTTTCCTGATACGTTTTTCAACCAAAATAATCCAATATCTTAACGAATCAATAAATTTGGGGTAGATATATTAAATTTTATTGTGGATATTTGATGGGTTATTGCATATTTGGTATAAAAAAAATTTAAATAATTTTTCTTCCAGTTAATATAGAAAATAAACAATGAATCTATTTTCTGATACACCTTCAATGCGGGATAAATGGTTTTCTTTCTTAATTATTATTGAATGTTTAAATTAAAAGATAGATGAACACCATCTACGATGAATAAAAATAATCTACGATCGTAATCATAGCAAAAACAAAAGCTCACAGTCAAAAACGTCAAATTTTTATCGTTGTGGCTGTGATCCCAACTGTATTGAACGTGTACCTATAGTTTAAAATAATTTATAGTATATTATTGGCATTTCAAAACAAATAAAAATTTAAAAGTTCAATTATATAGTTAGGTATTCTCAGAAAATAATTTTTAGCATCGTAATTTTGATAACTTTTCTAAAACCCTTTCTTTCCAGTACTTTCTTTAACAAAGTAATAAACATCACTTTGCACTTCTCCTTTGGAATTTTATATTCTATTCCGCCAGTCAGTGCGTTGCTTCGGTTATGGGAATTAGTTGAAATTAACTAAGTTTTATTATTCTTACTTAAACCAAAATGGTCAAAGCAGGAGCATCATTTAGTTCCATGCTAAACTGTTGGAGCCCAGTGAATTAAACAGGGAGAGGTTTTTTTTCCTGGAAAAAACATTAGTTTTGCAATTTGTGCAATGAAAAATGTGTCATCTAAAAGAAATTTTAAAATCGACCAGCACGTAAAGTAAGCATGAACTATTCTTGGAATTTGATACTCTAATTTGAGCTCCGAATGTAACAATACTTTATTTTTTACTGTACGATTGCATGTGAAGGCTTCGTGGAATTTGAACCCTTTGCCGAACTTATTCAAATCTAGACTTTTCAATGAAATACATACTTTATTTTGCATTGGTTGCATCTGGTATTCCCTTATTTAGTCTTATAAAATCTCCATTTGCGAAAAAGGAAGAAAGTGATTAATGTATTTTAATTTTTAAGAATTATTTAGCTATAAAACAATTCTGTTATAATTTTTTTTTTAATTTACCTGTGTTTTTCATATTTATATTATAAATTATAATTGTTAAACAAAGCAATTTAGACAATAATTATAACCTTTTGTTGATTTTCTGATATTTATGGTGCATATTTTCCTTCATATTCCTACCTTTTCACTGCATATTATTGCATATTTTACTGCATATTTGAGGACTTTTTACTGCATATTATATGGCATATTTTAACCTTTTTAGCTGCATATAAATCCGGTCTTTAGGTATCAAATAATCTATGATTGAGTAAAGGTTCCTTGTTTGGTGGTGCCATGTGTATCTATGAATATTGCAAAGTCGGAAGAACGTATTATTTTTAGATCAAAACTTTGACATATTTGGATTAGCCTTTCCCCATTATTATTGACTACATCCTCTCCAAATAATAATACTATCACCAAGTTCCAATAATTTTACTATCAGCAGCATTTCCAACTCTGCCATTTAGATCGTCCATAAATAGTATTTCTTTTCATTTAAGAATCTTCTGGATAATATCCTCCACTGCTTTCATCACCAGAACTGCTTTCAGTTGGGACATATGCTCCTATTACACATATTTCTCTTCAACATAAAGTCAGATCCATAGTAAGGATGCATTCATAATTTAAGATAATTTAAAATTATATTTATGCACTCTCATTTTAAAAGTTTGTTAATTAAACAGGATTGGGTGCCCATGAGGTCAATTAGATTTGCATTCCGGATTTTCATGTATCGTAAAGAGCAGCACTGTAGTTACATATAATTAAATATACTACCTCAAATTAAATTAATGTAATAAGGTTATATTAAATGAATAAACAAATATCAAGTTCTATGTTGAGCATAATACATACAAAGTTTATAATTATAATGAGCATAATAAGATATAATTAAGAGAAAATTAGCACAAAATAGATATAAAATTTCAAGCCTTATTTTATCCCGAAGATCCGCATTTGCCCACGGTTGTTGGAGTATAAGGTAGGATCTGTAAGCGTTTACAGACACTACCTTCTCCACCCCTTCAGCTTTTCATATTCTATAAAGCTTTGTACAACAAAAAGTTCATACCTTCGTAACAGACCCTCTTTTATAAATGCTCCTGTGCTAAATTTAGATTTTATAAAAAAAATAATAATAAAAATAGTAAGCCTCCAGTATACTTATAAAATGTGATGAAATCTAGGAGCTGAAAGCGGAACATAAAATATTTATCGATTAACTAACATCATATCTATTTATAGTGGCATTTGCAGCACTTGAGCTACGACAGTCATTTGTGTTTGATTGATGAACTGTGAAGTGGAGGGGGGGAGTCGCTGGAAACTGTTTATTTATCAAAGGCTGTTTGTCTCTGAAATGTGCCAATGCCCATATTTCAGAGGCAAATGCAGTTAGTGCTAATAACTGCCTAAAAATCGGCCATATTCCGGTCGCAATGCCCCCAAATTTTAATAAGGGTTGTGAATAAGCGTCAAATATCGTATGCTCTATTTGGCCCTCTTATCGTGGCATTACATTATTAAAATCTGCATTCGAGGCTGTAATGGCTGAGCGTGTCAAGGCGTCACCTTAGCATTCTGGAGTCAGAAACGGCGCCGGTTCGAATCCTGCCTGGGCAAGTTGAAATTTATTACGTGCTGGGCTCACGGAATTAATCTTGACATTCCCAGTCTGGGTAGAATAGGTTGGTAACCTGTAGGCTAACCTGCCCTTCCTTCCCTACACGAACCACAAAACCTGTATTAAAGTCGAATTTAAAAGAAAAACTGGATACAGCTGAAGTTGAATTTTCGGAGATTGCTGGATATATCTGGCAATGACATTCGCGATACCAGCGTTATTTTTGTAATTAATTACATTTAAAAAATTTTAATCACTCATTACCTAAATGAAAATTTTTGACATGAGTTATTCTTACATTAAGTCTCACATTTTTCAGTATGAATCAATAATTAAAAAAATGAAGAATATATATGATCTACTATGCGAATATAAATAAAAACAAGTTATTTTGTTTGTATTAATTTAATTATCAAGCATCGAACTAAAATCAATTTTACAGTATTGGTTAGAGTAAATTTTAGGCATTCTTAATTATCTTTACTAATTAGATGTTTATTATTTCATAGTGTAGAAATGTGGCTAACTAGAGGTTATCACCCTTTCCGAGCCTTAGCTGATGCTGGAATTCATTCACCATCATAGTCAATCCTCTCTACCGCTTTATGCAGTTTGAGGAGGAATTCAACATATCCTTCTCCACCCTTGCTGATTATTCATCAACTGTCCTCTCCTATTCCACTCCAGTCCTCTCTTCCGAGAATCTCTTTTCATCTCGTCCTTCCACTAAGTCCTAGTCCTTCTTCCCGTTTTCCAAATAGCCGTTCTTTTTTAAAATCGATGGACATACCTGTCTTGAAATACTTCCAGGCTTTATTCTTATAAGGTGGCCAAACCATTTCAGCTGATTCTCTTCTTTTGCATCGTTTGCTGGTTTAACATCGAGGTTCGACCTAATATCGATGCTATGGACTCTTTTTTTTTCTTACGTTAATTTTTTGGAGGAATCGAATTTATGATACTTGGATTCTTGATTGATTCCTCCTATCACCCGGGTAGTCAGAGTTGACGACAAACCCCTTGAACAAATAGAAAATTTCAAATACCTAGGAGCACACCTACATCAAAACGGGTTCGTAGACATGGACGTAACTGAACGGAATTGCGTACAGGGTGTTCACAGGCTTCCTTGGCAGGAGAGAAATAGAAAAGAGGACAAAAGTGGAAGTATACAAAACTATGTTTCTTACCATCCTGACGTACTCTTTGAAATCATGAACTCTGGAGAAGAGGAATTTATTCGCCAATATAATTTAAACGAGCTTGGAAGGAATCGAAAACATCTTTTTGTGACCCTCGATCATCGCGGCTACAACTATATCTATTGGCATGTTTGAAACTAATAGTGTAGAAACTGAAAATAACCAACTATTTTCCGTAAACCTATTTTCAAATGTTTTTAATGATGTACTGAGTGATAGGTTAAAAAAAAAAAAGAAGTTTATTAGCAGTGCAGAATAAGGTTTTACTTTTTTTAATTGTACGTGATAATTTTTTTTTTATTCTGTGCAAGTGTGCTGCAGAGAATAATTGCTAATATTAATTAATTACATGGATTGATAAATTATATGACAAAATAAAAGAAACTTATTCTTTTAATTTTGAATGTTTTTAAATTCTAGAGCGAATCATTTGACATCTAAATTTTGATTTGCAACACTCTCAAGTGACTGTATTAAGCATGGAGTCTCAATACTTTTTAGCCTAAAAAGGTCACACTTACTCCTCCACTAAGTACTAAGGGCAACCGTGACTCCTCCACTAAGTCCCAAGGGCAAGACCAAGCCGGTTCATCATACCAACACAATCATATCGTTAATTACAGTTAAAATACTGCTTCATTGTGTATATCAGTTATTGTGTTTATTAATTGACCGTTAAATAAATACACCTGATAATTATTTTGTATGATTCACTTACATTGTCAATTTTACTATGCATTCAAAATTTACTATGTCGGGAAGGTTTGGTGATGCTCACGACCGTAATTTAGAGACCCCTTAACTAAGAATGCGAACCCACAAAAATGTTATGGTCATACAATTGCAATGCAGCTGTTAAAGGAAGGAATTAGTGATTACTTCTGTAAATCTGAAATTAAGGTTGTAGGGAATTATTCATGGCTGTCAAAAGAAGTTAGCGATTAGCTTTTCTTTTTTTTTATATTCTTTTAAATTGTAGGGGGAAATTATGGTTTTCGAAACTACGAATGGTATTTGGAATGAAACATTGTTCTTTATACATGACAATTAAATAATATCGGTCTTTATTTTTTAACACATAAACGAACAAAAAAGAAAAAAAAACATTTTTTTTCCATCTTATGAGGAGGTATGTTCAGTTTTTTTTAAAAATAATCTATCAATTATTAAAGTATGTTTAGTTTAAAAAGTGAAAAAAAAATTTATTATTTACCAAAAGTTGCTCATAACGATTAAAACTATTCATAATGTTATGAAAACCAATGCATTCATACATGCATATTTTTTCCATGTATTAAGGTCTTATGCCAAAACATCTCTCTGATATAAATTTACAATATTTTATAAAAATCATGGTTGTTATTGCCATTCATGTTTCAACATTCTTGGCTCATCTTCAGGGACTTGAGTTCTAAAAATAATAATAATATTTAAATCGCAGTATATTAATAGGACTAAGGTCTCTAATGTATATATTAGGCTGTAACTAAGAGGTGCACTACAGAAAAGTTTCTATGTCAAAGTTCATTACTCAAACGATGCAAATTTCATTTCCTGTACAACCTTATGGAACCTATTATTTCATTTAACCTTATGGAACCTCACTTTGTAAAACCTGATGTATTCTTACTGCCGAAGCGTACGACGATTTCCTTTTGGCCAATCAAAGACCAGATCCAAAGAGCATGATTGATTTCAGAAAACTAAAAACACCTACTCCTCGTGAGATTTTTAAATTTAAAAATCTTATATGGTTTGATTTGACTGTATTGAAATTTAGCGGATGAAGAAAGATTCAAGAAACGAATACCACTTTTGAGGAACAGTCCATGGTTTTCGAACGTGTTGGCGAATCACACCTGCTCGCTCTAGACCGATGCCGGCTGATTACAGTATTATATCTGAAATTGTAGCCGAGTTATAAAACTCGACCTTCCTGCTCTGGAAACGCGCTTGTGACCTGTATGATTACTATTATGCATACTATTCTATTCTATTATATGTATATATATATCATAGCAGTGTGGGGTGCCATAGGTGCACAGGCACCTGTTAATGTCTCAGAAATATATATTTTTTCCTATAAAGCAGTAGATAGAAACCAAGTTTAATGAAAGAACAAAAAAAAAAAAAAAAAAAAAAGCATATTGCTTAGAACTAAAGTTTTGAATTTTCAACATTGTTCTAAAATTAAAAAAAAAATTGTGATCCCTGGAACTATTGGCGTTTAAAAATATGACTTGTAAAGATCAATAGTAATTTTTAGCCTTAAAAATTTAAAATTTAAAATATTAGACCCATAGTAATGACATATTTTGGTAATTGGTAATTACATACATGGCAATTACATTTACAAGCTTATGTTTCCACTAACAGTCCTTCTAGTGAAACATACAGAAGAATTATTTATCATTAATTATAAACTAAGAAAAGACCCTTTTCAATTGAATACATTTTCTTGCATAAACTAAACTTGAGGTACAATGAAGTAAAGTATAACAATAATTTATTTTCAATTTACTTAGATGTTAAACATCATCATTACCAGTCAGAAAATGTCATTAAAAAAATATATTCATCAAATATTAAATAAGATTTTAAAAACCATTTCGTCGATTTATCACAGCACATTTCAGTACAGCAATCTATAAAAATCTCGCACTCTTTTCTAAATTTGAAACTGTAAAATTTAGAAAATTTAACACGATTGATGTTCGCAATGACTGAATAAAACGAAAAATAAACGAATAAAAGTTTGATACAAAAACATGTTTTCTATGGTTCAATGTATCAAGCGAGGCGGAGAACCCCCCAGTATTATTTTTAAAGCGAAACTCAGAGAAAGTAATCAGTGTTACTAACCTAAATACTGAAATCAAGTGGAGTTAATTTTGAATGCGTTCTGAAGTTATGTATCGAAACATTGGCGAGCAATGGTGATAGGGGTACCGTCAGGACGGTTGCCAGTGTGTCAGTGCAACTGAGTTTTTTTATTTAGAAATAAGGTAAGTATTTAATTTATAAGCATATTTTGGGAAAGTATTTATCTTTTCAAAACTAAAATCTTTGTTAAGCAAATAAAACTACTTCAAACTATTTTTCTCAGTTACAAGAGCCACTAGGAGGAGCGGATCCATAGGCAGTTGCCTATTTTGCCTATATGGTTAATCCGGCACTGTGCTTACGATTCGCTGGGATTTAGACCGGCATTTGAATTCTTCATTATATTTTGTTTTAATAAAATATTAAAGTTTATAAAATCTACAAGTATTATTCGGCTAGTAGAAATGGTGGAAAACCGCATTACATGGAAATTTCTATTCACTGTGCGACAAAACGAATCACTTTTTGAGGGTCGCTGAATCCGATGTCCGAGTTCTCTCCGATATGAAGAATGTTGGATTAAATCTAATATACATATATTTAATACTTTGATTTGTTAATTTATTAATCCTAATTCGTTTCCAACAATTGAAAAAAAATCCAGATGCTGAACTATGACCGACCGATTGACTACTTGTCTTATTCTAAAAGTCATAATAAGCAGCCATATTGAATTTTCTAATAGGCCAGATAGTATACATTTAAGAACTAGACATTCAAAGCTTCCATTTGTGATGACATTTTTAGATAGAAATTAATTCTAGACATATATATATATATATATGTATATATTATATATATATACATATATATATATATATATATATATATATATATATATATATATATATATATATATATATATACATATATATATATATATATATATGTATATGTTATTATATATATATATATATATATATATATATATATATATATATATATATATAAGTTTTTCAAGGAGGGACTAATAAATTTATATAAATGAGAGCTGGGGCAAATCAATATGTGCTGCCCTGTGCCCCTCTGGACTTAGCCCGCTGCTATTGTACTCAGCATTTACTGAAGAAATTATACAAACGTAATAAACATTTTGTTGTTTGTCATCTTATGTAATGACATTGTTATCTCAATCTGTAATTATATTAATATGAATAAATGCATTCATCCGATCAACATATGATAATGTTGACATTAAATAATGGGTTGTATTAGTGGAATAATTTCTTCCTTATATTTCTATATTCCTTTATAATTATGTGTTACAACGATGTAACTAATAATTAAACAAGAAAACTCAATTTTTTCTTGTTTAATTATTTGTATTTATTAACTGACGAAATCAATATGGATCTAGACAATTGGAGTATAGAGAAAATAAAAACACCTTGAGAATGAGGTAGTACCCCGAAACGTTGGTGGAACTGTGTAACATATAATAATAAAGGAATGTAGAGATATAAGGAAGAAATATTCCACTAATACGACACTAGAATTCTCCTTCCCATTATTAGTATGAAATACTTAAATAATGGGAATTTAAAAACAATTTGCAATAAGAAACTAGTCTTAGTAAATATATCTAAGTATCATTATAGGCACCTATTTCTTACGAATAACGAGACCGATCTACGTACTCGTTGTTTTGTTTTTTTCTATGAAATCGTAATGCAAAAAAAAAAAAAAATGTTAACGTTTATAGGTGAACGTATTATTATTATTATTATTAGGTAAATAATTTTGCAATATCAGCCGATCATTTTGCCAATTTTTATGTGTTAATTACAATAAATGTCAAAATATTTTAAGGTGTGATTCTCGATAAAATCATTCAAAACAAATTGAAAAAAGAGTGAGCGGAGAGAACTAATACACTATTGTTCAGGAGAAACAAATATTGAAAGACAAAAAACCGTTACTTTTCAGGAGAGAGAGGAGTCCCTAGTAATGCAGACGATTCTTTTTGGAAATCTTTCATGAATAAAATAAATTAAGTTTATAAATCATTATAGGTTAATAAATCTCTGTTTTAATTACCCCTGAAGTGATTGAACCTTTGATCCTTTCTTTTGAATAAGAGCACATTTCTCATAAATTTCAGAAATAATAAATTTACATTGACTGAAATAAGGAGCCAAATTATTTAGCAAGTTGATCATCAACACAGAAATTTACAAAGCCTAACCCGTAAAGTTTGAGCACAGATTTGAATCAACTGCAGTTGTCAGAAAATTATGGAATAGGTCTTAATATTTTCAGGAAATACTGTACTTTGCAAAAAAAAAAATGTTGACCCTAAAACAATCGGTCACAGTGCCCTCAAATCAGACAGATTATAATAATTATAGATAAAAAGTTTTAAAAATAATATTGCATACATATTTATGTTTTTGAAAAACCGAAGGTCCTTTTTCTAAGCGGCCGCGCTTAGTATCCCTAAAAACTGTAGGTAGTTATATATAACAGCTGTAGAACTGTATAACAGCTTTGAAAATTATTACTTTCATGGTTCTCGATATTAGGCGCACACTGAGTAATAAGAAATAATTTGGGATAAAAAAAAAAAAAAAAATTCTGGACCATCATAGTAAATCCTGTGGCATAAATAAAGGTAACGCAACATAACATAATTTATATAACAACGGTTTATAATAAATTAATTACATTAGTAAATAAACCCATTAAAAAGTGTTTATAAAGGGAGAGTATGACGATCTTCTTGTTTGCAAAGGTTTCTTTCTATAATGGTGGTGAACGCTCTAAAGGAGACGAGAGAGTTTGCGCGTCGAATTCTTCTCAGCTCATTGCTGGAGTTCCAGGTTTCTCGGAGATCTAGTAGGGGGTTTCCCTAAGAAAGCGGTCAACTCCAGGGAGCACTTCTCCTACGGGTAGCCGGGTAGCATTGTACGTTATTATGGCTGTAGTTTGTGCAAAGCACTCGAAAATTCATTGATTCCAGTGAAATTTTAAATACCTTCCTCTACTATCCTTTGTCTTATTTTTTTTTTAATAATTCATTATTTATTAAAATTTAAAATTAAGTTAATTTTAAGGAGTATTTCCAGCCTTATTCAAATTTTCAAATACTCATAATGGTAAGAATTAACCTTACAGTTGGCGCGCCCAAATCCATGACACCAGCCGGCGCACTGAGTGTGCCACCCCCATTTTTATTTTTATTTCTTTAAAATTAAACAAAATGATCTTAATATTTACAGATTATTATTTAGTTATGAGAGAGATAGGAAAATAAAAATAATATAATTTTTTTAAATATTTAATAGACAACAGATTCAATAATATAAATTTGTTTGTATTAAAACTCATTATTACGACTTAGTTCCAACTATAAAGCAGCAGTTTGCCATTAGTTGAGAGGTAATTTTATGAAATCTAAACATAGTTATTTCATGAAGAACTATAAATCATGTTAGAATGAAAATTATCAATAAAATGAACAAAAGAAAGAATATTATTTGAACGTCCCGATTCGTAAATTTGAAAAAAATCATAAAATACACTGAAATAATAAAAAAACACGAATATTTCACGATGTTATAAATTATCATTAGATAAAGTTCAAAATATTCTGGAAAATGAAAAAAAAAGAAAAGTTAAATATCAGTTGAACGTTCAATCTCAAAAGTATGAAATATTTCTACAAACGAAAGTAAGAAATAATCTGCATTCTCAGAAATTACGTTTTAGCGGTTGGTGAACTAAAAGATGGGATGCAAGTGAATGTTTAACTACCGGATAAATATAATGAAATATCCCCAAGTGGTGTACTGCATACTCCAGCGCGCCTAAATATATATTTATTTATTCATTGCTGCTTGTTTATTAATTTTTACTAACGACAAACGTTGTAGTTATAAGTTACTACTGAGTTAATAGGGACTATCTAATAATTTATTACCTAATTTATATTATATCCCTTCGGCTTTTTTGAAATACCAAGTTATATACAAAGACTATCTTAACATTCTTCCTTTTACCACATTGGTAAATTTACATCTGTCCTTTACCGTGCTATCCGGATATGAAAACAATACTTTAACACCCTTCATGGTGCGTGGGAAGAATTGCAATTGCTGTTTCTTTCCATCCCAGAAGAGATGGATTACTTCTTTCCATCAGAGAATTATTTTGCCTGTAAAATCTAAGCTAATTGCATATTATTAGAAAGAAAACCAGGCTATGATTCCCAATACAATTTTTAGTATTTCTGTTGTATCGTTTTTATAAAAACGCATTTTAGAGCAAAACAAAAAAAAATAAAAAAAAATAGTCAATTTCTTAAAATAAAATCGAATTTAAATCAATTACGTGACTACAACTAATGCTTTTATTTTCATACTTTAGACATCGATTTGATTCACTCTGTTTGGAGATCATAGAGCAATGAGGGCCAATCAGTGTGGCTGTATGTACTATAATATTTTATTTAAAATTCAGTTGGTAATGGGAGTTTTCAGTAAAGCGTGATTTACTATCCGGAAGATTTGCCTAATTAAATGATTGATAATATGCCAACCAATATTTATAAGAGGTTATACTCTACTAGTAATTTTTTTTTTTTGTGAGGATGTGTTTCGAAGGTAAATGATTTAATAATATGTAAATTGCTCGTACAAAAAAATAGGATTTTATCAATCCATTATGGAATGAGAACTTCTTTGTGTTAATGTCTACCGGTACTCATCAAATCCAATAATCGTTAAAATAAGGATAATGTATTAAATATAAAATGTATTATTTGCCTTAATATTACATTACTGTGTGATTTCTTCAGTCATACATGAAGCCACCATTAAAATTTATCACGTCCCAACTGTACTTACATATCTTCATCGAAGAAAATTATGTGACCAAAAATTAATTATGTGATTTTCATTTTATAACAAATAATATTTTAACTTCTATGTTCTGGTGAAAAACAATCATGTGTTAAACAATCGTATCATGATTTAAACTGACCACAATGAATCCTCCTATTATTATTGATTATAGCATCCGTAAGAGTTACCGCTGGACATCACCCATCAGACACCTCCAAGAAATTCATTAAACAAATTATTGTATAACATTATACCCCACAAACGGTCAATTTATTGAAGAAATTCGATATCGACTCAACAATATTGACCGTGAAATGGTGCTTAAAGGCTAGCAGTATGATAGAATAAAAATCTTTAATGCATTTTGTATTTTAATTTATTTTAAATAATTCAAGGTAATCTTTCAGTGTTTAGTGTTGAGAACTGCAGAACTTTTTAAAAATTGTATCTCTATGTTTTATATTATCGATCCCGAAATTAACAATAACTTATTGTGTAGGCGCATCGTCACATACTTACAATTAAAGTAGTCCGTTATAATCTATTATTTTCCCCCTCCCCGAGCTTTTATTTATTTATTTGAATAATTTATTTGTACATGTAAAGTTCGACAAATTTTAATTTATATTGGATTTATAATTTATTTATGACTTTGAAATTATTTAGTATATATTAAATGTAGTTCACTTTTGTATCACTTCTGACACTACACACATGCATTGGTTCACTGTTTCCATGATTGGTTAATTATTCAGAACAGAACATGAAAAAAGTGTCTCCAAATTAAATTCAGCTACACTTTTTTATACATGACAACAATATATTTGCTTACAAACAAAACATGAATTTTTTTCTAAATTTAATTCTAATGAATGTTTCAAACACCTTTCCATTAAGCCACAAAGCCAACTAGATCAACTTCCACTCTAAACTCCTATTTTTACATTTTTTAATATCATAAAATTAAATGTACTCCAATTTTATCTTTAATATGTATACTACCATTATCTATAAATCTTAATAAAGCCTCTTCACACTGTTAAAAGCCCGGGTAATTTTGGGTGCTTAAGATAGCTATAAAAAGATTCTTGAACATTAATAATTATCATAAGAATTAACGGAAGGCGCAATGCCAAATATAAGGAAAAAATGCCACAGCATTCAGAGCCTAGAATTGAGTTATTTGGGAGGGAATGAAATACATTTTTAAATCATGTCTTGTGTATTGGACTACTCGCAGAAGATAAAACGAGGAGTTATCCTCAGGTGCTAAACATCTGTTTGAAGAAAAAATTGCCATTGGAACATAAATCCCGTTCAAGGGATAAACATCCACATTGAACCATCATTAAGAGAGCTTCAATTTGACTAATTAAAGATGACATCTGAATCAGTCGATTATTTGAATGGTAATGCCCAATCAACCACTTGGGTCCCAAATCATAATCAAATGAGGCCTTGAGGACTGAGATCCAAATTCAAAACAGCGAGTATCTCTCCTCGACGACGATAGTGTTGGTTGCTTAGAATAATTGTGGATGAATTCACACGAATGAATATGTTTTGGTTCTTTGCATTGGTAAAGTATGAAAGTTGGTGTTTGAGGAATAAACTTTTATCAAGATGTTTATAAAATGTAAATTGTGTCTGGATACATTAAGTTAATTAGTATTCATTACATCATCAAGTCGAAACAAATAAATAAAAGAAATTTTTTCCATCCCATTTCTTTGTACAGGTACCGAAAAAAAAGGTGACATAAGTTTTCAATTTTTAGACAAAGTAGATTCACTGGGTAGTTCAATGGCTGAAATAAACGTCTGGATCCGTCTCTACATTTTTTTTGCAAAAATATCAATACAGGATCATCGATCAGTCATCGAGGCAACTTTTAATCCTACCATCTGGCCGAAATATCCCATTTAACGGCATTCAATACTTAAGACTGATTGTCCGCCAAGGTAGTTGAGGCAACAAACATGTTATTTTAGAAACAAAGTAGGATGGTTGCTAAGGTGAACTGATTGTTCGGTGATTCAATTTTATTCGTTTAAGAACACACACGAATTGTGCTACAGTTAAGAGTCGTTAATGTTATTATAAATTTGCCTTTTTTTATAAGTAGGTTTATATAAAATATATATTAACCGACATGCAGTTATAGTAGTAGCAGACAAAGCAATATCGAAGTATATGAACTTCCAATTACCTACGTTACCATCACACACCTAAAACAAAACACCTTCAAGAATTCAGAAAAATATTATATCTTAATAAGGAGTATAAATAAAAATAATTCTGGTATTAATTGGTATTGCGTCGTATTGCCAAGATTCATGTTTTCATCTATTCATATCTCTATTTCGTGAGGAGACAAGGAGTACAAATGAAGTAGATGATGGTATTAGTTGAGCTGCCTTAAGCGGCCAACATACATGGGAACATCGGTTCGCCAACAACGGTTCGGCAATGTCTGTAGAGCTGACGAATAACGGTTAGTAAGTTTTTCCTTTGTTCGTATAGTGTGTAGAGGCCACGAACCGAACTTCGGTTCGCCGAACCGTTGTTCGCAAACCGGTGTTCCCTTGTGTGTAGACCGCTTTAGTTGAGTTTTGAATGGAGGTTGAACAATAGGATATTTGAAATATGCGATCTTTGCAAGAAAAGGTTTATCGAACATTGACCCAAGGCTTTTTAAGGAGGAACTCCCTAAAATACGATCTGGAATTCTCTCTGGTTTTCGTATCTACCAAGGATTTCGAGGACACTCTCATGTCAGACCTATTTAAGTAACAAATAATGCAATTTTGATTGGTCTCCCTCCCATGGTATTAGGACCAAGTTAAGTAGTTAACTCCTTACTCCAAAAATAAGTTTGGTAAAGTTTCATCTATTTCTATCATCAACATTTTGGGTTTTACCGAGGTTGGTAATTAGTCTTTATGTATCGATATAGATAGAACTGGGATATACTTCCTAATATTTATTTATGGAATTTTAATATGCGAATTTTTATGTCAGTTCTTCCTCATCCAACAGCGAAAACTGATTTTTCAATGCTGTTTTCCAAGCACAAACTGGTGTAGGAAGATTCCTTGGCATATTTCTCCGCACGATACTTTAAAATGCCCCTTCAAGATGCCCATGCAGAAGTGTATATGATAGGAAAATTGTTATTATTTTTTATTTATTTATTGTTTGTGTGGAAAAATAGGGCTTTATTATCCTAACGGTTAAAAGATGAAAAATTGACAACAATTTTTACATTACTTACAATAAATATAATATAAACTCTGTCTTTGTAAAATCAGTTGTGACACATGATTACTTTTATTAAGAAGTAATTAATAGCTTAGAAGTAAGAAAGTAAATGTGGGATAATTAGCAGGTAATAAAAAAGTAAAGGGCCGTAACTGAGCCAAGTTGCCGTGCCGTTATCTCACCGCCATAAACTGTAATTGCCAAGCTGGCGGTGGAGCTCTTTTTATTAGCGTTCAGAACAAATGGTTTTCTATTCATGTATATGTCTACCTCCTAGACCTTCAAACATATAAGTCAATTTCTTAAGTTTATGTGATGGGGAAATGTGAATTTTATCTACCATCTTTTCACTTATATAAAAGCTGGAATGACCCTAAATTTGTCAAATTATAAACTCCTGATTATTGAAGCTTTTTATTCTGTGTTTCCGTGTTATTTTAATCACTAGAAACAAGGTGAATTTAATCATTTTCATTCTCAAAACACTTCTTTGTCGAGGTAACCTAATTCCACACCATGCTTCTTGGCAAATTAGGAGCAAATGTTAGATCAATCCCAAAAGAAATCTCGACTTCATTCATACGAAATTAAAGCTTAATAAAAGTGGAAGTTTTTCCAGAAGTGGGATATATTTGTAGCCCAGCAGGGGGCTCAGAAAAACATTCACAAGTAAATTGGGATTTAAAATTAAAAAATCGCCATTGGTTCGCCCGAAATCCTTTTTACAGTGGATTTAGTTAATCCAAACTATATTTCCTAAAGGGAGTTTTTTTCTAATTAGCGATGGTGCAATTGGAACATAATTACCTTCATTAGTTTTTGAGTGATCGCTTCCTATTCAACAAAAAAACGTGACTTACTAAAAAAAACAAACACAAAACTTAAATTTCTTGCATTTCAGTGAGGTATCGGACAATGATCTATATGAACTTTTTTTCTTGCTTTCTCACGTCTTTATAAACATACATTTATTGTACTATAATGACAGTATTAGAAATCTAGCATTGATATGACCTTCAGATGTCCACTGAAATGTAAATATGAAAAAAATGTAGGAAAATCTGATTTTTGTATTTAATCATCAATTGTAACTGTTGTGGTAAACTGCGTCTGACCCACGAATCATCATTGGTCTTTAATTAATTACAATTTTCAGTCTATTGTTTTAGAACAAAAGTAATTAATAAATCAGAATAATAGTAAAATATGCTCATTATTTCATCAACAATACCCCACGAACCATAAATCTTTCTAACGATAATAATTTCATTAGAACCTTTACCCATCAACTGGTTTAACCTCTATCCTGCTCCAATTATCCCTTTGATCATCCGGGTAGGTTGAAACGGCATTTAGCCAAAGACCTTTTAGAATACGTGTATGTGACTGACTATTGGAATCCAGATTGTATCTTCATTTTTGAGCGTCTTTGGCCATGATGTTCCTAATGGTGGATGCTACATGAACCGTGAATTTTGTATAAGACTAAAATCCTTACAGCACATTACAGCCAGAGGGGGAGGCGTATTTACGTTTAGCTCTCAGAGAGGCATTTACCCGTCCACCCCAGACGAATTATTTTTGATAGGAATTTCTACACGAACATGAATGCTTGTGAACCTTAAGGAGATTTCCCTCTCCGTTATTTTAAAATACAACATTAATTTGAGTTATTGGAAAGGGATGTGTTTTGTTATCGTGTAAAAACTCTGTATTATGAATAGAACTGTTCAAATGTAGATATATTGGCAAGAGATATAACACTAACCATGGTGGTGAGCAGGATGATAAAAGCTCAGAGCTCAGAGGGGAGAATTGCGCATAGGTAGATCGGCGTAGAGCGACCGACAAAAAGCCATCAGAAAAGAGAGTATTCAAAGCAACACAATTTCTGGTAGAATTATTATTTATATTATTTTTCTGGAAGTTAATTCTTCTTTGGTATTTTTATTTTTCAATTCATCGGTCGCCTATCCTAAAGTGTTAAACAGTGGCGTAGCCAGAGGTGGTGATCCCCCTCCCGAAATTAAAAAAATCTTTTACTTATTCTTACCTGTTAACAAAAATTGTATAAACCTATTTGAATGTTATTCCATATGTAATATACCTAGTCATAGAAAATGTTATATATAGGAGGGCCCCCTTATATCCCCGGTTGGGGTCGGTTTCTGAATGAGATAAAGATTTTAGGACTTCCTAGAAAGTAAATACAGTATATAATATATAGGTGCATATATACAGGGTGTTAATTTTAAACGAATTTTACGGAAAAGCAGTTGGTCTGATTGCAAAATGCTACAAGTAAAAATTGTAGTAAAAATTTCTTTATCAGAATATGGCCAATTTAACACTCTGGCGCCTGAAGCGCGTCAAACTGCGAGATTCGCAGATGACTCCTATTTTTATTCACATAATTTTAAAGAGTAATAAAAGTTAAAACAAATGGTACAAACCGCAATTCGATTTATGTTATTTTAAATAACGGCCCCAAGACTGTGATTTTGCATTCATTAAGAAAAACACTGTCCCTACCGGCTTGATCATATTTTTATCAAAACGAGTATAAAAAAAAAATACGTCAGAATAATCCACCATGTTCTTGTAACTCACATCTGTAAAAACATTCAGAAATTAAATGTTTATTTAGCATCAACGATTTCGAAACTTCTCAATTCTTTAAATAATAAAATATATCAAAATGCGGTTTGCATCATTTGTTCTACCTTTTATTACCCTTTAAAATGATATGCACAAAAACATGGATCATCTGCGAACTTCACAGTTTGAATGACCGGCAGGCGCGTATGTGGCTTCGAAGTGTCAAAAAACAAGCATATTTTTATATAGAGAAAACGTTAAACTTTACAATTTATAATATTAGCATTTTTCTCTCAGACTAACCGCTTTTCCATAAAATGCGTTTGAGCCGTCTTAAAATGAATCCCATGCATAATGGGTAGCACAGTAAAGAAAAAAAGTTTTGAAAATAAATTAATGTAATTGAAATAAATAAATTTTAAATTGGTTACAAATAAAATTATTTTGTTATATTTTTTGTGGATTATCTTTAATGGTAGTGAGACTACAGGTAGTCAAAATAAATATATCCTTTTTTTATTCTTTCAGTTAAAACTACACTGGCTCACAAAAAAAACCGTGCACCTAGATTTTTCTGTTTTAAAGCTCGATAATTGGGATAATTAGTGCCTCAAGGTTAAAAATAGCCGTTATTACATGAATAGAATAATATACCTTCAATTACACCCAACAGTTCTCTGAAGGATTAGCGATAAGGGCCTCTTAGACTTCAAGTCACCATTTTTCTCTTTTTTCATAAGTTTTTGCATTTTATTGTTTATTTATTTTTAATGTTTTAACATTTCGTAGTATCAAATCATTTATTCGGAAATGTGGCAAGAATTGTGGCTGTAATCGAAGATGGTTGAAGCGAGCGATGAGTGCAGAATTAACCACTTTAACTCTGACAAACGTGCAAAGTTAATTTATAGTTAAACAGGTTAATTATGTACTCATATCTCATTAGCCCACTCTGAATCGGTCCAGTTTCGGTGTGCCCTAGGCCCTTCAGAAACTGGCCTCCTCGTGTACAGCCCAGTCTACCTGTACCTTTGGATAGCCCTTCGTACAGTTGTTCTGGGAATACCCAACTCACTGCCACGTAACGCTTGCTTCTTCCATCATCGACTACTATGTTAAAACTAAAAAAAACAAAAATAATAAAAGTGCAAACATTTATGAAAAAAGATGAAAAATGGAGAGATGTGTTCTCGTGAATTATCACAGTTCAATTAGCAGGTCTTTGTCGCTAATCCTTTAGAGGACTGTTGGGTGTAATTTAATGTACATTATTTTATTCATGTAATAAAAAATGTTTACCTTGGGGCACTAATTATCCCCATTATTGAGCTTTAAAACAGAAAAATGTATGAAAACTTTTTTTTTGGGCCAGTGTATATTTCGTCAAGTTTTTCTTGTCGTAGTCGTCAATTACTCCCCTTAAATGCTACGCTATGGTTGCCTTTTAAATATTCATTTAATTCTGGTAATATTAAATCTAAAATTGCATGCGTTTAAAATATGTTACAAGAATTCTTTTCGAAGTAAATATAAGAAATTTCTAAAGAACTATTATAATTGTTCAATATAAATTTTTACCACCGAAATTTAAGTAAATCACTGTACCTAACCCCAACGACCAGTACTAAAGCGCCCTATTTGTTTCACTTTAATTATTAATAACACTAACCACTAATTATATTATTAATAGATCCGATGGATGGCCTAGGCTGAGAAAAGTAAAAATAAGATAAACACTGTAATCGTAGTTGGCTGGAATTTCGATGGTAAAAAATTAGATCGAAGCTTTAAACATTTCTTCAGAAATTTCTGATATTTACTTTCTTTGAAAAAGATTCTATTAACTCAAAATTTACCTATAATGCAATTTTAATTAACAGCTATTTAGAAGATAATTATACTCGATATAAGATATAAATGATAGTACATATATTACATATTATAATTATTATGGTTTATCACACTTTAAATAGCTTTTTTATTATTTTATCAACCGTTTCAATGTTTATTGATCGTTTAGTACACTATTTTTTTTTTTTTATAAGATAAGTGATTATAAACATGTTGCGGTGCGACATGCCGCGCGTTGGCATCACTAGAATAATTCATTTAATTCTGGTTGTTTTAAATCTGAGATTGCAAGTGGTTTAATTCCTAAAAAACTGTTTTAATGTTTCATCTAAATTTTTTACGATTAAAATCTCAACAAAAACGTTTTTTGGTCGTGTATACAGTTTTCAAAGCCTGATTCATCCATCGGGGCTATTAATAATATACTTAGTGGCTAGTCATATTGTTAATTACAGTGAATATAGATGGTGTGATTTAGTATGGGCCGTTGGGGGTTCACGTTACAAGCCTCCTTGACCTTCTTTTTGGACAGGCTGAAGGACTACCTGAAACTTAGGAGGGGGAAAGGTGCACCCTGTCCCATCCCACTTTATCTTATACAAAAAAAAAAAAAAAAAAAATCACTTCTCTTACTTTGGCCGTGGGATCCTAAAAGAAGATTTTTTCACCCGTGAATGTGGGAGTTGTAAATACTCCCGAGACGGGCAGTGTATTCAGTATAGATACCGATGTGACAGGTGGGCACATTTAGAAAACCCTGTGTTTTTAAAACCTCGCAGTACTTAAGTAAACAGCTACATCGAACCGTCCACTTATCAAGTTTTACAGAAATTTTAACAATGTTAACCGGAGCTGTTGGATTGGTACTAAAAATTAATTCAATATCGGCACTAAATAAAGATGGTAGATAGTTAATAGTTCAGAATGAAATCTTGATTTTGTGTGGGTAACATACAAATTTATTAAACATTTATGAAATCTAAATAAAATTATGAATTATAAAAAACTCGATAAGATAAATTTATCTATCTACTATTCAAAAAGTATGTTGATAATAATACGAGTTTAAAAATTCGAGAAAATTATTTCAGAAAGATCTATTTTATATCATTAGAAAATACAAAGCACTATTATTTCAATAAAGAAAAAAAAATCACTCAAATTATTCCAGTAAGAGCTAAAGAGTTAGTTTCCTTAGGCACCACTTTGAGAAAATAATTCTTTGTCTTGTTTTACAAGGTTACTATATATATATAAGTTTGAGTGAACTTTTTTTTCTAATGATAAAAAACTATAACGTTGTTGTAGTATGATAATCCTTTTGTCCTATAAGAAGAAAAACATTTTGAGCCCGAAGCTCTTATTAAATTCCTACAATATGCTTTTACATATTATGAATTAATTATATATGTATATACGCTATCTTGTAAGAAGATCGGCACATCTCCACAAGCTGTACTTTTGAGAAAACGGCGCTTGAAGTTTTCATCATCAAATTTCAACTGATTATTACAGGTTTTCTTACAATTGCATAAATAGTTTCTTGAATGTATTTGCAAGTAAATGCTTGGAGGTATTTTTTATTTCAATCATATTTTTAGACCTAAACTTTGTGATTTGTAATAGTTTTGTTTAAAAAAAAAGCTGTTCTTCAGCGGTAACACGATTTTTTTTTTGTGGCTCTCTTCATCATAAAAAAATAATCATCTCGTTGATTACATAAAAATCAGCGGTATATATATGTAGTAAAATTGTATACAATTTTTGTATTTGTATTAGTCAATAAACATTATCAATAGCATGTTTTTCCATCTCGATAAAGATATTCGTTTTTGAATCAGTATGAACAACCTAAAACTAGCAATAACGCTGAGAAGTACAACGAAAAACAAACAAACGTATTTTTAAATACATGCTTACAGATTTACCCATTTGCACTACCGCTCTAAATCCATGATGTAGATGCTTCGACAGTCCCAACTGAGCTTCTGCCATTTATAGCCGGCGCTTGGTATTATGTTATATCTCTTTCGGATTGTTAATTCAGCCTCTAAAATCATTTGCTGATATCGCATATCTTGGTAGGACTTTTTGCTTGTGAAATATAACCTGCTGAAGAAAAGTATCGCATCACTTGTGTTTCTATCTCTAAAACCATGCCACAGTCCAATACAGATAAACTTTTATTTGCTTACAGATAAGTCAAAGTTTACTAACATAACAGTAAAAAAAACTGTTTAAAAAAGATAAAAAATTTAAACAGTAAGAAACTAATTTATTTTGGGGTTGTATTTTGTGAAGTAATTTTCTGTTTTATTTAAAACATTTATTACATATTTTTCGACGTTTCGGGTAATTTTCCCATCTTCGGGACAACACTCTTATGGATTATTCCTTAATATTACAATTCTCATTTCTCCACAATTTTTTATCATTTGTTAAAAAACTGTTTACCAATGTATGCAGGAAAGGTCGGAATTCCATGTTTTTCACTGTAAGATTAATTTCTCTTTCAGTTAATCGAGTACCTTTTTTAAAAGTGGCTTCAAAATGAACAGACAAAGCTATTCATTTTGAATGACTTGGTGTAGAATTCTGGACTGTCGAATGATAAAATTTGTTAAAATATGCACCGTAGAGAAGCAATTTCTCTATCTCAATAAGTCATTTTTTTATTAATTTTTAATCTAAGAATTTACTATCTATTTTTTTTTTATATCATTTTAGACACTATTTTAATTAAGGTTCCCGTGTGGTTGGTGCATTTCGCACACGTCACACGCCGGCTCTGTTTATATAATGAATAGAATAGAATTGAATTGAATAATGTTTTATTTAAAATATTTACATCAGTATATTATGAAAACATTATTAGGGCTTGGTCTTTTAGACCGTTAGGCCGGCGTTGGCTGCTTGACTTAATTACGTAGAACAAAAAGAAACAAAATTAAATATCAACAATATTTGCAAATATTTGCTTATTTGAGGTAACACTTACCTCCAAATATATAAAATACGTTACGCAAAAAAAAATATAATAATAAAATGTAATAAATATAATAATAAATAAAATAAATATAATAATAAATAATAATAATGATCCTCATCTCCTACACATTAAAAAAAAATCACATGCAGTATTTAATACATCATTTACAATGAAAAATTGTTATCAATAGTAAACTATTAGCATCAATTAAAATTAAATTCTTTTATCATCTCTTTTCTGTAACTCCACACCATTTTAGAGCATTTTATTAAACTATCCCAATTCTTACGGTTTAAATAAACTATAACTTCATTATTAGTCAGTTGATTTTTATTGTCTTCGAATCTCCGACAAAATTGGGCATAGGGCGAGAAAGTGAAGTGTATTTTCTATACACTTCATATATATTCCCACCTCCCCCTCTCCCCCCCCCCACCCCCGAATAATTTTTAACCGCCATTTTTCACAATATTGTTCAATATCATTTATCAATTTAACTGTAAACTAGTTGTGTCAGATTCCAGCGCAAACATGATATAATGAATGAGCGCCCGCTTGCTAAAATTGTAATATTTCTTGTTATTGACCCATATTCCTCCGCCGTCTTCTTTTTCCAGATCAATTTATATAATATGAAAACAAAAATGGACTCATCAGATAACCTTGTTTAAGACCCATACGAGTGTCAAAAAAAAATTGTCTTCTTTGCACCAAGAAACTGCCTGAACATCCTCATATCACAAAATTGTTACCACATTAATGACTTTAGAAGATACCCGTAAATTATATAATTTATAAATTAATGCGCCTCTATGTTTTCGATCAAAAGCTGCCGAAAAGTCTGTAAAAATGCATACACCTTACCCCACTATTTAAACTTGGTTTTAGTTTGATAATATTCATTAGATTATAATATTATCAACTGTATAGTACATGTATAGTATAGTACCCTTTTCTGAATTCAGCTTGAAATTCCCCTATAATAGAGTTCTTCTCAGCCCTTTGGATTAGTCTTAATTGTACCAATCTGGCAAATAATGTTCCTACCGTGCTATTAAAAGTTATTCCACTGTAATTGTTGGTAATACTTTTACCTCCATTCTTGGGAAGATTATAGATTGTTTAAAGCATTTTGGGATTTTACCAGTTTCAAAATTTGATTTAATGTTTCCAGTAATATTTCTAAAACATTATTAGTAATGAACTTATGCTGTCCAAATACAGCATGAGCTGATAAACTTTTTGTTTCCTCCATAAGAAACCAGCTATGTCAATATCTTGATTGTTATCGCTGTTAATATAATGATAAATTAAAGTTTAATTAAAGATTCCGCTTTTGGCGATATACAGCAGTGATTTTTTGCGAATTATTCCACTTCCCTGTTAAACCCCGTTAGACACATTTCTTAAAGGGAGTATTCTCAAGTATTAGGGATATCATAATATAATCGCCTGTTAGTTTACCACCTCTTATTAGCTTTTTAAAATGCTGATTATACAGATCACTATGACATTGTTATTTCAACTAATATATTAAAAAGAACAGGTGAGTAATTACGAACAGAAAGAAGTTGAACAAAAGTATAATTTGATTGTGCACTAGGTGATGATCCGATCCGCGAGCGGAACCTGCCACTCAAGCGTATTGGTAGCACGCCCCCCTGGGGTAGAACGCCCCCCTGGTGGGGTTGTCCCTAGGAGGGGTCGTAAAATATATTGCGCAAGGACAAAGGGTTCCCTCCTCCAGCCTCCTGGCTGCGCTAATTGAGCACAAGTACCGTTTCCAACCAGCGGATTTCCACTAGCCGACCTGTGCATTATAAAAACCTAAGGCTCTCCAGCTTTTAATTTAGTTGCGACTAAACTGAAAATGCAACAATCAAACTTTTTAAAGAATAAATTAGAACTTGTATGAATAAATCTGGTATCGAGGATGGAAACCATCGATCGATATAAAAATAGAAATAGAATTCAAAGGTGATATGGGCTGAAATATAGGAATTCTTAGCTGAATAGGATGGTTTGGAATAGCCGATTGTAGGTTAAGCCTTTCTTGTTGAGAGAAATTGCTGCGTAAAAATTTCTACACACAATTGTGTTATGGAACGATATCAGGTGTCTGGAAGTCATAATGGATAAAAAAGCCAAAACAACGCAAGAACTCGAGTGCATATTTATTTTCGTTTTAAAATATAAAATAAAAATAAAAGCACTTTCGATATATGATATTATCACATCAACATTGATCAAGTTCCGATTGATCTTATTGAAATTTTTGTTTGATAAAATCGATTTACTCGATTTTAGACCCAAAATAGAATAACGGTAAGAGGGGATCAGAAGTATAGTGAAAATTGACGAGGGAGATTAAAGGCTGCACTATCCTGAAAGATGTTACTCTTGTTTCCATGGAGAGATATTTTACTTGCTCTGCATTAAATGATGATGCAGGTTTTGGAAATTGACTTGCTTAAATTTATATCAATACTAGCTGACTCGGTAATACTTTGCTATTGCTTTATTTGAGTAAATATATAACTTAAATGAATACAATTGAAAGTTTAATAAAAATTATTGTATGTATAAATGTAGTACTAAAAAATTGAATCAATTGAAGTTCAAAATAAAATTAGTTCACCCGTTATCACAGAAAGACCAATGGCCAAGAATTCGTTTTTTTTTACTCAGAGGGCAACTCAGCAACGCGTAGAACCATTGAAAACTGCACACGAAAAATTTATCCGATTGAAACACTTTCCTTCCTTGACTGTGACATCGTCAATCATAATAAAGGAGTTTGGATAACGGAATGGCTTAGTTCCAAATGTGCATAGAGCTGGTTTTGGGTGTTCGAAATGGCTCTTAGTATTTTAGATGCATCGGGGAATATCGCTTCCCGGTTTGCCAAATGTAGCTATAGCAACTATTCGGAAATCGGAGTATTTCGGGGCTGTTTACTCAGCGCTTAACACGCTTATATCCTACAGCGATAGGAAAATAAAATCACGGCCATAATATTCAATGAGCTGTATCTTTGCTAATAATGGTCTAATATCGATATTTTTTTTTGTAGAGATTTCAATAATGAGTATTCGTATAATCAGCGGAAAATGTATAATTTTCGATTTATACGCAAAAAAAATATTCTTTCCGTCATAACTTTTTCCTTATTCTTCTCGGGGATGTATTTCATGTATGGATAGCTAAAGGGCTTTAAGGAGATGACTAGACAAATTTCATTAAAATCTTCTGAACCGTTTTAGAAAAAGTGGTTTTTCGGCTTTTGCGCAACCGCTAATCGATAGCAGTAGATTTAATTATTGCAAAACCATCTAGGAACCATCAAGATGATATAGTTAAAACTTGGAAAATATTGGTTTTGTAGTTTCGGTGATTTAAGCATGCGAGGTGATTTGAACATACGAACATTTACATTAATATTTATATAGATTACTGATTTTTACGAATCTCCTTGAAGTAAGAGAATGACACCTAATGTAACCGTAGCTTATTCTACAGAACGCCAGAGGGTATGAATTATATTAAACGACAGTATCTTAGCAAATCCTTCAATTTTATCGAACATTGATATTGATATTTTCGTAAGGGTATAATATTTTTGTCGATATTAGTAGATGCTATTCATACTGATATTAGCTTCTGATATTCCGTCCTTATCAGCCATCAGTACCTGTGGTAGGCTACAACAAGGAGTAGTGCCAAACCCAAACCTCAATTTTCAGTAATTCATTTGTATTAGTCTATTATCATTATTATTTGATCTACTAATTATCGTTATGTGGAATGTCTTCAGGATTTTTTCGTTTACCATCAGTGAACATAGTCTTCCTTTTCATTATTTATAAGTTTTATAAATCACACGTCATTTTTTGATGTTTCGGGGACTTTCCCCCAGCATCAGCCAACATTTTGTTTACAATGCAATATAAATCATCTATATATATAAAAATTCAGCCTGCGGATGTTTGTACTCGCAAAACTCGAAAAGTAGTCGATCGATTTTGATATGATTTTCACTATCATTTAGAAAATTTCTTGAAGAAAGTTTATATGCATTCAATTTTTCGAAATGCACCCCTTAAGGAGAGAAATGGGGAAAAACTATTATAAATATAAAACTATTAATCGTTGTCATGACAATTTCATACATGTGGAAACCAGTCCACTAAAAACATGTTTACAAGAGTGAAATTATTGTGTAAAAGTATCATTTGTTAAAAAAATCGGAGATTAAGGGAAAAAGTGTAAACACTTGAAGCTTTATTGCCGAGTTGACAAATTTATTATAATTTTTATCCTGTTCCTAGAAAACGTCTAAATGAAATGAGACGAATTCTAAGCAATGCAGTTGATTACCCAGAAAAATTTTCACCCCTTTGGCCTTAGAAAATTTACAGTCAAAATTTTTGTTGGCAACCGGTTGTTTCGTGAAAAGTTCTGGGTCCTATTTTATAATAAAGTACAAAGTAATATTATTAGTCTTGTTTGTACTTTGTACAATTTCGTTTGATAATAACCAAGTACAAACTACAAGTTATAAAATTGATGGTCCAACTAAAAGTCAGTAAGGACTTAAGGGGAAAATACATTTACTCATACGTACTAACGCTATTCTAACGTTAGGTATCGAAACTGTTTTTAATCCAACCTGTAATATCAAAAAGTGTGTGACTGTATAAAGTTCATTTGAATTATTATGGAATATAAAAAAAAAAAAAAAAAAAGGAACTTTGTCACGAAAAATGAACGGCTTCTTTTGTGGCAGAGCTTTTTGGCCTAAAAAATAAGGATGTAAATATCGATATATATCGCAAGGATAGTTTTCAAGTATATCGATTGTTTATTTATATTTTTTTTGGGAAAAAATATCTGCTTTCAATACTCAAATTTTAATATCGATATTACGATATATTTCTATAAAAATATCGATGTTTCCAACATGCCTAATTTGTTTTCAAGCCCCTGATTTGTCATATATAATTATTATAATTTAAAATAATTATGATATCCTTATTTTTTCATAAAATTTATAAATTGTTTCTAATCTATATTAATTTGTTTATTTAAATTTTATGTATTGTGTTTGTTTTTATTTAATGTTACGATTAAAATTTGTGGTTCCATTTATATGGCTTTAACTTGTATCTATATTTCCGTTTATTAATGGAATGATGTCTTTATCTATGCTTATATCCTCAAAACTGAAATTATCTCCCAGTGATAGCAAATTTATTACATTTTTAGGAATCTCTTTTTCTGTTGGATTGACAATTATATATTTTATATTATGCCATTTGTCCCTATGAATGGCATTTTATCATATGTAGTATTATTTTTTTTTATAATTTTATTCAGCATTGGTTTTTTGTGTATCTATATTTCAGTTAATTATTTGAATGATTTCTTCATCTATGATTACACCCTCATAACTGAAATTTTGTTCCAATGATAGCAAATTTATTTGTTATCAGTAGTGCCACCTTCCAAGATAACAACAATGTCCACTGTTGATAGCGCAAAACACTGATAAGCTTAGATACATTCTTACCTATAATGTTATAAATATCTATATTAAGTTAATCAGTTATGTATATATATATATGTGCAATCTATATAATGTAAATGACCAATTTGGCATATTTTATTTTTAATGGTATAATAGCTTTGATAATTTATCACCAATATAACGTAATAATCTGTGTAATTTATAATTTTATTTTCGTCTTGCATTGCCCAATTTATCCAATCAAATAATCTATAGTTTATTGGCATTTCCACCAGACTTGTTCTGACATAGAGTTAGCATCATGTTAATTTTTACCTACTCCCATGTTCTAGTTATTATTCAGTTTTATGATGATTATTATAGTGTTTATGAGAGACTTAAGTGCTTTATTTCAACACTAAGCCACCATCATCATACACATTCATTTCAAAAATTGATTTTAGGTAAGTATTATCATATTCATGTTTCATCTTATCTGCAAACTAATTAAAATTACTCTGTATTATCTCATTTAAATGTCTATTACTTACTTCCTACATATTATTTTATTTTATGTCTTTATATTCATTTTTTTATTTCAATAGTGTTAAATTTATTTATCAGATTCTCGACCCAGTACACTTGTTTGATTTCTACGTTTAGAATTGGCATTGACAATGTGTTATAGAAACTAAATGGATTTCATAAATGTTGTCCAAAGTATAATTTTAAATTTAAATTATGGTGTTTAAAATTATTAAAATTGTTGATTTTTTTTTTTTAATAAAATGATTGTTTTAAATGTTTTTTATAGAAATGTTATGTCACCGAGAAAAAAAGAAATAAACCAATTTGACAAAATAGAAGATGTGAAAGTTCAGCACTTTCAGAAAATTTAAGAAAAAATACTACTTTTAGTAGTAGGTTAATTTTGGTAGTAGGTGACACAGTTGTGTAGTTGAAAATGGTCAAAAAATGTACTAAATAGAGCCAAAACGTTATAAAAAAAATTAATATAGTATGACTATGTAAATAAATTTTGATTAATAAATTTATTGTGGGATTAATAAGTTCTATTATTTCCTAATCTAAATTGATTAGTTTTATAAAATAATTTAGAATCCCATTAGTTATGAACTTATTAATATGGTTGATCTCAAGCATATTTTTCTTTGTCTAGAATTTGGGGGGCTTTAAAATCAACTTATGATTCAACCTTATACCATGTTGTGCCAGTGCTTATTTTTTTGCTTTTTACAATTTCTAATAAATCATAAAAAGAAAGAATATGCTCACTAAGGATTAATGAATTATCATTTTGATTATCTTTACCTAATTTTTTGTTTTTCCAAAAGAAAGTAACAGAAGTTTATTTACTTCATACTTTAATAATTAAAACATTGTATATTATAGAATACAGATATTTTTTACCGATATGATATTGATGATGATGATTTATTTTGTAAAAGCCGGTTGTCAAGCCTGAGCCTCCTCCTGTTGTCTCCATCCTTCGACGCTACTCTCCAGCCAGTAAGTACTAACCTTGAGGAGCGCCTTCGTGTCAGTAGCCACACTATCACACTATCTCAGTCTTGGGTCTTCCGATTCTTCTTTTCCCACTAAATCTCTCCGCCAATAATCTTCTCTCGATATCGGTGTCAGGCATTCTCACCACATGGTCTGCACTTTGAAGTCGGTGGAACTTCATAAATTACACAATCTTCATATTAGAATGCTATTAATAAAGCTCCCTGTTTTTTTCATCTTCTTTGACAGGATTAAAAAATCTTTTAGTTCGAATTGAACTGATAGCTCAATTTTTTTTCAGGATTCCTTGATCATTTTTGGCAAATGCCAAAGTATCCAAACCGTATGCTATAAAATCGTATTTTGTAGATTGATATTTGTCTTTCTTGAAATATAATTGCAGATGAAATACTTGAGAAGAAATCCGGTCTTCTCAAAGAAGTTTAAAATTGAAGCTTCTCAAAAATAAAGGAACTATTTACGTAAGATCAATAAGAAATGAAGTTTCTTCAATCAAATAATTAAATTTAAACATAAAAGTTTGATAACCCTCAGGGGTGATATGAAACGCTGCGGGGTAAGGAGTCGACTATTGAACCGGTAGCTTGGTAAGCGAATTGAATAAGTTTCCACAAGTCAACGTTAATTGCCGTTATGGTTAACAAAATGTATACAAAATAAATCTTGATAATTATGTGTATGAGAATAACACGCAACGTTTGAGATAGTTGCAGAGCTGTTGCATAAGGCTTCAGCAGCGCTTAAAATCTATTATTACAATTCTAACCAACCTCTTTTCCATGCCAACACGCTACGATCTCAATGAGCGCAAGTAGTAACAATAAAATATATTTTTTAAATAAAATTTCATTAGTTAAACTTTTTTTATTTACATATATATATACCAAAAGTTCTATTTTTGGAAAGTTTTTTTTGAATGACATAGTATTAAAACGTTAATATTATTAGATACTTCCTTTATTTATTAATCTTAACAATATTCATCATATTTTAGATTTCAACGTTTCGGGGTAATGCCCTATCTTCAGGAATGCATTGATCAGCTTGTTGTTAACATTATTTTTTCTTTATGGAACTAGGCATAACCATAACTTTTAATTCCAATTTTTCACATTCTAATCCATAATATATATTATTACATTGTTCTAATTGAAAAAAAAAAATGTTTATATATTTTATTTTGAGCAGTGAAACATTGCAAATCTAGACTTTGATGCTCTTATTTATTTGTATTCTATGAAATTTTTAATGTTTTTCAAAATTAGGACAATATAATATAACATATTATGGATTAGCATGTGACAAATAGTAGTAAAATGATATGGTTATGCATAGATCAACCAAGAAAAAATAAATAATGTTAACAATAAGCTGATCAATGTATTGTGTGTTGGATTCCTGAAGATGGGGCATAACCCCGAAACGTTAAAATCTGAAATCTGACGAATATTGTTAAAATTAATAAAAATGGGAAGTATTTAATAATCAGTTGACATACGCATGATGGTGTAGAAGGATCAATTTAATTAGGGATTGTAAATGATAAATTACGTAGGGATAATAAATTATTTGCCACTTCTAAAAATTTGTTTTATTGAAAACTAGTCTCGAATGTTATACATTCATCTTAAGTTCTAAAAGCACACAAAAAATTCAAAAATAAGCAATTCAAAATATAGTTTGGTATTATTATACATATTAAATTAGATGTAATATAAATATAATTTATAAATGTATAACATTCGAGACTAGTTTTCAATAAAACAAATTTATAGAAGTGGCAAATAATTTATCAATCCCTAATTGTATTTAATAATGTTCACTTTTTAATAGTAAGTTATTTATTTATAAGCTACATCCACCAGCAAGCCAATGCCCAATTACAGGTGGTAAAACAAAAAATAAGGCTTAATATATCAACATAAGTATGAATAAATAACTTGATAATTCATAATACTAATTAAAATAAAATGGGAGTAAAATCCAAATTAGAGAAAAATATTGCAAATAGGTACATAAGATATTATATCAGCATCAGTACGGCAGTTGAAATATTAACATAAAGAATACTACTGCCTTGTCTCAGCAAAACCTCTGAATATGTGGCTGATTTCTACGAGGTATAACTAAATTCGTTATGGTTCTGGTTTTAAATTAAAATTGGCCATAATTAATTGACCCTGCGTATAGTTTTAATTTTACAATTTAATAAGTAATCTAAACACTATTTTAGAAAATGTGTTTTAATAGAGATTTGAATATTTATAACCGATCTGCTGATTGAATTTTGACCTCCTATGATTTATAGAATATTAATTCTGTATTTTGAAATAATATTACCAACTAAGTAGGATGCAACAACTGAAAAACTATTTGAAAAAGGTTCTTATTTAAGATTATGAACTAAAAGTAAATATTTATTTCTGAAGATGCCTGAATTTGGTGAAAAAGCAGAAAGGTTTGTAATATGCATGAGATTTGTCTATAACAAAAATTATAAATCAACATCGAAAAATCTGAAAAATTTGAATAGTTGTTGAACATTTGTAGTCAAAGGAAGGTACGTACGGAGCTCACGGCCGGCTCGATTGAACCAGTTTTTTTATTGATATATTAGTTCGAAAATATCAATAAAAGAAGCCGGAGCTTTTGTTCGATAGCTTATTCAAATAATGTATCGAAGTTATTACAATTTAATTGTCAAACATTATTTGAACATTTGAAGAAAGATCTTTCTGAAACACATCTTTTGATGGTTTAAATAATATAACTAATATGTTACGTCATCATCATGTCATGAAATTTCAGATGAAGGATTCTCGTGATAAATAATCATACGAACCCGACTTTCACTCAATTCATCGCCTCAATTCGACGGCATTTAGCAGAAAGGGACCAGCCAACCACAAAACATACAAAAATGAGTTAGAGGTGATTTTGAATGGGATTAGTGCTTACTATTTCAACAGAAAAAAATCTATCTCTGGTTTCTTCAATGGAAAATCGTTGTTGAAAAATATTGGAAATAGAATGCGACGTTTCTATTTCATGAAAAATAACCTAACTACCTAGCCTAACTACTTAATATTTTCAGTGGAGAACATTACAATGTTTTCAAACTGTAGAATAAAATTAGGTTTGTGACATAAGAGAAAATAAAGTTATTTGAAAACTTTCTGATTTTCCAAGACTATTTGACTTTGACTTGAGTTTACTCAACGCATGTGCAATGAGGGTTGCTCCCTTTCTGCTAAATGCCATCCAATTAACGGCCAAAAATAAATTAGTTTTTGGAGTAATAATGTCAATATTAAGTTCTCATCGTCACACGAAATTCAGGGTATGACTATATTAAAATTGTCGCTGTATGGACAACAATAAATGTAATAATTATTGTAATGTTTGATTGTTTTTCCTTGCTGCAATTTATGAAATTATTAAAGGTGATTTGAATGAGGCTCGGAAGCAGCGGGAGGCTGGATGCAGGTCGGCCTCGAGCTCATTAGTACACAATAGCTCTCTCTAGACCAGCTCCATTACGTCATTTATTCCTTAAATATAAACCACTATTTCATATATCTATCTCTCTCTCTCTCTCTCTCTCTCTATATATATATATATATATATATATATATATATATATATATATATATATATATATATATACACATGCATAGTTATAAACTTTACACCGATTAGTATATTGTGAATTAGAGGTCGCTGGTTTAATACCACGATTATTTACGTATATGCACCTACCGATGATAAAGATGATAAAAACGGGCGGCGAAATACCCACAAGGTCGGCCAACCGAAAAAAATATATATATATTCACTATATAGTAATAAACTTTTTTTTATCTTCTTCTCCTTCGAGTGACTAATCTTGGATTTGAAAATAAGAATAAAAATAAATATAAGTCTTGTTTCAGAGGTGAGAAAAAAAGAAAATATTCTGTTAAAATGGATTAAGTAACGAAATGAAAAAAAAAAATGATTATGGGACAAATTGTCTCCTAATAATATCATGTATACACAATATTCTTCTAGTTGCATTTACATTAAAAGAATAGTCGGTTGTGGATAAAACACATCAGCAAATTTAAGAAATAAAAAAATAATATACATTGGGGAGGCTGTTGTACTTATAGTAGTGCCTCGGATCAACCTTATGTTTTTTTTTTATAGAAACTGCTATCTACGCGACAAAACTGTGTTAAGACAAAGTTTAAATAATAGTGTACAAGCAAACAGGAGAGTGGTTTTCCATTTGCTTAAGTAAAATAGAAAAATATTATTTTAACTCAAAAAGTTCTTACTTAAACTCACTTACCCAGATACTTAAACTGTTTCACTGTTCTGATCACTCCATACTTGATTTTAATCCTTTCTCCTATTTCCTTATTGTTGGTCATCATCTCTGTCTTCTCAAACGATATCTTCAACGCGGTTCTATCTGCTATCTCTTTAAGTTCATTGATCTGATCAATCGCCTCTTGTTCACTCTCTGCTAGTAATGCAAAGCCTAGGCACTTCACTTGCACCCCATCCTTCCTTCTTCCCAATCTATCTTCCAGAATGCCTTCATGATTTTGTCCAATAATAAGTTGAACAGGATGGGAGAAAACCCGTCGCCTTGTCTTCGGTTCGGTTTTTATTTCAAAGGCCAGCTGATTTCGCTCCTAAATTTAGCTTAGTGTAAGTTCCGTTCAAAGTCAGTTTGATCAGATTTATTGTCTTCTGGTCTATGCCATATTCTCTCAGCACTCTAAAGATAGTCTCTCTATCTACTGAGTCATATGGTTTTAGGAAGTCCACAAAGGGGATATAAATCCTAAATCCTCCTTGACTTTGCCAAATAGTATCTGAGGATCATTTTCAGACTCAGGATTTGCTCTAGACATTACCTCCCTTCTAAATCCTCCTTGATATTCTCCTATCTGGTTGTCGATTTGGGGTTCTAATCTATTCAACAGAGCTTTTGAGAAAATTTTGTATGTTATTGGTAACAGTGATATTCCTCTATAATTGTTGGTATCTGTTTTTGAACCTTTCTTATGGAGCGGGTGTATTAGTGCTGTTTTCCAATACTCCGGCATCTCTTCCCTTTCCCATATCTCCTGAATTAGTTTTGTCACTTCGGCTGTATAACTTTCCACTGCGTATTTCCACATCTTTGCCATTACTCCTTCTTCCCCAGGTGCTTTCTTATCCTTTAATGCGAATATGATTTCCTTCACTTCTTCTAATGACGGCGGTACGCTATTTGGGTACTGTATCGTGTCTGTTTTAATTTTTTCTTTGGTTCCTCACAGTTTAGCAGATTCTCAAAGTAGTCACAGTTTTTCCAGTCACTTTGAGCTATCGTTCTGTCGTTTCTCTGAAAATTCAGCTTTGGCGCCATGCATCCTCTAATTCTTGTCTTGAATACCTTATAAAACATTCTTGTGTTTTGTTTTCCAAAATTCTCTTCCATTTCCACAATTTGTCTCTCCAGATGAGCTCTTCTTGCTCCTCTTATAATATTAAGCGTTTTCCTCCTTTCTTCTTATAGTATTCTGGGGCTCTGCTTTGTCTTGTGGGAGTTCCAGTTGTTTCATTTTTCCAGCCTTGTCTTAATCGCTTCCTCGCATTTCTCATCCTACCATGCATGTTTCCTCTTCGATTCCGCTGGTGCCAAATTATATCAAAATTATATTATATTGCATGTTTTTTAAGAGCTTATTCTATTTTATCAAGAAGCACAAAGGAAAATGTGTCTAGATGCTTTTATATTGTCTGTAAGTATAGTAGTTATAATAGGAAACCTATACATAATTATCTTTTCAAAAAATGGTATAGTTTTGGATAATAAACCAGCGTGGTTGATACTCATTAGGTTTGTGAAATACTCCTGGTTCCCAGAATGAAATAACCATTATCATGCTCCCAATAACTGTAGCAGTATGTATACAGGTAATTAACTGTATATTTAAATTCAAGCAATTAATTACATGATGCAGGTTTCTGTTCTAATGTAACTTTGTTGCATTGCAATAAATAATCATTGTATTAAATAGATTAAATCTCTAATTTTTTTGTCTTCAAATTGGATATGCTATGTATAATAGAATCGCGTCTAAATTGTGAGGCCATCTTTATTTAGATCTTTCCATAAAGAGAAAAAAACATAACGTTTGCCCATTTACATCCCATAGTTGTTGAATGATATTGATTGTTTGGAGGCTCCATTTGTAATAAAATCAATACTAACCACGAATATTAAATTTCTGCCAGCATTAATTAAATATTAATAATATATTTGACTTAGGAGATCGGCTAGCGTTATGTTGATAGTATTCCACCAATATATAATATTGTATTAGAGCAGTTTTCCAATACTCCGGCATCTCTTCCCTTTCCCATATCTCCTGAATTAGTTTTGTATATATTTCTTTCTGGAGGATTATTGAGACTAAAAATGGTGCATTAATAGTTCAGCTTGACAGAGAAAAATACCTAAACAAAATTGAAGAAAACATAAAAAATTCTAACAAAATATCATACCATAAATTAACAAAAAGGAATCCTCGTGTTATTGTTAAAAATATTGAGGAGGACATAACCTTGGAAAATATTACTGATTACATCGTTGCTCAAAATTCCATTCCATTCCATTGCAACAAGATAAAGTAAGACCTGTAGTTATACTAACTACAAGAAGAAACAACACCCGACACGCAGTGTTTGAAGTAGATGCAGCAACACGAGAATTACAACTGTACAATAGGATTAGTTTGGGCCATCAAAAGTTTGTGATCCAAGATTATTTTCGAATAAGAAGATGCACCAAGTGATTAAAGTTCCATCACAGCAGTAAGGATTGCAGAGGAAAAGTAGCATGCTAAAAATGTGGAGGGGAACATACGGTGAGTGATTGTACTTCTGAAGAAGTTAAATGCATCACCTGCGAAAACTTCAACAAGTTCAAGAGAAGCCATAAGCAGCGTCCAATAAACCACTCTTTTGGTATCTAACACTGACTACAGCATTCCTTTACAGTAAGTATCAACGACCATATTTCAGCTATCAACATATATACTGTACACAACTCGATTTATTTATTCATGGCGTATAGACAATTAAATATCTTACAACTTAATACACATCATTCTAAATACACAACAGACATGCTACAACAATACATAAACATAAAAGGTATAAAAATTTTATTACTTCAAGAGCCTTACACAAGGTTAAATAAAATTGTAAGTTATCAACAATCAAAGGTTTTTCAAACAGTAGATAAAAATCCCAGAGCTGGTGTCATAGTAATCAATAAAAATATTGATGCCTGTATGATATTGCAACATTCTGACTCCGATTATGTATGCGTGGAACTATCTTATGGCAAATTAAAATGTATTTTAATTAGTGCTTATTTCGATATCACCCAGAATATAATTTTAGACTTACAAAAGATAGGAAAAAATTTAAAGGATTTCAATAGTTTTAAAATCATTATCGGCTTGGATTCTAATACGAGATCTAAATATTGGTTCGACAAACAAACTAATGATCGGAGTAAACTGCTGGAATCTTTTATTGTTGAGAATGATTTATTTCTATTAAACACAAAACTCAGAACTAATGACTTTCCAAGGTGCGCGAGGCAGTAGTAATATTGATCTGACTTTAGTAAATACAATAGTGAATCGACATAACCTTGTAAGAAAATGGACGATTTGAAGAGAAACCAATTTTTCGGACCATAACATGTTAACTTACCAGTTACAGTTACAAGGAAATGACAGGACAGCAGAGAAAACTAAAAGCCTCTTATATTTGACCGAAAATGGGCTAAATTTTTGACTAACTTACGACATCAATTCATGAAACAATTTTTACCTAGAACGTTGTAATAGCAACATGGAACTGACGGATACTGAGATAGAAGACCTGATTCTTCATGAGTTTTCTCATACCTCCACTGATAGTATAGTTAGCAAGATATCAAAATCAATTATAAAATCTTGTAATATTATATTTAAAAGATCAGGTAACTTCAAAAATCGAAAAGAACACAGATCAGTTCCTTGGTCGAACCCTGAACTGACTTACTCACGCAAACAGACAAATCACCTTAGAAGAACTTACCAACGGACAAAAATAGGCATTGAACTACGAGAATTTAGAAAAATGGACTATTTAAAAAGTAAGCAGGAATATCAACTTTTACTTAAACAATCTAAATTAAAGTCCTGGAAGGAATATGCTAATTCATCTAACGCGTGGCAGTGGCCTTATAAGTTTGCCACCAATAAAATAAAATCACATAGCTTACTAACGACTGTTCGAACTGAAGTAGAAGCTCACACCAAAGAAACATTGTCTCATATCTTAAGTACGATAGTTAAAAAAATTTAAACACTGACAGTGACGAACATAGACGAATGCGAGAAGACATACTTACCCTACCTATTACTGTGGATGACGTAGACATTCGTGATTATGAAGTATTGCAAATAATTAGTAAATTAAATGACAAGAAAGCTCCTGGAATAGACAAAGCAGACTCCCGTATGATTATAAAAATGGCTGACACTTTTCCAAAATTGTTATCTGAACTTTATAAAATCTTATATGTAAGAAAAGAATTTCCAAACAGCTGGAAAGTGGGTAAATTAACTTTTAATCCTAAGTCTAATTCATATTCACTTAGACCTTTGAGTATGCTCTCTGTAATGAGCAGGGATTTTGAAAAAATACTAAAAAACAGGTTAATGCATCATCTTAATACTAATAATATACTTGACCGACATCAGTACGGATTCAGGCCACGATCAGGAACTGACGACGCTGTCAGTGAACTGGCCGATCATATCACTAGCGCACTCCGGCAGAAAATAACTTATTAGTTGTATCATTGGATATTGCTGGTGCTTTTGACAACGCCTGGTGGCCTGCGATCTTGACTAATCTAAAAAACTATAACTGCCCTAATAACTTATACCAAATCATTCAAAAGTATTTTACTGATAGAAAACTTGCTATTCAGATAAATTTTTGCTATACTGATAAGAGAATGACTTTGGGAACTCCTCAAGGGTCAGCATTATCACCCTTACTATAGAATATTTTAATAAATACAGTTTTTGAGACGGACTAATACTACATTATTAGCATACGCTGACGATTTGTTATTACTTATAAAACGACGAGATTTTTGCGAATTACAGACAATAGCAAACCTAATACTATCAAGGCTTAGACATTGGACTCGACGCAACAAACTTAAATTTAATTCGATTAAAGACTAAATACATAATTTTTACCAAAACACATAGAGTACCGGAACTAGATATACGACTCAATTCAGTAAGGCTAACTCAATGTGAAACATTACAATATTTAGGTCTACTCTTTGACAGAAAACTAAATTGGAACAGACATTTGGACAATCTTTATAACGACACATTACGAATTATAAATGGACTGAATGCTAGAGCAACATGGGGCCTCAGATCGGAAGTATTGAAAGTGATTTATGAAGGCGCTGTACTTCCTGAGATGCTCTACCCTGTACATGTTTGGCATCCAGCTGTACAACGTAAGAAAAATTTATTGAAGTTGCAGAGACTTCAAAGGTTAAATTTCAATTATAATACGTAAGGGCTTCCGTACCCTATCATATGAGGCAGCATTTCTATTGACAGGACTTTTACCAATCCAACTAAAAATTGAGGAACGTACGACCTTATTTAAAGACAGAATATATCTGAAAGACAGAATAGAATCTGAAAGACAGATTATAAAGACATGACATTGGACAAAATGGTCAGAATCACTGACTGCATGTTTTGGCTACACCCAGCAGCAAATTTATGGACTAGACCACAATGTGCAACTCAGGTCACCGAAAACACTGATGTTTACAAAGACGGTAGTAAGGACAGCGAGAATACTGGATGTGCATGGTTATTCCAATCACCAGATGATAGCAATGTGGAACAAAAATACAAATTGGAATCCTATTGCTCGAATAACCAGGCAGAAAAATTTGCTGTGCTAAAAGTGACTGAATACATCAGTAACGACCCGCTACAAACGAACGCACACATCACTATACATACAGACAACAAAATTTTACTGGACTCTGTAAATAATTTAGACATTTATGACCATTTGACTGACCAAATTAGACAAAATTTAATAGAGCTTCAAAACATAGGGAAATCAGTGACTCTTCAATGGGTAAAGGCACATTGAGGGATTGAGGGTAATGAACGGGCCGATTACCTTGCTAAAGAAGCGGCAAAAATGAATTTATTGCCCTCATACCATCAAGTATCGCTTTCATACATAAAGAGCGATCTGCAATTTGATTTGGTTAAAAGATGGGATGAAATATGGGTGACCTCATTCAAATCACCTAGCTTACACAGATTTATACCCCATATTACATTACACAATTACAGAACTATACACAGTAATGATTATAAACTAACGCAACTACTGACAGAACATGGAAACACAAAGCAATATCTCATACGGTTCAACATTATACAAACAGACTTATGTGAAGAAGACGGACAAATCCAAAATTTTAGACATATACTTTATGATTGTAAATTATTTGACAGAAACATTTTCATTTGATTAAAAGTATAATTCTCAGAAATGGACAATGGCCTGAAACAGAAAATATTTGCTTTCTAAATTCAAGACAGACTTGTTTAAATTTATTAAACATATAGACTTCGACTCACTGACCAAAGATGGGCAGCGTAGGTGATTTCTAGTTGGCTTTACTTAATTTTTATTTAGTTTTTTTGTTTGTTTGATTCAGTTTTGTTTTTATTTTGTTTTCGTTATATATTTTCTTTTTTATTACTTATTTATTTTCAATTGAATACTTGGATTGTATTAAATTTCACTGAATATGTAAATTTGATTACTCTTACCATTCATGTAGTATGCCTCTAAGGCATGGAGCATGTATAAAATAATAAACGGTCCTTGTGTGGGGTTACCATGTAAGGAAAAGAGGTAAAATATATATATATATATATATATATATATATATATATATATATATATATATATATATATATATATGAAATAATCCTATCGCAAAGAATGAATTATAGAGGCCATTGTCCTGCTTGTCAGTTACACAAAACTGTAACGTAACTTGTTATTCATAGTTTTTTAAAACTTATTTTGATGTAACTGGACATGTCTGGAATTACGTAAGCAACCCGTAGAAAGTAAGAAATAGAAACAGTTTGAAAACAGAAAAATGGGGGAATAATCCTTCTACGTGCTACTGAATTCAGAGATTTCGTTTCTGTACGGAAATGAGAAATTGAAAAATTGAGGATTTTGATGATGTTTAGAGTTGGTTGAACAGATTAACACCGTTGAGGTTGTTTTATTCGCGATATGGGTTTAACAACAAAATCAACTTAGCTTGAATAGAAAGGAGGTACTTAAATATAATGTAATATGATTTTGTTCCTATTTCACCACCAAAAACACTTTATGTAATTAAAATACAATAAATATTCCAATTTCTTTTCATTTTATAGATAGGTAGAGTCAGGAGGAGTTTATAAGATGCCAATTTTAATTTAATGACAAAAATAAATATTTAATCTATCTCAAGAACAAAATCCCTAAAGTTCTTAACGCAATTACCGATGCGATCCGAAAATGATTCACATCCTTCCAAGATAAACTTGATATCAACACAAAATCGTAACTATGCCAGTAAGCTTCTGATAACCTTCCTAGGTGCCTTCATCAATAAAATAGACGTTAGCCGTTATAGACGTTAACCACCCCTTGGGTTAATTCTATACAAATCTATCCCATGGCATATGAGGATAGTATGGTACATTTACTTATTTCATCGTAAATATAGTTATAAATTTCGATAAAAAAAAAATAGTAGTCCCAGAAAAAATTACTTGAAGTCTTGGAGCGTACATTTCATATGTTAATTCTACGTACAGCTGTAAATTTATTGGCACTATGTGATAAACAATTTTTTTTTCAATTGAAATGAACCCAGTAAGATGCTCCAGGGTTTCTGGACCCAGGGGGTAACTAGGCCATGGGTTATTTATGTCCATATTTATGGGAATTATAATGTTATTTGGTTGAGACACCTTTCATCTTCAGTTGACATCCGTATGATGGTATACAGGGATCAATTTTATTAGGCATTGATAAATTATTTGCCACTTCTATAAATTTGTTTTATTGAAAACTATTTTCGAAAGTTATACATTCATCTTCAGTTCAAGGTTTAAATGGATTATATCAAACAGAAAAGTTTGTACTGCATTGAACTGACTATGTTCAATATCAGTTCAATGCGCATTGTCAGTTCAATGGAATAAGAAACCAGTGCAAACTTTTCTGTTTGATATAATCCATTTAAACCTTGAACTAAAGATGAATGTATAACATTCGAAACTATTTTTCAACAAAACTAATATATAGAGATGGCAAATAATTTATCAATCCCTAACCTTTCATCTGCTTTGAATCCATTTTGTAGTTGTGAGAAGTTCAATAATTATAAAGAAGAGGTTCTTTCTTACAACATCGTGTATTCGAATGCTTAACGGGTTTCCACCATTTTCTGGTAAGTACCTGTTCCCTTATTACTAGTTAGGCATAAATATGATGAATGAATGCATCAATAAACATGCTAATTATCTTTTCTAGGTTTATTGTTCATCTGTCATCTGGCAGGCGTGGTCCAGTTACGCCGAAAAAAATTCAAAAAAGGGATAACTTGGCCGTCCCATTGGGGTAACTGGGTCCAGAGAATCCAGTTACCCCAATAATATAAAACAACTAAAATTTTTTGAAACCTAGTTACATCAAGACTTGTCATGCACTCATGACTTCTTGTTCTGTACAAAATATTTCTTTAAGTAAAATAAATTAAAAAAAAACTATAACAATTAAGCACGCTCCCTCAAATACTAAAATTAACTTAAGCCAATTTAACTCAAACTTATACAGTTTAAGAAATTATAGTAATTATAATTTTTAAGAAATGTAGTTTAAGAAATAATTGCAATTACAAGAATTGATTATAGTTGCCATGAGTTTTTTTTTAATTAGATGGTAAGGAACAGGTTTCTTATAATAAATTTATAAATATACTACTTTTTCTTATTATTAGGATATTTTTAGGAAGAGTACCTATACATCGTCCGGAATGTGTACTTAAATTAAACAATTGATCATACCAATATTTTTCTATTTTTCTAAATCAATTGAATGTACAACAATAGGCCCACTAACCCCAGACATTTTCTGCAATGCTCTTATAGAATACAGCCTGTGGTGGTCCAGCTACCCCATATTCACGGGGCAACTGGACCAACAGGATAAGAAAAATTATATATTCATATAAATATATATAATGTTAAAAACATTTGCTAAATAGTATGTATCTCTCTATTATGTTGGTCTGTTTATTGCCAAATAATCATGCAATATTTTGCTGTCAAAAATTGCTTGTTATTTGCCTTTTTATAGTTTTATGTAGTTAACTGGAGGTCACGTTGCAAAATCATGGCAACTAATATTGATATCAAGGACATATTATCGGAGATCAATCAAAGCTTATAAATAAAACAAATATTCTCTCTCTCTCTCCCTCTCCCTCTCCCTCTCCCTCTCCCTTTCCCTCTCCCTCCCTCCCTCCCTCCCTCCCTCCATCCATCCATCCCTCCCTCCCTCCCTCCCTCCCTCTAATCTTCTGATTCGCTATTTTACCAAGATCGCAAATAAAAAATGTATATTTGCAAAAATGAAATTATTTATTTAACTAAGAAGGAATAAAGAATGAATCGTGAAAATTTGACAGGTTGTAAAAGACATAAAATGCAACCTATGTGCCAAATATTTCAAAAATCGGATTTTTTTCAGATTCGTTAATTTACCGTGCACCGGACGATATGAACATCGAAAACAAATATCGGAATGCGATATCGTTAATCCCCGGCTGTATATTTTTGATACGATATCTTTGATACGTTATCACACGTCTAACCATCATGGGCATAATAAAACTATGTATATATGTGTATATATATATATATATATATATATATATATATATATATATATATATATATGGTACCGAACGAATATGCGATTAAGCGTATGAGAGTGGGTGGATACATATAAATTGCTACTAATAATAATTATACGTTACTATCACAGAATATATTTAATTAATTATGAGAAAAGAATAAGAATTTAATGGAATAGAGAAATAATAAGCTACTATTTATGTATTATAGAATAACATAAATTACTTAGAAAAAATATAATAAAAAATAAAATATATACAATAAAAATAAAATAATGAAAGGAATGACGTATTGATAATTAGTAGAAAAATATTATTTTATATTTAATGAGCTTCAGAATAAGATACAAACATATAATAGACACTGGGAATAATAATTATTCACAAATAACTAATAATAGATTTATTCATTATTACATATTTTGAGCATAGTATATTGCAGGTTTTATCTTGTTCCTTCGTTCGCCAATAACAAATAAACAATTTAACCCTAAATTTTTATTATGATATAAATCATTGTACCAATTTTCAACTGATCATTACAGAATTCTTACCTCACAATTCTATAAATAATTTCTTCGAAAATAGGTATTAAGTGCAATCAATAATTGAGAGATTATTTGTGATCGAACATAAAAGAATAAGATTAAATGAATAATGAATATTTTGAATAACGAATAACTAGATAGCGAATACATTTTTTATTTTTATATACATTAAATTTTTATTTGAATATTAACGAGAGTCAAATAAGAATTTAATATGTGCTTTCAAATTCAATAATATATGATCCACAAGGAATTTTGTTAGAAGCTAGTAATTACCGACTAAGGAGGGGGAGTGTAAAACGCCAAGACAGCTGCGTGAAGCCGGCTAGAACAGGTGGTTCCACGGTTGTCATGGCTGCCTAGGGACCGACACCCAACCTCGCCTCACATCCCGTGCACACCTTTTTTACTCTTTTATAAAAATTTGAATAGCTTGTTTAGAGAAGCGTTTGTTACAACATACAATACTCTTATTTCTTCAAAATAATTCACATTGAGCATGGCATTCATTCAAAATTAGTCCCTTAAGTGAAAGCTAATTATTTAATTCACATCATTTAACCAAATTCAGGAATATCTAGGACTGTAATAATTATCGAATTGTTATTATTGAATACAAATCTTAATCAAATAGTAGGTGAGTGGTGTAAGACACTGGGCTGCTAACCCGGGTCCAGTTTTCGATTTGTTATCCCCGTTAAACCGGCTATAACAGAAAATGTATTTATTATATGAGTAGTAAATATAAAATGGGACCGGGAAATCCTACCTAAGCTTCTGTGAAGTGGATATCTAATCCTTAGGGGAAATCTTGGGGTTGAGTGTGAATTCTGCTTTCGATTTTTATAAATTTTTGAAAGTTAGGTATGCGTGAAATTATTGTCGCATCAATGGCATGTACTCCAAGTATAACCGTTTTTTAAAAAACAGTACTTCCTTATCATATTGCAAGATTTTTTTTCTTAGCCAACTGATATCTCGATTACTGCACTTGACGGACGGAAAACATTCTCCCCCAACAAAAAAAAGAAAGATAAATCGCCATTTTGTGAATTTATTTTTGCAAATTTCATGGGAACTGTTATTCCAACGAAGATAATCATTATAAACTACTTTATGGTAACTAACTCTGTAGTTTGAGTGGTAGTAGACATATGTTCTAATAGTTCCCTAGATAAATTTTTTCAAAAAACGTGATCATTAAGGGAATCATAACATGGTGTCATATTGCCAGATCAAAACACTTCTTTGGATCCAACACCGGACCGGTTCTTTTTACACACCAGTTTGTATCATGCTGTGTTTATCTGTGACGTATTTACTAGACCTTATAATATATACATTTTTCCATTTCGCGACACTGATCTTCAATAAGTCATTGCTCAGTTAGTAATTATCACAAATCAGAAAAAAAAATCTAGGAATATTTATTGAGAGGGATATATATATATATATATATATATATATATATATATATATATATATATATATATACATATATAGTTCTTACTTGGTATGGTCTCCAAGAACCCATACCAAATATTTCATAAAGGAACCAAAGATTTTTAAAGTGAATTGAATAAACTGACTGCATAGGTGAATCTTCGGAACAAAAATGAAATCGAGACTTTATTGCCCAGGATCTAAATAAGGAGTATACATTAAAAAATATGGGACAGTCGAGGATAACGATGACATCGAAGATGACGGCGACGACGAAGAAGACAGCGACAACAATATATTGATAAAAATATATTGGTATTGGTATTAATTTTTAGCAACTCTTTGAGGAAAATGTTTTTCTAGGTTCTCAATTCTCAAATTTCCCACCTTATTGGAATTTCCAAATGGGAGGGGTAACACTCCATCTATCCCTCCCTGGTCGCCACATATACTAAATTCTTCTATTAGTATTTTTGCAATCAAACAGTTCGTATCTCATGTTGGTGTGTTTTTATTTTGTTAGAAAAATGAGTAAAAATTATAGATTTTCAACAAAATCTTCATTAGATTTTGTCTGTCAGTCAAAAGGAGAAAACCGGGATTGTCAAATAAAACAAAGCGGTAAATATATGTTTATTACTTTTGATTATAGTGCTGAAAGGCATATCATTTTGTAGTACTTCTAAATGATTGTATTTACTTTTTAGAAATACAGGAAGGTATACCTCCTTTAAACTAATAGTAGACAGTTTAGAGAAAAGTGTATTTCCTCTATTCATTATTGCAGAGAATGGATAAAATAAATATTCCTCACGTTAGGAGTCCATTTAATTCAATACTAATAAAAACCTAGGATGATATCGATTTTTAATATATGTAAATGAGGCACTCGGTTGTAAAACATTGTATCTCACAATTTTTGTGAATTGAAGTTTTTTGTGAATTTTGTGAATCGGGAACACCCGATTCGAATTAAACATTTCTTCATCTAAATCATATGAAAAATGTATTGGTATTGGTTTTAATTTTTAGTAACTCTTTGAAGAACGTGTTTTCCTATTATTTCCTCAGTTTGAAGTAGGTCCTCAATACTCAAATTCCCAACTTTTTATGATTTCCAATTATCGGGAGGGATAACACCCCATATATCCCTTCCTAGTCGCCACATAGACTAAATTCTTCTGTTAGTATTTTTGTAATCAAACAGTTCGTGAGAAAAATTATTGGAAATAACAGATTTTCAACAAAATCTTCACTCAGATGACGTCTGTCAGTCAAAAGGAGAAAACCGGGTCCATCAAATAAAACAAAATATTAAATATATATTTATTACTTGTGATTATAGTGTTGAAAGGCATATCCTTTTGTGATACTTTTAAAACTTGCATATATTTTTTTCTGGACTCCTAGGGTCTATGGAACAAACGCCGGGGCACGAGTTCAATATTGTTGGATGTAGAGTCACATGAGACTGCGCTACATCTTCTGATAGGCTACTTCTGGATCAAATCCGCATTAGCCTGAACTATTTGAAATGATAAAAAACTGAAAAAGCCAAATATTGAAATTGGATAATTCTGCTCTGAAGCGACGAAATATTCACTAAAAGGAAAATGATTTTCATTGTATTTTTCACATATTTGTGTATGAAAATTTTGAATGATTTTAATGAGAAACAAAGTTTTATCATAATTAGAGCGAAAGATTTCAGTAATTTCGCAAAAAAGCAATTTCCATCGTATATTGTTATTGTATATATTGATGTATGTATATTTTGTATTAATTTTATAAAATTTAAATTGTTATATAATTAAAATACAAACAAACACTGTTTCATGTGCCTTCATCTACAATTTTCATTGTAAATTGTATAACTTTTATATGAAATACAGGATATTTGTTAAATATAATTTTTTAAAATATTCACTAAGATTTAATATACCTACTAGTAGTATATAATATTTAAATATGCGTACGATTTAGTTATTAAAATAATTAGTAATATATACCTAATGATTTTTCATTTTTTTAAGTTTTAAAACTAATTGGGGTAGCACTAATATAATTTTTTAAAAATAATAACATTTTAATTATTTATCCTTTTAGGGCAAAATTTAATTTTAAGGATAAATCTCAAAATACTTCTCATGCAAATCCCGAAGAAGAATTTCGAAATTCTCGTGTTTTTTAAAATAATTATTTCCATTACTACTCCTAATAAAAGATGAGGTTTGTAATGCAAGAGGAATATAAATCAAATTATAATATCATTGAAGATAGTTGTAATAGTATAAAGAGATAATCAGCGCAAAACCGCTCTAAGCACTGTTTACAAATTATTATTCCCGAAAATCCAATTTTCACATTAAATAATATAAAATTATTAATGAAAACCGCTCAATACATTCTTAGAAAATTTTGTATTCCGGCTGTTTTTCTTTTTCTTTTTTTTTTTGTATACAAAATTTCAAGTTAAACAAGACACTGGATCATCAAAAAACTAACTCTGCTGATGTTAACCACAGCCTACGGCAACTCCTAAATCGAATTAGTTAACGTCCCAGTTTCCAAATTAATTTATTTATCAAAATAGAACCGCAGGTAAATTTTATTATATTGCCTCCCAATACTTGTCTTTTTAAAGGTCAACGTAATTTCTTGAACTGTATAACATAACTATTTCGTCACATTTATTAAGTACATTCTTAATTTATTAATTATTAAAATAATCACTTGATTAAATAATTTAAAATGTTATTTGTAATAAATGAATGATCACAACAGATAGTTGATTTCGCTTTTGTGATACATAGCATTGCCAGATTGAAATTGTTTTTAATGATAAATAATGGTAATATCATTGGAGTCTGAGCATGGCTTCACTCAAATTTTGGGTAATCTGAGTAAGATTTCCGATGATAAAATTTAATTAGATAGATTACATTTTGAAATAATTTGGGAGCTAAAACAATGAAATCGACAAAATGAGTTTTGGACATGTTTCTTAAAAAAAAAAAAAACCACTGTCTCACTGCTGCCTCAGCCGTTCATCCCCTCCACTCGGTACTCCTTATAGACGGACAAGCTTCCCTACTGATTTTGTGGCAAATCACATGACTTCAAATCAACTTTATTTTACTTTTTAGGGTATGTAAGCGATCAAAAACTGAAACTTTTTTGCGGTATCCTTAATAAACAGATGATTTGCCATGGCTGTATAATACGTTTTTGTTAAAAAAAAAATTATAATTTGCGAAATAAAAATAAAAAATCCAATTAATCAATTAAATTTTGTCATAAAAAATATTTATTGGCTATTTTATTATAGTGAAATTGTTGAATCAGCAAAAAAAAATTTAGTTTCACTCAGCAGTTTTCAAATAACCAAGAATTACATGAGGCCTACATGTCAAGAAAAAAGCAACAAAGGACAAAGACTTTTAAGCTCATTTCTCGCAATGCATTAGAATCTAAAAACTTAAAACCGAAATGGAACTATTAAAATTCTCCATTTCCATTTACAAGTTTATAAAATGTGTATGGACCTACGCATCAAAAATATCTGGAGTAGCTCAAAAGACTCATGCACTCGAAATTCAATTCTTTTTTAGTTCGAAATGTTTAGCTTTGTTACACAACTTTATATACTGCCAGCAGCTAATTATTGCGTGCACACACGTCATCAGTTTAAGAACATTTGGATACACAAAAAAAAAAAAAAAAAAAAAAAAAAAAATTGATACCTGATCTCCTGGACTAAGGAACTTCAATATAATAAAGGAGTTGCCGTTATGAACAACTCCCCATTCATCCATGAATCGACCTTTGAACACAGTACGATTCATACTTTTTGACAGGCCAGAATGAAGAATAATGGTTAAAAAAAGTTATGCCTGCCAATCAAAGATGCATAAATCATTTCGAAATTCAAAATATTGACTCATGATTATCGAATGCGTCGTTCACTTCGTTCATTATATGACTCAAGTCATAAATAATATGGGTGACATAAATTAAATCGTTATAAATTACGAAGTCGTTTTAAATGTTCGCATAATGTTGAGGAATTTACAACCCACTCCCCTCAAAACCTGTCAAAAAGACATCAGCCAATGAATTTAATATTCTTCCTTAATAATCTTGCGGTTTGTGAATAATAAATTTGTAACTTTCGGACACTGGATATGAAACACAGTGTCTATATGCTATCGATTAATTAATACATAAAGATATCTGTAAATTAATAGATGATTGCGTTCATTACTTAATCTATTCACACGAGTTCAAATGAGAATGCTTGAAAAATTAGTCTAAAAAATATAACGAAATAAAAACCACTCTTTTATTTGTAATATGTGATCAATTATGAAGTTGAATTATTGTCTGGCAGCAAAAATAAATCTATTAATTTTCTACTTATTAAAATAATTGACAGAAAAACAACAAACAAACTTATTATGTTTATTATTTTTTTATTAAGATGATTTCAGGAATAGAAATGAAAACCTTGGTCCATACGATAATACCAAAAACGTTGGTTTGAGCCTCTTTTCATTTTGTATCTATTTTATTTTACTACTTATTACTTAAAATACTTATGGATTGAAATAGAATGATTTCGCAAAATAAGTATCCTTATATAGTTTTTAATTTAAAATATAAAATATTCTATTTTTTTTTTCAACAAACTAACTATGCTTTCCTTAATATACTATTAAGTATATTAATAGTACTAATAATATACTAATATATCCTTAATGAACTAAAAATTTCCCTACGAATTTTCGTCGAATTCAGTTGAGTAATTGTGGAAACGTAAAGTCCGCTTTACACTGTCAATATTATTAAAGCAATATTATTTAACGTGGCATATTATATCACATGTGCCAATATTATTGTACAATATACCGCTCAGACGGTCTGTATAAATTCGATATTGACTCAACTACATTGCCCGCGTAAGACGGGCTTAACGATCAGATATGGGACGATTTATGCGACAAAATCTAAATAATAATAGAAAACATTTTCGTAGCGGTATTTACGTGGGACACAAAGGAAAAGGACTACTAGTGGACTGTTTGGCATTCGCAGACGACCTGGCACTTCTGGCCGACTCAGTAGTCGAGTAGTAGTAGAAGTTGCAGTGAAACAGCTCGATGCACTTAAACACCAGGCTCCAAAGGTAGGATTACAGGTGTCACTAGAAAAGACAAAATACCTCACCAACATCAGTGATACTCCCAGCAAACTACAGTTGGAACAGGACCAAATTGAGAAAGTCAATATATTTAAATATCTAGGAGAATGGCTAGAACCAAATCTGTCAGAAAGGGTAGCACTAACAACCCGGATTAACAAATTAGAGCTGGCATATCGATTGACCAAGAACATTTATAACAAGAAGTGTCTTTCTCGTAACACCAAACTGAGACACTACCAGAAGCCCTATACGCTGCAGAGTGTCTGATACTGAATAGGAAAGGATTGTTGGACAAATTGGAGGTCCAGGAGAGGAAAATCCTGAGAAAGATACTAGGACCAATCAAAGTAGATGGAGAGTACAGGAGACGACCAAACCAGAAGCTATATAGTTATACTGAAAAAATCACAGACGTGGCCAGGAAGAGGCATCTGGCTTTCTATGGACATATCACGAGGATGAACCCAACAAGGATGACCAATCGGCTTCTCAACTACTGGAAGAACAGGAAGATAGTAACACCATAGCTGACAGAAGTGAGGAAAGACTTGCAGGAACTGAGGATAACAGATGACGACATCAGAACCCGATCACCTCTCAGCAGAATAATCAAACAAAAGAGGTTTCAGGATAGACCATCCCGTAAGAAAACAGGCGCCCTCTGGACAAAGGAGAGAAGGGAGAAACAAAGCCAGAGAATGCGTGAGTACTGGTCAAGCGGACATCAACATCAAAGTCCTTCTCCAAGCGGAAAAGTTGAACATCGTGGTCCTTAGGAGATCCATTCGAAATAATAATAATAATAAAAAATATATGTTTTAGCTAATACTTGGTATAATACGGTGATCAATAATTGTTCTTATCTTCCGCTATAGACAGGCGAGGAGTCAAAAAAAAAATCATACTATTCATTTAAATAATTTAAAAAAATAATATTGCTGAAGTCGCCTTTGATAGGATTTACTCATTTTATGGTTGAAGAATGGATGGTACTTTGAACGTTAAATATTTCCATTCCATTTTTTTTTTTCAAAAATCTTTAAATTTTGTAGAACCGCTATTTCTAAATTCCCATTGTTGCAGTTATTTTTTGGTCTGGAAGCCGGTTTATAAATAATCAATTTTAAGAATTAATATTTGTTTTATAGACAACAGAGCTTAAAGGTTATCTTGTATATTGTAAGCCTTACATTAGACAGCAAAAACACGTTGCTGAGAAAATACTGCAACTGATTTTTAGACACATATAACATTAAATTACCTAATAGAAATTTCCAAACGTCGTTTAAATAAACTATTGTATAAAAAAATATCTATGAAAATTCAATTTTTTCGCATTGTCCTTCTATGTGGATGAATTTAATGCATTAAGTTCGTTCTGGCAGCAAAACCGTTAAAACCAGAGTTAGGTGATGGGATCATTGTTACAGGAAACAATCATGATAATTTTGTAAAACTTAAAGTCAGTACAAAAAAGTTTGAACATACGAAGTAAACTTATTCTAAGCCAGGCAAAGCCACCGATATGTTAGGGGTGACTAACTGTATCGATTAAAGCACAAGACACTTGGCAAGTAGGGCTAGCCAGTGTAAGCAACTCATCGAGTAAAACATACTTTCAAAAATTATTATTTACAGATTTATTTGTATTAAATTTGTTATTTTTTTAGTTGAAAACTTGTTTACTTGTAAAAACATTATAACAGATATAGAGGTGAAAAAATTATTGTTATAAAAATAAATAGAACACACTTTAGATAAAAGTGCTAATTTATGTAAAAACGGGCTGAAAGTGTTCAGCACGCAGAATATAAAATGATAATTACGATCGTTTCCGTAATATATGCATGAGGAAACAATAAATAAGGAAACTGTTGAATTTTTTAATGATGAACACAAATTTATTCTTCAATGAAAAATAAAAAAATAATATATATATAAAAAAATTGGTCAGATATTGCACTAAACTAAAGTCTAAAAATAATTATTTGCATTTCTTAATGCGCGAGCTCTCTTCAGGAAAACCACCCAATCAAATTGTAAAAGTTTAATCCGAATCGTCAACTTCAACGTTAAATTTGAAATCGTCTTCATTAGAGACCTACTAAAAATATACACGTGTAGCCAGCCAGGATCCTCTGAAAAGCGTCCAACATACCCCAATATCCCTTCTCTATTTAATCTGATGTGACATCCAGCTATCAGTTAGAAAATATTCAAATTTATGAAACTATGTTTATTTAATTTATAAAGGATACAAAATGTGTTAAAAATTTTAATTTAAAATAGTGAATTCTTACTCATTCTATGCACTAGAATGTAACTCATAAAATTGGCGTGTTGGATTGAAGATGAATTGGATTGATGACAATTTCGCGATCACAAATAATGTTTTTATATTATAATATGTAAATGGTTAAGGACACAGCCTTGCTTGGGATATTATAGTATATTAAATTTAATTTGAAAATTTATGACCGTGTTCAAAGTGTTATAAGTAATATAAAAACATTATTCATGATTCAAAAATAGTAAATTTTAGAGATAAGCAATTTTAAAACAAATTAATTGAATTTTTGAGCGATCTGAAGGCTTCATTGAATTATATATAATGGAAATAGTAAGTATTCTTTTACAGAGTGAAGTATATTAACAGAATTTTTTTATTCAAAACTGGCGCCTGATTTGGTTCTAGCCTTTAAAAAAAAACTATATTTCAAATTTTCAGGCAAATCTAAAAATAAAAATTTGTTGAATAAAAATTTTGCCTAGGTCCTTCTACCCTTCGAATTTTATTTAATATTCATAAAATCGCTCATAAATCAGATACCCTTTGAACGATTAAAACTAAATTTGAGGCATCGGTAAAGGTCCTTAAACTACGCGATTTGCTTTAAGCGTGTTGTTCTTACGTGTTTTAGAACCAACGTTATCTGCAAAAAACCTCAATTTTGTTTTTTATTTGGTAATCATTCAATTTTTTTACACAGATCTTCTAAGATAATGCAATAGTTGTTTATATGTCTGGAAAGAAGAAACTCCCCTCCTTTTACCGAGTCCAAGAACATCGATATCGGGTAAACTGAAGACGTGGTACAGAGCTTCAAATTTAAACGTAATTTGTGGCTTTAAATATTTTGAGCATCCTCGGAACTAAAATTTTTTTTGTTTTCCATGATTTTTTCACCGCTAAGATTTTTTGGTGTACTGAATCCAAATCTGCCATCATGTTGAAAAAATCTATAAGGCTAGTTTATTTAATAATTTAAACACTTATTTAAAATTTATTTGACCAAAAATCAGTTATTTTTTTATGTTTGCATTTTTCCTTTAATATGATCTAAAAAAACAAATGTTTAGCTGGAAAAACCATGTCGATTTCATTTTTCAAACACGAGACATAAAATTAAGCATTTTCAGCATGTTTTATTTTATTTTTCTCAGCTCCTAGAGCCCATTGGAGAAAACGGTAGGATATGAAGAGACTTTTTTTCAATGGAGAATCATCTAAAAGATTTTGGCCAAAATCGATGACGGTCACATCGTGTACTTCCGTTGTCAATCCAGTGTTAGTTGGTTTTATATACATGACTGGCACATGCTTCTTTCATTTTATCTCAGAATATTTTGTAAACAAAATCTGGTGCCCATCACACTTTCCACTTTTCATCCTAATTGAAGTAAATTTTAAAAGTTTCAATTTAGTTTTCATGGAAATTCCATTTAGTTTCATATCCATTCATATCCCTCCTTACCAATCTTGTGTCCAATCTCATCCCTTCCCAAAAGAATTCATAAATGGCATTAAACCGTTATCCATTCTCTTTTGGATTGCGAATGGTGTTGGAAACCATAGAGACGAACTTACAATCTTGTTACATGACAAAAACATTGATTTAGCTCTTATTACTGAAGCTCGACTGACCAGTAAACGTTTCTTCAATATATGAGAATATCAAACTTATTGAACGGACCACCCTGATGGAAGAGCTCATGCCGGCACTGCTGTCTTAGCCCGTCACTTACTCCCCCTACCAGAACATGATTTCCCACAAACCACCGCTGTAGTAATCGAAACCTTCTCCTTTCCAATCACCATTGTGTCAACATATTGCCCTCCTTACAAATCCATATCCAATTCAGTTCTCTCCTCAATTCCTTAGGGCACAATTTCATTCTAGGTGCAGACTTAAATGCAAAGCACCAGCAGTGGGGGTCCACGACTACTAATGCTCGTGGGCGAACATAGCTGTCTGCACTTAGTTCCCAAAATCTTACCTTCATTTCTCCTTATACTCCAACCTATTGGAGCCTGCAGATCCAAACCGAAACCCCAGCCTCCTTGATTTCTTCATTCACGCTGGTTTAGGTCCTCTTCCTCACTCCTTAGTACGCCTAGATGACCTCTGACAACAATCCACTGATCCTCACTCTTTCACTATCCCCAATACCCAAACTTTCCCTACCATCGTTCATCTGAGGACCAGTTGACTGGAACCTCTTCCGTCATATACTAATTGATAATCTAGACCTCAGAGTATCCATAAAAACATCTCAAGACCAAGACGGAGCTGTAAATTATTTTGCTAAATACTTTAATCCAGCAAGCATTTTGGACTGCATCCTCACCTCATCACTCATCGAAATACCCCAAGACCTAAATCCTTTGCCCCAAGACCTATCAGACCTTATCCACTCCAAACGTCGCTCCTGAACCCTTTGGAAAAGAACCAAACATCCTGACGATTATTAAATTAAGAAATTATTTAACCATTATTCAAAATTAGTTTAAACAAAATTATCTACGTATAAATCACTATCCTATAGCTCTTACTTTTCCTCACTATCTGCTTCCGATAACTCCCTCTGGAAAATAACCAAAAAAATCCTAAAATACTACTCTATTTCCCAATCTCTCCGACGTGACGATGGTTCCTGGGCAGCATCTAATGAGAACAAGCTGAAGAATTTGCCAAACATCTTTCCCATATATCCCTAACAGAACCCCTCCCATACAGCTAAAGTTAATGACTTCCTCTCTTCACCGATTCCTCTCTCCTTGCCTCCGAAAGCTGTCAATTCCTTATAAATAAGTTAAAATCCCGCCAATCCCCGGGATGTGATCTCCTCACTTCCCAGATCCTTCGACAACTTCCAAATAAAGCGATTATATTCCTTACCAACCTATATAATAGTATCGTACGCACAACCTAATTTATTCTACTGTGAAAACACTCCACAATTATTCTTTTCCTTAAACCAGGCAAACCTTCTAATTCTACCTTATCCTACAGACCAATAAGTCCTCTCTCGATCCTTTCAAAAATGTTTGAAAAAATCCTTCTCAAACGCATCTTACCCATTCTCGAATTTCAAAAAATCCCTCCACACCAGTTTGTATTCCGCTCAGGACATTCTAATGTTCAACAAGGTCTTCGCGTTGTTGATCATATTTCCTTTGCTCTTGAAAGCAAGCAATATAGCACTGGTTCATTTCTGGACGTAGCTCAAGCTTTCGACGGGTATGGTACAACGGCTTGCTTTTCAAGTTCAAAGCCCATTTACCCCAATCTTTATGCCTAATCCTTCGATCCTATCTCTCTCACCGTTCCTACTTAGTTCGCAGTGGCACAGATTAATCCAACTGCTATCCCGTAGAGACTGGTGTTCCGAAAGGCAGTGTCTTGGGTCATGTTCTCTACATTTTCTTCACAACAGACATCATTACAAACCCCGATATCTTCTTGGCCACATTTACAGATGATACCGCTATCCTATCGTCCCATTTAGATCCCGAAATAACAAACCTACAAAGAAACCTCTCTCTGATCGAGCATTGATGCAACAATTGGCGCATAAAAGTAAATGAACCAAAGTGCAAAGCACCAGGACCTTAATATCCCATATGTTTTTGACCTTATTCCGTTCAAATTCTCCATATTTCATCAGAACCTTACTCATCATCCTAACCCCTTAGCACCAACCACACCTATAACACTCCTCGAAGGTTGAAACGGTAGTGGCCCCGAGACCTTTTGTAAATATGCTTTTGGAGTCCCGGCAATTGCCAGCTTCTCCACTCAAGTCCTGAGGTCTGTGGCTCCAATGCCCTCGATCAGTCTCCACTGGCTTTCAATACCAGTGATGCAGCTGGTTAAGAAGCGCTGGGATCTCCTGGAGTCCTGCTTTGCCATCCACATGTTGGGGAAAAGCTTGGTTCGGAGTTCTCTGGGCAGATTGTAAATACTGTATATAGGTATGAATGTGTTTTCTAATGATCTATTTTATTTTTATTCAACGTAAATTTTCTTATCTTGGTTGTTATTCTTCTATTATTTAATTGTCTATCTATTTATTTCCATTGTAATGCACATATTGTTATCAATTATTTTGATTTATTTTTATGTCATTGTGTTTATTTTAATGTTATGATTATTATTTTAATTTTATTTATTTACCTTTTTTATCACTTTGTATATGTGGTATAAATGGTTTCTTACAACTCTAATACCTATTGCTCTTGAGTGTGGCAGATTGTATTATTTCTCAAATAAAAAAAAAATAAAAATAAGAAAAAAAAGTTTCCATGGAAACATTTAGCTTCCATTATTATATAATATAAAAGCTGAAATTATTAACTACAATAACTTCAGTTTATGCGTTTTTCGTCACTCTCCAATACCTTCTACGATTTTATATGTTAGAAATTATTTTTTTCTAAAATCTTTAGCTTTCCAACGTATATTATACATCTAAGTACTACTCTTATTTCTATAAGTTTCTTTTCAACCCGAAATGATATATCTTTCTTTCAGTTAATGATTAAATTCTTTCATAGTATATATTTAGCAATTTTTTATTACTGATAACAGTGAGAGGCCGTTAATTATTTCAAATAAACAAAATCAAAGGCACTTCAGGGGAAGCCATTTTGAAAATTCGGAAATTAATCCCTACCAGACTACTTCAGTGAGGATATAACCTAGCTGATATTAAAGATCATTTAATTGTTCACTGGTATAACGAGTTTTATCAAAACAAGCTTTCGAGAAAATTGTAAAATCAATGATATAAAGTAGCACTTCCGGTAAGTCAATTTTACCGAAAATGTTTTTGTGCTAGGCCCATACACAAACACACAGGCCAGACTTCATTATTTGGACTCAGGGGATCTTAAAAGACACTGGGTCTATTTCCGTTGAAAACTCGGTTTCGAAATTTTTACGATGGCAAAACTTCCCTTTACTATATATTTAATATATAGGTAGGTAAGTGCAAGTAAAAATTTATAAAAAAAAAAAAAAGTCAATTTCATAAAAGGCTTGTTTTTACATTTTTTATCAGGTCACATATCTAATAATTTAAAATTAATATGCGGCTTCATTATTTACATTTTAAGTTCCTAATAACTGATTATATTATTTAATGCAATTGAATCAATTGGGGAAAATGTTTAATTTGAAAAAAAAAAAAATAAATACTGAAAAATTTGTCTCGCAAAATGTTCGAATAGTTTGGTAAAACGCTTAATTAGTTTGGTAAACATTCCAAATTAAATGAAAAATGGGTCACATAAATTATATGAGTAAAATGTTGTTCAGCAAGTTGGTAGTCAAAACATTTGTCAAAAGTTAATAATAATTTTTAGCTATGGTTTTGTCAGTGATTATTAGCGTTCAGTTATTTCCCTCATTTTAATTCATAAAATTCTATGATTGTAGGCCCTTCTTTCACTGTAAGCACCTGATTGAAATACATAGTAAATGCACTTAAGAATGTATAATGGAAAATATTTTCAAAATTATCTTAATTAAGTAATAATTCAATTAATAAATTAAAATTTATAATAATAAGGGCTTAAGGTAAATTATACACTCTTATGAAATATCAAGTAAAATATGCACAGAGTTTGCTGTAGAGTTGGTTTCACAATAGCAGTAAAAAATGCGCTACGAAGCAAGCACACGGCTTTCCCTTATTTACCATAAATATTGAAGACCTTGTTTGAGACTTACTTTCTCTAGGTAATAGTATAAGTACATCAGACGCATCTGAGAAGTAATATATAAATTAATTCCTATTTTTTTACATAGCTGGAACGTAAAATGTTTTTTCGACTAGACTTACAATTCGTTCAGTTGGAAGAAGAGTGCCACAAAGTTTTTTTTCCTGTTATTCGCTTGAAAAGCTTCCTTTGACGTACATTTCTTATAGAAAAATTTAACGCATTAAAATATTATTGTTTTAATAATAGTGACTTCCTCAAAACTGTGATCATAGAGTAACTTTATTAAGACTGTCTTAAATACAGGTGGCCAAAAAGTATTAATATTTTGCTTCTGTATGAATAATTGAAAACATAATTATTTACGTTAAAAATATTGTTTTGTACTTTTTTTACTTATTGTTTAAAACATTCGATATAATATTTGAGATGATTTTTATTTTCAAATTCAAATTATTGCTTCATAAAAAAGTTTTTTTTTTAAATTTGTATGTATTATCCATAATACTCCATAATATCCAAAACTCTAAAGGAGCTTGCACGTTTTTTTTAATTATGAAAAACTGCCTCCATTTGATTCATGATTAGGTAATCAAAAAATTTTTGATTTTTTTTTAAACAAAAAGGTATGTAATATTGACTAATAAAATATCCGACATGATTTTTCATCAGTGAGTTGAGTGACAGCGATAAACCTTAAGCGGCCTACACACATGGGAACTTGGTTCGCCGAACCATGAGTGTAGCTGGCGAACAACGGTTCGTAAGTTTTTCCTTTGTTCGTATAGTGTGAAGAGAGCTACGAACCAAACTTCGGTTCACCGAACCGTTGTTCGCGACCCGCCGATTTTCCCTTCCGTGTAGGCCGCTTAAATAGGCAAATTTCAAGCGCTTCTCCTGTTAAATTTTAATTTTTCGTATTGTGACTCTCTTGTTCCGAACGAAGTGTCCAACCAAAACTTCTTTAGACTTTTGTCATAATTTAGGGATTGAAGTTTTGATATTTTACAATCCATTTTCTTGTAAAAAATCAAAACATTAAAGTGCATACCAAAAAGAAATTATTAATTGCATAATAAAAAAAGTTTGATTTAAAAGTTTTGTTCCTTCATGCAATTAGATGTCTTATTTTAAGTTTATTTACCTCCTCGGCTTCCAAACACAAAATAAAACTTTTAGGCTTCTTGTAAGATGGTATATGTATTCAGCAACATCTGCTGTAGTTTTGAGAAAAGAATAATTTATAAATATTTTGAGATAAAAATAATTACTCCTAATAATTATCAGTTTCCTATGCTGTTTAAAACTTTAAAGTACATTTAAGATTATTATACACAGTAGAAGGGCTATTCTCAAATTATCTGTCTCTTTCGAAATCTGGAAAAAAAAGAAGAAAAAATACAATATCCACCTTCATGGAAAGTAACCCTCGGCCCTATATAACTTTGATTATATACAATTATATAAGTTTTATTCATTGTCAGAGTCCAAAATCTGACTTTGCGAGTTTTACAGATTTTCTTGGTAATTTAAAAAATAGAAAACCATTTTGTTACGAGAGTTATGCACTAAAACTTTTTGTACTTAGTTTTCATAGATTTTTTGCGTTATTAATTAGTAGGACTAGTTGCCGTTGTGCGATAGACCCCCAGCAACCAAAAGATACGTTTTTGATTTAAAATATTTCGTGAAAAGTTTTGAAATTCACTTCGGACAGAATGTAACGAGCAACCTTTTCACAAGAAATTTCGTTTACAAACTTTTTATTTTAAAACATAAAATTTCTCTTTCTCATTAAATATTTTGTATCTGTTTCGCTGCATATCATTTTGACTTTTATAACATCTATACCCACACTTTGTTAATTAACCTATATATTTTTCATTCCACTTCATCTTACATATCTCATTCTGTCCCGCATTTTTTATAATCCTAATTTTTAACTTTTCACATTTGTATACAACGTAGGCCGAAACGTCGGCACACAATAAAAAATAAGTTCCACTTTTTAGTGAGTTTTCTTTATTGACCGCACCACCCGACCAACTTCTCCTTAAATTACATGTGCGGTTAACTATACCCACACCACTATTAAATATCTCCAAATGTACTCTGATGTATTCTCGTAAAATGTACGTAGTAGTAGAATATACTACGAACTGAATACTGATTGAGGGCTTGAAAAAAAATTATAACCTAAAAAAAGCATCTAGAAACTTCCGAACAGCCAAAGAAACCAAATTGCGAATGATCCAGTAATAAATTTCTTTCATTTTTCTCCATCCCTTAATACGTGTAACATAATTAAAAATAAGTGTTTCATAAAAGTTTTAAGAAAATTGTGTCCGATTTTGCTATTTTTTAAAAAAATTTCCAAGACAAGATTAAAATTACATTATAATACTTTCTTTATTGAAATAAATGAATGCCTTTGTCTCTATCTCGCTCTTTATGATATTATTTATATATAAATATAATGTTTGCGTGCCTATATGTTACACAGTTTGACGCCCACATCCATCATCTGCATAGCCAGTCTACATGATGATTATCCTTGGACATTGATGTATTAGGCCCTGGGTGCATGATGATTGCCTGCAGTATTAATTGCAGAGCATGTCCCATCGGCCCGTACACGTCGGCTGATCAACTCCGACCTTGCAATATGACCACCAGAGCAAGTCTCCAATATCCGAATGGATCTAGCAAACACCAGGGGCCTCTCTCACATCGGATCAATAGGCAGTCTGCCGTGGCCACTAATGCCACCCTGGATTACATAGCATAAGTCCCTATTTCATGAGTGAATTTTGCGTCTAATTAAGTTATTTAAATGGAAATTGTTTCTGTATGACGGATACTTATGAAATGCAAATAAATTTCATGAGGTTTTAAGTTTATCTTACAGATTCAAAAGAGATTCCTTTTCTTCAGTCCTCGTCAAATGGAGGTTCGCGATTAATATTTATAGTAACATATCTGAGAAACGATACTTCATGCATTTAGGAGTTGAATTATGCTAAACTATCAATAATATATTCCCGCTCCTTGTGATTTAAATCCTTAAAAGTCGAAATGGATCATTCATGGATTTGTTGATTTGGAGGAAAAATACTTGCATCCATGTTCTTTCTTAAGTTCTTGCTGTATATGACTGGTGTTTGGGATTAACTCGATAAGTTTGATTTTTCAGAAAAACAGTTCAAAGTTTTGACATGTTAATAATTAATATTTTTATTTTTGAGACATTTAATTTTATTGTGAATATTTTAGCAACACAATGTGAAAATTTTGAATGAATCTTCTTTATTAATATGAGCTAGGGAGATGTTCGAAAACTTTAAACTGAGTTATTAGGTTTTCTCATCACCCATTTGTCATGAAGAATTCCGATTACATTTTATGTAGTAATTAGGCATATCATACAATAACTGACAATTTTTAAAAGGTTCGGTATAGCCTTATTAATAAAGAATAATCAGTGATGACTTGGTCTGACATAAAAATAAAACAATTAATAATATCGTATCACTTCTGATTTGACAAATTGGCTCAAAATGTTTTTTTAAATTTCATTTTATGTTTTAATATATTAATTAAGTTCTCAACCAGTCCAAGTAATAAAATGTTTATCATAGTTCGGCGAAGGGAATTTGTAAGTACACTGGACATATTACAAGATTGAACTGATATCCTCGGTCATTACAAGGACAAACTGAACACTTCTTCAAATAATCATAATCCACGATAACAGGCTTTCAGAAGACTTGAGAAGTTAATCTCACTGAAGAATTATTAACTACTTTGTTTGACAGTATTATGAAGAATAGCAAATAGTGTCCACAATCAGAAAAACCAGAGTGGTGCCGTAGTTAACTACATCACTTATTTACAACCAACAAATGTTTTTCAGTAGTTGCAACTCCAACTACTTCTAGTACCTAGTTGTTCACAATGCGCCACTAATATTTGCCAACTATCAGTTATGTTGTTTGAGTTCAAAACTACAGCTACAGTAGTTGGAAAAATATTTGTATCGGCGAATAACAGCTAATAGTTATAATTGCAGGTACGGAGGCACAACTAACGTTACTATGCAACGCATAATTCAACACTGCATGCTTTTGCAAACTTTTGGTTTCTGTTTGTGAATTGATACATAATATACTCACAAGTAAAAAGGGATTGGTTTAGTTTATTAATTGTAAAAAAAAAAAATGGATTTAATTAAGGAAATATTAATTTCTAATATGATATGTTAAAGGATACGGCACTTTATTATAATTAAATTGTCTATAGCTTATCAGGTAACATTTGATAAAATTTATTATTTCATTTTTATTCCAATTATTACACATTGTATGTCAAGTTATCCCTTTTATACCATCTCCAACTACCTGTTTGAGCCTAATCCATCCCAACTGTAATGATAGTAAAAATCATCAATCATTGCATTTATAGCTCTATAACTTCAATTACAACTATTAGTTGGTAGTTGCCGTCGCAACTACTTTTTCAAACAACAGTAGTGGTTAGCTCTAACTGCTTTGATTATAGATGACAAAAAGTAATTATGGTCTGCCAATTACCAGCATCAAAAAGTAGTTATAATTGCAACTGCTTCGCAACTACTGAAGCTGTCATTTTTGTCATTATTATGGTTAGAATTTTACTCCGACCGTCATATTTGTATCCTCCCAATCATCAGATTTATGCCAACTGCTTATTTTTTAAGATTAATTTGTCCCAGGAATTCGTCAAACCAGGCTCAATCCCCCTACTTTTTGTCGAATTTTCCTCGAAAATAATAGAATTTGCACTGTATCGCAGGTCACCATCCAGGGGGGTGAATTTAAAATACGTTTCATAACCCCAAGAACATGGTTTTGGGGGTTTCGGTAATGTTTACAACATTAACTAAACATGAATCGTGAATTAAATTGTGGCAGCTTTTCATAAAAAACTTAAATAAATTGTAATTACGTTAAATATTGAAACTAAAAATCTGACATTTTTTGTAAAAGAAATATACGTGATTAGAAGTTCTCCAAACAAAAAAAATAGCAAAAACAAAATTTTTCAGATTATGGCACTCTTCTCCCAAGCCAGCGATATATGCATAAATGCTTCTCACGGCTAAACGGTTGATCTAATCAAAAATGCCTAAGAGCCTACTTATATAGTTTTACCAACCGCTATTGCTTTTTATCCTTCACGCTTGCAGGTTTCGAAACCTGCGAAACCTACTTTTTAATACTCTCATTTATAGTCATTAAAAATTGATAAAAGGCTTCTCAAATCGCATTTCGATATCTTCAAAATTGAAGGATTTGCAACATTTTAGAATCTTGTATTCTGCACTTCATTATTATTTTTTAGGCACCTCATAAACTGGAATCACGAAGACATGATATACATCATACACGGTTTACATGAAAAAAATGATCGTTTTTTATCGCTTTCCAAACACCATGATCACATCAACAATTCCACTTGGTGTGTATGGAGCCATCCATATCTTGGAGATAGACATTAAATGTATTAGCAAGTAACTGCAAACGAATGCCCTCATAAATAAACAGGATTCACCACCTAAAGGATTAATCCCTCAGCACTAGGATCCAGAAGGGAGCGCGAGTCCCCCCCCCCTCCCCCCCAACCCCTGGAATACGGAAAAACAATTTTTTTCTAGAAAACTGTTTACTGTTACATATACAACAGCGGATTTTATTAATTTAATTATTGAATTTTTATTTATTAATGTGGATTTTAAAAAGTTAACTAAGGATTTTTGGCCGAAAATGTTTCAGTCCCATCTAGGTAGGATTTTCCAGCCGTGTTTAGCCGTTCAATGAGACAAAAGGATTTTAATCAAGGCGCAATAATTTTATTTTTTTAAATAAATTTCCAATTTGCTGTAATAATGTTCAAATATCTTTATTAACTTTCCTCGGGTGAAACTATTCTACATTCATTTTTTAAACTAAATTTCCAATGGACTTTCTCATAGTGATAATTATAAGAAAAATAGTAGAAACAAATTTTATATGTTTTAGATAAAATCGGTATGTAGCAACCTGGTGAAAAAGTGGCCGAAAAGTGTTTTGTCACGTTTTAGAAAAATAAAAAATAGTGCGTGATAGCGTTGAAAGATATGAAAAAAATTAGTTTCAAACAATTGAAGTCGGTCAACAGCTTTTCGCAAAAAGGCCCCTGGGAACCACACATAGATTTCGTGAAAATTGGATTGAAGAGAAGTTACATTACCTGTTTTTACATGTTCTCAATTTCCGAAAAATGTTATTATTTTTCGTGCATAAAATTTTTATTTCAGAAATGCACTAACAAAATCCACAATTTAAGACCCAAATCAACTTCCTCCGAAAATTAAAAGTTTTTTAATAAAATGTCAAAAATAGCCATATTTCGCGTTTTTTAATTTTTTTTTTTGCAAAAAGATGTTGACCGACTTCAATTCATTAAAACTCATTTTTTTCCGTTTCGTTAAACCCTATCACGTACAATTCTTTATTTTTCTAAAACAAAAAAATTGTTCACATCTTATACATGAAAAAATAATATCTTTCGGCACGTTAATGAATTTTTTCACCAGGTTGCTACATACCAATTCTATCGAAAACATATGAAATTTGTTCCTACTTTTTTCTCCTAATTACACGTCGATAAAGCCCATTGGAAATTTATTTTTAAAAAATGAATGTATTTTCTCTGTCGCACCTGGACTTGAGCTGTGTAATTTTTTTATTAGTTGCACCCGAGGAATGTTAATAAAGAGATTTTAGCATTAATACAGCTTAATAATATTTATTAGTACTAATTATAATTAAACAAATATTATTTCATCTCTATGATACCGTAATATATTATTTTTTAAAATTGGCAGTTTGAGAGACTAGCATGCAATTAAAATAACAAAGCTCTTAATTGCACGCATGAACTGTTTTGTTTATGTTTTATTCTTATTTTGTTTTTTTTGGTTGGATATAATTGAAACCACACTATCGATTCCATAGATTTGAAATGCCTTCAACTACCATTGATTTACAAGTTCATTTAATAATGATATGATAATAAGTACCTAAACGAAATGTTTTTTTATATCTTCAAATTAACTTTTACATCAGCAACTTTTCATCGTTGTCGCTATTGTTTGACAAGGAAAGTGTATAAATCTTTAAATAATTAGTTTAGGTAGATCCGTTCTACCGCCTAATCATAGAAAAAATATAATTAATGAAAGTTATGTTCAAAAATTATAAAGCAATATTTTCAATTGCACCTACAAGTTCTCCACTATATTTTCTATTGCGATATAATAGGTTACATATATATTTGTAACCTATGCAAACTTAACTCCATTTGTTTGGGCTCGCCCAAAAACAAATAAAGATATTTTTTTATTTATTATTTTATTACAGAATTTCAATATAAATTTATAATTGAAATTATTACATAAATATTAATTATTAGTGATACTATATCACAATAGAAAACACTGTGGAGAACTAATACGTGATTAATGAATATAAATGTAAACAGATTTGATAATGTAGTAAACAAGATAAACCTTCTTAACCATAATAAAAATGAAAATACCTAAACTTATAATACCTAAAGCTTAAAATAAAGTATATTATATTAAAATTTAAAATAAAGCTATTTATGGGCACAGAAAAAAAATTGTAAATATATATTAAAATTCTATAATAATTTCAATTGCCATGTTATATTTACAATTGCACAAGTCCTCCACATCAACTTCGATTATATTTTAAATAAGCTCGTAGCACTTGGCAAACTGGTAATTAACTGCCGCTCGTTCGGTTCATCTGCCGGTTGAAATCGGTTCTTCTGCCGGCTTAAATTGGTTCTTCAGCCGGCTGAAATCGGTACATCGCCCGACCAGCTGAAATTTCGGCTGAAAGCGGTTCCAGTGGACGCCCAGGCTTATCCGTACTCTTGAACTGTGTTTAAAAATATTCACCGTTTCTCTTGGATATTTTAATATGAAATTAGAGATATTAACCTATATCTCATATCATTCATTTATAATTATTGTTTCAATTCCCAATTTAAATATTAGGACGTGAGAACGGAATGAAAATTTGATTTGAATGTCTTAAAATTATTTTTGTATCCAAGACTTTGAAATACGTTTTATAATCTATATGATACATTTAAGACTTCAAATTCTCTCAATAACAGGGGCTGAATTTGAGAATTAATTCTGTGGCCAAATCTAAATATAACAGTTATTTGTAGATAAAAAAGAAATAAAAATCTTCCATGATTTTAAATGAAAGTTAAAATTAATCGTTAACATTTTTGTATTTTGTTAAAAATTTATTTTAAATTTATGGCTTGTAGTAGCATGAAATAAAAGTCAAGCGTCATTAATTGATTATTTTTTTCATTTATGAAATATCTATCACTTCTTCAGCAATTTTTTTAGGCCAAAAATAACTCTTATTGTAGAGCATTTTTTTTTATGCTCAAAAAAAATTCAAAACTTGCCCTAAATTAGGGCTAGTGAATTTAAAGTGGTTCCATTTTGAATCGCGTGAAAAAACGATTAAAAATGGTCATTTAACCACGTTTTTATTAATACGATATGCTGAAAATTAAACTACCAACAAAACAAATAGTAGTAGTTTTTTAACTGCATACCTCGCGAAGAAATCTAAAATTTGCTCTTTATTGTAGTTTTTACTAAAGAATTAGCTTTAATGTTGAAATTGATGGAAAAAACAACCAACAATGTTTCTAGGGATACCGGACCTCATAATTTGTTCAAATTCAAATCTCAATAGATATTTTTACCCGACTATGGCGTAGCCACAAAGAATGTAATATGTTTAGCCTGTCTGTTTAATGGCATGTAAAGATTTTTTTTGTGAACGGCTCAACCGATTATTAAGTTTAATGGCTCAAATTACTCGTTGAGATCTTGTAAATGTATTGAAACATTTTGAACACAAAATGCTAAGAAAACATTGTATTGAATGTGTTTTATCTGTCCGTTTGAGGGTATGTAAAGATTTTTTGAGCGAACGGCTAAATCAATTTTTATGTTTGATTGCTCAAATCACTCAATGAATTCCCGTGAATGGTTTGAAACAATTTGAGCTCAGATCACAGAAACAAATATTCTGTTATATTTTAAGCATTCTCGACTTCTTGTGATGTTTTTTTATACCATATCATGTGCAAATTCATGATCATATAATCAGGTATACGGTAAACTAACGAATCTGAAAAAATCCGGTTTTTGAGATATTTGGCACATAGGCTGCGTTTTATGTATTTTACAACCTGTCTAATTTTTACGATTCAATCTTTATTCCTTCCTAGTTAAATAAACAATTTATGATAATTTTTGCGAATATACATGTTTTATAGTTGCGATCTTGGTAAAGTAGCGAATCAGAAAATTAGATAGTTTGTTATTTGTTTTATTTTAAATTTTACTATTGGATGATGTGGTAAAGTAGCGAAACTGGTATATTCATTAGTTAGATACTACCGATCTGCAAAGATTTTATCAATTGACATTTAGTAAAGTTACGAACCTGCAACATTCGTTAATTTACCAAAACAATAATCGGATGAATTGTACGATGTAATTTCTGAAAAACTATTGAAGATGGTATATTCGTGAGCGTACTATCTAATAAAATTGAAATCTAATTTTTGAAATCTCTAATTTTCACAGAAAGAAGTCTTGATATGTTAAAAAAAAAATAAAAAATGTTTTTTATGTCATTAAAACAAATTTTTTGAAATATTATGTTTGTTAAATACCTAAAATGATCATTGATATTTTAAATTCTGATTATTATTATATTTTAAGCGCATTTCCCACTTTGTCTTGTAAGAAATAATTTTCTCGATAAAAAGATTTTACAAATTAAATAAAACATCTAAAATAACAGGAGTAGATTTATTTCAATAGGCCTAATCAAAATTGAGAATGAAAAAAAAAGCTGTCATCAAAAAAGTGACAATAAACATTTCATTAGATTTGACAAATTCACAAAATTAAAACTTATTGTAGAGCATTGTGAGCAATTATGTTACTTTGCGATACTAAATGGTCATCTTTCTGAAAAAAGCCCCCTGCACTTCCAGGCTATTGAAAAACCTGACATTATTTTGGATTCCTCACCAAAAAATCATATAAAATTATATCTTTGAAAAATCACAAAGGCAGGCACCTAATTACACTAAAGGTAAGAAACTGTTTTTGGCACTCCTGAAATGTTGAGTTTTTACAGATTCGCTAGTTTACCAGAAACCCGACGATATGTAAAAATATATAAATTGCCTATACTAGAATATAGGAATAAACTAGTAAACATTTGTATGACTGGAAGTAATCAATTTGTTTTAACATATTTTGAAACAATAATTAAGGATTAAAGATCAAATAAGTAGAATAAATATATAATTGTTTACTGTATGGTTTTATATTTGGTTTATCGGTAGTATTATTATATATTTTTTAGCACATCGTATTAATAAAAAAAGGTTAAATGACCGTTTTTAATTGTTTATTTCACGCTTAATAAGATGAAAACATTCTCAATTCGCTAGTTCTAATTTTAAACTAGTTATAGTGTTTTGAGTTTTATTTTGAGCAAAAGATATAACGCTCAAAAGTAAGTTATTTTTAATTTAATTTTTTTCACTCAACAATAATAATTATGAGGTGATTTTTAATATGTTGCCAAATAAATGAGTTATTTCTTGACAAAAATCAATAAACGCTACAATAGTTTATTATTTCCAAATAGTTATATTTCAAAAATATCTGGTCTATCCAATCACACAACTTATCGCTTTGGTTTAGAGTCAAGACAATTAGATTATCTTTCAAATGAGTATCTGGAATGTTCCGGGAGGTGTAATAACGTTTTCGATTTATCAAATGACTAACCAAATGTGAAACATTTAAATATTTTATCAAATATTTTTATAAAACATATTTACCAAGCTCAGTAAAGAAATTAACTGCAGAATAATGGCGGGTAATAGAGCCTATTATACAAGACTGAAACTTCAAGTCTCAACTGTTGTCTAAAGCAACTAAATTAAAATTATGGACCAATGGTTAGGAGTGTTTGTCCCAAGATTGCCGTAAACTGTGAGTGTTCGAAAGTAACTGTTTCAAAACAAATAGGCTAAGATCAAAATGGAGGTTGAAATGGTGCAGAGGGAAATATTGGAGGAGCTCATCAGTGGGAAAAGAAGAAGGGGAGGACCAAGAAACTGGTGGAAGTGGTGGATAGATCTAAGGAAGGATAAAGTGGAGAAAGATGTGAGGAAGCTGGGAGTTTCCAATTGAAAACTCAGGAGGTCAAGGGTTACGCTGACCAGTAGTGCCGGGCAGTTAGTCTCAAAAGTTCAATACGCTATATCTCAGCTAATACTTGTCCGATTTCGATGATTTTTTTTAGGCAATTTTATTACCTTTCGATCGACTATAAAAAAGAAAGGCATACGGGGGACGGCGGACGGACGGATTTGTTTAATTCGATATTTAGACTCTACGTATGATGAAATGAAAACCTCAAATTTTGACGAGGGATTATTTTTTCATTTTTATTGGTCGATTACAAAAGTTTTTTTATTGAATATAATAAACCAAAAGGGACGTAAAGAGAACATGGAGGAGGAGGGGGGAGTATTTACTAACAGAACTTGTTGGAGGTAATTAGAAGGTAAGCATACTAAAGGTTCCCATTTCTACCCTTGCCGCTTCATGGGAGGAGGCTGTGCATTGGGCCTTTTCTAAGCTTTTTCACTAATATCTCGAAAACGGTGCGTCGTAAAGAAAAATGTGTCCTGTCCAAAATTAAAACTGGTAATATTTTCTTTAAGAATGTTTATATTCATTTTCTTCTTACCGGCTATAGCTTTCGATATAATCGCTTTAAATGACCGAGTTACGGAGGTAAAAAATCTCTAATCGGCCGCCATTTTGAAACAAAAAGGCGGATTGTAATATCGAGTTGCGAGGATCATCCTGGGGTGACCTGTGACTTTTGTGACTAATCTTAAGAATATCGGTTCGCTATTATCGGAGAAAAGCCGTTGACGGTGGGCGGACGGATTTTTTTTTTTTATTCGGTATTTGGATTCTACGTGTCTTAAAGTGTAAAAGCTCAAATTTTCAAGGGGAGTTAATTTTTTATTTCTTGGACGATTATAAAGGTTCATTATTGGAAAAAATAAACCAAAATGATTTTTAAATTATAAAAATAAAAATCTAGACATGATTTGATTTTTTCCCTAGAAAAAATACAAATTTCAAATTCAATCCCTGTTCAATGGGCCACAGTGAAACTGCAGACTCGGTGCTTCAATATATCATGTTTGAAATCGAATAAGGTCAAAATGCCAGTAATGATATCGATTCAGGGGATAGAAGGGATAGGGGCAAGGTATCGATTAGAGGAAAACATTCACTGGTGGCGGATATTTGCCATTGAGAACAACAATATGTAAAATTGTTGATAGCCATTGTAGACAGATTGGCGTTTTGCAGTTGGGCTGCCGCCAGGTCAGTATATTCCGTCAGCATCTCCTCAACTTCCTCATTTGCTTCCTTAATAGGGACAGTCTTCATCTAATTCACTCTTATTGGAGCCGCCGTTCCTTTGACCGTAAGATAACTTATATAACATTTTTGAATACTAAATTACTTTAGTTGATCTTTTAATTATTTTTCTCGTCTTGTATAAATTGATAATGAAATACTATAGCTTAGATTAAATGACTTTTGTTTTTATTTCATCACTAATTTAAATTGCAGATCTCGACTTATCTCGAGAGAGATAATTCTAGAATTAAAGAATTACTAATAAATTAAAATGTTATTTGCATTTTATCATTAATTATCAGCAGTAAATAAGATTTAAAAATATTTTAAATATTGAAGCACTAGTAGATTTCATTTTCTCTTTTAAATTCATTTTCTCTTTTAAATACAATTCTGTCCCATTCTAACATTATTCCTTTGTGTATGTATATATATATATATATATATATATATATATATATATATATATATATAGGGTTTTTTGAGAATCTTGAGGTTCAGTCAACAATAAATATACCACTATATTTTGGCGAAGTTTCGAGATTTTATTGTTCTCATATAACCTTACAGGCTAATAATTCAGTCTTATCCTATCCTTCATATCCTGTAGAGCTCTGGTGAAGACCTACAGTGTGGGTATGAAATCCATAGTAACAACCATTATATTTTATTCTTGAACGCCACCCGGACCATTTCCTTCCTAAAAACTATTTAGATATTATAATTAAACGTAGTGAATTTAATTATAGTATCTAAATAATTTTTAATTTGTATTCTATTGGTTTGTAATTATTTAATTTTAGTAATATTATTGTTTACTAGAAATAAAAAATAAAAAAAAAAAAAAAAAAACCGAAACGTCCACAAACGAATATTTGACCCTTAAAACCGGATAAAGTTATTTGAAGCTTTTTGTACTTTCATTCAGCTGCACACAGGAGTGTTTGAACCTTAAACCCGGACTAGAGTCCGAATCAGGGGGTTTGTGAAAAACACCATTAAATCCATCGTACTTCAAGCTTGATAACCTATTCCCTAATCCCTCTGAATTCTTTCAGGATGCCATTTAATTGTCTCCTTGTGTATTCTGGACGGTTTCAATATAATCTAGGAGAAAATACAAAAAAAAAATTATTACGTTGTGATAATTATATTTTTTTATTCATTATATTCGAAGTAATAAAAAATAAAATGGCGGAAGAAGGCGGAAGATTTTTTTATATAATATAATTAAAATTGGTCTAAATTGTTTGTTTATAATCAACATTTTACTCGACAAGACCCGATGCACTAACAAAAACACTTTTATCCGATAGCAGAATTATCCGAACATTCTTCAAAAACATGGTTCGTAAACGAGCAATGTAAACAGTAAATCAATGAAATGATAATGTTAAATTAAAGTACGTAAATAAACTCACTATTCAGTATGGAAACAACTATCATGGATGAAACCACTAACTATGAACCTTGAAATTCGAACAATTTCTGAGTTCTGATTGACTTTACAAGAAGTGGCAAGAGTCGGGGAAATTTATTCGATTACAGTTTGATGAGCCAGTTACCAAGCTTGAAGAATGGTGGGTTAAACTTCAAACCCCCAGTGAAAGTATATTTACAAATACTAACAGAATTAAAAAAAGATAATCCAAAATAAATATAACCTTACTGAATTATGGAAAAAAATTCTATAACACAAATTGCGGAAGTCGATTTATTGAGTAAATATTTATTTGAGTATTTATTGTGGGTATGCGTAGCTCAAAATATTGCCAGGTCTTAAAAATCTAGACCTCCGCCATGTTTGGGTCATGATTCTGGAGTTTTGCCGAATAAAGGAAATTGCTAATTAAAACCAAATACCGTAGAATCTCGATAATTCGTATGGTCAAGGTCCCGAAAGTTAAATATGAATTATCGAGATGTTCAGATTATCGATATTTCCAATAATTGGTAGTCAAAAATACAAAGTAACAAAATTAATATAAAATTGTATTAATATGAATGTGGCTACAGACGATAAAGTTAGATAAACAAAACCTTAAAATATCACATTTGATAAATATTCGGTTATTTTCTTTTGGTGCAATCCTTAAAGACGGGTCTTGCCGATGGCTGGAATAAGCATGTTCAGAGGAGAAAATAAGTTCAAACCAACATCCGATTTTGCTAAGAAATGGCGAACGTTGTACATCTATTATTTCGCCATTTTAAAACTAATCATCGGCACATCAATTTCTTCTTCATCTCCTTTTCAAACGGAGTCAAAATTTCCTCGTCAGTTAGGATCCTAGCAACCTTTAAATCTTCGTCAAAATAGACGAAATCTCGGAAAGTTATGAGAGTTTCTTCATTTTGAGGTTGGTGATTCCCATTCTCGATGCTGTCAAAGAGTTATATCACTACTTCCTTGGGTTGTTTTAAATCGTATAATTATGGTCAAGTCTAGAGATTTCAGGTTAGAGGTTGTGTTGGGAGGCAAAAACAGAACATTAACATCGCTGTGTAATGGGGTACTGTTGGGGACCGTTCAATTATAAATGAACATTTGAAAATTTTCGCTGTTTTTTATTCCATATCTGATTGTACCTGTTCCTTGAATATTTCGCATGTGGTCCATGCTTTTGTGTTTGCACGATAAGCTATCGGCAGCGTTATCAGTTATGAGCGAACTTAATTTTTTCAGATCAATCCATGTTGGAGGCTAACAATATGGTTACAGATTTTTTTTAATCAATACATAAAATAACTCTCAATATACAAAATAAAATAATAATGAATGAGATGGTCCGGGTGGCGGTCAAGAATAAAATAAAATGTTTATTTAATGCCGATGTTTTGACCCACTTTGTAGGTCTTCATCAGGGCTAAAAATATAGATACGAAGGAGTAATGTAGCGGTATAAAAACATATATAAAAAACAAACCATAAATTGTACAAATAGTAAGTAGAAGTAATAAGTAAGTTAAGGATTATATCAGACAATATTGTTTTCAATATTAACTTACTTATTACTTCTTATTACTACTATTTGTGCAATTTTAGGTTTGTTTTTTATATCTGTTTTTATTCTCCTGCATTACTCCTATGTATCTTTATTTTTAACCCTGATGAAGACCTGCAACATGGGTCGAAACGTCGGCATTAAATAAATAGTTACTACTATTTTATATTATTTTTGACCGCCACCCGGACCATCTCCTTCATTATTGGGATTTTAGTGTCTTTTTTTAATTGTCAGTAATAACAATTTGACCATCTTATTTTCTTTGTTTTAAAGTGTCTTCATGTTGCAGTTATTTTGTCAGTTGATCCATCTGAGCAGTCAAAACAATTTTTCAGTTTATATTTATTTCAATAAAAAACATTAAGTGGGGATCCTGTCTTAAAGATGTCTACTACTGGTGTACTTATCCTATATTTTACTTTCACTTAGCTTATATGAAAAAGGGAAGAAGGGGTGATGCGTGCATAGTAAGGAGAAGGATTGCGACCGTGAAAAAATTTGGAATCAGAATTTTCAACGGAAATATACTATTAATTTTGTTTCTTTGAAATAATTAACCACCTTTCATGGTTAGTATTAATAAAATGGATAAATATAAACTAAGAATGAATTTAATAATTATATAAAGGAAAAAAAAAAGGAGAAATATTTTCCAACATTGAAAACAAATTTCCGGAAATAAGAGTAATAATATTGATGTATAATATACAGTTAGAAAGCTAAAGATTTTTGAAAAATTAATGTCTCACAAATAAAGCTGTAGATTAATTAATGGAGCGTGACGAAAACTCATAAACGTAAGTGATCATAATAGTTAATAATTTATATTTTTTTTATTATTTAATGGAAGCTGAATCTTTTCATGGAAACTAAATGGAAACTTTTAAAATTAATTTCAGGTAGGAGGCAAGTGAAAGTTGTGTGATACTGGCACCGGACCAGATTTTTTTTTCTTGAAAATGTGTCGAGATCTACATCCATTGTTTCATGTATATAAGATCGTATTAAATCAGCATGATATTTTATCAGCAATACTTATTAATTGGAATGTTGAAATAATACATATGGAAAGTATGGAATAAATACATATTGACTTATATTTTACTTTCTCATTGCCCATGGGATGTCGGTTTCTGCATATTTTCAAAAATGCGTTTATAATTCAGTGTACATCCAGACAAAGTTAATGATAATGAACCATCATTATGTTGATCAGCCAGCAGCGGATTTAAAAATTAATATCTAACATACAAAGTCGTATTTGGTAATAGAGATTGACGAAAAACGTAGAAACTAAAGTGATTATAGTCGTAAATAATTTCTACTTTTATATTATTCAATGAAAAATAAATGTTCCCGTGGAAACTAAATGAAATTTCGATGGAAACTTTTAAAATTTATTTCAAGTAGGGCGGTTATGAAAGTTGGGAAATGCACGCACCGCACCAGATAGTTTAATGTTCAATTATGCACTTCCCTATATTATTTTCTATGCAGTTACTTCATAAATATCGACCATGGATTTTCGTGTACCATGCCTTTTCAATTTTCTTCTATAATATAATTAAAGGGTCATTATATAATGAGTTAATATAATTCATTACTGTTAAATGGCAGTAATATGGGCTTTTAAAAGTGTCTTGACTGACATGATCACTTACCATAGATATTTTCGAACACTATTCTATTGTTAAATGCGAGATGTGGTAATGGTAATCATTGGTAATATTTTTATTATCTATTTTCCAAGGCAAGGATATATGTGGATATTTTCAAAGAAGAAGTTAATTGTTTTATGGAGGTTGATAAGAAAGAGCTGTGGAGGGGGGAACTGCGGCGATCGATGCTAGAACTCCTTGGCTATCGCAGCGCTGACTCAGGCAGCTTCCACTATGTCTGAGTTCAGGGCCTTAGAGTAACCATAAATTTGTATACATGCTTGTGTACTTATGTAGGTGAAAAATCGAAATCAACATAAAAAATAAAATCTTATTTTTATATAAAAAATGTTTAACGTTAAGGTTTCCAATATAATAACAAATATTTTAATTGTATCAATGTATGAAGAAAAAAATGCGGTCTATAATTATGGCCTCTATGCATCATATCCATTTTTATCCATTCAAACTTATGGTCTATCCTGCTCATCTACGCCTTGCCAATTCACAAAACCAATTTACGCCATAATAATTCATTTTTAAACTAAGAGAATGGGTGAGAATCAATATTACAACATGTTTCAAGGCTGATGTCTGTCTTCACCCCACCAGGTTATGTAGGGATAATGGGCTTATTTTTTGCCGGACACAATATAATCGGACACAATTTTGCCATTCAGAAAATTGAGTCAAGCGTTGTCCAAAAAAAAAAAAAAAAAATAAAAAAAATATGTCTAGTCTCAAAGCTATCATGCTCCAAACGGATTAGGAATATTTTAATAACATACTTTAATTTCTTTTTGTAAATACATAATTTTTTTTCTAATTACTAAATTTTCGTGTAATAATGCACATTATAAAAAAAATAAAGTAGTTACTGTGTGAAATATAATTAATTGATTTATATCCCCAACCCAACGTATTTGGACAGTATAATTGGGAAATAAAGCATTTCTCTTTCTGATAGATAACGTAGAATTCGATTAACAATTAAATCGATCAATAAGCAGAAATCGATCAAAATGCGCATCATTCTGTTACACTTGTAAAATAACGCGATTTTATAAAGTTGCAATTTTACCAAGAAGTTATCGCTTTACCCTCATTACCATTAAGCGTTGACTCAACAAGCTATTTTTGGTCTTATTAAATGCACTACCCTCTAGTTTTTATAGAGCTATATTATTATTGCATTATTAGTGTTCGAAGTATTCCTAAAATGAGACCTGAATAAGTATTTTTTGTCCATAGCTCAAAACTGATCAGTAGGCGGTTTCATGTTTTATTGGTACTTTTCTTTGTATTAGTATAGCTATCTAATATTGGTCCACATTGTTCGTATACTATTTAGTGAAAATGGTATATGTCCAAATTTCTAAATATGTTTTTTTTTTTAATCTTATCCCTTAGATTGGCAAAAATAGATCCACTGGTGTTTTTTTTTTTAAATATTTAATGTTTTCCAGTCAGTTGGACCCTAAAGAAGGCTAAAGTAAAGATTTTTATATATATATATATATATATATATATATATATAAAGGGTTGATCAGTACGCTGTTTATTGTAGCAACCCAATGTATTTGGGCAGCATTGATTTTCAATAAATCATTTCTCTCTCCTTCACTTAAATGAAATATATAGTAACGAAAAGTATTGCGATCGTGAAAAATTTCCAATCCGAGTTTTCAACGGAAATACGCGTTTGTAAATTTGCCTGAAGCGCCACTTTAGATCAGCAATTTTAAACATTTTTACGATTTTATCGAAAATGGATCCAACGATTTTGATCAAACTCATTATATCAACGTATAATTAAATTGCCTTTAATATCTGCTAGGTCATATCCGCCTTGAAATAGTCTGATAGATAGATGAATTTTCATAATTTCTACCCCTAAAGCACCTTTAATTTTGTTTATTTGAAATAATTAACTAACTCTCATTGTTAGTAGTATTAAAAAATGGATAAATATTAACTATGAAAGAATTTTATAAAGAACTAAAGGAGGAAAAAAGCAGATATATTTACACAGGTTGAAAAAAAATTTCCGGAAATAAGAGTAGTGATATAGAAGTATAATATGCCGTTGGAAAGCAAAAGATTTTAGTAATAATATTATCTAACATATAAAGTCGTAAAAGGTAATGGAGAGTGACAAAAATGCATAAACTTAATAGTCCGGGAGCTGAGGCCAAAAAAAATTTTCCGTCTGGCCGAAAGTAGTCTCATACTAGACTAGGAATATGAACGTCTGTAACCCTAGATCGGTTGCAAAACATTTTATAAGTCAACGAATTCATCATTTTCATCACTTTTTTCAGATTTTCCTCAGTAATTCTCTCCCGGTGCATTTCAGCTAAAACGTTGACATTGCCAATTTTAAATATCGTTAAATTTCCTGCAAGATTTATATTTAGTATTTTTTTAAATTCGGAACAGCAACTGAAAAAACGCAAATTAAAAAAGTTAGCTATTCAGAGGTTTCGCCTTGATAACTATTTTTCAGTGCACTGTAGTGCGAAATGCATAATAAACAATCTTGTATAGGATTAAATTTTCTACAAGATTCAGACAAAATATTTGCAATTAGTCTCAACAGACTAAAAAATACACTCAAAAATATTTATTAAGGCGAAACCACTGAATATCCAACTTTTTGCTTTTTCTCGACATTTTGCTGATGTTTATGGTCCCGCATCTCAGCAGCTATTTAAAAAATATTTTATATAAAACTTATAGGAAATTTTACGCTCTTTAAAATTGGTTATGTCAAAGGTTTGCCTAAAATTCACTGGAAGAGAGTTGCAGTTTCCCTAAAATTGTTATTTTAATATTTCTTGGCGTCTGTTGAGAGTAAATAGAAATATATTTGTATCAATCTTGTAGGAAACTTAATCCTCTACAAGATTGGTTATTATCCATTTTGCATTAAATTGCACTAAAAATAGTTATTAAGGCGAAATCACTAAATATCTAACTTTTTTCGTTTTTTGACATTACGCAGATTTGTACGGCCCTGTATCTCAGTAGCTGTTAGGAATTTTAAAACATACTGAATATAAAACTTACTGGAAATTTAACGTTCTTTAAAACTGCCCATGTAAAATTTTTATCTAAAATGCACTTGAAGCGAGTTATTGTGGAACATCTGAAAAAGTGACGAAAATCACAAATTCGATAACCTATAAAATTTTATTGCAACAGTTCTAGGATGGCAGACGCTCATATCTTCAATCTATTATTAGAGTACTTTCGGCCTAGACGGTCAAAAATTTTCTTGAAATCAGCCCCTTTTTTGACCTAAGCTTCCGGTCTACAAATAATTGTTGTAGATTATAATTTCTATTGTTATATTAATTATTAGGAACTAAAAGTTTCCACGGAAACTAATTGTAAACGTTTATTTATTTCAAATAGAGAGGTAAGTGAAAGTTGTGTGATGCGCTCACGATATATTTATTTTTTTGTAAATACATACAATTTTATAACAAGATGCCATATATGGTAACTTACCAAGGAGGTCACTATATGTGGTGTTAAAAATAATTATCTTTGTTTCTATTATTTAAATTGTTTTATTTTTAACTTAACTACACTTTTTGTTAAAATTTAAATATAGAAATAGAAATTTTTTTATTATTTACAATTTAATTTGTAGTATGAGCTTCATAAAAGGAATTTATTTTTCTTGTAAACAAAGTCTTGCTTTACATATACCGCATGAAAAAATGCTTTGGCTCTTATGTCATCACCTGCATTCGTTGTCACCAGAAGGACTTGTTAAACATATATTACCAATGTCAAACAGTGGTACCAACTTTCTTCTCAGATAGACTTTCTATATTGTGAAAAAGGAAGGAAACATAAATAATCATCTGGGAGCAGGAGAAAAATTACCCAAATCATGGTTTCAAATTCGGTACTGTGCCAAGCTAGGGGTTTAATCTGACACCACTAAAAAAATATAATAAGATATTTGAAACAATAATTGAATGACAAACTATTTTAATAAAAAATTAATTAAATAGTGAACAGGGTGTAATTTGTTATATTTTAATTTTCCTATACCGTAATAAAACAGATTCGGAAATGCATTAAAGAAGTGGACTAAATTAATTAATTTGAACAATTAATGTCATATAATACCAGAACTAAGAACGATTTATAATTTATTAACTTAAATAATATAAGACATTTAAACCACTAGCTTTTTCAGTAATCTAATAAAATTTGTTATTCCCAGTAAATTAAAACCCTCGATACATTTATTAGCTATTTAATATATGCTAAACGTATGATTATTGACACCTTATTCTTATATCAAACATTATGCCCATTGTCATAAACAGTATTCTTGATTCTTACAAATATGATAAATTATATTGCCTATATTGGAAAAATGCATTATTTATAAAGTATTTATTTTCATAATGTCAAGATCGACGGAAAAATATCCACTGAAATTATAAAAATCAGTACGGAATTAAAATAAACAGAAATAAAATACTACCTGAGTGAGAATCAAAAAAAATGTTTTGAAGGGAGTAAATAATAATAAATGAAAAAAATAACAATAAAAAAAAATTAATTTCGTTTGGGCAGTGACACAATTTATAATTTTTATTTTCAGAAATAACCGCAGAACCTTATTGTGCAACTTTCATAACCAGAGATAGATTTGTAATAATTAAAACCAAAATTAATTTTTTTAATAAAAAAATTCTCATAAACAGTTTTAATAAGTCGAGAAATTTTATTCTCTCAAAAATAAAGTATATTTTGATCTTCCGTGAAAAAGATTGAGATACTTCTTTACGAACATAGCTTATTAAATATTTTCATAAATAAAAATTGAGCTATACTCAAATAACGTAAAAATATAAAATACTTAAAATATTTAATTAAATAAAAAATGTTTGATACTTTGAGTAGAAAACGATTTTTGCTCATGTGGAGCTAGTGAAATTTAAAAGTCTTCATTTAGTTTCTATGAAAGTTACTTTTAGTGTCCATGGAAATATTAAGTTTTTATTAATTTTCAAATAAAAGTAGATATCATCAACTACAACAATCACTTACGTTTTTCGTCACTCCCCATTAACTACTTTAAATGTTAGATATCAATTTTCCTAAAATCTTTAGCTTTCTAACGGTATGTTATACATTTACATAACAACTCTTATTTCCGGAAATTTGTTTTCAACCTGAGAAAATGAAAAATAAATGTTTCCATAAAAACTAAAAAGAAAATTTTAAAATCTATTTCAAGTAGCGTGGTTATTGAAAGTTGTGTGATGCGCGCTCCACACCAAGTAATGGCTTATATGGATTACATTTTATTTTTATTTTAATCAATTTACGTATAATTACTGCTTAGAAATATTTTATTAAATATATATATATATATATATATATATATATATATATATATATATATATATATATATATATATATGAAGTTATGCATGAACCCGGAAAATTGTTAGTCATTGGTAGATAATATTGAAAGTAGATTAAACCTGACAACCTCGATCTGATAGAAATGAATGATGATTCATTCTACTCTAACACTAACTGTATCTTTTAAATTTTATCATCAATATTATTAATAATCCCTTTATTTGAATATTTTTTTAAAATATTACAAACATGAATAATACATGATAAAATATTTTGTTTGCCCTCTTAATAATTTATACAACATTCTTTAGGCATTATTTTTCTGTACATAATTTATAAGAAACACACCGATTCTATGAGCGCAAATAAAATTTACTTTTCATCATAACTTTTTTTCCTGCTTCTTCTCGGGAATGTAGTATACATGAAAAGTTTAAGGGCTTTAAGGAGAAGACATTATGAAAGTCTCATCAAAATCATCAGAGCCGTTTTGGCGGTACAGTCTATCGAAAAACACGTTTTTCGAACGTAAAACACGGCTATGAAACGTAAAGATCTATTACAAACAGGATTCTGAAAATTTGACAGGATTGCAATACCTTCCTTACCTTCGGTAGCGGTGAGGATAGTAAAAATTAGTATGGAAGGCTGTTTAAATTATATAAAAAAAACGGTGAATCTTACTATTATGTTTTTAATTATGAATGAACTATTATTTTTACGAGTGACTATTAAGTTATTTATTAGTAATTTGACCGAATTTCCTATATTGAAAGAATTTATATCCCTGAGGCAGATCGATTCCTTTTAAGACTTTAAACCACAATTTCAAATAATCAAACATACGTACTTTTACTACACTTCGAAATAACGTAGAAGCAGATAGCTCATTGCATCAAGAATGTTCTGATCCTGAAAGGCACGATCGATAATCCTTTAGGACGCGTCTTCAAGCCAAACATTTTAAAATTCGATAATGGCACTGATTGAAATCATCAGTAAAAATTTACGTTGAGGAAAAAGAAAAGGACTGGGAGGAAAAGAGGACATTTGACCCGGGAGGTATATAACGGTCCCGGTCCCACTCCTCTCGCTCCTCTGCTTCAATTAATTATTCTCCGCTAAGTCCGTGACGCAGTGCACCGATCCCCATCTTCTCTAGCGTCCTTATTCTAATATAGAAAATTATTTATTTCAACAAATATATTTTTATAAAAGTCGTGTTTAGATGACAGGCATTATCCACCATTAATGAATTCAAAGAGGGAAGGCTTTCGAACTGAAGCCCCTCCCAAAACCAAAAATTAATTTTTTTTCTACATTAGTCCATTTTTGTTTCTATGAATGATATGAGTCAAATAATTAAACAGTTACCATACGTTATCTTCTTCAACATTAAAACATTATTGTTCCTGTAATTACCTTTATTAAAAAAAATTTCAAAATTTAATTTCAGACGATTCAAGTTACGCTTCAAATGGCGTAAAAAACGATTTTTTTCGAGTTACGGGGGTTAGCTTTTGTGGCATTTCGAAAAAATCGCTCCATACAGCACCATTTTTGTCCTTGTTAAAATCTTTTTTCGAGCCTGTTTTTACGTTTTCTCAATGTCCGAGAAAAGTTATTTTTTTTTTGCATACAATTTTTATTATAGATAGGCACTAACAAAATCAACAATTTAAGCTCCAAAAAATGTTCCTGAGACAATTACAAGCTCTAAAATAAAAATTTATTTGCGAAAAGTTGTTGACCTACTTTAATTGTTTAAAATTCATTTTTTCCGCCTTTTTAAACGATATTGCTATTTTTTATATTTCTTACAAACATTTCACATCCTAATCGTGAAAAAAAAACACTTTCGGCACGTTTATGAATTTTTTTCACCAGGTTGCTACATAACGATTTTATCTAAATCATATACAATTTGTTTCTACTATTTGTCTCCTAAATATCACAAAGAGAAAGTCCATTGGAAATTTGTTTCAAAAAAGGAATATATTTCCTATATCGCGCCTGGACTATTTACTGAGGTAATATTTTCATTTGAGACATTTGGCCTAAAATGGAGAGGATTCGAGATATATGGATACAATATAAAAAATGCATTTTTATATATTTCAGTATATTACTCCAATTTCCACAGTTGGTCTCGTTAAATCAGCACTACGAAATAAGTAGAGGAGGAGCAGGGGAGCTGGAGTACGATTTTGAGCGACCAATCAGAAGCCAGAATTTGGTCACGTGACCCATGGCGGGTAATTTGAATTTTCACTTTGACCTAACCTTAAATGCCACGTGGTCTCACCTCGACCTAACCATAACAACTACGTGGTCTCACCTCGATCTAATCTTAACCATCGGGCAACGCCCCTTTTTATGCGCGTAATTATGTGACCCAGGGCACCTTCTGGCCTATGCTCCACCCACAAGGGCCATGCCCCTTTTCAGTCACGTGATCCAATCACATGACCCATTGCACCTTCTGGCCTATGCTCCGCCCAAAAGGGTATCCCTTATACAGGCTGAGTATGCCCGGCCGCATTTTCACATAACTAAAACTTGTAGGTGGAGCATAGCCACGGTTCAAGTGACTAAAAAAAGGGTTGGTTCTAATGGCCAAGTGACTAAAAAGGGATGAGGCCCGACGGTTAAGGTTAGGTCGAGGTGTGACCACGTAGTGGTTAAGGTTAGGTCGAGGTGAGACCACGTGATAGTTAAAGTTAGGTCGAGGAGAAAATTCAAATTTCCCACCATGGGTCAAGTGACCAAATCTGATTGGCCACTCAAAATCTTGTATCAGCTCGCCCGTTTCTCCTTTACTTATTTCGTAGTGGAGTAATACATGCAACATACAAATAATTGAAGAAACGTTTTAAATAAATTTAAATTTCACCGAATTCCTTGAGATATAGCAATAAACAGTTTTCTCATCTATTTGAAAAGGTATGATTTTTTTAAAACTATTTTGCTGCAGAACTGACAGCCAAATATATGGGTCTAAGGGAGGCCTATCATGGAAAGAGTAAAAACAATATCGAGCTCTTTACCGATTCTTTTAGCTCCCTGTTAATGCTAAGAAATCTATACAAAACACACTCTCTCACCAGGACACAACGATATACCATGAAATTGCAAAGCCGATAAAGCAGCAAAAGATGCATTATTGATTCCTCCCTCTGGCTATCTGGATAGCCCTCACAATGACCTGTATTCACTTATAAAATCGTAAGTAATAAACAAATGGCAGGCAAACGGGAATGGCTCTGCAGAGCTCTGCAAAACAAACTTAGAGAGCTTAAACACACAGTACTCCCATGGAAAACATCAACCCAAAATAGCATACGACAAGAAGTCGTACTGACAAGACTCCGAATCGGACATACACGGTTTACCCATCAACATTTGATGACCGGAACGCCTAGACCAATCTGTACCAATGTAACATACCTATGACCGTTAAACACCTACTGACTGGCTGCAGGCAGTTGATTGATACCTGTCTCCCATACCATTCTAGATTTTTTTATTACTTATTTATTTATTAATATTAATATAATATAAATATTAACTGGCACTAGTAATACACTGGAAATCAACATAGTTTGTTTCGTTGGCAAACATCACATGAGTCATGGATTGCCTGTAATAATCAAACCAAATCAAGATCCTGAATGGAATGCCGAGGGCGTCCGAAAAGAAACAGATGCAAACCGATCCTCCTCCCACCAAGCCACCAACTAAACAATGTAATCTAATAATATAAAAGTAGAAATTATCACAATAATTTCTACTTTTATATTATTTAATGGGAACAAAATGTCTCCATGGAAACTTAACCGAAACTTTTAACATACCTATATTTTCAGCTTGACAAACCCAAAATATCTAGTTTCCAGGATTATCGTATTAAAATTGTTTAACAAACTATTTTATTGTACTTTTGTGAGAGAAGACGTGAAGAAGTACAAACTGTTGAGTTTATTTCAGGAAGTATTTATGTGAAAAATTATTATTGTTGAAAAGATTATTATTATAGGGTGGTAAAGAAAAGTTGTGTGATGTGCGCTCCGCACCAGATTTATCTTTTAAATCTTCAAATTTAGATTATAATTTATTTATACATTAAAATTTATAATTTTTTGGTTGTATTCTATTTCTTCTTCTTCTTCTTTTTTACTATTCTGAACAAATGCTTTAATATCCGACTCATACTGTTTAACAATTTTTTTTTTATCACTCGACCTTCCTGTTTCAAGAAAAGCGTTTATTTTCTTTAATGATGTGAACATGTTATGAAAAGGTATGCTCATAAATAACATTGATTTATAGATGATAAACAGAGATATATTGTAAATCTTAAGTGAGACCATTTTACGTTATGAACTATTTTTGCTTTTACGTCTTTTCGTGGAAAGACGATGGGGGAGGAGAGGGGAGTTTGAAAAGGAAGAACCCCTTTTGCTACCTGAATTTTTGAGTATTGACCACCCAGGCAACAAAGTAAATGGTGGTAATACCCCCTGGTAGGGTTCAAGAAGGGTATAGGAACGTTTCCCTCCTTTGCTGTAAGTCGCCCATCCCGATGAGAAACCTTGAAGTGTTATAAACGTTTGGAGTTATAAACATTTGACCAGTCCTGTCAAGACTTTTAAATTGGCCTTGACTGTTTTATATCTATGATGCTAAAATTAAGACTGAGCTTTCTATTGACTTCATGCTTTTACAAACTTTGAATCTCTTCTCTAAGTTCATTTTTTAAAATAATAAATATACACATTACGGAATGTTTGCTGTACATTCCTAACAACAATGTTATTTCTACAGGACGATTCTCTCGTGCTGCTATGTTTACTTTTAACAGATCAATGCCATGCACAGTAAAAAAAAAATTTTTATGCGTTTTCTTCAACTTGAAATGTTACATTGAAAGTGAATTTACGGAATCATAAATGATGCGTTGCATTCCAAATGAAAATATAAATACAAGAAAAAGGACTATAGCATATTAAATCGAAAAGAGGAAATTGAGTTTGGTATTATGAATACGTGAGACAAAAAGGGATAATGGAGTATATAATTTAATTCACATTAAGAAAATTAGGTAGTATGAGTACAAAATCAGTATGCAATAGCACAAAATCAGCATGGAAATTAGTATGGTTAATTTTGAGAGATGTAAGTTTAAGGACAATTGGTGGGGTGTGAAATACAGGAGCTACTTATAATTATAAATATTCATAGTTAGTGTTTGGAAGATTTAAAATTATAATAATATAATCTAATATATTATCGCATTAAACCCGATTACTATACGGAGAAAAGTAAATAGTAATATTTTATGATGAACTAGATACATAAAGAAACAAATGAACATCACGAACGTACTTCTTACTAACTTTACTGAACTTTTCGAAATTTTAAACTCCATCTTGACACCGTCTTTAAAATGTAAACATAGATCAGCAACAGTAAAGAAAAAATAAAGTTATCCTTATAGTTACCGATTATAAAAGATATTATTACCTATACTTTCGATGATAATAAACGTAATTCAGTTTTTAGTTTTAATTTTGGGAAAATATTATAATACAGTAATAAATATATTTAAATAAAAATAAATGGGCTTTAGAATTTGGATTTAAAAAACAAAACATGTTATACAGCTTTAGGGATAGATGTGTAGATTATTTTTGTGAAAGAATTTAAACAAAATAACATAGTTAAAACCGTCTAATTAGTAACATAGACTTTTCGCGCAAAGCAATGGATGGACCTTTGCCTATAGGGAACAGAGAATTATTGGCCATGAGCGGTGGTACCTGGTACTGGCTGCTGCCAATTAAGAATTAAAATATTTTTGGCAAACCGCATATATGTATTGCTTCTAATATTTTAATTTAAAACATATATAACGCACAACAAAATTGCAATATGTTAAAAAACATGTATAATTTATTAAGAATTCACATATAAATTATTGTTTAATAAGCCATTATTAATTCTTTAAGGGTAAAATGAGTTTAATAATCATCATATATTTGCAAGTATAATTTAACCCTTATTTTTACATTTCTTCTTTCGTATCATGTTTCTTGGTCCATATTTAGGACTTTTTGTCAATTTTTAAGACCTTCCTTTAATCTAAAATTCATTTAAAATTAATATAATTAATATCAAAACTTTTATATACTTTATAGTTAAGGTAGTGTTGAGTAAGTGTATTTTCGGGGTAAGTACGTAATTGTCTCCTGAAATGCAAACATTTTACTGGTAAGAGCTGTCCTTTACAGAGCTTGAAGTTTAAACACTGATGCATCAGAAATAAACCACGAAAGTTCGCTGTGGTAAAGTAAGTATAACGGGTTGTAAATATATTTGTTCCAACCTGTGTTAAAATGTGTATTTCAACTTTTGCTGTATACTTATATCAGTGTTTATCCACCAGTAAGCATCTTCTTTTTCTTTTTTTTTTTTTTCTTTTTTTTGCAGTAAGCGGAACCTACAGAAACTGTTCTTCAAAATACTTTGTGATTTACATTTCTTCTTGATAGTTTTTTATTTTTTAAGCGTTTGTCCGCAATCGTCCAGCAAACATGATAAGGTGGCCCTACACTATCGGTTTTGAACGACGGTTCGACACGTCGTTCAAAACGGGTGGAAAAACCGATCGTGTAGGAGTGAAAACCGTCAGTTTTGCTTGCGTTCCAAGAGACATGTCGATGACAGAAAAAAAAACCCGTCGTGTTAGAACGATGGCGTTAATACTGCCCGTGTATGGCTGCATCGTTCTGACACGTCGGCTTTTTTTATCTTCTGTTTCGTACTTTATAGATCCAATTTTGATAATCTTTCTGATGTATCCAAATTGAGCCCCGGAATATTTAATGAGATGGCGAAGAGTCCTAATTGAGTCCCTGTACTTGGGGAATTGGGTTTGACCTTTTTAAAGGTATTGGATCTGCCATATCAGCGTTACCTAGAGATACCCTGAGGAGCTAGGTCGTTTCCCAAATATTTCGTGCGTTTGAGCAAAAGTCACTAAGTCTAGTTAGTGAATTTTGTGTATATTTTTATAAAGTTTTTTTTTAAAGTGCTAAAACAAATTAGAAGCCAGTTTTGAATAAAAAAATTCTGTTAAGATACTTCATTCCGTAGAAGAATACTTTTTTCATTACTTATAATTCAGTAGACACTTCGAACCAAAATTTACTATTTCTGGAACACAAATAATGTTATTTTAATTATTTATAACATTTCGAACACGGTCTTAAGTATCCAAATTAAATTCAATATACTATGATATCCCAAGCAAGGCCGGGTTCTTAAGCATGTACAAATTATAATATAAAAACATTATTTATGATCAAGAAATAGTAAATTTTAGAGTGACACAATATGTATATATATGTGTGTGTGTGTATATATATATATATATATATATATATATATATATATATTTTTTTTTTTTTTTTTTTTTCGGTTGGCTCTATAGACCTTGTAGATCTTTGGCCGCGCGATGTGGTGTTCTTACAGACATTTATTGCTTGCGGGAGCACAGACAGCCTGGAGGGGGTCACCCAACCTCACGTTGCTGCGAACCATGGTTTCCATGGTGCAGCGGCAGGCTGCCCATTGCTCCATAACCGGTCCCTTTGGGGCCAATTCAGCAGTGTACTTCCCACCGACTCAATCGGGTTCAAGGACAGTGACAAATCGGTCTAGATCCACGGATTATGGCTGTTCGGAGTCAGCAGGCGCACGAGGACCTATATTTCTTTCCCCGAGACAGACCGTCCATGGACCAAACCTCCGGGCGGCTATTTTATGTCCTGGAAAACCACAACGCGATTCACAATTAAGGTACACGGGGTAGGGTCATCACTCCTACGCCCGGTCTGTGTGAGTAGCCTCCAATAGGCTGACGGGCCTCACATACCCGGGGGGAGGTGAGGTTACAACCTTTGGGTTTGAGAGTAGGTGCACTTTTGCAAGCGCGCTAACCCGCTCGGCCACCCCGACCCCCCTATATATATATATATATATATATATATATATATATATATATATATATATATATCTTTTTTTCTTTTGGATAAATTCTCCCCTCAAAGGTGATCTATCGACTTTGCTAACTTCGAGCAATAATTATTTTTTATAAAAACAACAACATTTATTTAACATATTTACAATATTTATAATACAAAAATATTTTATTTATATGATTCCGGATTATCTAATTTCATGATACAGTTTTAGAATGGCTTGATTGGAGATAATCATATTTTTTTGATAATAGCATACAAAATTGTAACAAAAACCAACAAACAAAAGTACAATATCAATTTAATTGTACGTGTTTTGTTTTATGGTGGGTATATCGGTTGAGCGAAGTTTTATTGCAGTTTCCAATATTCTGTATCATATCAGAGGATTTTCAGAAGCCATAGTTTTTCAAAATATGATTTAGTTTGTGTATGAATAAATTGCTGTATTGTGGTAAGATTTAGTTCGTGGTGCATTGTAAACATTTTTGTTTAGCGTGGAGAGTCCTTAATGATCCTCAAACATATGTTTTGGATTTCTTCAATTTTTTGTAGTTAGTTTTACAGCTCCACAGAAGTATGGCATAACAGATCTGAGCTCGGATAACTAGTTTATGTAGTGTCAGTTTATTTTGATAATAATTATTTTTTATTATTAATTATTATTTGCTTTCCTTAACATACGAACATTAGTCGGGTTGGAAATTTAAATGAGTAATAATTAGATTTTGATTTAGGTAAATGTTTCCGATTATTCTATATAAATTAAAAAGAAGATCAATCAAATAAATGAATGAAATCAATTAAAAAGTGTGGATGGAAGGTTCGGATGGATGAAAAACCCGATGGTACAGGGGATTGTCGTTCTTCGTCCCAAACCGACGATTTTCCATCGTTCAAACTGACGATTGGGATGAATGAAAACCCCGATCGTGTAGGGCCACCTATTGTAGAGGCAAGTGAAGACTTCCGTTGTATGACAAGTGTGCGTGATTTAGACTTACCCTTAATTGCGAATAAAATCAAAAATTATTTTTTTCAATGCATTTATTCAAGTACGTATATTCTACATCCCACTTTCATAACTCTATTAAGATTGTAAGATGTGAATCTCAGACAAGCTTTAATTTTTTTCGGTGATTACATCAGCATAATAATCCTCCTGGAAACCTAATTATTTTGCGCATGTCCCAAAACCGCTCCTACTTAAATAATGAGTCTTCCAGATATATCGTACGCACTTACACCTTAAAGCATGGACAGGTGCATACAAGGTACTATTAAATTCAATTATAAACGTCAAAGAAATGGACGTGATTGAAACATGAGCTTGAATGCAAAATTTAAACATAATTGTCTGAGGAACGTTTTTTAAAAACAGAAGAAAAATCTAGAATCAAAAATAATGATTTTTCTGTCATTTAAAGTCCAACTTTGTAAAATATAGTGCGCATTTACCCCACATTACTTTGCATCAAAATGATTGTATTAATATTTCGCTGTATATTATATTACAATATTTTCTTTTAAAACATTAAAATTATACTAAAATGAGAATATGTCAAAAATTAATAAATATATCCTTACTTATTCTTATAATTTTGTATTTATAGTGTAGAGTAAAATCGTAGACCAAGGAAGATGAAATAAAAGAAGGAATGTAAAAAAAAAAGAGTTAAATTACGCTTGAAAATATATGATTATAATGAAATATAAATTAAATATATATATAAAAAAAAATATTTTCATGTAAAACCTGACACTGCATTTCTTCTGCCACTTTCTTGTACTCTGGTATATACGATGTTATAGCTAAATTCATGTAGATGTTCATTAGTTAACCTGGATCTGAACTTTGATTTTAGCAAGTTCATTGCTGGAAAAACAGTTTCGCCTAGGTAAGGAAGTTGGTCCAAATCAGGAGTGTAGCCTTTGGAAAGTTTCTTTTAAGATTGTATATTTTGTATTATATCTACGAGCATCCAAAAAAATCTGTTTGTGAAATTCTTGTTTTTAATTATTTAAACAGTAAGTATATATTTATTACTTGTGATTATGGAGTAGAAAGACATATCACTTCGTAATACTTCTAAATTATGGTATTTCATTTTTAGATATACAGGAATACTTTCCTATACTTACCTATTCTAGAATAATAGTTGGCAATTTAGAGGCAAGTGTTGTGTATTTCCTCATTAGCTTATTGCAGAAAATGAATAAAATATTCCTCACGTTAGGAGTCCATTTTATCCGATGACCTGCGGTGAGATCGATTTTTAATTGATGTAAATAATAAACAACTTTTTACAAAATGTTTATAGTTATGATAATAATATATTATAATATATACAAATAATAAATATTTAATTCAAAATATTTACATTAATATTCGTGCAATTAATATACAGTTCGTAATCGTTGAATCTACCCTCATGGTACCTTCCCTCGTACCTTCTCTCAAGGTATATAAAAATAAAAATATAAAAACTTTTTTTCAGTTTTTCCTCCACAGCATGAATAACATGCATTTTTTAAAATAACAACACCAACTTATACTAAATTAAACAAGAGTAAATTACTTTTTACATTTTTGTACAATATAATTTAATATTCGATTCTCGGGCTGTGTCCGATAATCCTTCATTCCAGAAAACCAGACAACTTTTTCTAACATAGATTTCATATTGAAGTGCTACCAACGGATATTTTCTCCTTAGGTCATTGCCATGTCGTATTAATTATACAGCACATTTACTAGTTGTATTCTAAATAAACAAATCAAAAACGAAATAAAAAAAAAACATTACGAAACGGACCGATTAAATAAGTATCTATGTAGGACGAATTAGTTAACTTGTTCTCTTTTTAAATCGCTTCGTATATACATTTTATACCTCACAAGCATGTGATGTAAAAAGGTATTACATAGGATTGCTTTTATGTGGTCATACAACATAAACGACGAAATAAGAATATGAAAAGATGACCGGATATATATATATATATATATATATATATATATATGTGTGTGTAGTATATATTTATAATATATAAATATTACATATGCATATATAACATTTGTGCCATAGTGTGTATAACTGTATCTATATCTTTTGTATTTCATGAACAGCCAAGGAAAAGGAAAAATTCTCCGGATGGTAATGTGTTAATGAACCAAGGGATGTTAAACATAATATCCATTTCTGTTAAAAAAGTTCAATAGCTATTAACGGGTTACTTAATAGCGGGCAGCAATTGGCTATACTGAAGTCTAGACAGGAGGCGGCCGACAGTTGGGCGTTTGCATAAACTGAACCATGTACTTAAAGAAGTTGCACGAAACGTTGCAGCTGGCGTTCAGGCACGACACCAACTTAAACGCATACTAAACGTTACCGTTGATGTACAAAACGTGGCATTTAACCTCCAGCGCAAAAGTGCCCTATGTAAAAGGACCGACACTACGACTGGCTCCAAGGTTGATTCTCACGTAATGTATTTTCACTGGCAACCTTAAATTATCTTATAATTGCAGATATCCCTCCTAAACATGTCTATTATCACAATGCTTGATTATTTTGTTAATTTTATTTATGTTATTTTCATACTCGTTTCAAGTGGATTAGACATCTTTTGATTAGTACATTTTCAGATAATATAATAGTATTTCATCAAATAGAGTAATTATTAAGTAAAATAGTATTAATTAATTTTTACAATTCAAATACTTTTTTCTCTGTAAATTATTAAATGTATTTTAGTATCGAAACTTACCATGAAATGTTTTTCGCTGTATACCAGGGCTCCAAAATAACTGCACTTTTATTTTGAAAAAGTTCTTGTTCTAAATTTAACTTTTTCTTAGGAACTTTTTTGAAACAGTTCATGCATGAACTTTTATTCTAAGTTCTTACAAGAACTTTTTGATCAGAACATATATATTCTTTGAGTACTTCATCGTAAGAAGTTTCGTAATAAAAGTTCTTTAAGAACTATATCGTAAGAACGTTTATATGCAAGTTCTATTTTAAAAATATTCTCGTTAAAGCTTTTTAGTGAGATGATAATAAAATCTCTCATTATTAAAGTTCCCAATTAAATGTGGAAAATACTTGTGGAATTGTCTCTTGAAAGATTTTCTTATCTTAAAATGTTATTTCTTCAAATAACCATTCTGTTGGTGATTTAATTAAAATTTTAGCAATTTTTCTATAAAAATTGAAAACTAAATGTAAAATAAAGATAAGAGGTAATTGTTTTTGTATTGGTTCTTTTAGCTCGTATTTTATTTATTATCTATGTGTTTTTTTTAAAGATTTTTTATTTTTTCAACAATACTGCTGTCTACCGAGGTTTTCCCTACCTACCGAAGAACCCTCTCAAACTTTGCCCCAAAAGTATGTGAAAACTTATATTTAAAATGTTCTAGTAGGAACTTCTATTAACAGAGCCTTTATAAAAAAAGTTTTGGCAAGCACTTAAATTAACAGAAGTTTTATCAAAAACATATTATAATATAAGCTTTTGAGGAAATTTTTATTAGGTTCTTCTGTATAGAACTTTTATGTAAATACTTTAATTGTAAAAGTTCTTGTGAAACAGTTAAATTGAAAAAGTTCAATAACTGTTTCGAACTTTATACATATGATTTAATCAACTTTATATGTTTTTCCATTAAAATTATATCATTTATAACAAATTTTAACTTGTACTGCATTGATTATAACGGGAAATAAAATGTTTCGTTCCATTTAACATTTCTTTTATTTTATTAAAATGCCGAGATAGTATAAGATAGGTATAAGTATAATTTGGGGTCAAAGTATTAAGAAGAGGTAGAACCTTTCCTAGGATAGAAAAGGTTTAACTTCTGCTTTTAATGAACTCACAGGAATTCTACCGAAAGGTCAAAGAAGACATCCCTGGGGATGGGCAGGTGCTTCACGAATAACTTATATAGAGCCGAATAAAGTAACAGTTGGCTGGTTTCATGATTTGCTATCTATAGGCGGAACTTCAGTCCAGTGAGGGTGCTGAAGAACAGTTGAAGAGCCCAAAATGTTTATAATAAAGTAGGCGATGTAAGAGATACCAGTATAGAGATACAAGTAGTAACGAGTATGTACTCCATGACAAGGAAACGAGGTGCCACTAATTATCTCTGTCCTATTATCATAGGAAGCATAAAGAAGAACAAAAAGTGTATATATATATATATATATATATATATATATATATATATATATATATATATAAGTAAGGTGGTCTTACTTGTTGACCAAACTTTGCAGGTTTTAGAACATTCTACGCTCAATAAGTAGACGCTGAAGTTCATGTAGACGCCACAAGGATCCAGTTCAGAATAAGTGAACTATAAATAAATTCCCCAATAAATAAATAAATCTCTGGCCATATTATTGTAATAATTTAAAAACTACTACAACTATTACAATTCTAAAATAGTTTTACAGGTTGTGGAATTCCTGAACATATAACTATGTACTGCTTGGTTGGTTAACATCACATAAAATTATAGAGATCAAATCACCCCTTCTTAGTGAAAGGATAAATTTTAAAATTTTACTCGAAAAGTAGCGTTACTAAGTGAGCTTTATTCCATAAATCATTTTATCTAAAGTGATAAATCAGAAATCTGTTCATAAATCAAACTTTTAAAAATATTTAATAAATCACACTTCGCCTAAAATTGAATTTGCACTAAAAATATAGATTAGTTTAGCCCCTATAACCATATGAGATGTTTACTAATCTGGCGGGTTTTAGTCTTTTTTGATGCAGAAGTTAATTATGGATTTGTATGATGGCTTAGGAGATTTTGAATTATTCCTGAAAAAAAATTCGCCCTAGCTGCGTATAAGGTTTTTGGACTTATATTTATAGCAGACTAGGCCATTATTTGAACAAAAATTAAACAATAACGAATTGTTTAATAAATACAATTAATTCGTAATTCAAAATATTTATGTTTCGTTACCTATTTAATTAAATTATTCATTTAATTGTATTATTTTATTCTGAATCACTAATTATATACCAATTATTATCCAAAAATTAATTAGCAATTCCCGATAGAGATTTTAGACATTGCTTGATATTTAACAGAACTCCAAAATAACTGTGCACTTATGTTTTGAAAAAAATTCATGTTCCAACTTAAACTTTTTCACAGGCACTTTTTTGAGATAGTTCGTGCAAGAACTTTTATGTTAAAACTTTTATCATAAGTTCTTACGAGAACTTTTTGGTCAGATCACATATAGTAAAAGTTCTTTATAATAGAAGCTCTCGTTAGAACTTTTTAGTGAGATTATAATAAAAGTTCTCAATATTAAAGTTCCCAATTAAATATGTAAAATACTTATGGAATAGTGTCTTGAAAGTTTTTCCTATCTTAAAATGTTATATTTTTTAATAAACATTCTGTAGGTGATTGAATTCAAATTAAAGCAATTTTTCTATTGAAATTAAAGATTAAACAAAAAGATAATTGTTTTTCAATTTGTTCTTTTATTTCGAATTTTATTTATTATCTATGTTTTTCATTGAAAGATTTTTTAATTTTTTCAAAAATACTGCTGTTTCCAGAAGTTTTCCCCATCCTCGAAGATCCCTCTCAAGCTTTGTCCCATGATTATGTGAAAACATATATTTAAATTTTCTAGTGAGAACTTCTAATAACAGAACTTATATTTAAAAAATGTTGGCAAGAAATTATATTAACATAACTTTTATGAAAAATATATTAATGACATACAAGTAAGTTCTTAAGGAACTTTTTATCAGAAGGTTCTTTTGTGTAGAAAATTTATGTTAACACTTTACTTATAAAAATTCTTGTAAAACAGTTAAACTGAAACTTTTTGAAAGAGTTCAATGACTGTTTCGATCCATGATATTTAAGTGAACACAATATAACCTCTTATATCGCTAGTTCGGAAGAAGACCGGCACAACTCAAAAATTAACTTTTAATAGGTTGGTATGTTTTTGAGTGGGTAGAAGGTACATAGTAGTGTATATGTATATCTACATATTTATAAATATGTATATACCTATACATATTTATATATTTATACATATTACTTTAGAAGAAAGGCGGCAACTATTAAAAAATTAACGATTTACCACTTTTGTAATTATAGTCAATTATCTTATGATTATATCATAAGATGATCGGACCCGTTGTTCATTGGCTCTACACACATGGGAACTTGGTTCGCCGAACCGTTTGTAGGCCGCTTTATTTTATTGAATGAATTAGGGCATAACAATCATAAAGCAGAAACAATAATTTTTTACTTAACTTAGAAATAAAATTTGGCTGAAAATTTGCCGCCCCCTAAATTTTGCCACCCGGACCAGGGCTCCCCTTTGCCCTCCCTCATCCACCCTAGTTCTGGCTCGGCTATGAGATAGGGCAATTCGGTTAAGCACTATTTGGCCACCCTGCATACATATTTGCTAATCGGAAAATAATTTCTTAACACTCTCATGAGATATCCACGTTGACTTCATCAACTTTAAGGGAAGTATTCCAGTTGGCATTATTCAATGTAAACTATCACCAACCACAAAGTACTGAAATGTTTTGAGGGGTTAAAAACAAATTTTGATTAATGACTGTGATGAAATAAAAATTTCAAACTGATAGAAAGCCATCGAAACTTCGCTGTCAATGAGTATTCACATCGCGGTAAACCGGATCAATGCTCCACGTGGCCAGTGATATAAGGTGGGCAATAATAAGTCATGGCCAACCACTTAATTTATATTATAATGGGAGCAGTTTCTTTATTTTGTTTTTATTAAAAAGCCACAATCCTGTTTACAGAAATACACTCAAGATAAAATGTGAATGAGAGATATTCCTTTGGCATTAATTAGTGATAACTCAACACACTTTCGGTGCCAAGATGGGCTTCATGGGTACTTAAGATTGAGGAATGGAACACAGCATAATTCCACATCTGTCGACAGCTACTTTGACTTATTCACATTATTTTAAAAGCGGCGCTAATACAAATCAATTTAGAATGTTTAAACACCCCTGTAAACTTTCTTCCAAGTCTCAAAGCGCTTTTGTTTGAGATTTACGATAGGGTTTGGAGAACGACCGTATGGCTTTCTCGTTTCATTCAAACATTCATTCAACTGTTCTTGGCATTTCATGTTTTGGGAGCCAACGAAGAAATTATAAATTGAATAATAAATGATTTTTTATGATGAATGCCTAACTTAATTAAAACAGAATCGTTTAATATTATAGTGGAGCTAATCGCGCAATGTTATGCTTTGCCCATAACTTATCCATTGACTGATACCGCTTATACTTCCGAAATAAAATAATATGGGATAAGTGCGCTTTTGCAACCAGATTTTAAAAATTTCGACTTTAAATTACTGAGAAATATTTATTTTTAAAGCTAGTTTTTCCTCTTTTTTTTAAAATGTTCCTTAGACAATTATGTTTAAATATTAAATTCAAGCCCACGTTTCAATCACGTCCATTTCTAAGGGATTGATAATTAAATTTAATAGTGCCAAATACGCACTTACCCCACAACTGAGATCTGCACTTACGCTTAAAAACTAGAAAACTGTCAAGGATAAATGTAAATCACAAACTATTTTGAAGAACAGCTACTGAAGGTTCCTCTTAAAAAAAACAAAAAAAAAAAACTTAGTGGTGGATAAATACTGATGCAACTGTACAGTAGAAGTTGAAAGATCCAACTTAATCAACAGGTTGGAACTGATATTTTTACAATTCTTTATAAGAACTCTAAGAACTCTCGTGGCTGATTTGTGATAACTAGCATTTAGAATTCATACTCCGTAAAGGGCAGATCTTATTAGTTTAGGATTTGAATTCAACGAGGTCATTATGCACTTACCCCGAAAACGCATTAACCCCACATTACCTTATGTGAATGATAATAACCAGTCAGGTATTATTAAGGCAAAAATTATCTATCAATCAATTATCTATCAAAAATTATTTATTAGATCTAATTTCTAACATATACGGCAAATAATTTCAACATTAACAAATACTACTCTTGGTCTGTAACCTGTCCAGCTATTAATAATGAATCAATTGGTTTTTAGTATTTTTACTCCAATTAAGGTGTATTGATATGATTCAAAATGTTTATAACATTATATTAGCATGCTATTATTATATTTAATTAAAGTTATAATTATGGCAATATGCTGGTCCAAAGATATACGAGGAGATCATTGAAGCCTTATCCTCACCCTAAGGGGGCGTATAATTAGTAGGCAATATATTTTCTATTCCAAAAAAAAATATTGCACCTATATTTCCAAACCTGAAATTTCAAAAGAAACGTTGCGGTAAACTGCTTTATTTCAACACTTAAAATTAGTAATAATATTACTAATAATTGATATTATTTCTTATCCTAGCAGGATGTACTACTTAACTATAAATAAAAAAGTTTATCAAAAGAAAAATCCTATCATATTGTAACGATATAAGCGGCCGTAGAGCTGGAATATATTTAGTCGTATCGACTGATATCGCTGCCATTCGTATCTTAATTAATTCATTTGTTCGTGTCGATTCATTGAGTTTGGGAATTCGTGAATGGAAGCGGCGTATCCATGATTGTTGCTCAGGGAAGGGCTTGTTCTTCTATTAACCTATATTCCAATTTTTAAAAATACGTAAATAAACTGTATTTCTAAAAATAATTCTATTTATATTTTTTAATTCACATTATAGATCATTTTGCCACCTAAACCAACTTGCGCTCTTTATCGAGATCTATTGTTTTCTAATACGCTGCAAGTAGCTCTGTGATAAATTCCATTTGGATTTTGGTCTGTTGCCAACCACTTTGGTGTTTCTGGTTGTGTTGAGGAGCCTCGAAGGATAGCTTCAATCCACAGACCCCATACGTGCTCATATCCTAAATTTCTCCTTGCCATCATATCCTCAGATACTGACCGATTTGTTTCCTTAAACTATTTCTCATTTTTCTTCATTTCCTTTCCTCATTTGTATGATTTAGCTGTTTGTTTACCTTAGCTTATGTTTCAATAGATGGTGAAGGGCGAATTCGGAGACAGGCTTTGTATGAGTAAAAAAACAAAAAAAAAAAAAACTCCGAAATATAAACAGAAGTTCTAGAAGATAAATAGTAATAATCATAATTTTTATAAATAATAATATAGGTAATGAATTGGAAGTAAAACAATCCAAGTGATTTTTAACAAGAACTACTTTATTTTATTTAAGATTAACCAAATTGCTAAAAATATAAAATAATTATTTGAAAATAAAAATAAAATAAAGCAAATAGAGGACAGCAGTAAACTCTGCTCCATAGAGAATAAACAAACTATTGTTTAAATAATCTCTATAAGATAGTAAGAATAATTGTTTAAACATTATTTTGACGTAGGATTGATTTGAGAGCGGTGCAGAATAACTTATAGTAATTATTCGACTGTTAATACATTGATACAGTAACCTACACACAATAATCTATCCCGTTTAAGTTATTCCTATGATGTGACAATGTCACAAAATATCGAAAAAATAAGTTCTACATCTTTTTAGATATCAGCCATTAACCCAAGCTGTAGTGCTTTCTTCTGTTGTCAGTGATGGGACATGCATTGTTGAGTTCAGTGCGCGGCGAGCATTCTCTAGCGTATTCAACTCTGGACTCCGGGTGGGTTCATGTTGAATAGAGTTTTTTTATAAGGTTGGGTCTTGGGTCAGTACCTGAAGGGCCAGCTGACCCTTACCTGGAGTTTTCCAGAAAATTAACTGTTCCTTCTACACGAGGACCATTTCATAGGGCATGATAAACTTCCAATTACTTCGTTGTTTACCCAGTACATATTTATCATTATATATTTCGTTAAGTTGGAAGAAGAGTTTCACAATAAAAAATGTTTGTTTTTCCTTACTTATTATTTTGCTTGGAAAGCATCCATTGATGAATATTTCTTGGAGAAAAAATGTCAGATTTTTAATTTCAACATTTAACATAATAAAAAATTATGGTTAGTTTACCTATTATAAGTTAATTAGGAGGAACACTTTAAAGAAGAAGTTATTTTTAGGGTCAAACACAACTTACAACATTTTTCATAAAACGAAAAGTTCAACCTCTCACTCCACTTGTTTTCATCTCGCACACTATATTATCAATAATATAGTACTCGTTTGTTAATTTGTTAGTTCAGTGAGAGAAGAAACCAGTACAAACTTTTCTGTTTGATATAATCCATTTAAACCGTGAACTGAATATGAATGTATAACATTGGAAACTAGTTTTCAATAAAACAAAATTATAGATGTGGCAAATAATTTATCAATCCCTACTTAGATTGATCCTTCTATACCATCATGCGGATGTCAACTGAAACATTTATATATTTTAGTTTTTTTATTTTGTTTTTTACACATTTAACACAACTAATATTTGGAAATTCTTAAACGTATTTAGACAATGAACCTTTGTTCATCTGTCGAGGTGTTCGTGTAAATTAAATATTTACATAACAATACACATTGTCATTATTTCAATAAACTAAGTCATAAGTATTGTTATTTAAATCGAACTTAGTAAATATGTAGATTTTCATTATTTATTCTTTTTTTAAATTATAATTATTTAATTTTTTACTTTCCCTGACCAATATATGAAATATATAGTAAGGGGAAGTATTGCAATCGTGAAAAATTTCGAATTCTAATTTTCAATGGAAATACACGTTTTAAGGTTCCTGAGTCCAAATAACTAAGTCTCGCAAAAAGGTCAGTGTGTGAGTATGTGTGGGAACAGCCTAGCTCAAAAACGAAAAGTCATATGAAACTGAACCTATGTATTTAAAGTAGATATATTGATGGGATGTTAAAGCAACTTTTTCGTCACAATCGACTAACCGGAAGTGCCACTTTATATCATCGATTTTACACTTTTTTACAATTTTCTCGTAAACGGCTCTAACGATTTTGGTGAAACCTGCCTAATTTCTTCTTCTTACAGCCCTTTAATTTTTTATATATATAGTATATCAACGAGAAAATGTATGGGAAAAAGTTATAGCGAAAAGAAAATTTTATTTGCGCATAACTCAAAAAGTAAGCATTTTGTGGTATGTATGATGTTGTGTATGAAATCATATAAAAGGTAATTAAATTCCCTAAAAAACAACAAAAAATTATTTAAACCGGACCTGTATTAGTAAAAATACAGTGTATCTCTCATAAGGACTACAAGACCCTAGGTGGAAACCCGAACGCGTCCAGAAGAAGACGGGTGCAATTGAACCTCCTCCCTCCAAGCCTCCAACCTATTTTTAACAAAACGCTCTGCAACAATGTATTGTTATAAAATAAAAGTAGTAATTAACTTAATAATTTCTACTTTCATATAATTTAATGGAAACAAAATGATCCCATGGAAACGAAATGGAATTTCCATGGAAACTAAACCGAAACTTTTAAAATATATTTTCAGCTTGTGAAACCAAAAATATTTAGTGTATAGAATTTTAGTACTAAAGTTGTTTAAAGAAACTAATTTATTATACTTTTGTGGGAGAAGACTTGAAGAAGTGCATTTTGCTGAGTTTATTTTGAGTAGTGCTCATGTGAACTCTTTAAAATAACGTTAAAAAGATTATTATTATAGGGTGGTAAGGGAAAGTTGTGTGATGGGCGCACAGCACCAGATTTTTTTCTTTAAATTTATTAATATTAGAAGTCACCTCCTGATTTATTATTATTTATCCCTAAGGCAGGGGTTCCAAGACTTTGCCGTATTATATATATTCCAAAATTTACCGTATTATATATATATATATATATATATATATATATATATATATATAATACGGTAAATTTGTTTAAGAAAATAATAATTTGAAAATAAAGTTCAGAAATCCAAAATCAAAATGTTTATAAATTTCACATCAAAACAACAGTAAGATTCACATAACGACACCAAAAATTCTGTGAATAAAAGTGTACCCATCAAAAGTAAGAAATTCGGACATTGAGAAGAAAATCATTAGGCTTTTTCATGGAAGCTTGTTCAATTACAATCAGAGGATCGATGTGGGGCCAAACTTGATTCTTATATCATCTTCAACGCTAAGTGCTTTCGTCTTTACGACGGTAACCATCCTTCATTATTTATCTTAATGGTAGATCGTGTTTATTCGTCTTATAATTGATACATTTAATAATAATTTTTGATGATTTTATCCGCCACTTTCGTATGTTCGTTCGCGTACCACAGTCTGGAAACATCTGCCCTGAGACATTAAAGCCCAATTTTAATTTTTCGTAATGTTATTCTGAAGGGACTCGTCCCAAAATAAATGAAGAAGTTATTATCACTATTACTTAAGCAATTTTTATCACATTTATTTATTTTATTTTATTTATTCAGTTAATGCTCAATATCTCTTTCTTTTTTGTTATGTGATAGATTATTATGTTATTTATGACTATTATCTTTGGTATATTTTTAATAACTGGTATAAAATTGAATTAAAGGTCTTCTTTTTTTTTTTACTATTATTTTTACATTTGTTTTTGATAGATGTATATGCTTCAGTTCTTGTTTCATAATCAATTATTCATTAATACAAAACTGCTTGTAATCATTACACCTTATCCCGAGATTTGTGAAAAAAAAAATAAAGATTTGTTCGATATAAGAATAAAATAAAACATGAGTCAGGATCAGAAAAGCGTTAATAAGAAAACTTAAAACTAATAGGCTTATAAATGGTTGCCTAACAGAGTCCAGATGTCGAAGCGTCTATAGTACAGGAAAAATAGACGAAATAATTCATGAAACTTTGTCAGTTTATATCTTCGTCCTGGCAGTAAGAATCAATATCTGCAGAATCCGCACAAATTTTTGGGGGACAACCCTTCCTAAGGGGGTCGAAATGGGGGACGGCATATTCGCAAAATAACTTGCACAAATTAAATCGAGTAAGATATCGTCTCTAATAGTTTTTTTTGTTTCTGAATGGAATGAAAGCACCCCCAAGATATAAAGAGTAAAAGTCAAATAGGAAGCTAATATTATATTTACGTTATTTTCGACAGATTAAACAAATGCCTTAAGTCTATCAGGTCAAATTAAATCATTTGCCTGTTGACGTTTCACCAATTTGGGCATATTCAATACTCTATGGAATTACTTTAATTATACATTAAATGGTAGATGTGTAATGAATCTGAAATATTATATGATGTTTAATGTTGTTAGGTTGTCCTGAGGATGAGGAAAGCTACCTCGAAACGTAGATATAAAATGCGAATGATGAAAATAAATATATAGATAATATAGTTCACAAAATAATTACAAAAATAATCAAAACTTCCCAAACCAGTGAAATTACTACCAAATATTTAATCCTGTTATTAAAAACAAGTATTGCGAAATAATTTGTCAGTCACTGCATTACATCTGATGCAAATGCTTCAACCACAAGGTTTTCCGATGATTCATTAAAGATAAATATTCCTAATAGAGTAAATAATATAAAAACCGGGTAGATGGATATATTATGAGATCCTAAACAAATGGGATATAAAAAAAAAATTGTCTACTTTCATAACCTCAGTGAAATTTCAACGCCTTGAATAAAGCAGTCATTCAGCGACATCTCTTTGTCTAGTAAATCTTATTTTATATCATTTCCAAGTAATGTGGTTTTATATTTATGTTTTTTTAGTTATATAATCGTAAAAAGTGGCTCATAACCTGATGCCGATTGTGTAACGGAGTAGAGGAAGAGGGACATTCTATATTCATGCCCCAACTATGATGCAACCTGTAAAATGCTCCTACCGAATAATAAGCAGCTTGCTTAATGCAAAATATTCTCAGGAAAATAGAGAAAAAAAAAATGAGGAAAATATACTCTGAAAAATCGGTACCATTTATGGTCATTATCTTTGTTCATATTTTTAAGTTACCTCGTTTGTTTCCATTAATACAAAGTTGTTAACCTTGACTGCAAACTTAACTATGAGCTAGATTTAAAAATAGAATTTTCAAATACAAATATAACTAAACGTTTATTTATTTGCTGTAATATGAAAATAATATTTATTTATATTTTCCATATCAACTGACTCATGCTTCTAACAAAATATGCTTCATTAATTTTTACATAAAATTTAATTTACAAATCTAATACAATTTTCCTATGTCTATGGAAAGATAAACATCAGTGAAACGATTAGAATGGGAAACCTGGAAATGAATTAGATCAAATTATATCTAGCTTTCGTCCGTTTTTTTTTTATATCTATTTTTCCTTTTAAAACAACATAATTATTTTTTTAATTTAGGCAGTTTTTTTCTCCTATTGAAATTAAAATCTCTCCCTATAATAATAGAAAACAAATCCCCAACAGTGAAAATATCAGCTTTTTGTTTGATCAAAAACCTTTTTTTGTTGTTAGATGGTCCCGAGGCAACCTTTAAGGTTAAAAACATAATTGTATTCATTTTCGGTCAAATCAGCAATATATTGAATAATGAACTTCTAATGGATAAGTTTATTTGTGATATAATATGGACCATCGGGGATTTAGGATTGGGTAAGGATGGATGTTGAAGGTTTAGGACTCAGGAGACCTTTTAAAACGTGTATTTCTGTTGAAAACTTCGATTCAAAATTTTTCACGATCGCAATTATTTCCGTTACTATTTATTTGATATATTGGCAAATTAAGGTAAAAATATTTTATAGTTAAAGAAACGTATATTTAAGTAGTTTTTAGTCAGGCTCGTCGTTCGCTATCAAGTTTCCATAGGCGTAAAGGGTGGTGAACAATGGGAAACAGTGCCTGCTTGATAAGTACATAACAGTTTCCGGTCCGACCCCGGCAGGTACAATGCTCACTCGCTTGGAGAATAAATCATGGCCACCACTAAGGTGAATATACTAAAACGCCAACCTCTTCTCCGTATCGTCAAAGTTTTCTCATATTTTCTTTTAATTTAATTTTTATCTAAATGAGTGACAGTATTTTTTTAAATAATAACTGGTATTTCTTCGAACAAAGTAACGATCCTTTGGAAGAAGATTACAACACGAAAAAGTGGAATTTCACAGAAGCGTTTGAAGTCGTCTACCTATTTAAGTTTATCGCTGTCCCTCAAATTTAATTTTTTGATCATTTAATCAGAAATCATGAATCGAATTGTTGCAGCTTATCATAAAAATCAACTCAAGCTCGTTTAGAAATTATGGATAATTAATAAACATTTTTGAGATAAAAGGTTTTATTATTAAACTATAAATTGAATTTGAAAATAAAAATCAACTAAAATTATTTTATTTGAAGTTTTAAAATACAAAATAATATTTATGGCATAAACTAGTTGGCCAGTACGAATAATTAGCATGGCATATCTGTCAGTTATAAAAATATATCATTCTTAAATGTGATGTGAAACGTTAATTTAATTCGGTTACACTTTGTTTGTGCCAATGAATATTCTTTTTACCGTTTTACGGCTAGTAATGCGCTTGGAAAGTGGGAGATGATAAATTGAAAAGAGAAATGAGCGAAAAGTATTTGTGTTAATTTATCGTAGTCAGTGTCTTGATGGAACAGTAAAAGAATGTGGAAATAAAGTAAACTAATCCAAGTTTTAAAGTTAGGTTAAGGGAAGTGTCACATAACGTTGTAAACGTTTAAGTCGAATTTGAATAAAACACAATAATTTTGAATTGGGTATAGTTGACCGTAGATGTAATTTTAAGAAGTAGGAATTAAGCAGGGGTTGTAAGGAAAAGACTTTAGACAAGTTTGATTATAATCGTTCGAGCTGTTTTGGCGCTGCAGTCTATAGAAAAACTGGTTTTCCGGCTATTGCGCGCAGTAACCAGTTCCTGTCAGGAACTGGCTGTCAGCTCGTCTTGGCGTTATCAACTGTCCTGATGAAGGCTTACAACGTAGGCCGAAACGTTGGCACACAATAAAAAATTAGCTCCACTTATTGGTATGTTCTTCTTCGTTGACCACATCCTTCTCCCTCCGACTAACTTCTTAAAATTATAATTTCGAATAGTTTGTTTAGTTTTCGTCATTAGAGGTGAAGGTATTCTTTAAAATGATGGCTCATCATTAGTTTTCGTGAAGTATTAAGGGAGATATGGCGTACCGACAAAAAAACATCTTTGAGAAATAATATATAGACATAATGATGCTTTGAATTATTCATACAGAAGCAAAATCTATTATTTTTGGTCACATTAAAAATAATTTCTTTTTACTTTTATCATAAAAGTCTTTATAAAGTTGCTCTCTAATCTCAAGTTGAAGGAAGTCATTATATTTGAATAATAAAATTATAATAGCTAAACTAACGATAAATTATTATCACGGTAAATATTGAAATTAAAAATCTGATATTTTGTCGCAAAGAAATATACGTGAAAGGAAATTTCCGAAGCAATAAAAATAAACTAAAAAAAAAATTCTTATTGTGGCACTCTTCTTCCATACGAACGGTATCATAAGCTATCCTCTATTCCCTAAACCATTTAAGCATTGTTCTTCCCTCAAGTTTTTTAACCGCAGAGATGGCTAAGTTGCTCAGTAGTTTTGTAAAATATTACTCATATTACAAAGGAGAAAAAAAAATAATGAAATACAGCCAATAAATATCCTACACTTGAAATTTATGATTAGAAAATGATTTATGCAAAAGCTACTCACTGATTATTTATTGTATATAAATCCAATGATCTCAATATCCAATTCTATGGTAATCCAATGATATATAAAACTCTTTCAGGAGCCACGGTGGATAATTCAGAATTGTCTAATGTATTTTTGTAAAAACTGTCAACTCTCAATAGTTTTCCTAAAAAAATGATTACTTATCATGCTAGAAATTTTTGAAGGGCTTCACAATACCAAGCCCTAGAACAAGTAGCGGGTAGGAGGCATGACGGGCTACCGCTCAGGGTCTACAAATTTGATTTTGATCCAAAAAATGATAAAATTAGAACCATAATGCAAAATTATAAGCTGAATACATGAGTTTTGAGGGTAAATTTATAACGTTTAAATGGCATAAAATCCTGCAATTTCGCCTCTATTTTTTTTGGGCGAGGGCCTCCCGTCCATTTGGGAGATATTCTATAGGCCCACTTGCCGGACTCGTTACCCCCACTATAACCATTACCAGTACCAGTGCCCTCCAAATCTCCCTAACCAACGGGAGGGAATTTGCCCGCAATATCGTATTGCCCAGGGCCTCGCAAGATCTAGATTCGCCACTGCCAACAAGAATAGATTATAGTTGAAATATGAACTCCAGTACTTAGCAATAAGGCACAATGACGTCCTATTCAGAGTTTCGGTCAGCCAGCCGCCCTACTCTATCTTGTCAGACGAATGGTTGGCCAGAGCTGCAAATGTTTTTAATAGAATCAACAATTAGCTTGGTATTAATTATAAAATCATTAATATTTTTTAAACAACGCAATTTAACGAATTTTATTCCTTGGACGCGCTCCCCATTTTAAAGGTTTTGTTTGTTGTGGTCGTTGAATAATTCAATAGATTTGCAAAAGAAAAATTGATATTAAATAGTCATTTTATCGAACATCGCCATCTAAAAAAATGTTGGGATATCTTTTTTAATTCCCTTACCATGCCATGTTTTTAAAGTATTCTGCGCATGTTCCTATGGAACCTTGGTTACTTTATTTTTTATTATTTTTTCGAATAACTCGAAAACTACATTTAAAAAATACCTATTGGGCAATATTAGGGAAGATACAGCTAGAAGATACCAAAACAATTTTAGTATAGGACTTTGCATCCAAAGCAGTAAGGAAAGTAGTACGAGTGAATACTCCAGATATTTAGTTACAGCATCTGCTTGCTTGGATGGGATTAGGAAACTCTCCAAAAAGTTTTAACTTGATATTAATGAGTCAAATTATTCCACTCTGGCTCTTGGGCAATACCTTAAATTTCAAGAGAATGACAAATCTCTTCAGATTAAGCATAGATCGGGTTTAAAATTAGTCTATAATTTTGGCTTGTAGGAATTTCACCGAGTTGTAGAAGTAAATATTTAGTTCTTCGACTTAGAACTTAGAAATTAGATAATTTTCGAGTTATTCTCTTATTTATTTATCTATTTTTCCCCACTAAATGAGGTTTTTCATGGGATTGAGGTGGGAAAGAGGGGGAGGAGATTCGTATCAATGAATTCGAGTTGCCGAGTTGGCTTTATTATCTTATATGACGTTATTGAAGTACCTGCATAGCGTTTAATGCTATGCAGGTATGTGAATGCAATGCCGAATTGATTATTCGGGTGACTGAAGAATGCTGACAATTCCTCTCAAAATTCGTACTAGATATTTGAGTTTCTTCTACAATGGTCACGAATAAGTATTGAGTACATTACAATGCACTATTGTACTGAATGTGTGATATAATTATGAAATGATTCACTCAGTGAAGTACAAGATAAATACCCACATGCGTTCTTTCTTTTATAGATTTTTAGGATTTAATCTTTAAATGTGACAAATCAAAATCAAATAAAAAGTAAAGCCGAAGTGGAAGAACTCCAACTTTGGTGGTTTAGACATGTGTACCGAATGCCATATGACCGTAAAGCCAAATGCTTTGCGGAAGCAAGGTCGCCGGATGGAAAAAATTTCGAAGTGCAACCTCGGTTGATGTTCAAAGAGTAATGGGAAAGATCAGGACGTTAAAGAGGGGAGTAGATTAACCAGATACTTTAAATGGCCATGGATGGGAATGATGAGTGGCATAGGCGGACTGACTCCACCAGCTCTACACCAAGCGGCCCAACGGACCGAAGCAAAGAAGAGAAAATGATGTCTACAAAAATAATTTAAAGTTATTCAATACTATATTGCAAGATCGTTTAATTATTTTCTAATATTATGCATATGAATTATATTTAGAAAATATTATTTTTATAAGGTCTTTTTTATGAGGTTTAATTTAGTCTTCTTTTTTTTTTGGTTATTCTTCCAAAATTACGTTTATGAAACATATTTTAGATCTTAGATATTATAGATGTAATGTGGGTACATTACAGCTATAATATCAAATTGGAGTGGATCTCCAATTACATGGGGCAAGATCCCTGAAACGAATAAAATTTTCTTCTATTGCTCTTAAGAAATTAAATTGATTTCAATGAGTGTTTTCTATATATATTTTTTTATCAATATTGAAGATAATCAAATGTACCCAATAAAAAATAAGGTTCACTTATTGGTGTGTTTTCCTTTATTGACTGACCCTCCCCCCCCCCTTCCTCGCCCACTTCCCCATCAACTTCTTAAATATAACTACTGTCAACTACATCCACATCAAAATTGAAGAAGTATTTATTTTACACCATATTAAACTATATTTTGGCTAGTGAAATGATTTTCCTATCTCGAAAAAAAAAAAAAAACATTAATTGACATTTAATGCGATAGTAGAACATCTCATGAACATTGCTTAATTAAAGATAGAAAATATGCAGGTAGAGCCAAAGCTTCTAAGCATGCAAATCATTGTGTTAGGAACATGTTTTCACAATTCTTAAACAAATTAAACTACTCACTTTTAATGCACATTTTACGCTAATTAAGCTTTAGGACTTAATTTAGGCATAAGGACTTACTTCTAAATCCTTATGTTACCTAGTGGTATTTTAAGGTAATCATTTGATTGCCCGATGTGTGCGGTTATATTTATGTGGCCACATAAATATAACCGCACACAGCGGGCAATCAAATTATTACCTTAAAATACCACTAGGTAACATAAGGACTTAGAATTAAATGTATATATACTTGTAATGTTATATGTATTGTTTTTGTATGTAATAAAATAAAACCGGAGGGAGAGAAAAAAAAATTAAGGTTTAGATATTGTAAAATATCGCTTGAGGTCTATGTTGTGTTAGCATACATTAGGTTATACAACAGAAAAGACAGTTGGCATCCTTTGGAAATATGCTATATGAGTTCGATTTATAACTGAAAATATATTTTTAGAAAACGAACTGTTCAAATGGTAGGTATATATCAAGAATAACAAAAATTTTGTCTATTATCAAAAAGGTTTTATTTTTTAATAAGGAAGTATTTCTAATTATTATATTAGTGGAAGGGGGGAATACAAATAAGCAGGATATAGAATTATAAATATTTTATCTTGTAATTTTTTTTCTCTCTTTAATGTTGTTGTGGAAAGTATTCTAACATTGTGAGATGAAAATAAATTAGGGATTGATCCTTCTGTACCATCATGCGGATGTCAACTGAAAATAAATGAACGAATCCAGATAAAACTTTTTGGATAGAGGATCATTTTCTAATTGGTATTGATATTACTACGGGTATTCTTACGTATACATAAACAACATTTTACATTAGCGGATCCAGGATGTAATAATGGAGGACTAACACTCTGGGTCTGAGAATGGAGGACCTCTTAGAAACAGGGGATCCCCCCCCCCGAGAAATTTTTTAAGATCACTGATCAAAAATGCGTTTTTTTTAACCATCTGAAGTAGAGAACTTCAGTCTTTATTTTAATTACAAGAACAAAAACGATTTTAGGAAGAAAATTTGTATATTTCTCTTGAAACATGCTTACAGTTAGTAGCTAAAATATTAAGTTTTTACCCATCATTCAGATAAACGGCACTCCCTAAATTATATTTCTTTGTCCAATTTATAACTAAAAATTGGTATAATTTTAAGCAAGGTACTGTGAAGAAAAATTTGAACAATTTACAATAATATGTTTACCTTAACCGTGCGAAGCTTCGACGTGTAAGAAAAGCGACGAATCGAGAAATAAAATTTAATTGTAGTCAAACATTGTCAATGCTATTTTCGTTATGTGCAATGATTAAAAAAGGAAACATATTGTAATTGTTTCATTGCTTGGCATAGATCATTCATAGAAATAAAAATGGAACAATGCAAAAAATAAAATAATAATAATCGTTTGTATTTTTGGGAGAGGGGCTTTATAGAATTCGGTAGTGGCATTTTATAATATTTAAAAAAATAATCTAGTAGAAGGTGCTCCCTGAGACGACGTATGTTGAAAAAATCTGTGCTGTGCTCCTGACCAACAAGGAGCGAAATAGTACACAAAAAACCAGTTGTACCTCGGGACAAAATAAAAATACCTTGTTACAACTCAGGACATCAAGGAGACATTGATATCAAAAAGGAAATGCAGGAACGGGATTGTACATCAGGGAAAGTAGAACAAAATAAAGCAGTATTTAGCAGCATAAATAGTGAAAATACAAAACAAACAAGCACGAAGAAGTTAATGCATTTCCCATAATCATTGCTTACATATTGTAGAGCGTGGCCTACTTTAAACAGTTAATGATAACAAATCCCAAGGTACCTACATTATGTTGGAACCTTGGTACACATGCATAAATTAACAAAACAATTTATTGATTACATTGAGCTTGAGGTATAAAAAAATACAATACAGGTAACCTCTTACGTAAAACACAAGACATTTTTTTTTTTAACTGTCCGATGTTACAGCACTTTTCCCTTCTATTAGTCGAGTAAATCTGGGCTTGTTTTTGTGTTTCATAATTTTAAAAATATGATTTTAATGCAGTGATTAAATGTATCATTAATTCTGTTTGCATTATCTTTTAATACATAACAGGGAAAAAAACAGGAGGTAGGTATTTGTCATATATTTTGTAAAGTCATTTTTTCCAGATAGTTTTGTTATAACGATGTAATCTGATAACGGGTGTTTGTCCATGATATGGAGTGTATAATCTGTTTGGGATTGTAAACAGATAAACCACTACGGACAAATGTTCTCGGAAAGCGTATCACGCAAGCACAGCTCCTGACCAAGTGCTAAAACATCGTGACGACCTAAATTATGACATGGACAGTACCGCAACCATCCTTACAAGATGTAAGAAGAGGGAGCGAGAAGAAGTGGATGGTCGCTAAAAATAGAGGGGAGGGGAGAGGAGACGTGGCAACACTGCGGCGGCTACCTGCCTGTCAACCTTCGTCTAGTTTTTATCTGCCTCCTCGACGCCGGGCATCCCAGAAAGTCCTCAGCCTAGTCCACTAGTCCAGGGCCCAGGCAATTTTAGGATCTTCGCTCTACTTACCTCAATAGCTTTCCACTCATGATTACCATCAGAGGATACCGTACAACACTGGAGGCCATTCATAATCCAATATGTTATAACAAATTTATAACCAGTGACTAATTACTATGCAGTAAAGACCTTAAACTATACTGCAAAAAAACTTAAATCTGTTGTACAAATTGTTGAAATATTCTTATTATAGAACCTATAAGACTTAATGTTAGTTTATTACGAAAAAAATTGACAGAACAATAAAATAACGATGTAAAAAATAATTATTATCCTTAGTTCTGTACTAAGTTCTGTTCAGAAGTAAACTGTCGTAACATTTTCAGTTTTACTAGAGGCCAAAAAAAAAAAAAAAAAAAAAATGCGCAGTATTGTTTGTTGTGGATAGTAGTCAACCTTTATATTTGAAGCATTACCTATTTTATTACCATTTTAGTTTATTTACGATAGTTATACTCGAAAGACGGCCAGAATAATGCAAATACGATAATAAACTCAAAATTGGTCTTAACCTCTGGTGTGCAGTATTGTAGAAATATAGTAACTGTTCAGTTATCGACAGAGTTGGGCAGCAATTGATTACTTTTTCAATTTTGAGCAAAAAGTATATGAATATTGTGTACAAAGTGTAATCAAATATACAAGTACTCAACAATTATGAGTACTTTCGGAATCGATTATATCAAACCCTAAAATGATTTTGTAATTTATTGCATCAAACTCACCAATTGTGAATCAACTTGTAATCAATTAACTCTTGTACTTAAAAACTATGTAATTGAAAATTTTAGGTAATTTCGTAATCAATTCTTTTTGTACACAAATATAATTTTCTTTAAAAAAAAATACTAAAGTTTTATATAAAGAAAAGGTTGAAATTTTTCATGTTTTTTTAAAAATGTCTGCGTCTTGACATGAGGCACATGGTTCCCGGAACTTATTTCAATTTTATTATCCACACAGCTGGAAAAGATTAATTGTATATCGTACTTCTTATAATTTCCTTTCAATAAATTCTTATTATTTGGTTGTGAATTAATAGTTTCTTACATAATATTAAAAGTAAAAAAAACTATGCCTCCAAAGGATAGAAAGATATTTTTTGCACATCTGGAAATTATATCTAACTATATAGTTTCTATTACAACTAAAAAATTTTTTTTTTTATTGATTTTTATTTCTTGGAACTACCCACCTGTACAGAAAATCAAATTTTTGCAAATATTATAAATTTGATATTTAAAGTTATTCTTTTTAATCAAAAATATCTAAATTGAAAAGAAAAAATATATTCAAAATGGTAAAATGTGCTCAAGGTACTAAACGATGAGTACGATCATTTAACTTTTTCTCGATATTTTTTGAGGGTTAATTAAAAATACTCGTGTTCTAATCGGTTTGAGTATGGATTCCTTATACTCATATGTTAAGTTTTTCTTGAGTATAAATTACTGAACTTGTGCTCAGATATTTTGAGTTTGAGTAAAGTAATCATATTCAGCTACTCAGTACTGCTGTTCAATTTGCCCAACTCTGATTATCAAGATAAATAAGAATAATTCAAACGATAAAATACAATCATACTTATTAATTATATTATTAAAATAATCTTTTTAACATTTTTTACCGAAAAAAAAAATTACAAAAAGGAAATTAATATGAGAAACAACAAATGTCATGGCTTGTAAAAATCAATAAGAGGATGTATCAAATAATAAACTTTGGTCATTTATAAATCAAATATAAAATTTATAAATTATTATTTTTTAAATTAAGAAATACAACAAATAAAAGAGATATTTAAATGAAATTCACAAATCAAACTGAAGATGGATGGATGATGAAATATTAGAGTCAGTAGAGGGTTTCTACGATGCAAAAGGGGGGAGGGGGTAAAAGCTTTTATTTAAAAAAAAATGTATATATGGGTGCAAACATGTAAAAAACAAAAATGCTAACACGGGTGATCTCGGGAGAACTTTTGAAGCCAAAAAATCTCGAAATTTTAGGCCTTTTTATTCCTATAATTCCTAAACGGTGCATTCGATTGAAAAAGTTATTGTGTAATAAATCGAAGAACATTAAAGTTTGCGTTGAATGCGTACCACAGCATCATAATTCGGTTAAGTGGTGTTATCGAAATCCATTATAATAAATCGGCGATTTTTTCCAACTTTGTGAAAACTGACAAGAGAAGTCCGTCGCCGATTTTGATAACAATTTTTTGGGCGATTCTACATCGAAAAAAAGTCGACACATATCCAACCGTTTCGTCCAAGGGGCTCTAGGAGCTGAGAAAAATACAACACTAAAACTGATTTATTTTATATCTTGGTTTTGAAAAATGGTATCGACATGGTTTTTGCAGGAAAACATTTGTTTTTCAGAGTATATTAAAGGAAACATATAAAAATTAAATAACAATTGATATTTGATCAAATAAATTTAAAAAAAAAGTTTAAATTATTAAGTAAACTAGCCTAATAGATTTTCTCACACCAAAAATGATAGCAGATTTTGATTCAGCACACTAAAATGCATAATCTGGAAGAAACTAACGAAAAAAAGAAAAGAAAATTTTTCTGTTCCAAGGATGCTCAACATTTTCAAAGCCACAAATTACGTTTCGGTTTGAATCTCTGTATCTCTGTACTCGTTAGGAAGAGGGAAAGTCCTTCTTTCCATACATACAAACAACTATTGCATTATCTTATAAAGTCTGTGTAAAAAAATATACTTACCAAATAAAAAACAAAATTGGGGCATTTTATGGATAATGTTGGTTCTAAATCACGTAGGGTGGTGTATCCGATATCGAAGTTCTAGGACTCGTTAGAAAGAGGAAAATTTCTTCTTTTCGTAAATATAAACAACTTACATTATCTTAGAACGTCTGTATAAAAAATATATAATTACCAAATAAAAACAAAATTGAGGTCTTTTGCAGATAATGTTGGTTTCTAAAACACGTAGAAAACACTACGGTTGAATCAAATCGCGTAGTTTAAGAATCTTTCCGATACCCCAAATTTGGTATGATTCGTTCAAAGGATTCTTGATTTAGGAGCGATTTTATGAATCTTAAAAAAAATTTGAAGGGTTTAAAAAATCTTTAAAATTTAAATTATATAAAAAAATATTTAATAAAAAAAAAAATTTTAGATCCGCCTGAAAATTTGAATATAAGTTTTTTCTAAAGTGCTGGAACCAAATCTGACGCCTATTTTGAATACAAAAATTCTGTTGGTATACTTCGTAGAAGAATCCTTTTTGTACTACATATAAGTCAATGGACCCTTCAGATCGCACTAAAATTCAATTATTTCGTTTTAAAAAATTGTATCACTCTAAAATTTTCAATTTCTGGATCACAAATAATATTTTTATATTATTTATAACACTTTGAACACGGTCTTAAAAATTCAAATTAAATTTAATATACTATGACATCCCAACGCTGGGTTCATGACCATGTACATAAAATAAAAACATAATTTGTGATAAAGAAATAGTATATCTTAATTTTAAAATTTATCGCAGTAAAAAAGTAATTTAAAAGTGCTAAAACCAAATCTGACGTCAGTTTTGAATTAAAAAATTCTGTTAATATACTTCCCTCCTTAGAAGAATACTTTTTTCATTCAAAGGACTCTTCATTATATTATATTATTATATATTATATTATATTTCGTTTTAAAATATAGCATCACTCTAAAATTTACTATTTCTGGATCACGAATAATGTCTGTATATTACATATAACAATTTGAACCCGGTCTTAAATATTCAAATTAAATTTAATATACGAACTATGACATCCCAGGCAAGGTATTTTATAAGCAACGAATATTTTCATAAAAATTATTGAAGTAAAAAAATATATGTTTTCACCCTGTATAATACTGCTCTGGTTACCAATTATTCAATAGACCAATCAGAACGATTTTAATTAAATCATTTTAAAAAAATTGGTTAGATTAATATTTAACATTACTTTTTTTTACTGCGATAATGTTTACGGCGGTGATGTAAAAGCGTAATATTTACTATTTCTTGATCACAAGTAATGTTTTTGTATTATAATATGTACATGGTTAAGAACCCAGCGTTGCTTGGAATGTCAAAGTATATTGAATTTAATTTGAATATATCAAAACCGTGTTCAAAGTGGTTTAAGTAATATAAAAACATTATTCGCGGTCCAGAAATAGTAAATTTTAGGATGAAACAATTTTTTAAAACGTCATAATTGAATTTTGCAGCGATCTGAAGGGCCCATTGAATAAAATTTTGCCCAGGGTCTATACTCTTCAAATTTTTTTAAAGATTAAAAATATTGCCCATAAATCAGGAACCCTTTGTATGATTTAAGCCAAATTTGGGTCGTCGGTAAAAGTTCTTGAACTATACGTAGAAGCACCACCCTACGTGATTTAGAACCAACGTTATCCGTAAAATACCTCAATTTTGTTTTTTATTTGGTTAGCATATTTTTTACACATACTTTCTAAGATAATGCAATAGTTGTTTGTATGTATGGAAAGAAGGAATTTCCCTCTTCCTAACGAGTCCAAGAACTTCGATATCGGATACACTTGAAGACGAGAGACAGAGCTTCAAACCGAAACGTAATTTTGAGCATGCTCGGAAAAGAAATTTTTTTTTTTAAGATTAAGCTTTTTTAGTGTGCTGAATCAAAATCTGCCTTCATTTTGTGTGTGAAAAAATCTATAAGGCTAGTTTACTTAATAATTTAAACACTTTTTAAAATTTATTTGACCAAAAATCAATTATTTTTTAATGCTTATATTTTTCCTTTCATATACTGTGAAAAAAAAAATATTTTTCAGGAAAAACCATGTCGATATCATTTTTCAAACTTGAGATATAAAATAAAATAGTTTTAATGTGTTTTATTTTTTTTTCTCAGCTCCTAGGGCCCATTGGACGAAACCGTTGGATATGTGTCGACTTTTTTTCAATGTAGAATCACTAAATAATTTTGTATCGAAATCGCCGGACACATCGTGCACACCCTTTGTGAGACAGAGAATGAGGCTATTATACGAGTCTGTAACTCGGAAATGAGTTCTCCAAAAGAAAAACTCATTAGATAAAATTTGTAGAGCATCAAATTATATGTCCACTGAGCATCAAACATTTTAATTCGGTCAGGTATACTTCTCGAAATTGGCCATCTCACGATTTCCGAGACTAGCATGGCGGAAAACGCCCGAGGAGGAAGTCAAAATCTTGGGTTTTTCATGAGAGGGGCACGATATTTAACAGGATGGTCCAGATTCTCGCTTTTGCTGACGACATTGACATAATTGGACGTTCTCGGCAGGCGTTTACTGAATCCTCCTTGAAACTGGAGGCTGCAGCAAGAAATCTGGGTTTGATTGTCAATGAGGAAAAAACAAAATACATGGTAACCCAGGAGATCCCTCGGCAGGATCGTGATAGAGTAGATTTTGGCCCCTACAAGTTTGAGCAGGTTCAAGAATTCTCTTACCTAGGTTCGCAGATAACCAGCGATAACCGGATGGAGGTAGAGGTAAGGAAAAGGATTTTGATGGCTAACCGTTGTTACAATGGATTGAAACAGCACTTGAAAAGTCACTTAGTAACCCAGCGTACCAAGTTCATCCTGTATAGGGCTCTCATCCGACCGGTTCTGACGTATGGATCCGAGACATGGACAACAACAAAGGCTGTGGAACACGATCTTCTGGTATTGGAATGCAGGATATTAAGAGGAATTTGTGGTCCAGTACTTGTAGATGGAGAATGGAAACGGAGGAAGAACCAGGATATCTACAAGAAGTTTGATGGCCCTGATGTCGTTAAATTTATAAAAGCAGCCCGACTCAGATGGGCAGGCCATGTTGCCAGAATGGGAGACGATATGATACCAAGGAAGCTTCTGACTGAGATCCTTCATGGTGGACGATGCGTCGGAAGACCCAAGTTGCGATGGAGGGACTGTGTGGACACCGATGCAAAAAAGTTTGGAGTGAGAGACTGGATGGTGGCAGCAAAAAATAGGGATACCTGGCGGTTGCTGTTGGCGGAGGCCATGACTCGCTAGCGGGTTGTAGTGCCAAGAAAAGAAGAAGAGAAGGTGTGTAAGATAGAGAAAAGGTAGGATGTGTAAATGAGGATGACACTGATGGTAACCGAAAGGAACCAATCTTCTGACGTTACTAAATCTCTGAAGGGAACCAGCCTTCAAGAATTGGTAAGAATATAAGAAGCGCAGGCAAAGGGAACCAACCTCCAGATCCTTAGGAACCCTTGCTAAGGGAACAACCCTTCATACCTCGTGGGTAACAAGCTGTGGAATACCACTCCCAGTACTTGTAGAACCAAAAATAAGGACAGAGAAAGAATAGCAAATGAAACTCCAGATATGACTGACATATTAGCCAGTGATGTTCTGGATGAATTGCAAAGATGAGAATTTATAGTGAATTCGTCTCCCGGTGTTAGCCCCAAAGAGACTGAGAAGAAACTTTGCAATAGCTCGTCACTACCCGAGTATCATAAGCTCATAATAAAGACCAAAGTCGAGAGGTGTCCCTCCAATACATTTATTGAGATCTGTCCAGAACACCTCTGCCTATACAACTTTATTGATTATGTGAACATTTAATTGACATTTACATTCTTATAACAGTTAACATTTATTTACACAATGTTAAAGAAATAATATAAGGATTTCTAGATGCAACTGCATCTGCATTCATTAAAATCAAGATTAAATATATTTGCTTTGGCTGTGTTTACATGTGTTTCTAGCCAAAAGGAATTTTTAGTCGATTATTAGTAGAATTCTCATAAAAGAATACTATAACTTGAACTGGTCTGTACCTCTTTGGACACCTGTTGCATCTAAGGATTTCGCCCGCTGTAACAGTAATTGCTTAATTATAAACAATTTGAATTTGATTAGTGTTTTACGGACATGTGGATTACATCGTAATTTATAACTGTGTACGAAATTTTAATTTGGAATTATGGAATGCCATTCTATATCTTGTTCAAAATAAAATTTTAATGTTTCTTAATAAGTATGATGAAAATTTGATAGTTTATTTATTTCAACCATACTGAAAATTAGCTTCCCCTGCCTCTTTTGCCACCTTCAATTTAAAATTAGTCTTAATTTGGTTATGATTTTATCTTTACTGTTTAACATTTATATATGACTGTAAATGCCAATGCCAATGAGTATCAGTGGTTGTGTTAAGTCCTAAATTGATACCTCTTATGCTTTATTGAAGACATTTCATTGGCTACAATTGTGTATTGTTTTCCTATATTGTTGTACAGTGTTTAATAAACATTAAGAAATGGCCAATCAAGTCCGTGAAGGTATAAAGGAGCTATTATTTTACTTGGCAACTGCCTGATCAAACAAATCATTGTCCATTATGCTCTTGTTTTGTTCTGGTTGAAATGGCAATAGTCTATGATCTCTAGGAGTTTTGTTCTGAAGATTTTTGTGTGTCCTATATAAATACGATTACTATTGCTAGATAATTACATAAACTACACTTATTTTCTTTAAGTCATGTGTGAAGGCTTAAGGTCAGTAGGCCACATTGAAGATGACAGAACTTTATTGTACTAACAGCTCACAGCTCTTACTCTCAGCTAACAGAACTTTACTTGACAACACCTTTTTTAACAAAACTTTTTTTAACCTTTTTTAGACTTAATAATTGAATAAGGTGTTCTAGAATATTATTCACGTTTATTACATTCACATTCCTTTGATAAACTGTGCCCTATATACTTTAACACATTTGGTGCTGATGGATCTCAGGTGAGGCCCCTGTTTTTCCCATGGACCCGTCTCTGATGAGGCCACGTTCCTTGGAATTCCATTCAGTTTTATTCCATCATCCCTGTTAAGGATAGATGGCTTTCAAGCAGTGTATTTCATTCTCAAATCGACCATTGCGTTCTTTTCTTATTAATTTATGAATTTCATCTTTACTTTTTGAAAAATATGCACTTGTCCGCAGAGTATTCTCACAAAATCATGACCTCACCGAGATCATTAAGAGCTCTAGTGACATTCCATCTCTTCCTGTTGCTTTACATATTTTAAGTTTATTTATGACTTATTTCACTTCCCCTCTCTTATAATTCCACCTTAATCCTGTTAACAGTTTTTTTCCTCCATTCTCAAAAGATCTTGCTATGGTTTTGCTTTTATGTATCATGAATTATGCATATTGGTGTTATTATGGTTTTATTATTGGTTTTATTGATCAAATTATGCAATGCATATTGGTAGCTTTGCCTAACTTTTTATTTATATTTTACAAAGCCTTACATTTCTTTTTTTTCAAATCTTTCTTTTTTTCCTAAAGTCTCTTTAAATTTACACTGTAATCTTTCTGGAGATTTCATCCAAACTCTTCCGAGCTCTTTCTTTTTACAGTTTGTACCACTAACTATGCCTCATTTCTTCCTTTATTACTAAATTTGATCAAATTCGGGATATTTAAAATTATTGATAATTTTTGGCACAGCAGACCTTGAGGATGTATGGTTGTCTATCTTGTTGTTTTTTCAAACATAGCTTGAGGGAATGCAAATAACATGAATAAAGTTAATTAGTACCTCAAGTTGCTATAAACCATAGTTTCCATAGCTAATCAGCAGGTTCCCATTGCTCAATAACTGCTCCCCTCTTACATATAACCGATTACGAGTTTTTTTGTTATAAATAATTAAATAAGTATTTTGGGAAAAATAAAGTTGGTTAAAAAAAAAAAAAATTGAAATATTTCATCGTTTTGTGAAAGAGCATCGTTAGATAAAAAAAGAAAAACCATTGCTAAAAAATAAAAACTATTGAAATATTTCATCATTTTGTAAAAGAGGATCATCTTGAAATTCAAAGCATTATAATTGCCTATGATGTGAAATAATAAAATAAGAATGCTTTAAGATATGAATGTTGCTATTATTTTAAATTATATACTTAATGCCCAATAATAAGTATAAATAACAAATTTTGAATTATCACTAAATGTATTGAAGATCAAATAATAGTTTAACTTCTTTGGTGCCAATTTGAAGTAGAAATGCCCTAATATTTTCTAAGTACTCATTTTTCATATGCCTCTAAATGTTAATTTTATGATTTGGTTGTTCTGAAAACATATTGTTTTTTAATGTAAATTTTGTTTTTATAGATAGATGGTATTTTGAGGTTATGGATTTATTTTAACTTTATTTATTTTTTGCCTGTATTTATAGGACATCCTGCCTGGATTTTACAATGTTTCAAGGCAAACCAAACAGAAGAAGTAGTTCTTCTTATTCAGAACATCATGAAGAACCCAATACATTTTTGGACACTCTTCAAGATGAGTTTGCTTCATTTGGATCTTCTTCTCAGAATCTTGAAATGAATACTGTTGCTGTTGTTCCTGACGGTGATTTATTTATTTTAAAAAATATTTTTCAAAGAAAGTTATAATCTGTTTTATTTTAATCATTGAGGAATTGTGTATTAGGTATGGGAATCAAAGCTGAGAATTTCCTATAAAGTGATATAATTCTAGTGTTAACATTTCCTTTGACATTGTATTATATTTGTAAACAAGTATGATAATTATCCTTTCATATTCATCTAAACTTCAATTGACTTAGATATCAAAATGCAGTTTAGCTTCATGATCTTATAAATGTAATTTATGATATAATCTTAAAGATGTCTATATTTTTAGAATGTATAGAAGTTCATTAGAAATTATAGTGAATGGTTACTAAAGAAAATTCAGGTTTAGTTTATATCGGAGACATTGCAATTCTGAGTTTGCATTAACATTTGATAAAGGAATTATCATAGCTGAGTTACCATAATTTTTTAACCAGAATAATGACATTTAGTTTGAGTAAGAGAATTTTCACTTTAAGCTGAATAAAATAATTAAATTTCCTCCTAATACACTTTAGAAGGGACTTGTATTTTTACCGATAAAGTTGACTGCTAGCAGGTCGGTTATAATTACCTCTTCGATTAAGCATTACTGACGTTAAAGCAATTAATGCATGACAGGTGACCTGCTTAAACTGTGTTTTAATGGCTCATTGGAAATATCTACTCAAGTTTAATAATTATATTTACAAAACATTTGATCAAAGTGTTAATTAAAAAAAAAAAAAAAAATGGAAAGTGTCATACCTAATACAGTAAATACAGTTTGGGAGAGATGTTGTGTTACTGTAAAAAGAAACTATACAACTGTAAAAAAATAAATACATAGTATATTTTTAACAAAATAATTCATATTTTTAATTACTATAGTAAATTTATTGAAAATTCTTTACATTTATGTATGTTATCCATATTAAATTTCAAATAACTATATTTGTTCTTTGAATTTACATATCCTTTTAGCTGATTTGTGCTTAAAATTTCTACAAATTTACTAATGCATTGTATAATCTAATTTTTGCAGACACGTTTACTGTTACTCAGGCTGTTAACGCATTAGGATTTGGAAAATTTCAAGCTAAACTTTCTTTATTCACGGGTCTTTGTTGGATGACAGATTCTATGGAAATGACTATTTTAAGCATTTTAGCTCCTGCACTTCATTGTGAATGGAATATTTCCTGTTATCAACAGGCACTTTTCACAACTGTGAGTTTTGTTGAACATATTTTCAGTTATATTATTTGTTGTTAAATAAATTTTACTATAAAACGCAACTAACAATTGTGTTATAATAATTTGTAGTTTAATTTTTAGCTCTAAATATATGTTTGATTCATTAATATTCTGTTGTTTTATTTTCTTATGGAAAATAATTCAAACTAAATTAATATTTTTGAAATTATTTTATTAGACCGAGGACCAAGAATGTTTTCATATCAATATAAATATGATATTAATGTTCTAAATTGTATTTTCTACAATTATTGCAGTACAGTCTCTCTTATCCTACATTTTGCTAACCCAAATGTTTTATTATTCTTTACGAACAAAATATGATTTTTTAAATTTAGATATTAAAAATTATATGTAAAATAACTAATATCAAATTGATATAGATAAGTAATGATGAAATGATTGATGTATTTAATCCAGAGACTTCAGTTGCAATTGAAACTTATGAATATCAAAAAAATTGATAATATACAACAGAGGGTATGGTGTCCTTGAAAAAAGCCAAAATAAACATTTGTGCTATCGTTAATATATTTTTTACTGATTAATTGATGATTTTTATTATCTGGTGTCATGCCAGTCCTGGTATCTTTATTTGACTAAATGTGCAAAATATATTTAATGAATTAAATAAATTTTCATTTTATAGATGGTTTTTATGGGAATGATGCTGAGCTCAACATTTTGGGCATATGTGAGTGACAAATATGGAAGAAAAAAGGTATAGTAGTTTTAATAAATTTATTTTAATTATAATTTACTTCTACTGTTTTTAATTTATAAACAAATATCATGAAGGCCTAAAACTTAGTGGGCACAGATTATAATAAGTTTTTCTTATTGTGTGTTCATTTATTGACCGCACCCCAACCATAATTATCCTTCATACTTTTCCACGGTCAACCATACTCTCACCAATAAATTATTTCTGCTTTAGGTACAACTTCCCCAGACCACCGAAAGTCGACAGCACTAATAATTTTGATTAATATATAATTAAAGCAGTAATAATTTTAATAATTCCAATGAATATGAATTTTAGAATTGAATACAAAGTAGGTAGTTACCACAAATTGTGCTAGAGGGTGCTAGTGTAGCGACCTTCAAGCAAGTTTGAGTGCAGACAATGGTAATGCGACCGGACTGTAAAGTTGTGCCATTTTTAAAAAAAATCAATTTAATACTTTAAATTTATTGATTGGTATAGATAACTATAATAATTAATTTTTTGTCATTTTAACTTATCCATCAATCATATATTTATCACAAAAAAAATTATTTTAGTCTGTTATTAAAAAAATTTTTTATAAGTTTTATAGTTTTTAAAGTTATTACCTTCTACTTTTTTTTTTTTATATTGAAGGAATAGTTACGATACAAATCCATAAATTTACCTTAATAAAAAATATAGATCCAGATTCTATCCTCCCATTATAACAAAACTCTTGCTATGAGGTATCATTTTAATTTTTTTTTAATGGTTTTTATACTCAAATTTTATAGTGTGTAGCTGCTCATAATTTTATTTCTATTTTATCTTATAAAAGCATATGTAAATATGTTTTATCATTAAATTGTTGATCATTATTTTAGGCTCTGCTACTATGTGCCTATCTTCTGTTATACTATGGTGCACTAAGTTCTCTCTCTCCAAACTATATTTGGATATTAATATTACGAGGAATTGCTGGTTTTGCAATTGGTTGTATTCCTCAATCGTAAGTTATTTTCAATATTTCAGAATTTTTATGAATATTATTTCATTTAGATAATGGTGATTTTTTTCAATTTACTCTTATAAGGTTGGTTTAATACCATTTCTGGATATGGCAGAAAAGTTATAAATAATAATATATGTACATAACTTTTGAGATGGGACTCAAATATATAAATATTGATAAAAATAAGTATTCCTCATTTATTGGTTTTATTTAATTATACTTACTTTAATAATTCACAAATTTTCTGTTTGAAATTATTTACTATAACTTTGAGGTACTGTTTAAGTTTCTTTAGTAATTTCATCATCTTTCAAAACATGCTAAATCTGCTTGAAAATCATGAAGACGTAATTGTATGATTGTGACTAAAATACTTAAAATAAACATGCTTGTTTTGATGGAAACAGTATTCCTCATATTTTTTTTTTCCTTACTGATTTAGAAATATTTGTTTTTAAGAATGCACTATGCTATAATTAAAATTAAGTAATTTATTTAGATATTTGCCTTACAAAAGATAACCTACTGAACATTTTTTGCCAGTTGCTATGTGATGTTGAAAAATTAAAAATAAATGAGCATTGACAAGGCAGGTCAGCACAGATGTAAGTTAACATAAATGTCCAGAAAGATTTTATTTTATTATTATTATTTTTTTTTTTGGTAGGGGGGAGAATAGTTTTTGTTTTGTTTTAATTAAAAAAGAATAAAAATTGTTGGGAGATTAATTTTAGTATTATTATCACTTTTATTATTATTTTTTTTTTTAGTGTAACATTGTATTCTGAGTTCTTGCCAACTATGCAGCGAGCAAAATGTGTTGTTCTTCTAGATGTAAGTTATAGATGTTATTTATATTATTTTGATATAAATAATATGATGGATGGTAAGATATCAGTTAGGAGCATGTGCCAAATTTGTTTGTATACCATTCAATAAAACATACCTATTTATTTTGTTGGTTGCAAACAGTGAGAAACTCAGTGTTAGAATACAAATTCTTCTCTTTTTTTTAAATTATTGAAAATTAATTACTGGTAATTAATTCTTAGCTATTAAAATCTTGAGTTCTTATTTTTCATAAATATAGAGAAACAAAAAATAAAAAAACATTGCGGTATTTGAATTGAACTATAATTTAACTGTGATTTTTATTTTATTTTAAGAAATAATTGGGTGTATAAAAAAATGGCCGTTTTATCAAATTCAAGATTTCAAAGGACTGTAATTATTTTAATCCTCTTTAATGTTTACCAATAATTAATAATCCCTTTAGAGCATTCTCTAAGCTTGTTTATTACCAATCGACTGCTTCAAAAAAACCCTTAGTTTAGTTATTTCTTTTAATTAAGTTTTTTACTGTTAGTAGCTATCTACATGACATGGGGAAGTTGAAAAAGCACAGTAAACTGGTCCCACTCAAAACTTTTTCCCCAGTAATCAGCTAAGAGGCTAGAAACTTGAGATTTTACTGAAATATTGTTACCTTTGATGAAAACTGGGTTTACTGGCGAAATCCTAATACCCATGAGCAATGGCTAGATCGGGGTCAAACGCCTTTTCCGGTTGCTACAAGGAGGCAGTTTGAAAAAAAATCCATGCTTTGCGTTTTTGGAAATTTCGATGGGAGTTATTCCTTAAATTATACGAATTTGTTTCTGATGGATGCTCTATGAACTCTGAATTCTACTGCAAACAACTGGAAAGAATGTACGCGAAATTGCCAGAGCGTTATCTGGCTTTGATTAAGGAGTTCTTTTCCATCAAGATAATGCTTGTCCACGCACTTCCCGTCTAACAAAAGAAAAGTTTGAAGAACTTCATGGGATCGAACTCCTATCTCACCCACCATATAGTCCAGACCTCGCACCATCAGACTGCTCCTTGTTTTGATCCATGGCCCATTTTCTTCAAGGGAAAAAAATTGATAATTTTGTGGAAGTTGAAATTGCGGTCCAAGAGTTCTTCGACAGCCATCCCAAGGAGTGGCATCAGTGTGGGATTGAGCAATTGTCTAGCAGATGGCTAATGACGGTAGATAACAATGGACTATACTTTGAGTATTAATTGTATTTTATATTAAAGAAATAATAATACAAATATTAGGTTGAAAAATGGTCATTTTTTTTATACATCCTAATATTTTGAGTCTAAAATATGATTCTATAATTAATAAAGTAACAAAAAATATATATAACAAACATTACTGCTTCAAAATTTATATTGATTATAAATTGCCTTACTGTTTCACATTTTTGATAACATATTCCCTTAGTTGATAGTACATGCATAATCCTCCTATTCTACACCTTATGCAGTGCAGAGGCCATGTATAACTTTCTCAATCTGTCCCTTTCCTTTACCAACTCCTTTTACTTTCTCCAGTTCAATCCTCTTCACCGGAACTATTGAAGGATATTGTCTCTTCATTTTCTTTTGAATTTTCCTTCTTTCCTTGTGCCATGGACTTTAGTTTGTATTTTATAATTAGTAATTTGTACACCTGCTTCACTATCCTCTCTTTTCATTGGACACCTGTTTCAATAGTGTTGATTCTTGGTGATACTATCCATATCAGGTTCAGACCTACATTGTTTTTTAATTGTAGTATTTTTAGCTCTATTCTATCTTGTTTTCCCCTCAATTTTTCTTAGGTATTTCATGTTGATTTTCTAAAGCCTGCTTCTTTGTTGTCTTTATGTGTAGGTTCAAGACAGACTTGATGAAGAGACTGCTTTTATACACAACGAAATTTTGCTACAAAAAATTCTGTTCCTAGTAAATTCCTGTATAAAAAATCTTTCCTGCTGTACAGACACTTTCATATATTTCTTAGGTGTGAAGTCCTTAAACATCTGAATCTGTTCCAGATCCTTCCTATTTCTGAACTTATGATGTACATTTTATCTTTGCAAATGTCTTCACCATCAGCGCTTCTCCCTGTAAAATTAGGTTGTACTGAAAATTTCTTTAATTTTCAGATGTAAGAGGATATCTGTAAAAGCATTTGTTGATAGTATAGAGTATAATATTTACTTATTGATAAATATTTTTGCTAAGGAAAAAATACTACCTTTTTTTTTGATAATGGATTCTATTTTGGGTGATTGTCTTCAGTCAAACAGGACTAATTAGTTCTGACAGATCTTTCTTGATGAAGTTGGAGACTTTTTTTTTAATGATTTAAAGAGGTGCAAAATAATGCCATTGATTACATAACTCAGTGACAATTGAATTCATCTTTATTTTCAAGATTAATTGTGGATATCGGTTCTTTCCTTTGGTTGTTGATGGTTCTTGTTAAATTTATTTCATAATAGATTAATGTCATTTTTCAAAGTTACAATGGTCTATTAGTAAAGCAATATTAATTAATAAAACTACTTATTTAATGCTCCCGACTTTTATTTTTGATATAATTTAAAAAAAAAAATTTACATTCATTAGCTTTGATTATTTAAAAGAAAAAGCTCATAATCATATTGAACCTGTAAGATTAGTTATTACAACTGGTATTCAGCACAATGGAAATTAGGCCTTACTTTGCTTAATAAAATATTGTAATAACTACAAAAACACTTCTGTTCTATACACATGTGTGTGTGTGTGTGTGTGTGTGTGTGTGTGTGTGTGTGTGTGTGTGTGTGTGTGTGTGTATGTGTGTGTGTGCGTGCGCGTGTGTGTGTGTGTGTGTGTGTGTGTGTGTGTGTGTGTGTGTGTGTGTGTGTGTGTGTGTGTGTGTGTGTGTGTGTGTGTGTGTGTGTGTGTGTGTGTGTGTGTGTGTGTGTGTGTGTGTGTGTGTGTGTGTGTGTGTGTGTGTGTGTGTGTGTGTGTGTGTGTGTGTGTGTGTGTGTGTATGTATATATGTACATTATACATTATAGGTATTGCTGTAGTTGAGTTATAAACAAATGTGAGTTAAGTAATATGTGTGTATTAGGGAACATTTTACATAAATTGACATTGAATGTGCATTAATGTGATCATCATTTAATCCTCTTGCATTTGAATATGAATCAGATATAGAATATTCATTAAATTCTAAAATTATTAATGGTGAAATGGATATAGAATGTAAATATTGCCATGCACTTAAACATAAAAATTAAACAGCTGGGATTTTATCGAGCTGAGATATGTTATCGAGCTGAAAAAGTATTATTGCCTTAATTGAATCTGCCAACTGATTCCATTGGTAACTTTTATATCTCGTCAGCTGTATTTATTCTTAACAAATTTTTCATGAAATCCTCATCCTAGTAGTGAAAGCATGTCCTTTTCATCTCACATTTCTAAATACTCTTGACTGAACAAGCATTACTAATAATCATTGAAAGCATAAATGGGACCATTTTGATGATCCAAATATTTATTGAAATGTAATATTCATTTGTATAAATGTCAATTCAGTTTAGTTAGAAAATTGCAGTCAGAAAATAAAATTTACTTTAAGACAAGCTTATCTCAGATGATGTTGGGACAGGACGGTGAATATATATATATAGATAATATTTTCCCGGCACCGTCCAGGATAAACTTCAGTTTAGTTTATATATATATATACACATATAAGCCATCCTGTCCTGGCATCGTCCAGGATAAGCTGGTCTTAACATAAATTTTATTTCCTGACTGTAATTTTCTAACTAAACAGAATTGACATTTATACAAATGAATATTATAATTCAATAAATATTATATTTGTATCATCAAGATGGTCCTGCTTATGCTTACATATATATATATATGTATATATATATATATATATATATATATATATATATATATATATATATATATATATATATATATACATATATAAATATATAATTATTAAATAAATACACAGCTCTCATGCAGGATTACTGTTTGAGGGAAAGAGAGTATATATATATATATATATATATATATATATATATAATTATTAAATAAATACACAGCTCTCATACGGGATTACTGTTTGAGGAAGTAACAGTCTGTTATTCATTCTTCTAATGGAGATTATTTTGTTTAAATTATTAGGTAATTATCCAGAGGACAATATATTTAATAACTAAACTAACTTTTTTGTTACTATGTTTTTTCTGTTATGCTGATTGTTTTATATTAATGTTTTTTGTTTTTTTTTAGTGTTTTTGGGCTCTCGGAGCTTGTTTTGAAGTTGTTCTTGCTTTATTGATTATGCCAACAATGGGAAGACCATGGCTACTTTTTCTTTCTACTGCTCCTATACTGGCATTTACTTTTATATCATCAGTTAGTAATATTTGATGAATTAATTTGTATTAGTTTTTCAATGAATCAGAGCTATAAATATTATTTACCCTATTCAAATTATGTACATGTTAACATAAATTGATGAAATATAATTTCAATTTTTTCATAATTTCAACAAACATTCCATCACAACTTTATTTTTCATATTAATTGGTTACAGTTACTGAATTTATTGGTTCTATTAAATACTATTGTAATCACATGTTTAAATCATATAAATTTTTTTATAATTTTTATTACACTAACTATAAAATAATTTAGTTCTGTAGTTGTACTTCTATTCATATGCAAGATTTAAAAATTCATTAACTCATATATTATTAATGGCAGAACTCAAATCACTATCATTTGATAATATTTTATGTTTTTATGGATCTCTAATCTGGTTAAGTTGCCAAATTGAGCCTTTTGTAAAATCAATTTTTAATTAATAATTTTTTTTTCTTTATCTTAAATAATAATAATCTGTTATTGGAGTAAGTTTTGTTGGCCGTAGATATATTTAAGGAAGAAGGGGGAGGTGCGGTCTAAGGCTAACGCACTTACAATATCTCTATTAGCATCTTTTTCTTTATACTTCATTTTTTTATCATGCATGTAATTTCAGTTTATTACCATTTTTTTACTGTTACTGGTACTGCCTCTGTTGTTTTGAATGTTGTTATCTTGTTTTTCTTTTAGCCCTGATGATGGCCTAAAACTTAGGACGAAATGTTGGCACAGAATAAACAAGTCATACTTATTAGGGATTGATAAATTATTTGCCACTTCTATAATTTATTTTTTATTGAAAACTAGTTTCGAATGTTATACGTTCATCTTCAGTTCTAAAAACACAAAAATTTAAAAAATAAGCGATTGAAAATACAGTTTGGTATTATTATACATATTAAATTAGATGTAATATAAATCAGTATTATAAAACATTTATGAATTATGAATTTAATTAAGACAATAAATCAAATACATGTTGGTACTCACCAAGGTTTAAATGGATTATATCAAACAGAAAAGTTTGTACTGGTTTCTTTTCGCACTGAGCTAACAATGAAAGAAAGATGAGGCAATCGGTTTAAGAGTCAGGGTTTTTCCAGTAATTCCGGTGAGTAATTGTTTTTTCTGTTAGCGATCTTCCAGTTTTTCCTGTGTATTTGGCTGCATAATCATTACAATTTAGTTCGTGTACTTCGCTTTTTTAAAACGGGTCTATTTTGTCTTTAGGAGAAGGGAAATATGAGGACAGGGTTTTTTCTCTTTTAAATGGAGGGTTTAATCCTAGTTTTTTCAATTCATTTCCGAATTTGGTGGATATAGGGCCGTAATATGGAATCAAGACATAATGTTTCCGGATGGGTCTATCTTCGGAGGTCGTTGAATAGATACCATTAATTGTCTTTTTTTGTATTTGTTTTTTTTTAAATGTGATTGATAGTGGTTTTATTGTATCCGTGATTTTTTGCTATGGAATATATTATTTCAATTTCTTTATTATAGTTCTTTTCATTTAATGGTACATTCAAAAGACAATAAATCATGCTATTAAAGGCTGCAAGTTTATGTGCTATCGGTCTCCTAGCTTCATTGTTTATAACGACATCCGTGTGGGTGGGTTTCCGGTAAATTCATGATATTTGTTTTTTACTGAGATTTCTAAATTAAATTAAATTCATAATTCATAAATGTTTTACAATACTGATTTATATTACATCTAATTTAATATGTATAATAATACCAAACTGTATTTTGAATTGCTTATTTTTGAATTTTTGTGTGTTTTTAGAACTGAAGATAAATATGTAACATTTGAAACTAATTTTCAATAAAAACTAATTTATAGAAGTGGCAAATAATTTAACAATCCCTAATCAGATTGATCCTTCTAGACCATCATGCGGATGTCAACTGATTATACTTATTAGTGTGTTAGTCTTTGACCGTACCCCCCAACCAACTTCTTCCTTAAATAATCTGTTATTTTTCTTTCATTTAAGTAATATAGAAGTAAATAACATTACTAAACTTTTAATTATGCTATTTGTTTAAGAAAAATAATTTTTAAAGATTATGCTTTTGTAGTTTCTACCAGAGAGTGCACGATATCATGTCGCATCTGGTGAACCAGAAAAAGCATTGGAAACCTTGCAAAGAATAGCAACAGAAAACAACAAGCCTATGCCAACTGGACGGTTAGTAGTTGATGATGCTGCTGTTCAAGAAAAACAGGGAAGAGCTAAAGATTTACTTATCCCTCAGTTACGTAGAACATCTGTTCTTCTTTGGGTTATCTGGTAGGCATCAGAAAGTGTTAATATATTGCAAATGATTCTGATATAAAGCAGAGTTAAATTTCTTACAGGACTGCATGTGCATTTTGTTATTATGGTGTTGTTTTGATGACTACAGGATTGATTATTAAAAGTCATGGACAATGTAGAATAAATGAGGATCCTAATGCTACTGTTTCAAATTGTATGGCAGATTGTAGAAATCTTAATACTCAGGATTATATGGATTTACTTTGGACTACCTTTGCTGAATTTCCAGGTACATACTAGCTTCTTTTTTCACAAATAAGTTTCTCTTTTTAAAAAGTTATCTATATTATATTTAATTGAGTGATTTAGAAAATGTTAAATGGATTTATGCGAACTTTTTTTGCTGATTGATATTGTTGATAGTCACTTTAAAATTTTAGAAACGAATTAAGATGAGTATTCATATTAATAAATCAATCAAAATCTAAATATTTTTTAAAAATATATACTTCACTTTCTTTAAATATAAACAGACATACATATACTATCTATCACTTATATACATATCACTATCTTGAAAGAAGACTGGCACAACTCCAAAAGCTGTACTTTTGAGAAAACGGCGCTTGAAGTTTTCATCATCAAATTTCAACAGGTTTTCTTACCATTGTATAAATAGTTTCTTGATTCCATTTGCAAGTAAATGCGTGGAAGTAATTAGTGTAAGGTATTTTTTTATTTCAAAAATATTTTTAGACCTAAATTTTTTTACTTGTGACAGTTTTGTTTAAAAAACAACCTCTCCAGCAGTCACACGGTGAATATTTTGTTGTCTCTCATCCTAAAAAAAAATAATCTCGTTGATTATGATTACACAAAAGTTGGAAAATCATTAATTTTTGAGTTGTGCCAGTCTTCTTCCAAGGCAGCGATATAACCACCCATACACAATATACGTGTACGAATACATGCACACACTTTTTTTTTAAAATTTCTACTAGAGATATAAATCTCAAGTAAAAATAATATAAAAAAGAAAAAAAAATGAAGATGAACATTAAATTAGAATTGCTTACCTAAAGATGTAATACTTTTTTAAGCTTATAAATGTATTTCATCATATGTTTTATCTTAATGTATATGGGTTTATATATTTTATGTAAATTTTATAGGCATATTTGTAACCATTTTTATCATTGAACGGTTTGGTCGTAAGAAAACAATGGCTGTCCAGTTTACGATGTTCTCCTTTTGCCTTGCAATTCTTTATTTTTGTTCTGAAAAGTAAGTATTTTAAATTAAATAACATTAATATTTATAGTTATATCTTACTTCATTTAATTCATTTGAATATTTAGTTTTTTTTTTCTTCATAAAATTTAGGGTTCTGAATGCTTCTAATGAATGAATCACCATTCAAATTATCTACCTTCTTTGCAATGTTTTCCTAGTTTTTATGTTTGATTGCTTTTATTATAATATGCTTGATTATTTTTATTAAATAGAGAACCTATGGTATGTTTAGAACTTTATTTTTTCTTTTGTAGGTGTATTAAACAATAAGAATATAGCTAACTCCAAACATAAAAGATAAGTGGATGTTTCAAGTTATGTTTTTTTGTTCATTATAATAAAAATCGATGTGTTTGCATTATTACATTGTTTATTCGTTTTTCTCGGAGCTACCTAAACATCCTTGTAAACACCTCATCTGATATTTCGTTGTTTATTTTACCCCCCCCCCCCCCCCCCAAAAAAAAAATTAAGGTTATGAGGAATAACATTTGACTACCACCCATACACCTCTGCATGCCAACGATCATCAACATGGTAGGAACCAATTAGTTAGGTCGTGCCACTTTCAAAGAATGTTGAACCACAATTTTTTTTTCTATTTGATATGTTATCCACAACTATTTAGGATCTATTATTTTATTCATTGGATTGAAAAAAATAAATTGTATTGGTTTTAAATTTTTTTTTTTAAATATTTTAATATCTATATATGTGTTGATGCTATTTTTTTTTTTTGTTTTTAGTCGTTTTTATCTCACTACTACCTTATTTTTTGCAAGAGGGATCATAGCTGGGGTTTTTCAAGCTGCTTATGTTTATACTCCAGAAGTAAGATAAAGATATTTCAAATATAGATAAAATGTAATATTCAAAGTAGTTTTAATTCATCTCTGTCTTTTTATAAGTGGTATAGTTGTTTTAGAAACACAAACTAAATCACTTACTTGTCTTATTGTAAGTTAATTATTAAGATATTTTGAATGAAGGTTAATTGCTTATAATAATGATCAGCTAGTCGTATTGCCTATCGTGGTTACTACTATAAAATTTTCTATGGGCTTTAATACTAATATTACTTTTAATGGTTAATTAGAGAAATCAATGCTATACTATTACTATTACATAAAACATGTGATTTAAATTTATATTTATCAACACATTGTCTTTAAGAACATTCTATATTTAAGGGGAAAAAATTATCGATTTTAAATGTAATTTATCATTTGATATCTTTAAGGATATTATATTATAAAGTTCTTGACAAAAATATCTTATTAATCATGCTTGTTGAAGAACTTTTTCCATGTAATTCTAGCCTTAGGAAAAATTCTCAGAAAGTCTTACTTTTGAATTAAGTCAATGCCATCAATTCTTAGGTGTACCCTGCTGGATTGAGGTCTGTTGGTGTTGGAACTTGCAGTGGCATGGCACGATTTGGAGCCATGTTGACGCCATACATAGCTCAGGTACGGTACATCAAAACATTTATTCAAAATCAAACTTTGCGTAAGTGTACATTTGATTGGGTTAACATTCTTTGTTAAAACTATTTGAAGCCTTAATAACACAATTTTCATAATGATCTATTATAAATACTGTTGCTACCTGGAAAGTATGTGGCTTATTTGCTTTTTCTGTTAAGTGGATTCATGGAAGTTCATTTTAATAAAAAAATAAATATTTAATTGTTTTAATGGTTTCTCTCTCATTAAGGAATTATGTAGATGTAGGCAAAGTTTATGTAACTTAACATAATATAAATTCTACAGGTTAGGCCTTTCTCCTATTATTTTGTCTACATAATTAAAAATTATTTCCCTAGTAGGTCTATTGGTTTTAACCATTTTCAAATTTTTTTTTTTTTTTTTTTTTTTTTTTTTTTTTTTTTTTTTTTTTTTTTTTTTTTTTAGGTTTTATTCCAATCATCATTATCTTCTACTGTGGCAGTCTATAGTTCGGTTTCTCTTGCAGCTGCCATAGCTTGTTCATTTTTGCCTACAAAATCGCATATTGAAGGAGAATATTGAAAGACTTATTGTGGTTCTAAAACTATGCTGAGATTATTCTTGTTGTGTATGTATATATATGTCATTATTATCTCTAGAACTTATTCTTTAAGTTACACAAATATTCACTTAGATAATTATGTTTCTGTGTATTGTCATGTCTAATTGTTTTAGTATATTTTTAAAAATAGTTGTTAATAGTGTTTTATGCAGTATTATTTTTCTATGTGATATTTATATGAACTATTAACTTTATTGTTTTATGTTCTTGTAACTAATTAGTGATTTTTGAAATTTTGACCTGAACTTTATTATGTTTAGTAACCTAAAAGGTTTATTATTAATTAAAAAGAACTATTATTGATATGTTTTCTCATATTTGTTATTGTTTATTGGGTTTAAGGCCTTTATGTACATCACAACTAATATGAAGCAAATACTCCACCATTTATATATTTTATGTGTATTCGTGTATTTATAGCTTGCTTTACTTTATTGAAATATTTAATTATTTTATTGTGTTTACTACCTATCTTAATTGATGTTGAAAACAAAGTTTTAGGTTTATTTATTTTTGTAATGCAATTTTTGTCTTATTGTTTGTAGTATCTCTATTTACAAGGTATTCATTTTTTTCTCCCTCCTCAGAACACATTGTTTAATTTCCAAAATTGTTCAAATGAACCTAAAAAAAGTTATGATGTTCCTTTAAATTGTTTATTAGCTCTTTTTTATGTCTTAGAATAATTGATTCTATATTATTATAATATATATTCTTTTCCTTAGAGTTATAGTCTATTTTTATTTACTATTTATTTTTAAAATGCAGAGAGTTAAACATTAAGTAACATTGATTATGTAATATATATATATATATGTATATATATATATATATATATATATATATATATATATATATATATATATATATATATATATATATATATATATATATATATATTTATATAATTGGTACTTTAGTGTATGCATGCAAGCATATGAGGATATATTTTCAAAAATTAAATTATATCACGGTAAGAGTTCTAATATGGTCCTAATAGTGGAATTATGATGTAATACAAATTTTATATAATTATTTGAAACGGGGTAATTCAGTAAAACAGAAATATGGTAGTGCTTTCATGATTATTTTTTGGTGGTGATATTCCCTATTTTTGTAGAATTAAATTACTTACATATATTGGTATAACATATTTTGGAAAGTAAAAATTAATTAATCAGAGGTTTTTAGGCAAATCAATTGTGCTCACTGTTTTTATCAATGTATTCTTTGACTGTCTTCTAGCCATTTAATCTTTTTCTTATCATTTTCGTTTACTTATAATCATATTTAAATTTTATTTTCATTAACTATTTCACATGTTATCCTGCTTTCCTATATGTTGTATATTATCCTCGTATTTTATGTGCGTTAATAACAAAAATCTGTTGAATTATTTTACTATTGTACTTGTAATGTACTTTTGTATGTATGCTCCAGGCTATGGAGTGACAATTTTTGTTTTTCCACTCCTGGAAAAATTGTATACACTAATTATAATGTATTGTCTATTCCAAAAAGGAATACAATATTACATATATGATAGGTAGAGGACATCAAAGGCGCTAAATTCCTTTTCCATTTTATGGCTGTTCTGGACTCTCTAGATGCCCTGGTGAATAGCCATTATCTTACTTTAATGTGGTCACCAGGAAATCTTGGGATCAAAGGCAGTGTACCTTTGACTGACATGGAAAGGATTAGAACTAATGATAATTAGTCAAGAGTACTGCTATACTTCAAATTAATATTTAGAAGTGAGATTGTATATTGAATATTGAAAAACTAAGAGAATTATTTACAGCCTGGAATGAGGCAACCTAAACTATTATACAATTGTTTAAAAAATAAACTGAATTTCACAATAAATGAACTGAGAACAATAATTGCTCACTTTTATACTATCTCAAGATGATGAAACTTATTAAGGATTCTGCATTCCATCTGCATTTAGAGATTGATAAACAGAATGAGTATATTCTTTGTTAATGAGGAGTGGTCTACTTAATTTGCTAGGCCTGTTAAATAGCCAGACTGATAGTCAAAAAGTATGCAGATGGAAGAAAATAACTTAAAGGTCCATGTATTTCTCCTATATATGGCGTTTCCAAGTCAATTGCAACCTTTTCCAAATCAATTGTCACCTTTCTATTTCAAATTTAACCTTTTCCATATCAATTGTAATCCTTTCTAAATCGGCACCTTTTCCAATTTAATTGTAACCTTTTCAATTTCAATTTTATCCTAACTGGACATGAGTTAATTCAATATTATTTATTTTATAATTGAAAAATAATTATTTTAATTACAATAATGGCCTTTGAAATAATTTCGGCATATTCTTCCGACATTTTTTCGTTTATTAGATAATTGATATAAATTGCTAATTTTAAGTAGTTTACATTTTTTAAATAAAATTGTTGTTTATTTATTTTTAAATATTTATTATTTATTTGGTGAGTGGGAAGGAGGGGGTGGATTTCATCGATTTCATGATCGTACATTAGATTTTCGAAATTGCTAATGCTAAATTTACTACAGGAAGTTTATTCGGCCACGAGCGTTTCTGTCTATTATTATTAGTTTTCAAAATTCTTCGGTATAGGTATCGTTTACTAGGTTTTCAAGGGCGCTATTTCCGAATTCACTATCTGATTTCCGATAGCACATGTGCATCTCGATTTTCCGTTGCTATTGACGTTTTCTATGATAAAGGAATCGTTTATTAGGTTTCCGAGTGTTCTGATTCCATTTTTAAATTGGATTTTGGATCGCGTATGCGCGTTTTGTATTCCCGTTACTGTTGGAGTTTTCCAAGATATATGGATCGTTTATTAGGTTTTCAAGAGTTCTGATTTAATTTCTTGAATTGGATTTTGGATCGCAAATGCGCATTTCGCTTTTCCGTTACTGTTGAAGTTTTCCATGATACTGGGATCGTTTATTAGGTTGACGAAGGTTCTGATTCCATTTTTGAAATTGAAATTTTTATCGAGCATGTGCATTTCGAATTACTATTACAGTTGGCGTTTCTTTGGTACAGGTATCGTTTATTAAGTTTTCAATCACTTTATTTTCGAATTTACTAGCGGATTTTGATCGCGCATTCGCATTTCCATTTACTGTTCTTTTCTTCGTAGATAAGGACCGTTTATTATATTTTCAAAGGTTCTGATTCAGTTTTTCGAATTGGATATTTTATCGAACATGAATAAATATTTAAAAATAAATAAACAACAATTTTATTTAAAAAAAATTAAACTACTTGAAATTAGCACTTAATATCGATTATCTAAAGAACGAAAAAAACGTCGGATGAATTTGTCGAAATTATTTCAAAAGTCATTATTGTAATTAAAATAATTATTTCTCAATAATAAAATAAATTATATTGAATTAATTGATGTCCGGTTGGGTTACAATTGAAATGGAAAAAGTTACTATTGAAATAGAAAAGGTGGCAATTGATTTGGAAATTGTTACAATTGACGTGGAAATCCTATGTATATACTGATAATTATGTATGATTACTCTTAACAGGATTGCATCATTTAAGAGAATGTGCTTTGCTGAAGTTATAATCAATGTACTTCAGTTATTATCATCAAAAGGATTAATCTTCAATTCACATGTATGATTGAGTTAGACGGTGTTTATTATCCCATTTTCTCCCACAGTTGCATTTATGCAACAAGGACATTTAATTTTTATTGTTTATTCTATTGTGTTTATTTGATGTTTATATCGCTTTTGACCGATTATTATTTGAAACATAGTTTAAACTATATATAAAATCCCAAACAAGTAATTAGATAAATTTCCAAATGAATAGTAAGAAATAAAACGTCAAGTTGCATATACACAACAATGGGCGTGAGATAGATCTAGATCTCCAGGACCTAGATCTATGCACCTAGACAGGTGCTGTTATATTCCCTATACTGATGCTTCCAAAGAAATGGCTTATAAATCAAGGCTAGGACTTGAGAGAAAAGTTCTGAAGCAGCTTTTAAAAGTCATAAAGTATCCAAAAAAACTATGCTATATATTTCGATAACTTTTTTTAAGTCACCACTCTGAGTGAAATTGATTTCTTTATTGTCTCGGAGACAGTTTTAGAAAATACAACAGGGACGTGCTCTCTCGCACCAGTAATAGAATAAAGCAGAAAAGGGGAATATGATTATTTTTTCGATACAACTGAAAAAGTATTTTTTGTAGGCTGCTTTGATAACGCTGTTGTTAGTGCAGGTACAAGCAGCGATAATTTAGAGCCCACAGTCAAAGCAAAAAGATATAACAAAATGATTTCTCAACCGTATGTTATATCATCATAATACGTTATATTATAATCAACCATATGGTGGGTGTTGATATCCATGAAAATGCCTATATCTGATTCAGTGGCGAAGCCAGAGGGGGGTCAACCAGTCCGCCCCTTCCCTCGGAATGAAATTCTGGCTACGCCACTGATCTGACTATAGGATTCGGGCCAGAGGAAAAAAAATGGTGGTGGCCATCATTTACGAACTGCATTGACTCAACTTGGGTAAATCATGGAAATTTTACAATGTGGCAACCGATTACCAGTGTCGAGTTTCGCTTATTTGTTGTAAATCCCTAGTAAATTCTGAAGTAGGCCCTTCTCAGGATGTTGCTCAAGCATCGTGTACAAAATACAACAAAAACATGTGGTATGAGAATGCAGAACACATTATCAAAAGAGTTGAAATTGACAAAAGAAGACTATGCGAATGGTATGGTGTAAATTACAGAGTATTAACTTTTATAAAAAATGTGACATGGTTTTGCACCCAGATTTTTTATTTCACGAAAACAATTATTTTTTTATTATTATATGTAATAAGTAAACAGTTTTCACATAATAATGGAATATTATTAAGTATTTTCGATGTTTTCAATAAATTCTTATAAAAATTGTTTTATCCCTGTCCTGCTATTGATTCGTTTACAAACAATATTGACCTAAATACAAACAATGTAGATTTGGAGGTGAAATAAAAAAAAAAACATAACTTTTTCTACTCTTGGACAGAAATGGGTTAAGAAATATTGTTGGAACTTTTCGTGATTATTTGAAATTGAAGGAAAAGAATTGGATTTCGCGCTTTTTACAAGTACAAAAAAAAAAAGAAAAAAAGATTGAAATGATATTCCCAGCCAACGAAATGATCGGGTAGAATTTTTTCTCAGATTTACCAGTAGGTATTATCCTTCCATAATCGACCTAAAATGCTTCTTTCTTTTTATAATTGCTCATTTTGACTTCTTTGTTTACATCGTAAAATCATTTCCACTTGAAGTGCTTCCAATTAAATCGAAACGATTATAATTCGAAACTTATTGCGGTAAATATTGTAAAATATCTTCTCAGATTGTCCTAAATCAGTGATTCTCAAGTGAGTGCCGCAAGTACACCACAAGATTGATACATTTTAAAAAATTATTATAAAAAATTAATACTGGCTTTTTATTAAAATTCTATGTGTTTTATGTTCCATATTTTATTTACTTCTATGGTTCTCTTTTTTTCTATCGGACCGGCAGAACTTGAGACCGCGCAAATATCATTTAATTTTCTTCTTATGTTTCTTTCTTCCTTCTTCCTCCACATCTCCTTCATTCTTTCAGAGCGTCGCTCCTTTCTCTCTTCTATCCATCATAGTTCTCTGTGCTCAATTTTTCGTTCCCAAGAAACTTTATGTTAGAAAAGCTTTTCCTAAATTGTTTCTTATTTTTTCATTTATCAAAATAATAATAATAATAATAACGGTGCCGTGAATTTTCTTTAATAATTTCAGTGTGCCTCCAGCCAAAAAAGTTAGAGAACCACTGTCTTAGATTATAGTATTTATTCAGTGGTTAATTCTATGGAAAATATATTTTAATTATGAGAGTATTATTATCTAATACACAAATTTTTTTCATAACTTTTAATCGTTATGATACTTGGAAAGTATCTGATTCTCTGTCTGATTTAATTAATGTATTGTGATCAATGATACGATTTTTGTTTGATGCATTTGTTTACGCGTTGCTAGAGAACCGTTTGATCAACAGCTTTGTCTGCCAGATTAGTGATGTTACAAGTTTAGTTGCCAATCATTTGTTCTACATATAAAAATATAATTTTTTATATCCAAAATGACGGAATTTACATACACATACATCAAACAAAGGAAAGAATTCGGCGGTCCATATAAATTCACCGATAAAGATGAGTTAATTGTGGATATTGCTCCAAATCCTGATCTTTGTGAAGGTATAAAGATTTTGGAAACGGTTGAAAAATCAGTTGATATTGTAAAAGAAATGGCAGAACATGAGGTAAGCTCAAGTATATCAGACTTTAAGCTTTCAGTACTTATTTATTTTGAACTTTCAAATGTCAATATGATATCAATAATAATGAACAATATTAGCTAATGAATAAAATATTAATCTTATCAACTAACATTAATAACTGTTAGACATTAATTAACTCATTTGATATGCTAATCCAGGATAAAGCGTTACGTTTAAACATTATTCCATCTTAGAATAACTTTAAAAGTTTACTATATTACTTTTAGGTAAATACTACACGTGCTGATTATACTCAAAACAGTATGAACCATACTGAAGGTGGCTGGCCTAAAGATTTGAACTTCATGGATAGCGAACAAACATTACGGTTCAGGAAAAAAATTGAAAAGGATGAAATGTATACGCACTCAATTCTACAGTTACTTCTTGTAAGTAATATATGACATTATTATAGGCATGTTATTACAGTTTAGTCATCATATTTTGACATTACGTGCTCACGATTTCTATGTCTATTTACTAAAAATTAGTGTGAAAAGTAGAAAGGCGCCGTGTTGTCTATTTGCTATAACTTTTGAAGGAATGAGATGGTCCGGGAGGCGGTCAAAAAGTGGAACACAAAGAATAAAAACTATTTATTAAGGAACCGACGTTTCGACCCACTATGCAGGTCTTCTTGAGGGCTTGAAGCTCCAAGGGGGAAGAGTGGCTTTGTAAAAAGCAAAGTAATTGAATTAATTTGCTTTTTGCTAAGTCACTCTTCCCCCCTTGGAGCTTCAAGCCCTCAAGAAGACCTGCAAAGTGGGACGAAATGTCGGTTCCTTAGTAAACAGTTTTTACTGTTTTTACTGTGTTCCACTTTTTGACCGCCTCCCGGACCATCTCATTCCTTCATAAGTTCTAGGGTCAACCATTGATTATTCAACTTCTATTTATATTTCTTGATAACTACACGTCTATGTTCGGGTCGGATTCACGCGTAGTTCCAATAAACCAAACTTGGTGGTTGTTTATTCTGAAAACATAAAAAGAATTTTGGTTCAGTTTTGTTTGATCTCATGCAACCATAAATGCTTGTAAACACACCTAAATATACTAGGCTGTTACAAAAGTCTTTTTGCATTAGTATAGCCTTATTTCAGATTACTTATTTTAAACATTATTGAATACTACTCTTCAAAGTAAAGTCCATTGTTTTTAACTACTTTCTGCCAGTAATTGTATTTGATGCCGATTCCACTCCTTTGATTTTGAGGCAAAAAACTCTTCACATCCAATTTTTAGGTCCTCGTAATTATCAAAGATCAGACCTTTTAAAAAATGAGCCATTGATCTAAACAAACCGTAATTGCAAGATGGTGCAGTATCTGGGCTATACGCAGGATGAGGAAAAACGTTTACTCGTTGCAGTTCCGATAATTTTTCCTTGCTCAAACGAGAACGATGTGCAGGGGCATTGTCGTATTGCAAAATGGCTTGATTCCTGTTGACCAAATCGGGGTACTTAGCAGTCAAAACTGCATCAACTCTGTCTAGCTGTTTACAGTAAAGTATTGAGTCTCTACTACAGCCGATAAATCATGAACAGTTGCATGTTTGTCCTAGTACACATTCAAGAAGAACGTCATCATCAACGACCGATGGGCGACCTGATCTGGGTTGTGCGGCAGTATTTCGATGGATAATTGACTCTCCTTCTATGGCACAAATTTCTTCGGCGGCAGCCTTTGCGCTTAAAATTTTTTTTCCAGTAATGTCTCAAAAGACCGCGAATCACGATTTTTTCTTCTGACATTGCACGTGAGCTTTAAAAATGTAAATGACCCCATAAAGCCAACTCAGTCACAAGGAATTAAAGGATTTGTCAAAATAAACATTGACATAAATAATAGGAACAAAAACATTCTTATGGTATAATTAATAGAGTTGGAATTAAGGGTTGTGTTCATGCACAAGGACTTTTGCAGTAACCTAGTAAATATCCGACAGTGAAGAGGTGACTCTTATTGTCAACGAAGACATTTTTGCAAAAATCGAAGTTGGCTTATAGCTGCCCGAACAGGAGACCAAGGTTCTCCTAATGACTAGCATTAAAGGTTACAGTCGCATACACAGTTGGTAGTCACAAGATCTGTTTCTAACCTTTTCTGGAGTACCTTGCCATTCTGATTGGTACTCGTCGTAGCTTTAAGGCTATCTTGAATCATCAGCGCCAAAGCGGCTGGTGTAAAGTGTTTATTATCACGCCTAATATCCTTCATCAGAGGCCCCAGAGAGAGCCACAAGGGGCACCTTGTGATTGTGGTCTCTTGCATTATTTTGTGGAGCTCCGATTTGGAAGAATGATTCAAGCAAGCTGCAAATGGTTTCTGTTTATTAATAGGGTTATTGAGAGAGGGGAGTCCACACTGTTTTCTACGAAGCGTTGTGTGTGTGGTAGCCGAAATGCCTCTATTGAGCTGATGGTCGATGATAGGAATCACTCAAGGATATCTAATGCTGTAGAACGAAACAAGACCATCGCCCGTTGGAAGGTATTATCGGTAGGTGAACCTACAGATTGATTTCTGAAGTTTGGTTTATGATAAGATCAACGACATAGCATGATCGACTTTTACACAACTTGAATGGAGACTGCTGCATTACTTATATCGTTTTAAACATACCCGAAGGTTGAGAAAAACGTATAACATTTTTTTTAATTTCTCTCACTTTGTAGACACAACAATTTCGCAAGGTTTGTGGAGTGAATGTAACTCTCGATAACACGGTGATTCATATGCTGCGCTCAGATGTGCCTTGGTAGCGGTAGATAAATCAGCTCTCGACGTCCTGAAGAAACTGAGGTCACAGAAGACAATCAGGAAAGGGACGGCACAGAGTCAACCACCTCCATAACTGCAGATCTATCGAAGGCCTCATGTAGTGTGGAACAAGGAGAGGAGGTTGAAAACATAAGAATATGAAACATTGTAAAAAGTAAAAGCACAGCGTCTGTGCTTCCAACACTCTGAAAGAATATTGATCAGAATATTCTATGTTCACTTTTATAAGCAGGTGAAAATGCAAATAATGATTTTTGAAAAAGTCATGGGCTCAACACTGGGTGTTGGCAGGTCAATTGCCCGAAACCTCCCTGAACGAACCGTTAATCATATGTAAGTCAAGTGCAAAAAGTACATATCTTATTACATCTTATCTCTAATCACTTATCACTAATCATCTTATTACTAAGAGTATTAAATATTAAAAGTATTAAAATTTCCTCAATTTTATTGTGCATTATTATGTTCTCGGAGACGTATTTTATAAAAATACTATCGATTTTAAGATCGCGCGCTTACGTATCGATTGATTTTAGCATTTCGGACTTCTTCGAGATCAATTATTATGTTATTGGAAGCTTAATTTTTGAAAATATTATCGATTTTATGATAACGGGGTCACATAATGATATATTTGAATTTTTCGTGTTTCTTCGGTGTAATGATCCATCGAAACGAGAGCGCACGATATTTAAATCAATAGTATTTTTTAAAAACTACGGCTCCGATAACATGCTAATAGACCTTAATATCCAAGAAACTCGAAGCGTTTAAGTACACAGATACCGGAATGAGCTGGCAATCATAAACCCTATAATTGTAAACAATATTTATTTAATCAGACCGTAAATACATTAATCTTAAGTTTATAACCATTAATTTTTTTTTTTCTATCTCTGGGTATGTGGTACATGAAACGAGTTTTTTTTATATCCAATGCATGTAGGTAATACATTTTACTCTTCTAGAATGAAGTACTCGATTGCTGTGTAAAATACTCTAAGTAAAATAATTCTGAGTAAATCGAGAAAGTAGAAAATACTCACGAGGAGATCTGGGTAATTTTCCTACTCGTCAATTATCAACTGAAGAAGTGACTAAAGTACTCGACACTCGAACAGGGCGAGTATTTGGGTAAAATACTCGGTACTCGTTACTTCTTACTTAGAGTATTTATGCCCATCTCTAATTCATAAAGGCACAACCAAAGCTGCAATGTTTAGGAATCTTTTACGTTTTATTTTAGTACCACTACGTACTATTAAGTTGCTTCGGTCATTCTGTCCTTATAATGTTTTGAACGCATCCCTACTATAACGATTCCCTAATATTAATCCCATAAGCAGTGAGAACTGTATATTATTGTGAAATATTTTTTAGTTGAGGTTGCTCAGTTTAATATCAAATAATTTAAAAAAAAAAGTGAAGGAAACGTTATAAATACCATGTATTTATTTTCTAGCCAATGGAGCATTGTGTTCATCAAAACAATGCTATAAATATTTATGAGTTATATTTTGAAGATTGTGAAGATAGTGATATGGTTGAACAACAGGCATTCAGAACTGTTAACGTATTTCGTGACCCTTTACCAATAAAACGGCCTGTTTCGAATATATCATGGTCACCTGATCAAGGATCCCGATTAGCTGTCAGCCATTCGAATTTAGATTTCCAAAAAGAAAATTCTGATGCTCACATCAACTCTTACATCTGGCATGTTGGTAAGTTATATAATTAAACAATTTGTAGTAATACATTCTAATAATTTATGTTTTTAGCCAGATTTCACAGTTCATTATCATGACCACTTTTAGGGCACTTTGATTTTCTCTTGCGCCTGTCAAATATGTGTTGGATCTTTTAAATGTTTTATAAGCCTATTGATATTAAACTATTATCATAATTAGTGATGAATCATCATATTCAATAATTGTTTTAAATTTTTATTAATATTCCGAAGTTATGGTTCCCATTGTGAGAAAATGTTCAAGATTTCACCTTCGTTACTTGCTTTTAGATCGAGTGATTGCGCTAATATCAAGAGGAGTATACTCAAATAATATACCATAAGCTGTTAATTTATCTGAAAAAGTTTGCTATTAGAGTGGAATTATTTTGCTGAAAAGAGGTTAGGATGTTGAAGGTTGAAGTAACTATTCACTTTTTCGGCTATCTACTATCTGCCATGTCCAATACTTTAACCATTTCAAAGCTTGCTTTACTATTTTGTGGACACTGTGTGTAGTTCCGGTTTTTAGTCATATCACATACTAAGGGGTTGAAGGAAGGAGATTAAAAATACACTTATAAAAGGTTAATTAAGAATATAAATGCTATAAAAAATAAAAAAAAGGAAATAAAGGAAGGAAGTTAAGTAACAAAGTAACAGGGACGTAACTAGCAGGTGGTAAGGCGACAAAAAGTGGGCCTAGGCCCAAGGGGTGCCTCGCATTGGCCTTTATAACAATAAAATATAATATCAAATTGTATTTATATGAAGTAATACAATTCATAACTAACATTGTATTATTATGTATAATACACAGCCACCTCTTCAAATTTTGAGTAAGATGCTTACGAGACCTCAAAAATTGACTGCCATGGGCCTTCAAATTCGTACTTACGCAAATGGACAGTAAACCAAAACAAGTACAGAAAATCAAGCACATACAGATAATATGTAAAATAAGTAAGAAGTAATTACAATCACACAAATAAGGTACATATTTAATGACCAGAAAACACAGAGGTACCAATGTGAATATGACATTAATTTGTGATTTGAATGGTTTTTTGTTTAATAATGAAATAATAAAGAAAAAAGTAAAGGATATCTTTGAAAAATAAATGTTATTACCAAATTCACTATTTGGTTGTATTAGTCAATAATATCTGTTTATTTCGGAATAAACATTTTGATAAAAAAGTTTTAAATGTTAAGCAAGTACTTCCCTGTGCTGTCCATATTAATTTATTTTATTTGGACAAATGATGTTAGCGTTTTAATTATATAAATGAATGTAAAAGTTTGAAAATGGCTGAAAGTTACACTGTTTAAGAAGGAATTTTTAAATAAAATTTGTATGGAATTTTATTAATAAATTGTTTTTTCTTGTGATTAATGGTCTTCTTTTTTTGTTTTTTTTAAAGTTCATAAGATTACATTTAATGCCAATACTGTCATAGACTATTTTCTGTACAGTCGAGAGATCAGACGATATTTTACGGATGTAAAAGTCATTCGTGGGGCAGAAACAGGAAGCGATCATTTGTTATTGGTGGCGGACACACAAATTCCTAAAGTCAAAAGACGCAAACCAAAGGTGTACAATAAGATTGGCATTGGACAGCTCCAAGAACCATTAAATAAATTGAGATACGAGGCTGAATTACAGCATAGGTTCCAGGAGGTGGACTTTCTTAAAAACATCGATAATCTCTGGCTAAATATAAGGGACAGCATTCTGGATGCTGCAAAACATCGTGTGGAATGAAGGGGATTTCCACAAAAGCAAAACGCACGACATGGTGGAATGATGAGCTAAAATAAATCATTAAACAGAAGAAAAGTGTATGGAAAGACTACTGCTGAAATAACTTAAGTCAGAGCTGGAAAGGATATGTTGCAAAAAGGAAAGCATGCAAAAGAGCAATTCGAGAAGCAAAGTAGAAGCCCTGGAAGGATTTTGGAAAATCTCTCGATTCAGACCACAAAGAGAACATAAGATTATTTTGGAAGAAAATTAAATACGGTAATGTAAGGAAATGCGATATATTAAAAACGCAGAAAACAATGTGGTGTCTGAAGAGTAGGAGGTGCTGGAAACCTGAAGGTGATTCTGCGAACACCAGTTTTCGGGTACTTCTAATTCTTGAGACCCCTTTGAAAATGCAACATGGAACAATGACATGCTGGAAGACATAATAGAGGAGGATGAAGTGGAGAGGGCTATCTTAAGGATGAGAACAGGAAAGGCCCCCAGTAGGGACAACATCAATCCTGAATTAATAAAGTACGGCGGTGTGGATCTAATAAAGACTCTACGGAGTCTTTTTCAAAAGGTATGGGGTGAGAAAAAGATTCCAAAGGAATGGCAATCCAACGTAATAGTTCCAATCTACAGGAAAGGCTGCCAGAGTGAATGTTCCAACTATTGGCCTATTTGTCTATCTCCTGTAGTTAATAAACTATGCAATTCTAGCCTAGAAAACCGTCTTAGACCTCTAGTAGAAAATTGCACTGGTGAAGAACAAGGAGAATTTAAACCTGGAAGACAAACTCAGGACCATATCTTCTTGCTGTAAAACATTCTTGAAAAGACCTGGGACCGGGATCGAAATATATTCTCAGCCTTTCTCCATTTAAAAGCGGCTTTCGATTCGGTACCAAGAGAGGAAATACGGGAAGCCTGAAGGTGGAAAAACGTGTCAAAGAACCTAGCAGAGGTCATCAAATCAACTTACTCCGAACCAAAAGGAATTTTTAGAATGGAAAGGAGTCAAAAGTATTTAAAATAGAAAAGGGAGTCAAACAAGGAGACTTCTTGAGTCCATTACTCTTTATATTATATATGGATGAAGTTGTCTCTATATGGATCCGAACAACACAGAGAACGCATCTTGGTCAATGGAACCTAAGGCCTGTATTCATATAGACATTTCTTTATAAGGATGATAGTTCTAATTTCGGACTCCCAGCAAAAATTCCAACAAGCGGTCACAGAATGGCATGAAGAGTTTGCAATGAAAGGTATGAAGGTTAATATAAAAGTAAAATCCTTGGCCGGAAGACAAAGAAGGAGATTTTCTTGATATGCGGTCCATTATAAGGTTCTGAATATGAAAAAAGTTACGATTTTAAAATCGCGCGCTTACGAATCGATTTATTTTAACATTTCGGATTTCATTGATATTATGGTCTATTATTAGATTATCGAAGGTGCTGAGTATGAAAAAACTATCGATTTTAAAATCACGCGCTCTCGTATCGATTTATTTTAACGTTTCGGATTTCCTTGATATTGAGATCCATTATTAGGTCATCGAAGATGCTGAGTATGAAAAAAGTATTATTGACTTTAAAATCGCGCGATCTCGTATCGATTTATTTTAACAGTTCAGATTTTCTTGATATTTAGGTCCATTATTAGGCTATCGGAGGTGCTGAATATGAGAAAAGTATTGATTTTAATATCGCACGCGTCGGACGAGAATATGTGTTTCACGTCAAGTCGCGATCTTATTTCAGAATCAGTACCTTCGGTAATCTACTCTAATGGACCCTAATATCAAAAATATTTGAAAAACCTTAATATTCATAGGCAAATAATGAACTTTTAACGTTGGTTTTTTTTTTTTTTTTTTTTTTATTTAAAATATAAAAATCAAATCTTGACTTTTATTTTTCAAGGTAAAAAATAAAAGTCATGATATGACTTTTATTTTCAAATGCCAAATATTAAAATCATATCTTGACTATCACTAAGAGAGAAAAATAAGAGTTAATTTCAATTCCTGTTTCTAGATAATAGTTTTAATGATTTATATTAATTTAGAGAACCCTAACAGGCCCGAACTGGTTATTGACGCCGGCGTACCAATTGTCTGTTTGGAATACAATCCTAGAGATGTCAATACTCTTGTTGGAGGTCTCTACAATGGCCAAGTAATTTTTAGTGTATTTTCATTGATTAGAGGGTAGGATATAACCGCTGTATATTGTTCTAATCTTTGGTTTTATTAATGATAGGTTGGATATTGGGATGTTCGGAGAGGTGGCCATCCACTTAAGTTTTCTGATCATTATGAAAGCTTTAGAGATCCAGTGACTTGTGTACTTTGGGTCAATTCTAAATCCGGTACGGAATTTTTCTCAGCATCCACTGACGGCCAGGTGAGTGGAAATCTATGCCATAAATCCATTGTTGTAATTTAACTGTTCTATGATAATTTTATGTTCACACTAAGTTTGAAACAAACAATATGATTATTTTTTTCCTCATTTGAAAAAATAAATTTGTTTGACTTTTTTAAGGTAAAATGGTGGGATGCGAGGAAACTAAAGTCACCTATTGAAACATTAATACTTGACATAACGAAAGGAGAAGATCAACAACTAAAGAGAGCATTAGGTGCTTCCGTTTTGGAGTACGAATCCACTATACCAACAAGATTTATGGTAAATGCAAAGCATAACATTTAATTTCATATGAATTGTGGGAATATTGGTTCTACATTATTAATTTTTTATTTAAAACTATAGTATAAACATGTAAAAGAATAGTATTGTAATAGCCATTTTATTCCGCTTTGAACTCTTATATCCGGGTATTGTACAGTGATTTATATATATATAATATATATATATATATATATATATATATATATATATATATATATATATATATATATATATATATATATATATTTATATAATTAAAAACAAGATTAAAGATAAACATAAAGAGACATCTAAATAAACTTTCATTTTATACTTAAAATCCTTCTTCGTAATGAATTTCTCTAATTATTTCTACATCTTCATCACTCATAAAATTCTATGATAGAATCATAATCTCCTGACAATTTTTCTCCAAAAATGACTATTAGTTCAATCTATACTTTTTCATTTTCATTACAATATTTTTATAAGCAAATATTTGGAATCAATCCTTAAGCCTATTATTCTAGATCACCTCCTTCCTTAGCTGAATAAACTAAACGAAAGAGGCTTTATATATTTGTTGCTATGATCATTTAATAATAATTGAAAACATGTTGCATAATTTTATTGGTTAACTCTCATCCCGAGTATGAAATGTATTAATTAAACTTTTTTAATTTGTATTATTTATAAAACTTTGGCAGGCGCGTCAGATATATCAAGTCGCATAACAACTCAAGACCATCCGAACTAGTAGTAAGCGTACAGACCTAACATTCGGATGTGGAGGGTATACCGTACATCAAAGTCATATTGGCTGAAAATACTTTAAAATTTAGTCACAGATCATAGTTATTTATTTAAAGAGAGCTATTTCTAAATGTTCTGATGCCAATTTTTCAGGTTGGAACTGAAATGGGAGTGGTTATAAGTGGGAACAGGAAGGGTAAGACGACTACTGAAAAACTTGGGGTTCAGTATAAAGCTCACCACGGGCCGATTTGGTCATTACAGAGAAATCCAGCATTTTTAAAAAATTTCTTAACGGTTGGAGATTGGACAGCCAGAATTTGGTCAGAAGACTGTCGAGAGTCGGCTATTATATGGACTAGGTGAGTTTGAGTACTTTAGGTATAACATCAAATAGAAAGAAACAATTATTTCAATGTTCATATCCAATAAAAATATATGTACTTTACGTTTGAATTATCTCATTTTTAGTGATATTGATATTAAATCTAATTTATTACTGTGTACAAGGGAATTAAATTCGAATTCAAACTAATAAAATAAATTTCGGCCCGATTTAATGAAATTTTTAAAGTTGACTCAAAATTAAGGAGGAGTAGTGCTTATAATAATTAATTACAGTGGCGGAAAGGTGTGAAACAATGAACTTAGTCATGGGCCTTTGTATATATATGTATATATATATATATATATATATATATATATATATATATATATATATATTTAAAACATATATGCACTATACTTATTTAAATATTTATATCAATAATCGTTTATGCTTGCTATAAAGTTCGTAAAATATGTTGTTCTTTTTTTACTTAAAAACTGTTTATATACAATATATATTTAAGTTATTCGGTAAAGATTTTGTTATTATAAATAATGTATGTAGTCTAACGTACATAATATACAAATGTATGGGATGTACCAACAAATAAACGGTCCTTTCAAAGGGTTACTCTGAAAGGAAAAAAAAAAGAAGAAGGAATTAAATGATTATATCATTTTTTTTTTAATTATACATGAAATAATAAACCACTGAAAGAAATAAACATAAAAGACATAAAATTGTAATTAATATATCAATAGTAATTATTTATAATCGTTTTTATTATTTATTTGATTTAATTAAATTCTTCAGTTTTTAATTTAACTATTTAAAAATTTCGTGGCACCTGTAGTAAGTGCCCTTATGACGTACTTGCGGCACCCACTTTGAGAACCACTGACCTGCAAATTACGTCGAAAACGAACCCCATAGCTCGTTTCGGTATACCCAACAAATTTGTAGATTTATTGACTACGAATGGTTCAAAAATAATTTTTTTATTTTGTCATCAAGTTCTGGGGTAGTTTCTCTTTAATTCTTCATTTGCTTTAAATTGACTTCCTTATTTTTAATTCCTCTGGATAAATTATCATACTAAATTTAAGAATGGTCATAGAATAGATAAATATTTTAAAACTAAAATAAATTAAATGTATTGAGCAGATTTCATTAATAATTTTGTGTAAATTAGTGTGAAAATTGGAGAATCGGGAATAACAGTGCTCAGAGCGGACTTGCACTAATTATCTCTTTATACAATTACAACAACTATCTTCAATAATATTCTAATTTGATTTCCTCAAATTGATCTAATTTGATTCCTCTTGCATTTCAAACGTCATCTTTTATTAGGAGTGAGCGATAAAGGAGTTTAAAGTGGTGGAAATAATTATTTTAAAAAACACGAGGATTTCTAAATTCCTCGTTGTGATTTGCATGAGAAGTATTTTGAAATTTACCCTTAAAATTAATTTTGTCCTAAAAGGACAAAAATTATCATTTAAAAAAATTCTATTAGTGCTATCCCCATTAGTTTTAAACCTTAAAAAAATGAAAAATCATTAGGTATGTATTACTAATTATTTTAATAACTAAATCCTCGCATATTTAAATATTGATATACAACTAGTAGGTTTTAACAATCTTAATAAATATTTAAAACAAATTGTATTTAACAAAAATCCTGAATTTCTTATAGAACTTATACAATATACAATGAAAATTGTGGATGAAGGCACATGAAGTATTGCTTCTTTTTAGTCGGTTTTTCTCCGAAAAAATAGACTATTGCAGTGGGTCGAAGGTCGGCGGTGAGCGGCGGGACTGCGATTTCTATCCGTTTCATAACCCCTAGAGCACGATTATGGAAAATTTGGAGATGTCTGATATATATTTATACATATTTTTTTCCCCGCTACATTTGAGCACCTCCAGCGGCCCCCTTCGGGTCAAATGAGCTGAAATTCGGTATGTATGGCTTTCTTCAAGGCAGAACGATACCATTAAAGAATGGATAAATTCCAGTCAAAATTTCGGTATGTTTACCTGAAATTTCGGCGTTTTTTAAGTTTTGCGCATCGCTACAGCTCCACCATATGAGTTTATAGGACTGAAAATTTGTATGTGAATTGAGTTGGTGTCGGGGAAGTATCCTTTGGGGGTCTCGACTTGGTCCCCCAACTCCCCTGGGTTTTCCGATTTTTTAAAACATTTTCCGCACCTTTAAAGCCCCTCCAAGTTGAGTTAGGGAGCTCAAAACCCGTTGCATTCGAAAATAAATTAAATTACCTATAAAACAAAAGAAGTTTCATCGAAATCGAACGGCTATTAGCAAAGATATGGCTATTTCAACTGTTTCAATGCCTTATTAGTCGTTTTTCCCCGAAAAAAATATGTCATTTTCGGTAAATTGTCATTTCATATGTAAATTTCGGTATGTTAGGGGACTGTCTTTTGTGGGAAAATACGACTTTAGTGACGGAGTTCTACTGCTCACGGATTTTTTTTAATTATATACAATTTATTTCTTATAAAAATAATTCAAAATATACATGCATCAGTATTTACAATAACAATATACAATAAAAATTTCTTTTCCTAGATCAAATTTTTTTTGCGAAATTACCGAAATCTTTCGCTCTAATTATGATAAAACTTTATTTCTCATAAAAATCATTCAAAATTTACTTACAAAAATATATGAAAAATACAACGAAAATCGTTTTTATCATACTGAAAATATTTTGTCGTTTCAGAGCAGAATTATCCTATCTAAAAATTTGGCTTTTTCTGTTTTTATTATTTAAGATAGTTCAGACAAATGCGGATTTGATGCAGAAGTAGCCTATCAGAAGATGTAGGGCTGTCTCATGTGACTCTACATGCAACAATATTGGACTCTTGCCCCGGTGTTTGTTCTAATTGGCCCTAAGAGCCCAGAAAAAAAATAGGAAAAGTTTTAAAAGTATCACACAATGATAAGTCTTTCAACACTATAATCACAAGAAATAAATATATACTTACTGTTTTGTTTTATTTGACTGACCCGGTTTTCCCCTTTTTACTGACAGACGTCATCTGATTGAAGATTTTGTTGAAAATCTATTATTTGCATTCATTTTTCTGAGGAACTGTTTGATTACAAAAATACTAATAGAAGAATTTAATATATGTGACGACCAGAAAGGGATCGATGGGGTGTTACTCCTCCCAATAATTGGAAATCCCAAAAAGTTGGGAAATTTGAGAAACTGTGAAAATAGTAGAAATACATTTTCCTCAAAGAGTTACTAAGAATTAAAACCAATACAAAACATTTTTTTGATGATTTAGGTGACGAAATGATTAATTCGATTAAGAATGATAGGCTGTATTTTACGGGAGAATCCAAATTGAGTCCCAAAGGCCAAAAAAGGTACCAACTGAGTCCCAGTAAGTTTTCGATGCAGGGTAAATTGAGTCCCCTTTACCTGTGGTATGGGTGTTTCGGACCCCATACCTTTTTTCAGGTATCGGGTCCAGCTTATCAGCGTTACCCAGAGACACCGTGAAACTTGCTGGGTTGTTTCCCATATATCGCGAGCGTTCAGGCATAAGTCACTGTGAATTTTGTGTGATAAATGATTTCTGCCTGGTGGAAAAACGACATACAAGGACTGAGTATATTTTGAATGAAATTGCAGTGAGATAAACCTTTGTATGATTTAGTTTTGTTGTTAGGTGAAAATGATTTGCTAAGTGAAGAATTGAACTATACATTTTTTACAATTTTGCTTGAACGTCCACCAGATGTTTTACCCTGACATCAGTCTTCAAGCAAGAATTAAGGGTTGCATAGCAAGCCAGAAGCATAAGATAGACTTCATTTAACAAATAATAACAAATAAAAATTACAAAACTAAATTCAGTATTGTTTTTAACAATTTAAATCAGTCGGATGTTATGGAGGTTGCTGCAGTTAATAAGATGCATGCAATTTGAAATTTATAGCCGAAAGATTAAGCATATGAGGGGAAATAAATATAAATTATGACTAATAGTAATTATGCTTAACTATTACATCATATGCTGAATTAATTATAAGAAATAATGAGAATTTAAAGTAACATAAACAGGGTCATCGTCAGCTGTGCCCAAAATAATACGCTCCCACTCAATATTCCATTTGTTTTAGTTTTGTCAATAATAGTAATATATGTATGTAAGGCTACATACCAAACTTAGTCAGATGTTCCACCACATCATTGAAGCCTACTTATTTTATTCTAAATTATCAATTATTATTGTTTGCTTCGCTCTAACTGTAAATACGTGTCATCCGAAAATCAATATTGGTAGCTTTATTAAAAATTTACTAAAGCAGCCAAAATAAACTGTAATAAAATTATTATTTTTTTATTTTCATTTCTTTTTTTCAGGAAATATGCATTTTATCGAACAAAACTACAAACAATAGTTTTTTTTCTAAGTTACCTACATAAAAAGTTTAGTACATTCAAAGCTAAAACTAACGGCAACCGAGGGTCAAACCTATGAAATGTTCGGTATTTCAAGAAAAAAACCTATAAGTGGGTGTACTTTTTCTAGAAATAAGCATTTTATCAAAAAAAGTTTCAAACAAAAATTCTTCAGCACAAAATCACCTACAAAAAAGGTCAACTTACATTTTAAGCTAAAACTAACGGTAACGATTCAACAGAGCGTCAAACCTTTGGAATTTTCACGCCAAGGAAAAATCAGGGGAAAATCTACAATGACTTTGGGAATAACCCATGGTGTCATTTTTTTTTTTTTTTTTTTTTTTTTTTTTTTTTTTTTTTTTTTTTTTTTTTTGCGTTATTACGAATATCATAATCCGGAAATAGAAATCGGCAGCTGTATTTATGGTATTGGCCAACATTTTTACTATTAATTTTGGATAACACCATAATCCAATTATGTCTATAATACCTAATCTGACGCCAGTTTCAAATAAAAAAAATTTGTTAATATACTTCAATCAGTAGAATAATACTGTTCTCAGTATATATAATTCAATGGATTCTTCAAATAGCTTTAAAATTCAATATTTCGTTTTAAATAATTTTATTACTCTAAAATCTACTATTTCTGGATCACAAATAATGTTTTACTTAAACTTTGAACAAGATTTTAAATATTCAAATTAAATTCAATATACTATGACATCCCATGCAAGACTGACTTCTTGACCATGTACATGTTGCAATAAAAAACATTATTTGTGATCAAGAAATAGTAAATATTGTTCTTTTACACCACCGTTTTGACCATAATCGTAGTAAAAAAAATAAAAGTAATATTAAATAGAAGGGATAAATTTATTGAATTGATATAATTAAATTATACAGAGTTCTGATAGGTCTATTGAATCATATTTAATCAGAACAGTATTTATTACTATAGAGTGAACATATATTTCTTTAGTTGGATAATTTTTAAAATTGAAATCTACTATTTCTTGATCATACTATACATAATGTTTTTATATTATAATATGTACATGGTTTAGAACCCAGGTTTGCATATCATAGTGCCATAAAATATTTAATTTAATTTGAATACTTAAGACCGTATTCAAAGTGTTATAAATAATATAAAACATTATTTTGGATCCAGAAATAGTTAATTTTAGATTCATAAAATATTTTAAAACGAAATAATTGAATTTTAGATTGCTTCGAAGTGTCCATTGAATTATAAGTAATGAAAAGAGTATTCTTCTACGGAATGAAGTATATTAACAGAATTTTTTATTCAAAACGCTTCAGATTTGATTTAACACTTTGAAAAACCTATATAAAAATATACCTAAAATTCACTAACTGGACTTAGTGACTTATGTTTGAACGCACGAAATATTTGGCAAACGACCTAGCTCCTCACTGTTTCTAGGCACCGCTGATAACCCGGATCCAATACCTGGAAAAAGGTCCGGGACTCAGTTTGGGTAGTGTTGGATCTTTGGTGGGACTCAATTGGTACTCTTCGCCATCTCATTAAAATTAGTGGGACTCAATTTGGATACATCCGTATTTTACTTCACCAACTTTGTTTTATTATTTTACAAAGTTTCGGCTTAACATTTCATCCTCAGGTACATTATATGTTGGATGTAAGGACAGGATATACCTTTTGTGTAAGATTGGAATTTTATCGATACAATATTGTGTTTGAATAGAAAAGAAAAGATATTTTTTTCATGCGTCAACATTCGCAATAGTTTCGTGAAAAGTTCAAATTCAAAAGAGTCGGGGGAAATTACAATACTTCAGAATATTGTTGGGTAAATTAAAATATTTAATGTAGTTGAAACATCGGGTGAAAAAAAAAATTGTACCTAAATTTTAGATTCTGCTCCTTTCAATAAATGTTTATAGCAACGTCCTTGGTGCCGATGTATTACAGCCAAAAATATTTCTCCCAACTAGTACCTGCCCCTTTCAAGTACTAGTCACCCTTTTAGCTAAGCGCACCACACCCTCTAACCCTTTGGCGTGAAAATTTTATTTTATTTCTGAGTGAAAATTTTGTTGAAAAACTAATTAGGCGGCTTAAACTATGCTTTTTTCTTCAAATTGCTTTACTGAAATAAATCTTTATAACAATAAAATGTAATATCAAACTGTATTTATATGTAGAAATACAATATTATGTGAAGTAATACAATTAATAGCTAATTTTATTATTACGAATAATACACAGCCACATCTTCAAATTTTAAGAAGCTTACGGGGCCTCAAAACTTGGCTACCATGGGCCTCCTAATTCATACTTACGCTACTGATCAATTAAATGTTTTTAACAAAATAAAATACGTTACATGTTTCAGTTATCAAAACAGAAAATTGACTAAAGGAACCTGGTCGCCAACTAAACCATCAGTTTTCTTTACTACAAGGGTTGATGGGACATTAGATGTCTGGGATATTTTGCAGCGACAGAGGGATTCTTGTTTAAACATAAAGGTTCGTTTATAAAGTTGTTTAAGTTAGCATCTTAGAAATTAACAAATGCTTTGCACTTGGGAAAATATATTTGTTAAGGCGTGTATATTTCAAAAGATCTAAAAGATTAATCTTGTGGGAACTAATTGTAAGACATAGAAAAGTTTAATTTAATTTAAATGTCATAACTATATGCCAGACATTTATTCTGTTTAAGACTGTGGAATAGGCGATAAAAACCCTTATAATTTATAACAAAGTGTTAAAATGAGCAATTAAATAGTTCATATGGGTCATTCTCAAATAAACTGTCACTTTCGAAATCTGGAAAAAAAAATATATATTCACGTTCATGGAATGTAGCCTTGAGCCCTAAACAAGTGTCAAAGGGTGAACAATCTGACTTGGCCTGCGAGTTTCAAAATTTTTTTTTAAAATAGGAAACCCTATTATGTCACGAGTTACACACACAAAAAAAGTTTTTCTTGATTTTTCCCAAGTTTTTTTGCTTTATTTTTAAGTATGACCAGTTGCCATTATGCGATGGCCTCCCCCCTCCTCCCCAATAATCAAAATATACTTTTTGATTTAAAATATTTAGTGAACATTTTCGAAATTCACTTCGGACAGAATATATTTCTCATGAACTTTTCATAACAATTTTTTTACAAACTTTTTATTTTTAAACGTTTCTAAACATTGAATATCTCAAAATGTATTCTGATTTGAGACGAACTGAATGCTGATTGAGAAGTTGAAAAAAAAAAATAAATACCGAAAAAATGAAAAATGCTGGGCTTCTAGAAACCTCAGGACAGCCAAAATGATAGTTTATTTAAGAATGACCCATACATGTAAGTATATTTCATGAAATATTAATGTATTATGAAAAAAATACATACAAATTAAATAAAAAAGTAATAATTGTTTTTTCATAATGATGTGGTGTTTGGGTAAAGGGCTATAAGTCATTTTGTTGAGACAACGGGTTGAAGTTATATTTTGTTGTTTTTAATGAACTTTACCTTTGAGGCTATTAGTATACACAGAATGTGAATACTGTTTCATTGACTTATTTCTTTCTTCTCAAAGATAATGTACATTAAAAACAACAAAATATAACTTAAACCCGTTGTCGCAAACATATGACTTATATCCCTTTACCCATAAACCACTGAATTATAATACAAAAAGTGTTACTAAGGCATGGAAGAAAAAAGGCAAAACAAAATTTTTTGTGGGCATAGAGCAGGAAAGATTATTAAATATATAATAAAAATAAATCTTCTTTGTTTATATAAAAAACAGTTTGACAAGTTACCTGTATATATTATTTCTTACAAAAACTTTCCACATAAATTAAGATCCTTGGTTCCTAAAAACGGAACGTGTGGGTTAATGCCCAATCCACGCACTCCTTCTTTAGAACTTTCAAAGAAATTGATTCGGTGAAATAGTCTGTAATAATTTAACATTCCATTCTGAAAATATAACAACTATCTTGAACGCTCAAATTTTGATTACTATACTCCCAACTAATTTTAATGTTTTTATATCAATATATATGTATATGTATTTTATATAAATGAATTTTACATGTACATTATTTAATTCTTCTCTTCTTCTTTAACTTCCTGTTAGTAGCTTTCAGCGTTGAGTTTATCCAACCCAGGATCTCCATCTATCTCTGTCTCTCACAAGAGTCGTCATCTCCAGTAATGTTTTTCCTCTTGCTTGACCCAACCTGGAAATATAGAAATTATAGCTGAGCCTTGGTCTTCCTCTAGGTCTTGTGCCTACTGGTCTTGCCTCCATAAATTTGCGTGGATCTCGATCAGGGCTCATTCTACACACATGCCCGTACCATCCCAACTGTCTCTTCTCCAGGGTCTCCTTTATTGCAGGAATATTTAATTCTTCCCTTATGGTTTCATTCCTGATCCTATCCCTGCGTGTTTTTGAAGCCACTCTGCGCAAGTATTTCATCTCTGCTGCAGTTATTATTCGGCTCCATTTGTTGTCTGGGAGGACCCAACTCTCTGCTCCATATAGCAGAACAGGCATATATAAGGCCTTGAAAATGTGGAGCTTGACATTTTTATTGACCTCTCTCTTTCCTACGATTGTGTTGCTAATGGAATAATATATATTGTTAGCTTTTCCTATCCTATGGGATATTTCTGGCTGCACTTATTAATCATTTCCGCTAATCACAGTTCCAAGGTAGGAGAACTCATTCACGACTTCAAGCTCCTCGTCATTACACATAGCATGGATTTGTTCGATCTCTCGTCCTACTTGTATGATTTTGCTTTTTCTTACATTAATAGTCATGCCCTTCCTTTTGAGTTCTGCTTCCCACTCTACTAGGGCTTATTGGAGATTATGTGTAGAGTCAGCAATGAGAACTATGTCATCGGCATATACCATTACTTGTGCCAGTATAGTTCTCATGTTCCAGTGACCAATCAATGCTCTTGATGTTCTTCTCTTACATATTTTTATTATTTCATCCATAAAGATGATGAATAGTAGAGGATTGAGGCTGTCTCACTGCTTTACTCCTTTTTCCATCGGGAAGCTCCTTGACGCCAGACCATACTTTCTCACAATGCCTTTTGGTGCCTGGTATGTTGATTGAATTGCGAGTAACAAACCATTAGGCACGTTCTTTGCTCCCAGTGCTTTTCATATTTCTATTACTAATTTAAATATTTTTATATCAATATATATGTATATGTATTTTATATAAATGAATTTTCATGTACATTATTCAATTCACATTTTTTAAATTTACACAGATTTGTGATGAACCCATACACGGGTTGCGATGTCATGAAAGTGGTGAAATGGTTGGAGTTGGAAACGACATTGGAACTACATACATTATTGAGATATCAGAAAAGTTTGTAAAAACCACTAAAAATGATAAAGCATATTTGACATCGGTTAGTTAACTTAATTTATTCCATTTTGCTATTCCATGTAACACTGTTGTCATTTCAAATCGATTTTCTAACCACTAATATCTAAACTTAGTTATTTACTAATATCTATTTAAATATTGAATATTAGATACTATTTAAGACTGATACTGATTAAAAGGTGACGTAAAAAAAAAAAAAATGAACTAATCTTATAGTATACAATAGTATTACGACTTTCAAAAAAATAAAAATGATAAACAGTTGTCACGATAAATCAATGCATAGTTCCTTAGCGGTTCACATTTTAGGTAGAAATTTAATCTCAATATTTGTTAATATTGAATAAGGTTTGATATAAACATATTCTTCTTCTTTTCTTAGTGCAACAGGCGCATACAGCAGCATCTGGCTTTTTCAACCTTTGCCTTCCATTTGTCTCTATCCCTAACAAGCATTCTATTTACTTTCCTCTACCGTGTGTCTTCGAGTACACTATCCCTCCAGCTTGCATAAGGGTCATTCTTATGCAAGCTGTGACAAACTGTCACTTTGGCTGTCCTGAGGTTTCTAGAAGCCCAGCATTTTTCGGTATTTATTTTTTTTCACCTTCTCAATCAGCATTCAGTTTGTCTCAAAGCAGAGTACATTTTGAGATATTTAATGTTTAGAAATGTTTAAAAATAAATTCGCTTTGAAAAGTTTTCGCGAATTACATTCTGTTCGAAGTGAACTTCGAAAATTTTCACTGAATATTTTAAATTAAAAAAGTATATTTTGATAACTAGAGGGGAGGAGGAATCACACAATCAAGAGGCCACCATATACCTCACAGCCATAGTTAAAGTGGGGAAAATAAGAGAGGATGCAAGTGGTAAGGGAAGATGGAATAATTCTAGGGTACTTATGGGCCATCAGGAAATTAGGGCCATTTGGGGTTTCCAGGAAAGGGTGGGTGATGCTGAAAGTGATGGGGTGATCATTTAGGAATAAAATAGGAAATGTGGTTTTGGATCTGAGGAAGGAATTGGAAGCTATAACTTTAATTTATTCAGGTTTGCCCAGGCACTGATCCTATTTAGGTTTTCTTGAACATTGGCAAACGCTACTAATAACTCAGAAGTAAGAATGGATTAATAGATCTAGAAGTTATTGGGATATATATGGTGGGGAACAATGGTGGATTGGATTAGGAAAATCATTGATATAGGAATTGAAAGGAAAGGGGAAATGCTTGAAGCCTGGATTACTCCTGAGCACAGAGTAAAGAAGGAAGATAAGGGTTGATTAGGAATGGCAACTGCTTGAGACTGAAGATTGAAACCAGAGAATAGTGATGTTGGAAAAGGATAGTGATTGTATTTTATTTAAAAAAAAATAGAATGGTCCAGGGAAGCTATAGAGAAGTCGAGAAGTACTAGTGCAGTAAACTTTTTCATCCATAGCGGTATGTATGTAGCTGGTGATTTTGATGAGAGCAGATTATGTGGAGGAAACCAGATTGGAGTAGTTAAGGTTAATAATAAAGTAGTTAGGACATCTTGAGGAAATTAGATATTTGTGGTTGGACTATTCTTTCTAGAGGTTTGAAACTGAATGGTAGTCTTTAGGGGATGTAAGCTTGGACATCTTGTTAATAGGATGGACTAAGGCTTTTTTCCAAGAGATAGGAAATACTGAATTTTGGAGAGAAAAATTATAGATGAAAAGGAGAACTAGCAGGGTTTCCGGGAGGCATAATTATATATATAATACAGTTTAAGTTCTTTAACCATTATTTTTAATTTACAAAATCATTTAAAGAATAAAGATAATTATTAAAGCAGATATGTTGTTAAATGTTTTAGATGTTCGAGCGAGAAAGTAGAAGAGAAAAAATTATTGAAGGTAAACTGAGGGAACAAAGACTAAAAATGAGAACTAGACATGAAAACATCCAGCCTAAAACAGCAGGTCACTCGAACCAACAAAGCCAATCAACTGTAATGGAAAACATGACAAAGGAATTTTTCGAACTAATAAAGGAATCAGAAAGTAATTAATGTATTAATAAAGAGAAATTATACACGAGTGAATGTATGTATGGAGAAAGCTTTGTCAGAGGAAGGGAATCGAGGCCCAGTGTGACAGAGGGAAATGGGAGAGGGGTATTGCCAGCACCGTGATGTCATAAATAAAATAAATATCTGAAAGTTTACTTTTAAAGAGGATAGTCGACTTATATAATACGCTATAAATGTTATATCACGAACAAATTAAGTAGAAATCACTAAAATAAATTTATTTGTGATTGAAATGCAGATAGGTATTGATATTTGACTCCCAAATCTTTAATACAAATTAAAGGAAACAGCGAAGTCCTGAATTATGGTAATAACTTCGTCTAGGCCTTTGCTGGTTTCTGATAATTTTAAAATAGAATCACATTATAAAATACCAGAAGAAACCGTTTGGTTGCTAGGAGACATAATGGAATAGAAAGAGACATTACCACTTATTTGCCAAGGAACGTCTATGCCACTTCTGCAGATAATCAATCAGGCAGAACCAGCTGCAAAGCCAATTTTGTATTTAGTGTACGTTATATTAAAATTGACATTTACACATGTACAGTTGCCAAGCTCTTTCTGATTTTGTGAGTGTTTAGCATTTGTTTTGCACTGTCTAATGAGGGAAAATCTTATTTCACTAGTTCGGTTATGCCTCTCAGCATAGAGATCTAACCTCATTCTCCTATACCAATCCTTCCTGCCCATAGTCATTTGTCTTATCTGGTTTTGGAAAAATTAGAGTTTATAATTTATAATCGAAAATAAAAAATGGTAAACCTTTGGAATTGCTACTAACGACCGTTAAGAAGTCTAGATTTTCAAACCAGACTATACTTTTACCCACTGCGCATGCGCAATTAAATCCTCAAACCGACGGATCCTTCTCAGTTCGAATGCTGGTGTAGGATTAGGTCAGTCTTCCCGCTTTTTTACAAAGGGATATTGCAATGCTAAGAAGACTCTGTACAGAGGAAAAAGGTTAATTTGATCCATGACCAACTCATTCGGGTTATGCTATTAACAATTTCGATCCAAGGACCAAGTCAGGAACTGCGAACCATCATATGCCAGGGAGCGGAAGAATGGTAAGCCAGACGTGTAGTAATGATAAACGATTGCTGACAAGTGGCGCATCCAGATTCGTTGAAGCTCAACGCCGCTTTTCTTTAGAAAATGAATACAATTTTCTAAAACTTCATGGATGAAAATCTATTGATCCTTAGTTTTACACATAACTGGTAAATTTTGTTCACCACTTGGACTAAACTTCCCAGATCCGAAGCTAATAGAACATTGAAGAGATTGGCCATGATATTTAAACTTAAAGATGGTGTAGGAAAGAAGGCGGTGGGGATAAGAGATCTATTCGGTAAAAGGCGGGAAGTCTGACCTAACTCTACATGACTATTCCAAGTGAAAAGGATCCATTGGTTTGAGTATTTAATTGGGCATGCGCAGTGGGTGAAAGTATAGTCTGGTCTGAGAATCTAGATCTCTTCAAGGTCGTTAGTAGCGATTCCAAAGGTTTACCTGCAAAATTTTTGGACAGGTTTAAAAAAATATTCTTGAGGAACAATCAAGCAAAAAAATGAAAATGAAAAATCAACAAGAACTTTAGATATATTTATATATAAAAAAAAATAACAATCAATCACTTATTAATATTACTTCAATATAAAAAGTGTCTACCTATAAATATACTTTTAATTAAATACAAGGTTTTATAAATATCTTACAAAGGTAAAATTTACAAATTTTTGCATTTTCCGTGCCTTCTTATCTTTGAATTACTGAAGATATCCATTCTATATACATAGTCAAGTAATGGATCAAACAATGGATCGAACATATATTTTGGATGAGCAGTTTTTTATAACTATCATTGATGTATTTTTCATTTATTTTTAAAACAGTTTCTATAATGAAAAATCAATGAAGTTTCAATATGGAAAACAAACTATTTAAGAAGACACAAATTAAAGAATTAAGATTGACTATGCATGCGTAGTTTGTTCTGAACTGCTTTGTACACCATTTTTCTGAAACAAAAATTTGTATTTTAAGTACACTAAATAAATTAAATAAAAGGCAAATCTACATAAGACCATAGCAACCATGATCACAACATAACTGTTTTTAGGGCATTTTTTTTTACATGCATTTTTGTGGTATTTTTTTACCTGTAGACATTTTCAGTGACTACAGTTTTATTTTTTGCTTAATTAACACAGATTCCAGAACAAGAAAGACTTTTAGGGTACCAACTTGATACTACTTCAGTGTTAGTTGTTCTTCTTTTAATTATGATATCCCTTGTAAAAAGACCATATTAAGAAATTCAATAAATTTCTTCCCATTTTCAAAAAAAAAAAAAAAAAACAACCTCACTTTTGAACTTACATTGAAGAAATATATTCATGATATATCTTTATGACTGCTGATTTCAATTTGCTCACTGAAGTTTTAAGTCATGATTTAAACCCCTTCATAAACAACTATATAATAACCTTGTTCCATAGAATAAATAATATTAGATTTAGGGATCAAAGGAAGTAATCACTCAAATACAGTTGTAGCTTAGGTGTTACATGTGTGTAAAAAGATAAAAATACATGATGGATGAAAGGTAAAATTTGAATCAAGAATTATATTTGTAATAAGTTGGATATTAATGAAATGTGATAAATATGAATTAATGCAATATTGTATATTAATGTTATCAGTTCTGCAAGTTATTTTATTTTTTTTAATATATAAGATTTAACATTGAAATATAAGCTTTTACTTCAATCAACTGCTAAATAGGGGGAAAGAGTTTATTAAAAAAGGGAGAGGAATTTTTTTTAATAAATAAAAAAATAGCTATTTATTATTCAGAGTTCACCTGAGAGCCTAAATGAATAAATTTGTTCGCCTGCTCAAATGTGAAGTCTCCAGTTTTTATCTAGGCATCCTGCTGATCCAATCCTTACAGACCTGCTCTCATATATTCTGTCTGTGCCTCATTCACAGTCATACTTAATCTTTGTGCAGCTTCTTTGAGGGTGAGAAATGTCTCCTTTAAAGACATCACACTTCTTCCCATTATGTTCAAATCCTCTGTGAAAAAAGGATCTGAGCCGGTCTGTTAAATAAAGTCCCTCCATTCTGTACACCTGAATTTTTAACTGCACACTCCAGGCCCATATTAAACAAAAGACAGGCAAGGCTGTCACCCTGTCCGTGGCTTTTATACATTACAAAATTTCTAGAGAGACCTCTGCATACCTGAACATTACACTTCATCTTCTTCTTGGTCATTTTTACTGAACGAACTTGCTTCGAGAGTTCCCAATTTTAAAAAATTTGGTATATCTTCTCCCATATAATGCTACCATACACCTTTATTGAAAGTCAATAAAGAGGAGGTGTGTGGTAATATTTTACTCTCTGGCTTTCTCTAGGATAGTTCTAATTGAAAAGATTTTAACCACAGTTGCTGGACATCTCATGAGCTTACTTGGTACAATCCAAGTATACTTTGTAGCCATTAGAGAATAGAGATATTCCTCAGCAGTTTCTGCACTCTAGTATGTCTCCTTTTAATTTCTCTCCTCCATATTTCAAGAATTCTCCATGAATACTGTGTGCTCCTAGTGATTTATTCTTTTTAAGGTGGATTATTGCTTCTTAAACCTCCTCTAAATCTGGTGACGCAAGGCCCCCCTCCAGGATTTCTTGCACAGGCTCAAAGAAACTTAATGCATCATAGAAATTTGTGAAGTATCTTATTAACAATGCATGAATTCAGAAAATGTTGGTTATTCACATAGGAATCAATTTAATAACAGTACTTGAACTTAAGAGTCAGGCCATATAGTTTTATCAAAACTTCAAATTTTAATGACTTTCATTTTATCAAATAAAATTTTGAACAAAAAAATCAGCAAAAATTTTAGTAAAAAAATTAATAAATCTTTCCCTGAGAAACTTGTGGCGGACCCGGAGTGGGGAGAGCGCTCAGATGGAGCCAGGCGGGAGTGGGGAGCGGCGACTGGCTCGTCGCCCCCCATCCTTGCTGGCCGGCTATATATACGCACCTCAGTCCTACTGCAGTCACTCCTGGCTCAGGAGCGGCGCAGGGACTAGGCTCTTCCGCTCCGCCCATCCTTCTCCTTTGGCTTTACAGCCTCTGTAGTCAGAAGATAATAAAACTGTTTACTATACCTGGCCTATCCTTTTTTTACCTCTCTCATCCTTCTCTGAAGGCAGTGCGGTCTTAATCGGCTGAGTCTTCAACCCGTCAGTGAGGCCCTGATAGGCCAAGGCGGGGATTCCTATCTCCCCTATATCCCATGGTCGTGAGGTGCTCATCCACCGAGCCGTGGGAGCTACCTTCGGGTTGCTCATCTCCCCCCTGAGCGGATTGTACGAGCACGCATAATACCTAGGCCCTTCTTGTTCTTGAGGAAACCATAAAACCACAGACCTAGAGTACAAACTCAAACATTTTATATCAGTATCGGGATCTGTTTCTTCAATTCAGCAAACTTGCCACTTTTTCTCCTTCATTTTCTCTTATTACCTATAATACCTAGCATCAAAATTTATCATTTTAGATATGGTAAGAAAAATATTTCAAGATATTTAGTTGAGATTGCTATATTATGCTCAAGGAAACAAAGAACACAAACTAAAAAGATATTTTAACAACAAAGGTGGTGAGATAAATATTCATCCAAAAGACTTCATACAGAACTCAAAATGCCTTCAAATAAAAAATATAGTTATAACATGATTTTAATGAACACATAAACGAAAATTAAGGCTAGCGTGAAACATTAATGGGTAAGGTAATTAGAAAAAAAAGATTAATATAAACTAATTTTCAACTCATTTGTGAAACAACGCATCTTAAAAAAATAATTTTTCATTATTTTATTACCTTTGTCAAAGCAATTCTATTTCGGACAATTGTCAGATGTCTTAAAACATAATCTTCTTTTGGTGCTAATTTATGAGCTTTCTTTAAGCATTCTTCTGCACTTTCTAATAATCCTCTTTCTACATAAACCACACAAAGATTATGAACACCTTGTATATTTTCAGGTTCGAGCTCTAAAATCCTTCGATAACACTGCAATGATAAAAAAATTAGTGGTATTAATATAAAATACCAAAAATTGTAACCAGTATTATAATAACAAATATTTTACCACTTTAGTTAACTACTAACAACATTTTTAATGTTCAAATAGAAAAATAATGTAAATTACAGTTAGGGTAGGTGAGTTTTCTAATCGGTACTAAACAATTAATATAATTTTAAAGATTATTAAGAAAATAATTAAGTGTTTCAGCAATAAATCTAATCAAGAATTTTAAGATGCAAGGAAATATATCCAAGAAATAAGTGAGGAAAGTAATTAATTCAGTGATTTCAGTTCCTTTATTAGTGATCTGCATTAACTTTTGATCATAAACTCTTATTTTTTTAAAGTGAGAAATCAAATCAATAACTGACATTAAATAACAAAATTACAACTATGCATCAATATGCTAAGAAAGAAACTTTAATTATGAAACTTCGGGGCAACTGCAGACTAACATATTGAAATAAAAATTATTTTTTTCAATACATTTATTCAATTATGTTCCACATCCCACTTTCATGACTGTCATTGAAGATTGTAAAATGTGTATCTCAAACAAATTTTTTTTGATGATTACACCAGTATAATAATTCTCCAGAAACAAACTATTTTGCACTTGCCCCATATCTGCTACTGCTTGATGAGTCTTCCAGATAATTCGTATGCAATCACCCCTAAAGGCAGGGGCAAGTGCTTACTAGGTACGACTTAATTGAATAATCAATTTCATAAAAATGGAGGTGATTGAAACACGGGTTCGAATGCAATATTTAAACAAAAAACATGAAAAATCTAGCTTCAAAAATAAAGATTTTACAGTAATTTAAAGTCGAACTTTGTAAAATCTAGCACACACTTAACCAACATTACCTTACGTAATTACCAAATTTATATTTTATAAATGATAAAATATGAAAAAGAAAATTTAGAAATCTTACATTCTCAGCAGCATCAAGATCCTTAATATTGTTAATATAAATGTCACCTAGAAGTATAAGACCTTTTACGTGATCAGGATGGTATTTAACAAGTTGATTAAGAAATGGAGCTGCTTCTAATGGTCGATGGTCATCTGCAAGAAGTAATGCTAGGTTGAATAAAGCAGATCGAAAATCAGGTTTGATTTCAATAGCTTTACGAAACCAATTTTCAGCACCAGAAATATCCCTATCATCCATTGCTAACATTCCAAGATTAAAATGAACCCTTTCATTATTTACATCCTGAGGAAGACAAAGAAATATCACTAATAATTTTTATAAATTTACAATATACTTATTGATAAACATGATTTAAAAAAATTCAAAAGCTTCTCATTAATAAGTACTGTTTACCTAAAATAAATTACCTTTTGAAGCAATTTCAAAAGACGTTCACGTGCAAGTTTTCTCAATTCCACTCTACCCAATTCTTGAAGAAGTATGGCAGAATTGAGCAATGCTTGTTCATGCTCCGGGTCATACTCTAAAGCTTTGTCAAGGTAAGCTAAAGCTTGCGAAGCTTTACCTTGCTCCAGAAATACAACACCCAACTGCACAAATAAATACGTTAATTTTAACAAGCTCTTATTAAATGCATAACATTGCCCATATGAATATACTTACATTATAATATATGTCTGGATTATTACTGTCATAAAATAGAGCTTGTTCATAGACTTCTTGTGCTTCTTTTGTGCGATTCAGTTTCAGAAGAACATCACCTCTATTGATATAAGCTTGAGTATAATCTGCACGCATACTAATGGCTTGTCTATATAGTAAATCAGCTTCTTCAAGACGGGTTTCATTTTTTGCAATTAAATTAGCCAAATTCAAAAATACATTTAAGTGATTGGGAGCTATTCGGGCTTGATAACTCTGACCTGGCTTAGCTTTTGGCAAAAGCGATTTAGCCTGAATTACAAATGAAAATGCTTTAGAAAGACTAAATCAAAAAAGTTTTACAATACTACAAATTGAATAAATACTTTAAGCTATATATATAAACGAATAAATAATAAGAAGACAAAAGAAAATTAATAAACACTACTTGTTAACTTATTTAAAGAAAAAATTACAACTTGAATATTTCTGAAATAATCTGTTCTGATTATAATGTTGAACAAAATAAAATATCTGCTAAAATTTATGATTTTTTTTTCAAACAAAATTATATTATAAGTGGTATCTATATACATGATTAGGTGATTCTGGATTTCATAAATAAAAAAATAAGAAAAAAGGAGTTACTATCAATTGTGCTATGATGAAATAATGTCCAATTTGTAAAATAAAATATTAATTCAGTAACCGTACCTTTAAGTAGGCTTCTTCAGCTTCTTTAAACATATTTAGATGGTTATAAGTTCTTCCAACATTGATATGAGCTCCAATATCATCCTGTTGAACACTGAACAAAACATTTATTCAGCTCAAATAAAATAAATATAAAACAGATTCGTCAAAAACTTAATGTAATTATTGAAATATTAATCATATTGATAATAAGGGGAATAGGGAAATATATTAAAATAGAAATGAAACATCCCTTATAAAAAAAAATAATAAAAAAAAATATTATTAGGAATATTTTAATGAATAAGATTTTTAGGTGGATACATAGAATCAAGTAAACATAAAATATTTCAAATGAAATTTGAAGAACTTGTTGTTACTGATCATTACAAATGAGTACCTTAAATTTATTTAAATCATATGGATACTATAAATAATTAAAATAACATAAAAAATACTAGAGAAAGGAAAAATTCCCAACAAGTTTAGAAAAATATCATTAGCGATCCATCACATTTTGTTAATAGTTTATCCACAAAATAAATATGAAAGATGATTTAAAGGCCTGGTTAGGTAAAAAAAGATACTTATTAAAGTAAAATCAACTAATAAAGATTAAACAGAGTTCAAAATTCTATTTTGATACCTCTAAAACATGTAATATAAAATCCAACATGCATACCTAACTGCCTTATTGAAAAACTGTAAAGCTTCATGGAATTTTCCTTGTGATTCTAATGCATGACCGACATTGTTGAAAAGTTTTGCATTTCTTTGATTAACACGCAAACCTGCCATAAATAATGTGTATTCTGTTTCCCAATCCCAATTTCTTCGGTATGTTTTGACACCATGAAAAAACAATAATATAGTGAGTCCTATCCATGAAAGTTTCCGAAACCTAAAAAGTATACATTAATAAACATATTTGCATAGAATTAAAAAAGCAATAATTGATATGAGAACTCAGCATTGATCATTATCAATTTATAATAGTTAATAAATTTCATTATTAAATTATCAAATTCTAATAACTTGATATTCAGGTATGGTGTGCTATGTTAAAAGCCTTAAATGATTTTAGATCCTTAGAACATAATGGGCACAATAGTTCAATTCCTTACAACAGTTAAAATAATTTAATTAATTAAATTCAATGTATCTATTTAAAATAGTTCTGTAAATCCCTTAAACCACAATAATAATCATGCCAAAAACAGAGGTTATGGATACTACTATGTAGGTCCTATGAAATAAATTTTCAAAGCATGTTCTAAAAGATATGTAGGGAGTAAATATCTAAACCAAATTGCATAAATTGAAGCACTGCATCTTTTAATTAAAAGATACATTTTGAATGGATTTTATAAATGGACCTGTCTACAAACTTAAAGAAATAGAATCCTCGCATGAATATAAATTTATAAAAGATTAAAAAAATTAAGAGGAGTGGGTTTGGCTAGCGAGAAAGGCGCTGGATTCATCACATTCGGTCCCAAGTTCAAGCCTGGTTGTGGCTGAAAATTGATTTTCTGCTGTATCAGCTGTGAAACTTTGGAGTTGGGAGAACCTCCTGGAGCACTACCAGCTGATATAAAGAGGGTACCTGACCTTCATTCAGTAAGGGGAAAACCTAGCAGTTGATCATGGATGCTGACCACATCACCTACTAGTAATAACCATTGATCATGAAACAATAGTAAGTAGTTATAAAGAATTGAACCAAAGACTCTTCATGGATTGTAATGGTTTATGCTTCTATTCCTTCATCTAAAATACAATGATCTAGGATTACCATTTAATACTAGGCCAATTCCACGCATTCGGAGTAGTTTATTCCTTACAATTACTGCTCTATCCAATTGCTTAGCTCTTGTAGTACCAACGATATATTGTTGTTCGTAACATTTGGGAAAATATATTATACTATTTTATTATATCATATTACATCAGATATACATGGAGTATGTGATTGCTTAATATTTGCATTAAGAGGACTTAACAAAAAAATAAATGAATATAAAATGAAATGATGCTTTTGGTTGGCACTAAAAGGATTAATGGCCTAGAGTTGGCAGCCAGCCCCAATGCCCAGTCACTTAGTACTGCAGACAGCCACTAGATAGACCTCCAGGTTGAAGGGATATCTACTGTGACTCATACAAATTACAATATAACAGTACACATTACAACACCCAGTCAGTCACCTTGAATAAAGATTAACTACAGTACACACCCTAGGAACAAACTCCTTGCCCTAGTTAGATGCACTGGATGGGGAAATAGTTCAGGATGTCTAAGAGACGTTATTCCTCCATCTGTCCCTGTTACTAGGGCCAGACAAGCACTCTATGATACACGAAAGGCCCCATATTATTATAATTATTATTAATTCGGCACTAAGACACATTGATGCATCCAGGCCTCCTCAATCAGCAGCCACCATGAGTCTCAGTTCAGCGCTGCTGCCATCCAATTGCGGACTCCCAAGCTCATCACGTCTCCGGCCACACAGTCGATCCACTGAAGACTTTGTCGGCAGACTTTCCTTCGCTTCGGGATCTCCTCGTGAACCATCTTGGCTACATGTCAGCCCATCTCATCATTTAATTGGGTCACGATATTGGGCTCAGCAAAGAGGTCAGATTTCTTCATTGATCCTCCATCTCCTTCTTCCGCCAATAAACACTGTTCCAAATATTTTTTGGATGACTTTGCATTCAAATATGAGCAGATCTTGGTATGCATCTTTAGTCATAGTCCAGGTTTCTGCTCCATATGAAAGGACTAAGCTAATTAGGGTTTTATACAAAATTACTTTTGTCTTTCTTGTCACTACCCTACTTGCTAGATGTTGCCTCTGCCCAAAGTAACAGGGGCAGACAATATCCTTCTCCTGGTTTCCGCTCCAATGACTTTATAGAGCAGGCGACCTGGGATCCGAGATAGGTGAATTCCGACACCCACTAAAAGAGACATGGTCCAAGCCCCACCTTCTCCCCAGTAAGTCTTGGGTGCTGTTCCGGTACCATGTACTTGGTCTTACCTTGGCTAACCATTAGATCAAATTTCCTTGCTGCTTTTGCTAGGGAATGAAACACCTCTTCAACTGAGTGCTTTGATCGTCCAACTATATCAATATCATCCTCATATGCAAGGAGTTGCAGGGATCTATTTATGATGGTTCCTGTAATCTGAATCCTGAAATCTCTTATTGCCTTCTCTAGATTGAATAACAAACAAGCAAGTGTATCGCTCGGAACAGATCCCTCTCCTCGATGGAAAACGTTTGGAATGATCACCTTTAACCTGGATGACATATTCAAGATACATCCTAAACATCCAGATCAGTTTTACAGGCTTGTGGGAATATTGAACTGTCTCAATGCTCTGTAGAGACCCTTCCAATCAAGCCGCCTTGAGATCTACGAAAAAGTGATGAGTTGTAATGCGGAATTGACGTTACCTTTCCAATATTATCCTAAAGCAAAATATCTGGTCTGTTGTGGATTTGCCTCTTCGGAATCTGCATTGGTAGGGTCCTATTTCTCTTTCAGCGAATGGGAGCAGGCGCTGAAAAAGGATGCTTGACAATACTTTGTATGCTTTGCTGAGAAAAGAAATGCCCTGGTAATTTCAGCAATCAAAGGGATTCCCTTTTTAGAATATAGGGCACACTTAACTAGTTTTTTTATTCTCTCAGGATTTCTTTCTTTACCTAGATGTCCATGATGAGGTTGTGGAGGGTCTTCACTGGTATCTCACCATTATCCTTAATAAGCTCTGCAGACTGTACACAAAAAGTCCCTCGGTAACTCAAAAAGACAATCTGCTCTGTTACATAGATGTACCATGAAAAGATTCAACTGGCTTGGCAGGTGCAGAACTCTCCATAGAGGATTTAGATATTAATTTAGGCATTTTATGAGGTGAATATGCCAATGTGCTTCAAGTAGAGAGGTTTACAATACCGCCTACAGTGATAGGTCCAGAAGTTATCAAATGTGATGGAGAAGGCATTATAATCTATTCAGATAGTCAATCAGATCTTCAAGGTCTTGAGTCTTTTAAGGTGACCTTCAGACTGGTAAATGAGTGCAAGCAGGCAATAGAGTCTCTAGCTTGCTCAAAAATTTAACACTAGTCACTGGTCATAGGGGAATAGAAGGTAATGTGAAAGCTGATCAGAAAGCAAGCCAAGGTGCTAGATTTCCTTTTTTGGGGCTAGAAACTTTATTACAACATAAACGGCAAAAAAGTAAAAGAGGTCCTTGATTAGACTTGGAGAGGGGCAGGAAAGGAATGGAGGCCTAAGATAGACTAAGCAATTAACAAAACAACCCTCCGTCTCCAGAAACAAGAGTTTTTTAGACCTAAAAAGAAAAGAACTCCTTTTTTTTAGAGAACTTACAGGCCACTCCAGACTAAAAAGACAATTGAAGGTTTGTGGGGTGGTTGATGAAGAAACCTATCACTTATGTGTGCAGGCACTGGAATCAATCCTGCAGTATATTACTGACTGACCTTATGCATATATAACATATAGCCTACTGGGTTCTAATAGAATCCATGAGCATAAGTTATCCTCTATTGAATGGTCAGCCTGCCCTTTAGAATTTCATTATGAAAACCAAAAGGGTTATGAAGGAGGAATAATAGATTTCTCTTGTTAATCCTGATAAACCCACTTGCTGGACTTTTTCTTCACACCAATATCAGCACCAATTGCATACAAATTGCAATAACTTAAAAGTTAAATATATAGTTTATGACATTAATTGGGAAACTGAAAATTTTTCTGATTAGGTACCTGAAGACAGACTATTATTACAATAGAATATTTAAAAAAAAAATGATTATTTTACTCAAAAAAATATGTTCCACAACAGACTGACAAGTTAGAAATGTACTTTTTCATAGCCAAGAATCAGCAACGAAATTACCAAAAAAAAAACAAGGTCTTTCATTTTATCTTACATCATTAAAACATATTTTGAAATAGCATTTCTATTATCAAAAAATCATTAGTAAAAAAAATTGAAGTTTGATCATTGACTATAATAAGTATAAGCTTATAATTGAGAACCTACAACTTACAACAAAATAAAATGTGATAGCAGATAAATGTTTTAGTACATGAGGATTAAAAGAAGAACGATAGTAATAATTAACTACTGAATACCTATTCATATATAAATGAAACCAGCCATATGCAACTAAAATACAAAATCCCATAGAAGGCATGTAAAGGACTCTTTCTGCTATAACAAATCCCACAGGAAAAAAAATATTAGATGCAGGAAGAAACGGAAACACCATAAATGCTAAACCCTGAAACAAAGGAAAAAAAATTAGACAGCAATATACTAAACAATTACAGTGTTGGAAAAATATGAATAGTTGAAATTACCATGATTATGACTACTTCTTTCTGCTTGTTGTTACAATTAAAAGCAGCATGTGCTAAGGCTATTAATGTCAAGTACATAATAACTGTCGAAATGTTGCGTAGGTCGCTAAGAGATGAAATGAGGGAAACACTACCCATTGTCCAATCACAGCATAAATCACAAGGAAACAGTAGCAGCCAAGTATTTAATGAAATAAGATAATGATATGACAACTGGCGTGTAGGAGTTGAAGCTGCTGAAGCAGGGTTATCAAATCTAAAAAAAAAAAAAAGTTTAAAAATAAATAATTATAATTTTTTTTAATAGTTAATAATAGATACTTGAGATATTATTGGTGATTCTACGTATGGTTAAATAAATACTATAATTTATTTTAATATGCAAATAATTGATTTGCAGTATTATTAAACAGTACTACTATAATATAATAATGATACAATATAATATTTAGGATATAATTGAAAAATTCCAAAAACAAAGCCTTAAGTATCTAAAATACCAGTATATAACTAACTAGTTAACGTTTCACCAATACAGAAATCCTCAGGACAGAAAAAGATAAGATCACATAAATCCAGAAAAAATACAGCATATCATAGATCAACATTCTAAAAAAGATCCTGTATTAAAGAGGTGCAGTATCTTGTCAGCATTTATGAGATCTTGTCTTTTTCTGTCCTGATGATGCCTGAATTGGTGACTAGTTATAGATATATTGTAGACTAAGTTGACTAGTTATTTATTGGTATTTTGTAGACTAAAGGCTTTGTTTTTAGAATCTTCCAATTATTTCTCTCTCATTTTTTTTTTTTTTTGAGTTTTTGCTCTTTTAAATACATATAATACAAAATATTTTAAAGAACGTGGTAATTATCCACTTCAAATGTTGAATTGTGTATATATCTCAATGATCACAATTTTGTAGACCCAATTCAAATATTGAAAATCAATATGCTTAAATTTATTCTCAATGATCAGACTTTTGTAGACCTAATTCAAATATTGAAAATCAATATGCTTAAATTTATAATAACTTAAGTAATCATACACCTTGTGAAAATGGGTAGTTTTGCCCCCATGATCAAAATCCTCAAGAAAAGTAGTGCAATAGTAGATACTGTCAGAACACATAATCTTTTTGTTGCCTCAGATGGCCATGTATTCTTCATTGGTTTTCCATTTAAGATCCATTTCAACAGCTGTATAAGATCATTGAGCCTTATCTGGAAAATATCATAATTTGCATAGTCTAACAAAACTGAAATCATAATTAAATCTATGAAAAGCCAACAAAAACAGTTGAAAAATGGAATTGACTGAAAGTTATGCCTCTTTGTATATGAGATCATTAACTAATGTAATTAACTACTTGCATTATAATATCTCAATATTAACTATTACTAAGCAGATTGAATGAGATGAAAAAGCAGTCATTTAACGCTTGAAGAAGGACAATGTAAGGCAGCAATATGTGGCACGAGTCAATGAACTGCTCGAGGATAATAGAGGTTCATAAAATGTAAACTTGAGATGAGCAAACTTGAAAAATGCACTAGATGCAGCTGCCCTGGAAGAAATTGGCGAAAAACCAAGGGTGGTGAGAAATGACTAGTTCAATGACGAATGCAGAGTCAAACTAGCTAGAACCTAGAAACGAGGTTAGGCGGAAGATGCTCCAGTGACACACAAAAAATACTGCCCCGGATTATGATAACAAGATGAAAGAAGCTAAGAAGACCTGCTAATGAAAGAAAATGCGCAATGAGAGGAAAAAATTGGAAAAATACAAGAGCATGAAAGAAGGGTATAAAACACACCTCAACCTATGTAAAAATAAGGAAAGAAATCTGGTAGTAGGCAAAGCCAAAGTTGTCAGTGGATGGGCAATTAAATAGGTATTCTATTGCCCAAGGTTGACCTGATGGAAAAGATGATGCCTTCAGTTCTTTCACCTGATTTTTGTGCTACACACTTGATTTCAATTTATTTTCCCAGCTGATTTTTTTCTTTTTGATTAATTCGAAGTTCAAAGTTTTTCATTTATTTTGTTAACTGAATGCTTTCTGATAACAGTGATTCTATTAGTTTTTCTTATTTGCTGGCATGATCTTCGAGCTCAGACAGGTCTACTTGTTTATGAAGTGTTTCTAAGACTTATTTCAATTTCCCTTCAAATATTATTGTCTTAATATATTCTTCAATCATATATCTCCTGAACTAGCTCCAGGTTGCTGACCTATGCTGATCAAGGTGGAAGATTTTATATGAAGACTACTTAATTTACATTCCCAGCTCTTTTAATCAATGATATTTTCATTGGCTCCACTATATTTTTATGCTAAATGTATTGACATGCCATACATATGACTCCGGCTCCACACCAGTGACAAATTGTTTAGCAAGTCGTTGGCTATTGGAGTGGATCGGAATATTTGTGAATGTTGGAGCATTGGTGAAAGTAATGGCCGATGTTGGCAATTGCGTTGACCATTCCCGAGCGGTTTTGTTTCACACATCAAAGGGATTGCCATTGCCATTTTGTTTCGCACATCAAAGGGATTGCCATTGCCATTTTGTTTCACACATCAAAGGGATTGCCATTGCCATTTTGTTCCATCCACACCAGTGACGAACTGTTTGCCCAACAGGTTCCTCAATTTTACCTAAATATTGGATTTTATAAATGCTGTTACTTTAAAGTTAATATTGAAATAATCAGCGATTTATAACTTGATAACTTTTGGTTACTAATTGGATTTATTGTTTTGATTTGTACTTTTTTCTGCGTTATTAGTTCAATGCTAGTAAACCAATTCCTAAAAATTAGCTAATTTTTGTAATTAAATGCCTAATCTTGGAAGCTCACAAAATATTGTTATTAAATAAAAAATCTACTCCTATTAGCGGTAAGAAAGTGATATATATATATATATATATATATATATATATATATATATATATATATATATATATAAGGAAAATCAATCTCTTTTATTCAATACATTGGAGAGCAAGTTCTTTTCTCTCAAAGAGCAAATAGTTATGAAATAAAAAAATAAAAATGTTAATCCTCAGTTCTTAATAAAATAATATTTCTGCGTAAATATTTATAATAACTAATAAAATAAAAAAATTACTGATAGGGAGGATTGGAGAGGCATTGTTGAGGAGGCCAAGGCCCTACAAGGTCTGTAGAGCCACGGAAAGAAAGAATTAAGAATAAAATAATATTTCTCCTAATTAAATAATATTTATTAATATAAACTAATATTTCTGGAGAGAAGATCAAACTCCACCCTGTTTATAACTAACTCAAATTGTTTCACATTTCCGAAATTCTAGGAAAATTTAACAATCCCTTCCACTTTTACACAAAAGTTTTGCTTGAGCTTTCCTTTCAGTACCTTCATAAGCATTGGCCAAATGGATTCCCATCTGTGTGGATGCCCATTTCATACTTCACAAACATTGGAAAAGTTGTTTGACAAACGATTGGCCACTGGTGTGAAGCCTGCATGAGATATGTTTTCCTATCTTAGTTGATAAATATTGATGCCCACAAGGCATTGTGCCATATTGATGAAGAATATAATGATAGGAGCAAGTAGTTATAGATGGGAAATAACTCAGCAGCACTATAAAAGTATATTTGAACAGTATTAAGCCAAAGACTTACTTTTATGATCGAACTGCTCAATTGAATCTTGGTTCTATTATATCACTATTTAAGTTATATTTCACTGAAATTTCTAGACGTATTTAGGGTAATCGTAGTGGTTAGTTAAAATTAACTTTAATTTAGGATTCAGGCATTTACTCAGCAACAGCTAGTAAAATTTGTACATTTAAGGCTTTATTAGTTATTGATAACGCACTGAGGTCTCCTATCAATATATACTATTGTGATCAAAAAATAAGGTGAATTTGTTTAGAAAATGCAAATTCTTTATTTATTCTTCCAAATCAATTTCATCCCCTTCAAAGCAATTCCCGTCCAATAAAACGCACTTTTGTCAACGCTTTTTCCAGTCCTCGAAACAGTCGGAATAGTCTTTATTCGGTACAGCCTTCAAGACCTTCTTCGATTCGGTTTTTATCTCCTCAATCGCGTCAAAACGGCGTCCCCGCATTGGCCTTTTGAGTTTGCTGAATAGCCAGAAGTCGCATGGAGCCAAATCAGGCGAATAAGGTGGTAGCGGAACGATATGAATCGAGTTTTTGGCAAAAAAGTCGCAAAGAACCAATGCAGTGTGAACCAGTGCATTATCGTCATGAAGGAACCAAGAGTTGTTCGCCCATAATTCCGGCTGTTTCAGACGAACAGCTTTACGCAAACGACGCATAAAGCTCAAATAATAATCTTATAGTCCTACCTAGGAAAAAAAAAATTACCTGCCTTCCTAATGCCCAGGAGTTTTAAATGACAATTTCACCTTACTTTTTGATCACAGTAGTATAATCTAAATATCAAAGTGATTTTGCTACAGCCTTAGCAAGATAGGTAAAGGAATTTCTGCCATATTGTATGTATCCATGATTTTGAAGTATTTAGAAAAAGATAAAATGTATAATCATAAAGACAGTAATTTAGGATCCAAGATTTTATAGTTTTGAATAGTATAAAAATAATCGATCCAAACTTCAAGGAATTACAATCCCCACCCTAAACTAAACTTTTAATTGTATATGGCTGTATCAGTCTAGTTGTCTTTAATGAATGCATTTGAAATGAAATTATTCAATTACATATTTAAGAGTTTATTTTGCTTAATTATTAGGCATTATAAAATTTGTATTAATTTATTTCATTTAAAAATCATGGAAGAAAAGTTTAAAAGTTATATTAAGATAGGTATAATTTTAAACAAAAAATGTTGGCCTATAATCATTCATCTATAAACAAATGAAAACAATGATGAAATTGTAACATTTTACAAATTCATCACTGTTATAATTTTTCTCACTAAGTCTTTTTAATTATTGCTTTTAATTCATTCACTATTGATTATTCAACACAAACAATTTATATTTAATAATAAGTAGCAATCATGACATTCCATAAAATATTTTTATTTTATTTTATTCAATGATTATTCCATCTGTACTCAAGAACATCTACGTTTCGGGGTTGTTTCCCCATCTTCAGGATTATTCTCTAAAAACCATGTCAGTCAATTTGAGTGGAATATACCTTAACAAACTGCTATCCACGCAAATTGGAAAAAAGAAAAATAAACCGTTATTGATTAAAAAAATATATTGATGATTTATTTTCAATAATTAGAATCGATATAATGAAATTTTGGATTTGTTGAATAATTATAATGATAGAATTAAATTCACAATAGAAAAAGCGGTAAATAATAAACTCAGGTTACTGGATATAGAAGTTTCTATGATTAATAACAAATTATATACAAAATGGACGAAAAAAGATGTTTGTAGTAATAGATTATTAAAAAAAATTTATAAGCATCCCAAAATTCAGATACTTGACACGGCAAGAAACTTAATGAACGGAAGTATCAAGTTAACAGAACAACAATTTATAAAAACCATAAAAACAGAAATATATAACATATTAAAAGAAAACTTCTATCAGTTTAAAATAATCAATAAATTATGGTACAATGAAATAAATAAAAAATTACTGGAAAAAAATGATAATATAGATAACAACTCACAAGGAAAGCACATAGTAAAATATATAAATAAAACCGAAAAATCAGCCAAAACAAAACAGAAACTTATAACCCAATTCTTCAAAGATTTGGACGTAAGAAACAGAATAAAAATGATGATATAAAGACATTTCACAAATTAGCATGTTTCTGGATTGACAGATAACATAAAAAAGATTTTTAAAGACTACGACCATTTTAATTTGGACTAGGTCTATACAATAACAAAGAATTCGAATTTTATATCAGCAATATGAAAGATAACATAGACCAATTAGATAAGCAAAATGTCATTTACCAATTGGACTGTGTATATTGTGAAAAAGTTTACATAGGTGAAACTTCAAAAAAATTTAAAACAAGAATTTCACAACACATTTCCAATTGTAAAAATGCTAAAAATATCAATGCAACTGCTTTGGCCAATCATAGCATTAGGTTTCAACACAAATTCAAATTTGAAGAACCTAAAATATTAGCTATAGAGAACAAAACGAGAAATAGAAAAATATTAGAATCAATATATATTACTAAAAACAATAAAATAACAGTTAATTATAAAACGGATACTAAAACACAAGGCACCCATTATGCCGATATAATCAATAAAATAAAATTGAATACATAATAGTAAAATTAAATAATAATAATAATAATAATTGGTTGGAATAGTGATTAAAAAATGTTTTAATACATTAATTAGTAGATTTTAGACCTTGTGTGCGGAATGTTATACTATAATGTTATAGTGGAATAATGGCTATACATAGATATCATGGTATGTTGGTTTATATATGAAATCTTATTGTTAATGTTAATTTGTTGATATAATATGTTTTTGCCTTATTGTTAATTTTTAGAGAATAATCCTGAAGATGAGGAAACAACCCCGAAACGTAGATGTTGTGGACAGATGGAATAATCATTAAATAAAAGAAAATACATTTTTTTTATTTTTATGGAATGTCATGGTTGCTACTTATTATTATTAATTACCAGACTTCCTAAAGTATTTGAAAGAAAAAGAAAAAAAACAATTTATATTTTTAAAGATTTTAAGAAAAGAATAATTTTATATCACTCACTTTCTGCCTGACAAATATTTCGTAAACAGCACATATTGCAGTCATAGTGATGCCTTGTTCTTTGCACAACATAGCTGATATAATACATATTACTGTCATAGAAAGTGATTGCCATCCTGAAAAAAATAAAATAAAAATACATTATTAAAAAGTTGGAATACACACACTCAGACACACATTTGCTGGTTTCTCAACCTGTATACCAAGCAGATATGATAATTAAAATTAATATTATAGTTTAGTTTTGAAAGGTTTATGAGCATCCATAATTTGCTTATTATAATAGAGAATTATTGCCAAATTTGAAAATAAATAGAGTGGGTTGTCATACATTTTCAAAAAATAAGGCATATTATAAAATTACTAAATACTACATTTCTAGGTTTAACAACTTTTTTGCTTTACAATAATTTCTTGATTGTGACTATTATCCAAAGATTTGGTCACTTGCATTCTTCAAGAACTTTCCCAAAAGAGGTTTTTACAACAAATATTTTTTCAATAGAGTGGACTAATAGTAAAAAGTTAGTCAGTATATAACACTCCAGCCTACCATTGATAATAACTTACTCAACTGTTATCTTCTCAACTGAATCCAAGCTATTAATAACTAAATAAAAGGTAAAATATTAGGCAATGGAGATGCTTTACCTGAGGAAAGTGGAAGATAGAACTAGAAGAAACAGGCCTCTATAATTAAATTACTGCTTCTGTATGTACAAAAATATGGTCCTACCAAATTTGCAGTATTAATTCCACTAGCAATATAATAGACAATAATGGAGGAAAGCCAACAATAAAGGAAGCTTATGAGACCGACATGGAGTGAATAAAAAAGGGTTTCAGAAAGAATTCCAGAGGAGTTGGCAAAACAGCAAAAAAAAGAAGAAGAAAACCTGCGGAAGCATAAGGAAGCAGTTGTATAAGCTGGGATCTCACACTGGTATAGAGTAAAAGAAGAATAAATCAAGAGTCAAAAGTCATGCACTTAAACAATAACTGAAAAATCTTTTAATTTTAGAAAATATTAAAATAATAGAAATTATAAGTAAATAACACTCATGGGCTGTATAGGAAATCAATGGAAGTCGTAAGCCAAAAAAATGTAAAAAAAAATAAATTAATAAAACTCACCAACTTTATTTTTATTTTTTGCTGCATTTACATAAAATATAAAAGCACTTAAGAAAAATACAGATGATAGCGTTTCGGCTCTTCCAACCACACCAGTTACCTAAAAATTACACAAAATTTATTTTCACAAATATATTTTGTAAAACAACATATAACAGCATAATATATAATTACTGCTTCTGTATGTATAGGATGTACTGTGAAAAGCACGGTAGCAATGAAGCTGGGCAAATCAGGTAAAAACATCGAACACATCCTAAAAATAAGAAGAAAAAAATATATATGAATGCTTGTAAATACTTCAAAATAAACATATAAACAAGGGTGGATTTTATAAATGAATGAATGCTTGGACCAGTTTCATAAAAAATCCATATTCAGAAAGCGCCCAGATGCTGGAAGGCTAAAACTTCGACCCAATAAAAACTTCTTCTTTTTTTTTTTTTTTTTTAATAATCATAGACAGAAAAAAGATCTTGCTTTAGGAGATAAAACTAATAGATATAATTAATCAAAAGTTACTAATGTCTTCTGTTAAATTGGTACTTTAAATAAAGCAGGAATAATCAATTTTTGTTTGTCATCGATTAGAACAAAATTTTAGCAGTTATGAAATCTCAGCATTAGCTAAATAAGAGTTCAGAAAGTATTTGTTATGAGTTTCAGGGTGAAAATATATTTTAACTTCAAAAATGCAACAATTTTAGATGAAATTTTGATGTAATAATAAGTTAAATATTATAAACCAGATACCTTAACATTTAATTGCATGTTAAAAAACCCAAAACAAATAATGATAAGTTAAATAAAGCTGAAGGCTTGATGCCAGCATTACCAACAATCTTTGCCTACATGTCTCCCTCCACTGAACCCTTCAAAATCCAAGCTACAAGATTAGCCTTAACATAATCTTGCTACCTATGTCTCGATCTACCGCTGAGACATTTAGGCATCAGCTCAGTGCTGATAACCTAATTAGGAATTCGTTCATTGTCTAGCTCAGAAATTGTATACACCTATTTTAGTTCTAACAATGCTATTACATAAATGGTGCACGCCCCACAAATTCCATTGTGAAGCCTTCAAATTTTTCCAATGCACTCATCTTTCATTGAGTCAAATCTTGTATATAATACTTTATTATCAAATACCATAAGGTGCTGTTCTTCCAACAAAATTAGTGGTTATGCTTCACACCCCAAAAGAATAGTAGGAAGGACAATAGTCTTGTGAATTCTGAATGAGGCTCAAAGAGAGTAAGTACAAACTGGGATGGCACTGATATATGTAAATGGTCACTTAATCTTGCTTAAATTTTCTCTTGAATTTCATTTTATTTAGGTATTTTGAACTCTATATACTAAAACTTCACGATAAATTCAAACATATTTCCTATTATATGAATATCGCCAAAATTGTACCATTTCTACTACAAATCATATAATTTGTTTCATTCCTATTTATTTCCCTAATTCTTTAGTGATTTTCACCAACATTGTTGTATTTAAATGAATAGTTTACGCATCTTTGTCTACAGCACTAAATCATCAGCACACCAAAGCACAGATTTAAACCTTTTCCGGTACGAATTACCTAATGTAACATTCTAGGGCTAAATAAAACAAAACAGGGGAAAGAAAATCACTCTATTTTAAGGCTGAATACACCTCAAACTTCTAAGAATAAAAATTACTGATTTAGACTCAATTAAATGTTTTGGACAAGCTCATCCTCACTAGATAAACTAATTTTTTTAGATGAGAAATACAACCGTTCAATCAAAATATAACATATTTTTTCCTGCTATCAAAAAATTGTAGATCTTTTTGAAATTGAAGTAAAACTGATGAGCTACACCTTTGTATTCTAGCTTTAAAAAAAATAGACCCAAAAATAAAAAAAATATATGTATTATACATTTTTTTTTACAGAAATTATAATATAAAAATGAGGTAAATCTAAATTCTATTAATAATATAAAAAACAAAAAACAACAACTTAAAAATAAGATGTTTCATGATGCATTCCAATTAAAAACAAATTAAAGAATAATGTGATCCATCAATTGAAAACAAAACAAAACTATAGATTAAAAAGTATTTAAATTAGTATAGTTTTCATAAAAGGAAAAAATGTTAAATAAAAAAGTAGATGAATTTAGAGTAACAAACATTCAAAAGCATTGGAAATAAAATGACAAAGACAAATATTTTATGATGATAGGTGTTGTACATGCATTGATTGTGTTTGTAAGCAATCCCTGTTAAAGAGTCTGTGCTTGTTTCAAATTTTATGTTTAATCAGTTTAAAAAGGTGCATTTAATAATGTCAAAAAGAGCTGAAATATTAAAAAGTATAAAACAATATTATACTAATTTCATGAAACACGCTTATTCATTTAACCCAGATACCAATTTTACCACATTCTTTAGTTAGCCATAATATAGTGGAGGCTTGATCAGTTTCTATTAGTTGTTCAAGGTATATGAGAAGAATATATATATGTTAGAAAATTGATAAAATCTCTTTCCCGTCTCTTTTCCTTAATAAACATAAATTCTATTTCCCTCTTGCTGGAGAAAAATACTAACCTGAATAGCAATATGCTAGATGCCTAGATCAGGAAGAATCTGATTAGCCAGAGGATTACGTTTAGGATACATCAATTGCAGTGTCTAATCTACTTAAAACAGAATATGATTACCTTTATTAGGATAAATAATATTAAAGTCTACAAGGAGTCTCACATTACAAATACATACTTTATTAATTCTTATGAAACATAAATTATAAAGAGTAACAGCCAAAAAAAACTCCAACAGTTATTATCCAAATAACATTACCGAATCATGTATCCAAAGTATAATTGAGCCTTGAATCACAATAAGTTATCCATTAATATCTTTGCCATACCAAAATGCAGCTGATGCTTATGATTTGTTTTTAATGTAATGATTTATTTTTATATAATATTTTATTATTCTTACTACTTACACTTCCCACACCTCTATAATAAAAAATCAAAAGAAACATAATTAACTCTTAAAAAAAATTATTTGAACATTTTATTAAAGTATATGATAAAAGAGGTCCTATTGAATAAGCAATGTATGTATCTATTAATGAATAGACATAAGAATATTGAAAGATACCAATGCAAAGGAAATATAGGAGAGGCATAAATTAATTTAAAAGAACATAACTTTGTAATAATAAGCAACTTACAAACTGATAAGCTAATTTTCCAATGGTATAAAAAAAAATAAAATAAAGGGTGGGTCTCCTACATAGACAACTACAGAAAGTAGTTCTAGACACAGTTCATCTCAGATCTTTTTAGGTAAAATACTTACTTGAGATAAAGTAAACTGACAGCAGTATGTAATAACACATTGACAATGTGATAGCCATATGGATCTAGTTGCTGAAGGTAATAATTTATTCGAAAAGTAATAACACACAGAGGACGATATGATTTATGGCTCTGCTCCTAAAAATTAAAATATAACATTTATAAATACAACTATAAGCAAAAATTAAAATAGGTTCATAAGGCACTTAAAAAACACAATAGGAAACAACAAAATGGTAATACATTAATAATAATCTCTTAAATATTAACCTCTTCATATGATTTTGTTCTCATTTATTTATTTATTCAACTAACCAAAAATTAAACTTAACAAATTGGCATTCAATATCTTTAATCATTTTACTATTAAAGGCAAAATTACCTATAATGAACATAAAGACTTTGTAACAGTAGTAAAGGATTCGAAAAATGTTCCTTTACTTCAACTTTTCATTTATTCATATTTTACTACGCTACTAATATTAAAAGTTAGCACTAGTTTGTAAAAATGTAGAAATCTATAACTATGCTCACATATACATGATATGAGTTATATAGTATCCAACAGAACTTCCTGTATACTGAATATATTTATGACTTTTTTTTTTCTACCCAAGGGAGACATTTTTAACATCTTAAATATCTAGTTTAATATTAAAATAATTAAATTAGTTTAAGTTTGATATGCTGTTCTAGTTCATTATCAATAATTTTTAATATCATATTCATAAATGGAATACTGCCTGAATGGACTTTTTTCCTGTCATTAGTCATTGACATTTGTTGTTTCTGTAGTATCTATGTAGGCTACCATGGGATGAAGATCAAAGTTCTTATTTTATTTTTTATTATTACTATTATTATTATTTATTTATTTTTTTTTTTTTATAAAGTTATCCAGATATGGGTGACATGGTGAGAATAGTGTAAAATTGATTTATAATATGGTATCATTCATGTCTATGCTAATTTTTTTTAACTTACAGAAATCATACATTTATCGATCATTTCGAAGTTTTAAAAACTCGACCAATTCACACTGGGTGAGAAAATGGTTTTATTGAATAAATTAATTAAAACTGGTCATCTACATGTATATACATATATATATATATATATATATATATATATATATATATATATATATTTTTTTTTTTCTGCTGGCACTGTAGACCATAGAGATCTTTGGCCACACGATGTGGTGTTCTTACAGACATTTATTGCTTGCGGGAGCACAGACAGCCTCGAGGGGATCACCCAACCTCACGTTGCTGCGAACCATGGTTTCCATGGTGCAGTGGCAGGCTGCCCGTTGCTCCATGGCCTTTGGGGTCAATTCGGCAGTATTCTTCCCACTGACTCACTCGGGTTCAAGGACAGTGAAAATCGGTCTAGATCCATGGATTATGGCTCTTCGGGGTTAGCATGCACAGAAGGACCTATATTTCTGTCCCCAAAGCAGACTGTCCATGGACCAAACCTCCAGGCAGCTATTTCGCGTCCTGGAAAACAACGACGCGATTCACAATTAAGGTATACGGGTTAGGGTCATTACTCCTACGCCTGGTCTGTGTGAGTAGCCTGACGGGCCTCACATACCTGGGGGAGGGGTGATTAATCGATTGAGGAATTAAAATAATTATTAATTAAATTAATGCCTGGCAGTGGGATTCGAACTCACAACCTTTGGGTTTGTAAGTAAGTACACTTTTGCAAGCGCGTTAACATGCTCGGCCACTCCGACCCCCTAAATATATATATATATGTACACACTCGAGACCAAAAAAACTGGTGTACTTTGAATTTCACTTAAAATAGACAGATTAAAGAAATATTGTTGGGTTTGAACCAGCACAAATATAAGCTAGGTTACATTACAATCATCCTTTGCAGTTATCCATAAAGGATTAGTGACTTACGTCCAAAGATTGCAAATACTTACTCGTGTGATGTTTTTTTTTAATGTAATCATTATTTTCATCTTGGTGTTTTTACTTAAAAAAAAAAAATGGTGTTGAAAGTCATGGTAGTCGCTCCAGTCATCGCATTAATCGAGGATGGGTGAAACCAGAGATACGCGGCTAGGGCCCTAGGGCTACAGGAAACAATGGCTCGAAGAGCGGCCCAGAGTTACCAGGAGACAGGCAGCTATTCCAGGAGACAGGAGTCGGGGTGGCCAAGAGCGACAGACCAAAATGACTGGACAGCAGCTGATATGGCTTCTGTTTTGTCCCCATCTTCTTCGCTACACTCTAACTCGAGCATCTGAACCATTAAGTTTAAATATTGTTTAAACTCATCTGAAAACATAACAGAAGCCCAATCAACTGCAGACCAGGGGTCATGGTTTTGGCCATCATGCATCCAACAGAGGTGAGCTGTAGTTACGAGAGAACCAGCGGCAGGCACCCTGGGGTGCAGGTTCATTTCAGCGATTCGTCAGCCTACGTTTTGTACACTGACATCCACACACAACCGGCCAGACGTCTCTTCTGAGGTCTGGAACCAATTTCGGAATCATTTCTTCTCAGTTCTTCGTACAAGCACAGTGCCCAGAATGCAAGTCAGCGTTTTCTAGAGACAAAAAGACTGCCCTCGAGTGCAACAAGGATAATTTTATTTACTACAGCAAATACTGTCTATCTATCTCTGTGGCACTACAACCCAGAGTGGGTCTTGGCCTCCTCAATGAGCCTCTGCCATTCAGCTCGGTCTAATGCTGCCGCCTTCCACTTCCTGATCCCTAGAAGGCTTCTTGTATCCGCTGCCACTCCATCAGCCCACCTTAGTGTTAGCCTGCCAGCTCTTCTTGTTCAATGAAGGACTTCCTCCAGCACCCTCCTCCGGATCGCTTCCTAACTCATCCTGGCAACGTGACCAGCCCAACCAAGCCTCCCGAGCTTGATAAATCTGACCACATCTAGCTCTCCCTAAAGTTCGTAGAGTTCTCTGTTCTTTCCGATTCTTCAGCCCTCTGCATCTCTCACTATTTTGCAGTGCTGTAATATTTTTCTTTCAAACATCGCTATAGGTCTTTTATGTCACTCTTTGAGATGGTCCAGGTCTGTGAGGCATAGGATCAAAGTTTTATAGAGTGTCAGTATTGTTTGTCTGTTGAGAAGTCTGCTGCGGATTGTCTTCAGAAGCCCGAAGTAACACCGGTTCGCTGCAGCCAATCATTTTTTAATTTCCGCAGACATATCATTAGAGGCTGTGACGAGAGGTTTGAGGTAGGTGAACTCGGTAACCTTCTCAAATGAGTAAGGGCCGACACTGAACATAGGATCACCTCCAAATCCTGTGCACATATATTTGGTCTTCGCCTCATTGATGATGAGCCCCATGGACTAAGCCGACCTCATAAGGTTCAGGAAAGCATCTTCCAGCGCAGGTTGAGGCCTCACCACCAGGTCATCAGCATATCCAAGCACCTCAACCATACAGCCTAAAATTATACCATGGGTCTGGATTCCCAAATCTCTAACCACTTTTACCAGAACAAAATTAAAAATGCATGTCAGTCCACAGTCCATCTTCTTGTCTTAAATCCTTTCCAGACGAAAATTCAGCAGAGCAATCCGACTATATCTGGACTTGGCACCTCACATCCTTCATCATCAACTTCACAAGACGAATCAATTTGCCTGGTACATTCATCTCTGACAAGGCCTCATAAAGCTTAGTGCTTTTGATGCTATCATATGCACTTCTGAAGTCAATGAACAGGTAGTGGACTGGCAGCTTACACTCCTGACCTCGCTCCAGGATTGTCCTGAGAGTAAAAAGTTAGTCAACAGTTGATTTACCTCTTCGGAAGGCAGCCTGATAACTCCCTATCTCCTGCTCAGCAAATGGAGTAAGTCTGTTAGAAAGGATGTTAGAGAGAATCTTGTAGGCGCAAGATAGGAGAGAAAGCAGTAAGTGCCTAGCTGGTCTCCTCTTTTATGCAAAGGACATATTACTGCACTTCTCCAATGCCTTGGCACTTTTTTCCTGCTCTGGATAGACAGCATCAAATCATGCACAGCCCTATGGAGCTCCTCGCCACCATATTTAAAGATTTCCGCCGGCAATCCATCAGCTCCTGGTGCCTTGTTATTTTTCATTACTTGCATTGCTTCTGCTATCTCCTCAAAATCTGGAGGAGGTACAGCTAACTATAACATATAACAAATCTAATATTCCTCAAAAAAACTCAGGAAGCATAGCAGTTTAATAAGTCCTAACTCATTTCTATCCATGATTCCTCCTCTATAGCATCCTTTAAACATCACTTATTTCTTCATCTTCACTCTACCACATCAATGTGAACAATATTTGTCAAGCTTTATCAAGTACAAGAGCGAAGTAACTAAATGAGTAAGGCACTGTGCTCCTAGTTCCTGGGCCTGGATTCAAGTCCAGCTGTGGCAGGTACTTATTGTTTCTGTTATATATATCAGCCATGGATCAACCTTCCTGGGACGTATCCAGCCTCTATATAGAGTACCCTTAATCGGAGAAAAACCTGGCGGTTGAGCGCGATCCTGACCACATCGCCTCTTTGCAAAACCTTTGGTCAAGAAACAGTACATTCTTACCAAGTATTGCACCCAAGACCCTTCATGGGTTGTAGTGGTACAGGTTTAATCAAATACCTTTTGCTTGTAACGATTATTTACTTATAATTAATTAGGGGACAAAATATACTTTATAATATAGTCAGACGAATGTACATATAAGCTGTATAATCAATCCAATTTTAAGGACAAGCATCAGATTAAAAGTTACTTTTCACTCAATCATTCATTATTAGCGATAATGAAAATTATATTATAAAGAATTACCTATAGAGGGTTCAGAATTTTCTTTTGGTTATATACTGCAGATATTTTTGTTGATAAAATGCTTCTTTAAATAAAGGTCATATACACAGCTAAATATTAAACCAGTAAAGCAGTGTTTTTAGAAATTAATATAGTCAAACGACCAGCATTTTTACTCCACTGTAATCAACCAACTAAGTCTAGGTCAATCTATTTATAAATAATTTATATATATCGCTACCTGGGAAGAAGAATGGCACAACTCAAAAATTAACAATTCCCAATTTTTGTGAAATCATAATCAACAAGATGATTATTTTTTTATGATGAAGAGAGCCACAAAAAATATTCATCTTATGACCGCTGGTGTGAAGTTGCTTTTTAAACCAAACTGTCATAAGTCAAAAAATTTAAATCTAAAAATATGTTTGGAATAAAAAATATTTTACACAAGTTACCTTCAAGCATTTACTTGCAATTGGGTTCAAGAAACTATTTATATAATTATAAGGAAATCTATAATAATCAGTTGAAATTTGATGATGAAAAATCCTTGCGCAGTTTTCTCAAAAGTAAAGCTTTTGGAGTAATGCCGGTCTTCTTCCAAGATAGAGATATAAGCAAACATATTTGTTTTTTATCATTGTTATTTTGTTCATTTCAATGATTAATAAAGCATTTATTTAGATTTTGAACCAGTCATATTTGTGAAGACTGCAAAAGTGGCCTTCAAGTGAACTCAACAAAAAGCTAATAAATTTCATTTACCATGCATTGAAAATAATTTAACTTTAACCATAACTTAAGACTTAAAGAACAGTTTAACCATGACAGTGAATTACAAACTAAGCTAAAACAGTAAATCAAAAAATGATTAGCAAATGATTTAATATGCAATTTGGGTACCTTGTGGATGGCAGTTCCCCAAAAGTCATTAAAAAAGACATTTTTCCATGGAGTGTGTGGTCTTAAATCTCGATTCTCCTTAATTGCACTAATGTCATCAAATACAAATCCACAATTAAAACTGTTGTAGTAACACAAAATACTGATAGCAGATATAATTAGCGCTCTAATGTATTGTTTTTTCATTATGGAGCATTGTCATTTAACAAATTTTAAGCTATATAAAAAGTTTATAAAAATAAATATTTTGTCCATTTTTATGGATTTTTGGTTGGTTTCATAAACTACCGGCAGTTTTTGTGGAATTCCATATTACATAGTTTTTAATAACTGAACTGGTAACATTTCAGCACTAAAACTAATGATCATACTACAATTTAAGAGAAGACCATTTAAGTGAATGGATGCATTTTAAAGACTTAAACCGCTTCAGTAAATTAAGAAACGAACGAATTGGCGTCAATTTCTATCCAACACAAATCCATAAAAGTGTTTTCAAATCTACCAAACGTCCAGTATTTTATCATTTAAAGATTGTAAATAGAGTTGAAGCTATCACGATACATACACTTAGTATCGATTGGCCAAAGACAATCTTACAAGTAGGTAAGAAGTGAAACAAAGGCACAAATTATTTAATTTCAATTGTAATTTCTTCCTATTCAGTACAACAGGTAGTTACAGATCTGTTATGTATTTTTTGCTACATTTAGGAAATAATAAAATGGAATTCATAAAAGAATGTAAAATATGATGATCGTGCAAACTAGTTCAGAATTTTTTTGTGCCATTCTCAACAAGTACAAACTGAATATTTTCTGACAAATTGGAAGGAATGAGATTCCCCGATAGTCGTTACTATCCGTTATCCCTGCTTATGAATTGGAAGCAGTAGGTATGGATTCGTCCATTCTTCGTTGGTTTTTTTACCTTCTCATGGATTTTTCTTACTAAATCTATATTTTAGATATACAGCTTCTCCTTATGCCTTGACCAGTTCACTATGAATACTGTTGAGTCCGGTTGATTTTCAAGATTCTAAATTTACGATTACTATTTCTTTCAAAAGCTCTCAATAGGACTTTTAAGCGAGATTAGAATATCAGTTCTCATTATTTTGTTTAAGCAATACTGCTGTAACGGAACCATAGTGAGCCGGGACTCGGACCGTGCGCTCTGATCACAACCATATAGTCCGGGAGCTGTGGCCAAAAAACGCGTCTGATTTCAAGAAAATTTTTGACCATCTAGGCCAAAAGTACTCTCATAATAGACTGGAGATATGAACGTCTGCCATCGTAGAACTGTTGCAATCAAATTTCACAGGTCAACGAATTTGTGATTTTCGTCACTTTTTCAGATTTTCCTCAGTAACTCGCTTCCAATGCATTTTAGATAAAAGTTTGACTTGGGCAGTTTTAATGAACGTTAAATTTCCTATAAGATTTATGTTTAGTATGTTTTAAAATTCGGATCAGCTACTGAGATACGGAGCCGTACAAATGTGCAAAATGTAAAAAAAACGCAAAAAGTTAGATATTCAGAGGTTTCGCCTTAATAACTATTATTTTTTTTTTAGTGCAAAATGCATAATAACCAATCTTGTTGAGGATTAAATTTCCTTCATTATTCATACATAATATTTGTAATTACTCTCAACAGACGCCAAGAAATATTTAAATAACGATTTCCAAAACTCTAAAATGGTTATTACAATATTACTTGGCGTCTGTTGAGAGTAATTAGAAATATTTTGTATGGATATTGTAGGAAAGTCATTCCTCTACAGGATTGGTTATTATGCATTTTGCACTAAAAATTTAGTTATTAAGGTGAAACCACTGAATATCAAACTTTTTGCGTTTTCTTGACATTTTGCAGATGTTTACGGTCCCTGATTTTAGAAAATACTAAATATAAAACTTTCAGGAAATTAATCGTACCTTAAAATTGGCAAAGTTAAAGTTTTACCTAAAATTCACTGGGAGCGAGTTACTGTTGAGAATCTGAAAAAAGTTATGAAAATTACAAATTCGTTGACCTATAAAATTTGATTGCAACCAATCTAGGGTGGCAGGTGTTCATATTTCCAGTTATTATGAGAGTATCTAAGGATGATCAATAATTTTCTTGAAATTAGGCAAGTTTTTTTACCTCACCTGTCGGACTGATAGCAACTAGCTGAACAACTAGCGCTTCCCAGTGGATAATCAGCGAAACCCCGCACTTTAGCAACTGAAGAAGCTCAACATGATCTACGTGATGTATTCTCATATGCCATTCTGCCAACGCGTGCAATACGATGGTGACATAAACGATGAAGATCGCACCTGGAGCTCGGCACAACGGCTAACTCACTACTGGATAAGGAAGATGTATCAACCGTCATCGCAGACACCGCAGAAAAAAGGAACCACCAAAGAAACATAAAAATTCCCACGACCAGAGGGCATCTGCTAGTTGCGGAGATTTGTGGGGGTGCAGATGGAAATTGGAGATAGACTAAGTAATGCAAGGCCCCATCACAGCAAAATCCCTCGGGACAGCAACGGACACCGGAGAAGAAGTCCCCGCGAAGCAAAGGCCTTCGGCACAGTAACCAGCAGAACTTCCCATGAAGAGGAGCTCGCTCCGGACGCTCTATCAAGCCAAGCTACAATTATAGATTCCGTCCGTTAGTGGGGGAGTAGTTTAACAAAACCATAGTGAGTCGGGCGGCACGACTGTGCGCTCTGGTCACAACCATAGCCACTAGCGCTCCCCAATGGATAATAAGCGAAACCCCGCACTTCAGCAGCCGCAGCGAGAAATTCCACCTAAAGATGTAATGTCACTCAGACGATTTTTAGGGATGGCTAATTTTAACAGACCATTTACCCCCAAAGCTGTCGTGAATCAAGTATCCCTCAATCGATATTTGTGAAGAGAGCAACTTATCCATTGAATGCTCTGAAGATAGCTTAAAGAACGCTGCGCTCTTGGCACATTCTAAACACCAGGCCGAATTATCTCTTGTGTGTGCTGCATCAAATAATTGTATGGAAACAGTGTTTAAAAAAAAAAGGACAACAATCACTAGATTGTATTGTGTTTTTATTAGAAGGCTTTGTCATAATGCCAACGAAATTATTCAGCATATGGCCGCGAGCTTTTGGCGGTGTATTCAACAGTTCACCACTTTTAACCAGACATCGAAAGGCGAAATTTTACGCTATTCACGGACCATAAGCCGTTAGTATATGCCATGCTACAAAAGGCCACTACAGCATCGTCTTTGCGGATCACATGGCTTAATTGCAGCAGCCAATTTTCAACTGATATACGCCATGTTAAAGGAGATCGAAATGATGTCGCAGATGCATTATCGCGAGTGGAAGTTTTCAATCTCGAAAACGACCTGGACTTGCTCGCTAAATTACAAAATGAGGACTGTATTAGAAGAGGCCAGACAACAATCCAATTTGCAGTTTAAAACAGTGAAGTTTCCAGAGACTGGCGCTTCGGTAATTTGCGAAACTACCTAACATGAGGCTCATATATACATACCTAAGTCTCGCAAATACTTCTGGCCAGCCATGAACAAGGATGTAGCTGAATGGTCGAAATGCTGTATTGGCTGTCAAAAAGTTAAAGTGGGGAGGCATACAGTTACGCCACCCGGAAAATTTGAATATGCTGGCAGGTTTGAACGCGTTTACTTGGATGTAATCAGATCTTTAACCCCATCCTAGGATAAGAGGTACTGTGTCACCATCATCGATAGATTTACCCGGTGGCCGGAAGCTATAACATTGGAGGAAATAACAACAGAGATTGTAACAACAGCTTTTTATGAAGGATGGATCACAAGATTTGGGGTGCCTTCTCAGTATTATCAATTAACCGTTGCCTCTTCAAATCCACTAACTAATCGAAAAGGAACATAAAGTCAGCGCCGATAATTAGTTTAGGCACGTCGGCTTTGATAAATGTCCATTCGAAAAATCGCCTGAGACCAAAATCTAACTGGAGTCTCACTTCACCATATGTTCTAATTTTAGTGTCATTAGTGGCGTATAAAGTATATGTTTCTGGTACTATTTTTTTTATTTGCGGGGACAACCGAGCTAAGCTCCCCAGAAGTGTTGACCTCAGAATTTTGTCAGCGACCTCGGCAAGTTTGTTCATTTCGGTATATCCGTAGCCAATAGGATATATTGAATGTTTGCTGGCAATGGCCGCATCCGTAGAGTCCGCAGTATATCGAAAGAAAACTTCTCTCCAGGCAACTGCTGCATAGAACGGAGAAAATAGGAAGGCTTTTCATCTCCTATTTGTCTACCTTCGAGCAAACCTTGTACTCTTCTGCTTTCAGATTCTACATATACATTAATGAGTCGTTTTTTGATATCTTCGTATGGCGTATGGCGTTAAGTTGCCTGGAGTGCGCCATAGTGAATATGTGATTGTTAACTCGTCCTATTAAGTGTAGTGAAACAGTGGTCACAAAGAAGAGTTTGGCTGTGAAAAGTGATTGATTAGGATCATCAACTGTCTCAAACTATAATGTGAATAGGAAGGATAGATTCTGAACTAGAAATAAGTAATTATTTGTGAAAAAAAACTGTGGAGATACTAGGAACTGAGCAGAGGTTGGATAAGTCACGTTACTGCACCACACTACATATACCTTGCCTCCCCGGTAAACAAACTTTTTTATTTTTTATAAATGAGTAAAAATAATACATTGGATAGGTACTGTACAACGCCCAAAATCAAAAGACAGCGTAGTAATTCGTCGCTAGAACTAACAAAATTGGACAGCCCTAGTAAGAAAAATAAATTACCGTACATAACAATGGATCAAAAAGAAAATAAACAAGAATTGCTAGATGCTATATCTAAATTGCTAGATCAAAATTAGAAACTAAGTTCTCAGTTCTGGCAACTAAAGCTGATATAAATGGACTAGAAAAACAAATTAAATGAATTTATTTTAGAAAATATTAAATTAAAACAAGAAATAAAAATACTGAGAAAAGAATACGGAGCTGTTACGCAGAGTTTGGAAATTATAGAAAACAAGTTACGAAATAAAAATTTGATTTTCCGAGGGTTGAACTTTTCACAGAGTACAGATGCTATAGATACTGTAAAGGACCTGTGTGATAAGGTATTAAAGACTGAGGACAAAATACAAATTAAGGAAGCTCACCTCTTAGGTTCATCGGATTTAAAGAATAAACCTTTACTGGTGCAATTTAGATCAGTAGATGAGGTGAATCAAGTGATGAAGAACGCCCGTTTACTTAAAAACATCGGCATTTCTATCAATCGGGATTTGTGTCTCCAAACCAGGATAAGGCAGAACAAACTATTGAGACTAAGGAGAGAAGTGATGAATCGGAAAATAAAGAGATAAAAGTAAAAGTAAGAAATGATAGACTATTTATTTTTGATAAGTGTTTCACATGGTCACAGTCGGAAGGTTTATTGTGTAAAGAAGGCGATGCAGTGTCACTACTGAAGGACTGTACCGGACTGGACCTCGGACAGCTGGTGACCTCCATGCTGAGTCTGGAGAGAGATAAGGCGGCCAAGTCTCGTCACAACAATCCATCTCCGTAAATAAACATTTATGAGTTAAGGACGTCTGTCAAGAATGTAAACGTGATAAGAAAAAATCAAATAATGAGCCCATGTATGATAATGAAGAGGACAAAGAGGAAAATGTGATAAAGGTGTTAAGTTATAATATAGCCGGTATTAAAAACAAATTAGATAAAGTAGATTTCTTTAGTTTTATTTTTGAATATGATATTTTTTTCTTTTGGAAACTTTTTTGATGGAAGAGGATTTCAATACTTTTGAAAACTTTTTTAAAGGCTATCAATTGTGTTGGGTTAACGCTTCGAAAGAGGCTAGATACAGTAGAGCTAGAAGAGGTAGTATATTTGGAATCAGATTACATCTAATATCAGAGGGCTTTAGTTTTCAAATGGTGGAAAATGTTAATTTGATTGTTTATCAGAATAATAATATTAGTCTTTGTATACTTCCGGTTTATTTAACTATTGAAAATTGGAGAGAAGATTTTATAAATATTAGAAATATATTTGATAATTGTTTATGTAGTAATATTGTTTTGATTGGAGACTGCAATGTAAGAATCGGTGAGAATCAAAGTCTCCCAGATGAATTAGTTTTTGATAAATTTAATATATGTTCTTCAAGAAAATCAAAAGATACTGTAACAAATAGTAAAGGTGTTCGTTTTCTCGAACTATGTGCGGATTTGAATCTGATTATCTTAAATGGGAGAACTTTTGGTGATCAGAGCGGTGAATTAACCTATATCGGTGCCAATGGCAGTTCAGTTATAGATTTGTGCTGTGTTGCTGTGGGAATGTTACAATTTATTAAAGAATTTAAGATTAAATCGGAAATATTTTCGGACCACATGCCGTTACATTTGTTGGTAAAATTAGGAATTAGGAATAAATAAAAAAATGTTAATATTCTGCCACTACTACCTAAATTGAAATGGACTGAAAATGATAGTATTTCAAAAATAATATAAGCAACATTGATTTGGAAGTTCCGGAAGAGCCCCAAGAAGCTGTCAATTTATTTATTAATGTTATTAAAAAGGCTTCTTTCTTAGGAAAATGTAGTAAAATGGATAATAATAAACATCAATTTAAGGAATAGTGGTTCGATTATCAATGTTTGAAATTAAGAAAGAAAACATTTGCACTGTTAAATTTGTATAAAAGCTGTAAATGTGATTCAATTAGAGAACTTTATATTAGTAATAATAAAGATTGCAAAGAATTGTGTAAATTAAAAAAACGAGAATTTTATATGGATATTGTTGATAAGTTTAAAATTGTAAAGGATTCGAAGGGCTTCTGGGACCTAGTAAATATAATAAAAAAGAGGAAGTTTTTTGGAAGCGCGGATATTAGAGGTGAACAGTGGGTTGATTACTTTGGTAGCTTATTAAATCCATCCGTTTTGTCACCACAGTTTTTGTATGCTCCTCCACATAGTGTAAACAGTACTCTGGATGGTGATTTCGAATTGATTGAGTTAAAAAAAGTTATTGGTAAAGCCAAAAATGGAAAAGCTCCTGGGTACGATAGAGTCCCTTAAGAGTTCCTCAAAGGTTGTCCAGATGATTTTCTGCAATGTCTGATAAATTTTTTCTACTCAATATACGAAAATTCATACATTCCGCATAGCTTTGCCCAATCTATAATCTTCCCGCTCTTTAAAAAGGGTGCTTTAAATGTTGTCAATAATTACAGGGGAATATCATTTTCGGACTGTATATCTAAACTATTTACTGGTTTGTTGTTATTAAGATTAAAACAGTGGACAGAAGAAAATAAAATATTGCACGAATGCCAGGCAGGGTTCAGAAGAGGATATTCTACTGTTGCTCGCGCCGGAGCATAAGGTTCTTCAAATGATGATAGGGTTGCGGAATACTGTGGTTTGTGGAATTTGTCAGTCAATTTGGAAAAAAAAAAAATAAAAAAAATTGGAAATAGTAAATTATTATAATTATCTGGGAATAGGTCTGACCCCCCTTTGCAAATTGAAGACTCATTTCTTAAATAAGTTAAATATCCCAAAATTTGCTGTAAATACAACCTATACTTATTTGCTGAACAAAAATGAAATATCATTATCAAAAAAAGTGGATGTTTATTGTGCTGCCGTTCGATCAATAATTTGTTACGCTTGCCAGGTTTGGAGATACCGTAGTTTTGAAGAAGTAGAAAAACTGAATATATTTTTTATAAAAAACTGTTCTCCCTTCCTGTTAATTCACCACACTACATTTTATATCTGAAATCTAATTTAAATCCAATATTCTTTCATTGTTTATACTTACATTTAGAATATGTACAAAGGGTTCTTTCTTTGCCAGATATGAGGCTGCCTAAAATTCTAGCTAAGGAAATAATTAAAAAGAAAATATTTTGGCATAAAGAAAACTCCGAACTTTGTAACAGAATAAATATTCCATTAGAATATGAAAGCAATGAAATAATTTCACTTATTTTGGATAAATTAAAAAATAATTTTTAGGCGGATATGATGGAGAAAGCCAAAGTATCTAATTTCCATGATCTTTATAAGGATTTAAACAGTGACTTAGGTGACAGGCATTACATGCTAGATGGGAATAAAATGAATTTTATCAAGATAATTTTTAGGCTTAGAGGACAATTGGTTCATCTTAACAATAGTGTTATGAGGAGTGAACAACAAAGATTGTGTACTATTTGTAATTTAAATGCAATTGAGGATTTATACCACTACGTGGCTGTTTGTCCGATTTTACAAGAATAGAGGGCCAAGTATTTTAAGAAAAAAATACTAAGTCGTCATGAGCTAATAGACTTATTAAATGGTAGGGATTGGAACAGTTTGTACCAGTACCACATATCAGCTTATGGTTATAGAATGTTTTTGATTCGGCAGTACAACACATAATATTCTTCTCCTATATATAAATAAAAATCACAAAATAAATAAAAGACCAAGTGTATTAAGGATAAATTATTAATAAATTGATTAAAAATAAATTAATTATAAATTGGATTTTCTTTGTTATTAAATTGATATGTAATGTATTTAATTAAGAAATTATTAACAAAAGGATGTATGTGAGCTGTTTCTTATTGTATAACAATTGTATATATATATATATATATATATATATATATATATATATATATATATATATATATATATATATATATATATATATATATATATATATATATATATAGGCAACTCTTGACAGACGGTATTATACCATGTCAACAAAGGCTTGTTAGAGAATTTGTTTGTTTATTTGGATGTAAATTTATTTTCAATAAAGCTTTTTATCTATCTATCTATGGCGTTAAGGATGTTTTACTAAATCAGAAACTTGCTTTAATTCATCTAGATCTAGAAGGATATTTTAATTTTATATTTTGTAAGGCTACTTGTAATATTTGCGCGTGATAAGGTGGCTTTGACGTGACAATACCATAATTCTGGCTCAGTTTTCCAAAAATTAGGTATTTTTCTCTCTGTAGGTATTGACGCAGCGGGGTCACCAATTATTCCTTTTGTACTAATATTAATTATAATTGAAAAGGTAATGAAAAACATATTCACTCAGTAATATATACATTTATTGAAAAATTATTTAACTAAAAATATAAAATAATCTTCCATCAGCTGCCTAGATTACTAGGCCCTCTATATCGGGTCTATGTAATCAATCAATATCTAATCGATAATCAGAAGACTAAAATTCTATAAAGGACGCGGTGATTGATAAGAGGGGTGGTAGTAGTATACACATAAATATATTGGTAGTACTAGACCAAAACAATATTAGAAACGTGTTCAAGTGTGCTTGTCAATACACACTAGGAGCCGAGAAATTTTAAAAAAATGTAACTTCAACAATTGTTTATATTATTGTTTTCTGCCTTTGCTCTGCCTGTATTTCAAAGTTATCTTTTACCAATCGGTTTGATTTTTTGTGTAAAATAAGAAAAAATATTGCCGATAAATGCAAAAGGATGCGTATAAATGCACAAAAAATATAAAAACCAAAAGACGCTTCAAATTAAGTAAGCAACAAAAAGTATTTTAGGAAAAAGTAAGTCAGATTCGTTCTTAGCGTCCTTTAAAATCCTAACATAAGAATTCTCATGGAAATCAAAAAATAGAAATTTTGGACTTGATTTTGGAGGATTTTTTTTTCCTTCCGATGTCTTCCCTTTACTTGTGAATTCATAACTCCTCCGGATTTTATCCTAATTCAAAGTAACTACAACCGTTGGAAAGTTTAATTTCTGATCTCTAATCCATACCAATAACTCTAAGATTTTTTGTCGTTATAACGGAGAAAAAGTATAAAACTAAAAAAGTTCCTCAAACATTTTATTTTATATCTCTGGTTATTTACGGAGGTTCGGATTTGTGCCATTCGTGTAGTTTATAGAGCCTTAAACCACTCCCAAGTTCCGTGTGAATCGATGGAGTCGTGTTAAAGTTATTGTAATTTTTATGATTTTGGGAAAAACAAAATTATATTTCGATTGCTATGAAAATTCGTATTTGGGTTTTTATGGGGTGCAAAACACGAATATTAATATCAACTTTGTTTCTCCCTAAAAAAATATTTTACACCACTTTGTTACATTGCAGAGTGATCTGAAATCTCCCATCATGGTGCAAAAAATCCTACCGCGTTTGTTATTCGAAGTTGCTAAAACGCTTGAGTTAATTTTGTCAGATTCTAGTTTGCATCTAGAACTGCAAAAATGTGTAATTTCATGTTTTTTAATTATGGATTTAATCATTTATAATCATGATGGATAATAATAATTCTATTTATTTAACTTATTTATGTAAACAATTAAATTAATTATTTAAAAAATTCAATTGCGATAGTAAAGAGGTAATTTTATTATTTTTAGATATGAACTTATATTTATAGCAACATAAAAAATAACGTTCTTGTAAATTCTTAATAGAGGTACTAATTCGAATGATTTATCTCAACATTTTTTTTTATTAATTATTTTAACTAATCATTAAATCACATTAATTTAATTTATAATCAGAATTAATTATTTAATTTTAACATTAAATAATTAATGGTTTAATTATTCATATTTTTATTAATATTTAATTATTTATTAATAGATCATTAATTTTTACTAACAATTTTTTATTAAAACAACGAGAAGCACAATAAAATTCAAATTCGGCGTTTAGTTTTTCTTAACTCTATCTTTACTAGTTATTTTAAATTCAAATAAGAAACAAGTTGGAAGCTGTGAAACACTTTTAAGCAGTGAACATAGAACAAGGGGCCTATTTTAAAAGCAAGTACGAAAAAAAGGAGACGCGTAGTTAAGAAGAATGGCACTAGAGATCGCTGGTGGGGTGACACCCAATCCAATCTCCAGACACTACTGAAGATTCCCGTTCAAGCTTGGCCTCATAAGTATGTGAAAACTTATATTTGAGAACTTGTATTTAAAATGATCTAGTAGGAACTTCTGTTATTAAAACTTAAAAAAAAAGATTTTGGCAAGAACTTAGATAAATAGAATTTTTATCAAAAACTTTTTATAATATAATTTCTTAAGGAACTTTATATCAGAAGGTTCTTTCGTTGAGCTTTTAAGTTAATTCTTTAATTGTAAAAGTTCTTTTAAAACAGTTAAACTGGAACCTTTTGAAACAGTTCAATAACTGTTTGGTACGCCGTAATTTCGATATCCTCCTTATTGCTTTCTGCATTCTGTTGTGTGAAAGGAGGGTAAATGTTGTTATTTAACGCACTAAAAATATCATGAAAGTGTTCTTTAATCGCATACAATATGGTAAGCGAATCCGCTGGAATATTCTTTTCGTTTGTAATTCCAACCATTCTGGGCTTAAAACGTTTACGTGATCCATTAGTGCCATTTTATATGCCTGCCACATCCCATCCAATTCTGTTAGTTTCTAATTCTCTAGTTTTTCAAGATTATCTCTTTCTTATTTTTTAAGGAATTCAGAAGTTTTGTTCTTTATGGTTCGGAAGTATGCAATACTATTGTTGAGTTTAGAGTGACAGGAGGTATCAGAAGGTCTCGAACAAAACATTAATCCAAATAGGATAAAAGTAGCTGGACAGGCTGAGGAGAGGCTGAGACAGGATGATCGACGTGTCGGAGGACCAGTCAACGAACCACGTTTCATCAGAGAGCCAAGGGTATTAGCCTTATAACACCCTACAGGAAGCAGGAGAAAATTGTACGACCATCCCGCGGCCTAGTTATCTCCACCGAAACTTAATATCAGTTTAACTATTTTATTATCATTTATTTTTTGTTAATTACTATTTTATTTTAATATACTTTGAATTGTAATGTTTTTTTATATGTGTATATATGTGTGTATATATATATATATATTTATATATATATATATATATATATATATATAAAATTATTTATTTATGTATGTTGTTTTACACAATGAAATAAAACAGAGAGATTCCCTGACCCAAAAAAAAACAACAACACTAATTCCAATTCCATTTTGGATACGCGTTGCTCGGCGCCTTCTGATACTTCCTATCGCCCTAACCTCGACAATTGGTGTTTTCATCAGTTTTCAAGTTAATTACCTACATAAATGAGCGAATAAGTTGAATAATATAGGCAGTGATGTGAACAAAATCGTTCAAAAATAAAATGAACAAGTATTTATCTTTATTAAAAAGCTTACTATTACGCTTATTTAACTAAATACCATTTAATATTAACATGTTATTAACTATAACATTTAACATTACCATAAGTGGTACTCACAATCCTCTCATTAAGCATGCTATATATGCTATTTGTACTGTTCGTCGAGTTTCATCAATAGGACGCAGTAGAAAACCAGTCAAATAGCAGGCTCAATATAGCAGACTTTATTGTATGCTATTGGCAGTGCCAATCTACTAAACTGCCGCCATATTGTTTTGTCAATTCTCTTGACGCTCCATAGGGTGGTTATCCTCTGTTTTAGCTTAAATATAACTGGATATTTTTTATAGACAATGTTAAGTTCAACAATTGTTGTTTGAAACTTTTTTTGATAAAATGCATATTTCCTGAAAAATCAAAACCCACTTATAGTAGGTTTTTTCTTGAAATACCGAAAATTTCACAGGTTTGACGCTCCGTAGGTCCATTATTGTTAGTTTAAGCTTAAAAATTAACTAGAACTTTTCTTAAAAGTAATCTTAAGATAAACAACTTTTGTTTGAAACATATTTTAATAAAATGCATATTTCCTTGAAAAAACTGAAAAACTAAAAAATTGCTTTTTTCACAGTTTATTTTGAATAAAACCACAATAAAGCTACCGATTTTGTTTTCCGGATTATCATATTCTTAATCTACTCAAAAAAATGAACAAAATGAGGCCATGCTCGATTTTACAGCAGATTTTAGCCAATTTTATCCAGTTGCTGATTGACTAACTTGTTTCACCGCAAATCTCATGACCTTGAATGAACTTTAATTTACTTTTTAGGGTATAAAAATGATCAAAAATTGAAATTTTTTTGTTGTATCCACAATAAATAGATGATTTTCCATCGCTGTATAAGACTTTTTTTTTAAACTAAAAAGTTTGCTAAATAAATATTAAAAATCCAATTAATCAATCAAATTTTATTATCAAAATAGTTATTGCATATTTTGATATAGTAAAATTATTGAATCAGCAAAAAATTATTTAGTTTCATTCAGCCGTTTTCTAATAAACAAGGAAGTCAATTTCGCACGAATTTGGTCGCCATTCTATTGAAAAAATCATACTAAAAGTTCGTAAGGTTTAGCCTTAATATTTAAAATTAATTAACTTTAATATAAATCAGAAAGATCGAGGTATTTTGCTGGTACAATAAAAACTATGAAAACTTATGAAAAATATCAATTCAAATGCGCCTAAACTTTGTGATATAGGGTTTTTTTTTGTTTTGTTTTTTAATTCACAGCATTATGGTTTCTAAAAAACTACAATATTAAGTGGTCATTACACATATTATAAGAAATTTATTTTTCAAATTATATTATTAGATTTGTGTGATATTAAGTTTTAGATTTACATGAGAATTTATAAAAGAAAGTAAAAAAATAAAAAGGAATAATTAAAATAAGTTTAGCATTATTTAAAAAAAACAAAACTATAAATTTAGTGAAACTAGACAATAAAACTATGCACAATATTAATGGAGTGAAAAATCTTCATTACCATCAATTTGAAATACAAATTATAGTGGTGGGTCGGTATTAAAACAAAGAAATGGACATATATATTCAGTGGTGGATCAATATGGAAACAAAGAACTGGACATTGATATTCATATTTAGCCAAAATTTTTGCAGCATTGACTGAGATGTGCCATCTTCAAAGATTTTTATCGCTGATATAATGAGTTTCCAATGTTTTGTTACAGGTTCTTCATAATTTCTTACAGATAATATTCAATCTGTTTGGTATAAGAAACTTGAAGATAATTTAATTTAAAAGAAGAAAAAAAGAATTTATCCGTATGAATTTCAAATTTTACATGTCACCTGATACCCTATAAGTTTCAGTGTAAGAGTGGTTTCAGAAACTGACAGGTAGCCCTTGGGAGGAGAGATAGTGGGGAGGTAACAAATATAGGTTGTAATAGTTGTGTTACCTATTGCATAATACTCCATTTTGTTCTCTAATGATTGACCCATTGATTTTTTATCTATGGATAAAGTAAACTGTTTTCTGAAGCCAATCATCCACCTTTGCAGAATCTATAGTTACCCTAGCATTGACTCCTTTTCAAGCATGCATCCATGTTAACTAGCCTGATGTCCATTTATTTACTTATTATTTATTTCATATTATTTTTGTTTAGTAATTATTCATATTGTATATGATACATTTTTTATGTAGTACTTCTCTTTCTAAATTATTATATATTTATTTAGGAGGAATGTAAAATGAAGAGGGAGGATGATATCACTTGATATCTGAAAATTTTCTGGTATACTCAACTTCAATAGACAATCTACTAAGGATGATTTCAAGATTTGATAAACTGGAAAATACGTTTAATTAAAACAGAAAATTTAATAAAAATATTTTTAATTTATTTCTTTTATATTACAGAACTGCACATAGTTGTTACTTTTATAAAAAATAAACATATTAACAATATTTACAAAAGTTGGTATTTCTTTTTCTTAATGAACAAATTCATTATTGAAGTAATCAGTTCTAAAGTACTTAGAACATGGTCTGCAGATAAATACAACGTTATTCTTACAGTATGTACACATTTGAAACCATTGCTTGAGCATATCTTATTCAAAATATTGTTTCTGTGTTTTATCATAATCACCCAACAAAAGAAAATGGATTGAAAGGAGGAAAGAAAGACGGGAATGGTGCTACAGTAGGTTGAATGGGGAGCTGAGTTGTATGATAGGTTGTGAGAAGTGTGGGAATGACTCTCGTTGAATACAAAGTTGTGTAGGCAGTCTTTGCTCCAAATGTCAACTTTAATACTTTTGAATCAGTTTCAGTTATGACTGTTTGTGTTATGATAGGGCTTGAAGTTATCAGTGGTTGTGGTTGTGGTGTAGGGAAAAGAGGCAGTGGTAAACTTGGAATAGGTATAGTATTTGTCATATATTGAGTATTTGTGATTGTCTTAATTGGACGAGAGATAGTACTTAACACAGTACTTAATCCATTAAAAACTGGAATTACATGAGTGTCATAAAGAGTTTGAACACTGATTACAGGGGTAGAAGTTACCACAGGTGGTTGATTTGGATTCAGAAATCTTAAGAATGCTAATTGTTGAAGTTTTTCAGGAGTTAATTGTTCTTGAGGGGTTGGGAGAGGGAGAGGCAGGGAAGTTACTTCTGTAACATTAGAAACTTCAGGAAGCATAGTTACAGAATGCTGTTCTTCACTGTTATCATTATCACCGAAATCTAGCTCTAAATGCAATTCTGATCCAGCTTCATCAAGTCTAGTATTAAACTCATTTAGGGTTTTACTTGGGATAAACTGGAAAAGTTCAGTGGGTGGCAAAGTTTTGGTTGCACTTACTACTTTAGTCACTTCATAAGTTTGTACCAGTGTTATTGTTGTGGTATTACTATCCTTCACAACAGGAAGAAGATGTGTTTTCAATAATATTTCACTTGTACTGAAAATATCTGTCATTGTTTCTAATGGTATGGTCTCACTACCAGCTATAGCTATCATTGGAAGAGTAACAATTGGAGCCTCCTTTTCAAATACTGGTGTTGAAGTTAAGATATTTTCAGTTAATGGTTCTGTAGCTGTTGGCGGAGTTGAAACTTCCAGTAATTTCTCAAATGTCGATGTCAGAGTAATGTACCTGGTATTTTTTACAGTTCCTACCTGAAATTTAATAAAATAGTATATTAATATAGCAACTTAAATTTAAATCTAAAGCGCTTATTTTATTCTTTTCACCTCCTTATAAACAGAATCCTGCTTTTTTATTTAAGAGGAAAACCAAAAGTAAATTTATTTTAGTTCTACTCGAAAGCTTAGTTAGTAGTCATCATCGCTCTTAGGTAAGGGAGAGGCTTGTTGAACTTGAAATGAAATCGTTTGATCTTTATATTCAGCAGAAGTCTGTTTATAAGGAGGTGAAAAAAATATATAAAGTTTAGAATTAAAATAAAAAAATCCTCATTTTAGTTTATAACAAAGCAATTAGTTTATAGAAAAGATATCTTAGAGTAAATTCGACAGTTTCTTCTTTTTATTTGTGTCTGTGTTCGTCTATGGTTGTAACATATTGATATTGCCTCAAAATTTTTGGTGATTAATGCTTAAAATATTTTAATTTGAACGTATAACCATACTACTGATAATGAAAATGATTACCTGAAAAGTGTAGGGGGATTTAATTGTTGCAATTTCATAATATGCATTGCTGAAGTTTGCTGGTGTGGAAATTTCTACTTTGATTGTTTGGACTGATAAGCTAGGAGTTGCTGTAGAAGTTGTTGATGAATCAGATGGTTCAGGCTGTTGTTCACTATGCTCCAATTCTGGAGTAGTAGGTGTTGATTGTATTACATCTTCATCCTGCCTTCGAATTGCTACTCTTGGTTTTGGTGTGGTCTTATATTGCCATCTACCTTGCGGTCTAGCTAACTTAAACTTGTACAAGCTAGTGGTTGCTTCACTACTGACACTGGTAGGTTTTGGCTTAAATCTTCTGGAACCACTATCAATATTATTGCTTATCACAGAAGATGATACCCCTGCCGATCTTTGCCTATGAAATCTCCTAACAGGCGTGGCACTTTCAGTGAAAACAGATACTGTAGGTACCTCTGAAGTAGAAGTGGGTCGACTGAATCTGTTATGTGATAACCTGAAACATAACATACACATAATCATTTAAAGATAATAACAATATATTTCATTGCTTTTTTGGATTATGCATGCATTATTATATAACATGTGACTACCTAAATTATTATATATTATGTTATTCCAATTAGTTTAAGCTTTAGTTGAGAAAAACATTTGTTTTACCCATGAATTTTCAATTTTTTTCAACTAAATCTCGTTATTGATATATGAAGTTAAAATTAAATTATTTGGAATTTAATTTATAATAAGATTTAATAATAATTAAGGTAATAAACCATATCATACCTGTCATAATAAATAAAGGTAGAACTCAAAATTATAAATTGTTGGGGAATCATATTATAAGATTTTTTTTTCTATACTTTTGAATACCTTCTCATTAAGACACGTTACCCAACAATTTTTAATGGTGAGAGTATGGTTGACCATGGAAAATAAATGTTGGGGAAACTTATTTGGGGATGTGGTCAGTGAATAAACACACAAATAAAAAAAACTTATTATATTGTGTGCCGACCTTTCGGCCAAAGTTTTCATGGCATTCATGGCAAAGAAAAAACGAGATAACAATAGATGCAACAATAGTGGCAGCACCAGTAATAGTAAAAAAAGTTAACAAACACTAAGATAAGATAGGAAAAAGAAAAAAATAAAGTATAAAGAAAAATAAGCTAATCATAGTGTGAATAATAAGAAATAAAGAAAAATAGGTTAATAGATAATGAAAATAAAGATATTTAAAATATTTTGAAAATATAGAAAGCATGATGATGAATGATATGAAAGATATAGTAAAATACGTGAAAATTACTAATTATAATAACTACAAGAATAAAGATTTAGGAATATGAAAAGTATATCAAGATAATTATGATAATATAAGTAACGTAAATGAATTCTTTGTAAGATATAATAAAATACATGGAAAAATGTATGTAAAAATATAACAAAGTAAAATAAAGGTGTAAGATATAAAGTTATGTAAGCTTTAAGGCAGAATAATATAATCATAAGTAATTATTGTAAGTGGGGAAGAAAAATAAAACAATAAGGATAGAAACAGGGGGGAGAGGAAGGAGAAAAAAATACTTAACCCTCAAATGGTACAGTGGGGTTAGCGTCAACCCCAGGACGCTTTGAAATGCAATGTGCATGTGTCAACATTATCTCCAAGCGCTATACCTTTGAGTACCTGTCCTGCCAGTTGCATTCCAGCTGTGGATGAGAGGGGGCTTCTTGAGCGTAAGCTCACTATAGTTGGAACTTTACAAAAAAACAAACAAGAGATACCTCCCTCAATGATTTCAACTAAAGGAATATCTGTGGGTACATTTCGGCTCTTGTACCAACCAGACAAAATGCTTGTCTAAAGAAAAGTGTTATTCTTTTGACCACCATCCATGAAGAAGGTGAGATAAATCCATCATCAGATAAACCTAAAAGTGGTAGAGTTTTACAATTTGTCAAAAGGTGGTATGGATGTGTATGACAAACTTTCTCATAGTTACTCGACGAAAAGAACAACTACATGCTGGCCCATGATATACTTTTATAGTACCCTTGATACAGCTGGAATAAACAGTCATATCCTCTTCAAGTTGAAAGGAAACATTTGTAGTCGAGCTAATACTTGCAATTGAATTTGTATTCGAGCTAATTTAATCATTGGCTTATGCGCTTATAGACATTCACATGCAAAAGTCAAGTGTATAATGCAAGATTGCTCAAAGAGCTCCAAGCAGAAATGAGAGGAATACTGGGTACTGGTAATGAGACCCCACCATCTTTGTCTGAAACACCTCAGAAGACCAGAAGGTGTGATTTTTGCCCTCGTAGTGCAGATAAGAAAACGAAAAATGTTTGTACTACATGCAAAAAATCTATTTATTCGAATCATCTGAAAGCTGTTCACTATTACATATCTTGCTATGATAATTGAGAACATTTTATTCATGAGACTGATTTTCGACTACATTTTGCTCAACAAATTTAGTGTAATTTTATTATTTGTTTCTATTGTGAAAGTTCCCTATTTTTAACTATACTAGTTACCTACCAGTGTAAGTAGAAAGCAGTGTACTAGTGTAAGTAAATAGCAAAAGATCATTGTGGAGGATTCTTTTGTGATCAGCATGTTTTATTGGACATTTTTCATTTACTTGAAGTTTATGTTGCGTTTTAAAGAAAGGTTTGATTTGAAAATGTATTTTTATGAAGAATAAACTAATGTTACAGTATTAGAATTCTGTTCTTATTGATGAATAGAGGGGCACTGATACTATAGCAACTCAAACCTTTAAAAAAACCAAAAAAAAAAACCTTGGGGTACTTGAGGACTCCACCATACCATCTGTGTCCTCATGGCTCACCGTACCGTTTGAGGGTTAATAAGAAAAAATATACCTGAGTGGCTTATAGTCAAGCGCAACTGAATAAGTCAGGGTTTGACCGTTAAAAACAAAACAATGTTGCCATCGTATTGGTTTAACGGATACTAAGATTTAAATACAACACTGGATTAAAAGTTAAAGCTGTTGATTTAAAAGATTGGCTAAACTTACTGGTAACCCTATCAGTTAAAGGTTAAAAAAGGATTAGTTAAATAATAATGGAATTGGAATAACAGTGGGCTAAAAATCATAGTATAGTGGCATAATGAAAAGAGGCGGGGATTATGTATAGTAATTTAATTTAATAAGGAAATTTTATATGTATATTTTATACGTATAAGAAGGTATACAAAAATGTAAAATGGATAAATAAATAAAAATCAAATTAAATGTGCAACTGAATAAGAAAAGAAGTAAATAAATATATGATAATAGACTAAAAATTATAATGATCATAATAAATAAATAATTTATAAAATAATGGAGATGATATAAAAAAATTAGTGATATGGGGATGGATAATAAAAAATAGTTTTTTTTTTTTAATAAATGGAATATTTGTGAATAGGCTAAGGATAAGTTTTGTTTGTCAGTATTTTGATTTGCAGGTAGAGATTCTAGTTGGATATAAATACATTCTGTGATGAGCTGTTTGTCGTGATTGGGGACAGTGGCGATCCTTTTTTAACTTTTAACCAATACGTTTATCAGTAAGTTTAATCAGTCTTTTAAATCAATAGTTTTACCATTTAATCCAGTGTTGTATTTAAATCTTAGTATCCGTCAAAACAATACGTTGGCAACATTGTTTTATTCTTAATGGTCAAACTCTGACATATTCAGTTGGCGCTTGACTATAAGTCACTCAGGTATTTTCTTCTTATTAAGTATTTTTTTCTCCTTCCTCCCCATCCTGTTTCTATTATTATTGTTTTATTTTTCTTCTCTTTATATACTTTTCATACTCCTAAATCTTTATTCTAGTAGTTATTATAATTGGTAATTTTCATGTATTTTACTAAATCTTTCATATCATTCATCACCTTCCTTATTATATTTTCACAATATTTTAAATATCTTTATTTTTATTATCTACTAACATATTTTCCTTTATTTATTATAATTCACATTATGATTAGCATATTTTTCTTTATATTTTGTTTTGTTCATCTTACTGTTGGTCAACTTTTTTACTATTACAGGTGCTGCCACTGTTGTTACATCTATTGTTATCTTGTTTTTTTCTTAGCCCTGATGATGGCCTAAAACTCAGGCTGAAACGCTCGACACAATATAATAAACTTCTTCTTATTTGTGTGTTTATTCATTGACCACATCCCCAACCAAGCTTTTCCTAAATAAATTTCTAATTTGAGTTGTACCTTTATTCTATGACATGTGTGATATGTAGTCAATAAATAACCCCTACTTTTTCAGATCATAAGTCATGATTGCGTAAATACTCTTTCAACGTTCACCCGTAATGGACATTATTCTTGTGAAATGAAAATAAATATAGGCCCCTTTAAAATAATTTAGAAGTCTATAGTATAGTCGTCCCAATAGTTCAGCCAGAATGATAGAAAATAACAAGTACAACTTACATTTTCCTTATTAAATATATATATATATATATATATTTCTCTTCACAGAATAACCATTTATTATATACACTATATTTACTTGAATGGCCTTGTCTGCTTCTTTTTATGTTCTGTTGTTTCTTGAACTTTTGTTCTTTGAATCCTATTTTTAAATGGTGGTTGAACAGCAGGTCTGCGTGTGTGTCTCACAAGATTTTGTCCCACAGGTGTTGAAAATAAAGCTTCTAAGGGAAGACTATCGTCAAGTTGACTTGGCTCTACCTGTGTTTTTTTATGATGAGATTTGCTTGGTGATGGTTTTTGAATGACATGAGAAGTTGCTTTCAATACTTGTGCATATTTCCCTGAAATATAAGTGCCTATAACACTTGTTTCATGTACAGTTGTTACACCGTCCTTCACAACTGTTCCTCCAAGTTTTGTTACCAAACCTGTGGGTTCGTTCCGTACTTTAGTAGCAGGGCCACCTTCAACTATCTGTAAATTAGATTAAATTGTAATAACAAATTTTATTGTTGCATAATATCATAATATATTATATATTATTAATATTATATTATATAATAATAATATATTATTATTATTATATATTATATTAATAATATATTAATTTTTAAAAATGAAAATTGAGTCCTTGGTAAGACCACTATTGTTCTTGGAAGAAGAGTGTCACAATACGAAAAAGTGGAATTTTACAGGAAAAGTGTTTAAAGTTTGCCTATTTAGGTTTATCGCTGTTTCTAACTCACTTTAAAACATTAAGTCGGACATTTTCTTAGTCAATACTACCTACCTTTTTTGTTTTAAAAACAAATTTGATCTCCATTTGTTGATCATTTAAGGACGAATCATTAATTAAATTCTGGCACCTTTTCATAAAAAAACTAAAATAAATTGTTATAACGATAAATATTGAAACTAAAAATCTGACATATTTTCTCAAAGAAATATACATGAACCAGAGCTTTCCAAGTAAAACAAAAGGAAAAACAAAATTTTCGTATTGTGGCACTCTTCTTCCAAGCTAATAATACCTGTTAATGGTTTTATTATAAAGATTGCACAAAACCAGAAATTATATTTATATTTATTTTATATGATTTAAAAATTTTTTTAATGATTTAATATTTTATTATGCTGGCCTCAGAATGGTTCAACAGCCAAGAGTGGGCGATGGCTAAATATATATATATTTTTTTAATATAGTGTGGCTCTTATATTATTATTTATTTCACTTTATTTCCTTTTTTATTTTCTTATTCCTCCCTCATTTGTTATATATTTTTTTTCTATTTACTATTTATGTTTCTGTTTTTATTTTTATTTTGTTTTATTTGATGTGAACTTTCTGTTTGGTTCTCAATACATCATAAACACCCACTCCTCCATTTCTTACCTCTTACTATTATATGTAATATTATTTATGATTTCAACTTCGTTCAGTTTTTTATTACTTATATATGTTTATATTTCTATATCTATCTATTATATTTTAGTGTATTCATACTCCTCCATGTAATTCTGTTATATTTATTTATTCTTCTCATACGTTATATTATTCTCATATCTCTTTCTTAATCTTGAAGAAGGCTTATAATGCAGGCCAAGACATTACCACTCTTAAACATTAAAAATTCATTACTGTGTGTTTTATTTCTGACCATACCACAACAATAATTCTCCTAGATTTCATTAACGGCCAACTATAGCTCCATTATTATAATTTATTATTGAAAATTTTCTTTGAAAAAAGTAAGGGTGAAAGTTTACTCACATTTCAGATGATATAAGATATGGTTTTCTGAATTGTGGCGTATTGTAAGAATCATTGAAATAATATTTTCTATAAAGTAGTTTTAACAAATAGCTATGAAAAGTCTGCATTAGCTTTTCACTTTACTCAAATCAATGTAATATTGTTTTCTGTTATATCTTCTTTGGCTGGCAACAGTATTATAATTATTTTCACCTTAAAAAGAGTCTTCAAACTTATAGTTATTCTAATAAACAAAATTTAAAATCCGAATATTGAACATAAATTATAATTAATACGTACTTTGATTTTTTTTCTTTTATTTGATTTTTTAAGAAGTTTATTATGTTTATGCTAAAAACTCAAACTCCACAGAATACAACTAGAAAATATTCTGAATAAGATTTATATGTTAGGGTTTGAACATACTTGGGGCTGCATTTAAGCAAGGCTAGTATTATTACCAGTGTTTTTATCATTGTGCGCTTAAAGGGCAGCATCTAGATTAACACTGCTACTTCAGTCTTATATTAGGTTTTCTAAACTTTGCTCTTATCATGTACAGGTGATCCAAAACCATTTCAAACCTTAGACATGTAAATGGTGCATGCAGAAACTATCCATTAGTAGTACTCCATATTATCAAATTAATGTAATAAAACTTTATTATTATTAAAATTGGTTGACTACCATTTGTTAATAGCATATATACTAATAGATGTAGTAATGTAAAAGAGATAAATTCATAGAAATACATTGAATGACAAATATGGATGATTGCAGCATGCTTTAGTTCAAATAACCGAAGAGAAAAATTTAACTGGAAGATATATAATCTACAGATATGAAAATTTTGTTACATGCTATGAATTATATTCAAAGAAACTAATGTAGTATGCATGAGTGAAGTGTTTTTTTTTATCAGTAAGATATTCCAGACTATACATTATTCTAATAATTTTAAGCAATGCAAGTAAAAGTTAAATATAATGAAAACCATACTACTTTATATAGCTTATACATATACATGGCAAAAACAAATTTAGATTTTGTTGACTTTATATGTGTGTGTCTGTGTGTATGTGTTTGCTTACCTTGTATGTTTCACCCACATTCTCCGATGGCTGTTTTGAAAGAAGATCAGATTCCAAAAGTTCTACTTTATTTTCATTCTCGTCTTTAATACTTCCTTTTTTAAGACTGCTCTTACTTAATAAAACTGTTGGCTGCACATTTCGCTTTGCTGAATCCGCAATCAGTTCTTTGGCCTTAGATATTTTTGTTTGAACATTTGTGTTTATGATCTTTGGTGTATTTTTTACTTGTTTTTCTTCCTGTACCTTTTTTGAAACTTCAATTCTGGTTTTAGTTGGAGAAATTTTTTTATTGTTTACGATTTGTTTTTCTGAACTCTCAATTTTAGGAGAACCAGAAAGTTGAGTCTTTATTTGGACTACACTTGATACCTGTATTGATTTAGTTTGCTCTACTTTTTTCGTTGATGTAGGTTTTATTTCAGCCTCTAAAAATAAAAAAAAAATGTATATAAATAGAATAGAAAAGAACAGAAAGAAAACTTTATACGGGGATGAAATCCCTGAAGAATAACTATGTTGTATAAACAAAAAATAACAGTTCTAGCTTACATATTGAAATTAACAAATAAGAATCATAAATAATATAAAAATAATAAAAGAAAAAAAGAATTCTTATTGAGAAATATAAAGGAGTACTACTAAAAAAGAATATAGAGAATGAGAAAAGAAAATTAAGTTCACCCGCTTAACCTAACTTTGTAGCTAAATAAATTATTTACATCTCCAAAATCAGAAATAAAATATAATAATAATAATAAACTCTTTAATTATTCTGGGACAAGTCCCTTTAAAATAACAATTACAGGCAATGATAGGTGGGCTTCACAGCCTTAGAGTAGATGATATAGGAACATATGCGTTAACAGATAATTAAAAATAAAAATAAAGAAAATTCAATAAATAAATACAAATGAAAATTATAACAAGTCATAATGCAATAACTTCTAGCATATGAAATAGGTATTAATACTCTAATTGATTACATCTTAAAACAAAAACCACACGAAATTCGTATATTAATAAGATATGACAAAATTATAAATGAAGGAACATATTTACAAATGTTGATTTAAATAAAAGAAAATCTATTTACAATGTTTTTTGGAACTGGATAGAAAATAAGTGATTGAATAAGCGAGATTTGAAGGTGATAAGAGTATTGGAGCGACGAATGGAAGGAGGAATGGAATTCCATAAGGATGAGGACCGGACAAGAAAAGCTCTGTCGAAAGCTGTGGATCGGTGGGCCGCTGTATATAAATCTGAAGGTCGAGAACGGGTATGACGAGAATGAACAGAGGATTTGAATTGAAGGAGGTCGAAAATATAGGATGGACGGCGGGATTGGATAACTTGGGAGAGGAAAGATGCAAGGATATACTTACGACGGTAGGAAGGATAAAGCCACTTCAACTCTTCGTAATATCGGGAGACAGAGGCGTCCCTCGGAATCCCGAAGATGAATCGTACAAAGCAATTTATCAAACGCTTTATTTTTGCCTCGAGGTCCCCAGAGACGCCCCCGTACACCGCACAACAGTAATCAAAGTGGGAGAATATTAAGGAAGGTACTAGGAGTCTACGGGCCTCAAGTGGAAATAGGTGACGGAGGTAATTTAGTCGCTTTAAAGTGTAAAAGGTATGACGGAAAATATCGGAAACATGATTTTTCCAGGAAAGAGTTTGGTCAAAGGTGATTCCAAGGTTTTTTATGGTTGGATAGAATTTAATGGGATTATTATTTAGGAACAAGGTTGGGATATGAGGAACAGTTTTAAGGAGGTGATGGGAACCTATTACAATTGCCTTTGTCTTCTCTGTATTCAACATCAGCTTGTTAGCAACAGCCCAGTGACTTATTCGATTCAAGTCCTCTTGAAGTCTTTTGGTGGCTAGTAATGGGTCGGAAGGCGAGAAGGATAGGCATATTTGGAAATCGTCTGCATAGATATGGTATTGGGAGTGATGGATAAGAAGGGGAAGGTCATTAATATAAATAGCAAACAGAGTAGGAGACAATGAGGAGCCCTGAGGGACATCAGAGGAGAGAGATCGTGTCTTGGATGGAGGTTGTCCTGGAACGACTACATACTGCGACCGATCTGAGAGGAAGGATTGAAACCAGCGCAAAACACTGTTGGATAAAGGAAGACTTTGTAATTTGTTAAGGAGGATGTTATGGTCAACTGTGTCAAACGCTTTGGATAAATCTAAAAGGATGAGAATAGTTACGTTTTGGTGTTCAATGGCGGTTGTACATTCAATATATACATAAATTTACATTGTAATATAATACAGAAAAAAAATAATTAAATAAGCACATAGAAAAAATAAATAAAGGAAGAGAATCAATACCTATAAAACACTTATACAAAATTAATAACATAAAGAGCAAATTTGAATTTCTTAACAATCAATCAGTTGACATCCGCACGATGGTATAGAAGGATCAATCTAATTAGGGATTGATAAATTATTTGCCACTTCTATAAATTTGTTTTATTGAAAACTAGTTTCAATACAAAAAAAGACAATCAATAATATCTATTCAACAATCCCCGAAGATAGGCCCATCCCGAAACATTATGTTTTGATTCCATATTACGGCCCTATATGCACCAAAGTCGGAAATAAATTAAAAAAACTTGGATTAAACCCTGCATTTAAAATAGGAAAAACCCTATCCTCATATTTATCTTCTCCTAAAGACAAAATAGATCCTTTCCAAAAAAAAGCGGAGTATACGAACTAAATTGTAATGATTGTGCAGCCAAATACACGGGAAAAACTGGAAGATCGCTAAATCAGAGATTAAAGGAACATATACGTGCTATGATAATAAGACAGATAATTCCAACTTTGCAATTCATTTAGATGAAAATAATCATAAATTCATCAAACACTCAGGAGTTAAATTAATACATCACGTTGAAAACAGTATCAAATTAAATATATATGAAGCACTTGAAATAATAAAATCCTTCAAATCCAATCCAGATTTTTGCTTAAATGACCAAATAAATATCTCCAATAGTCCAATCTTAAATTTATTCCCATCAATAACAGAAAAAACAATTACTCACCGACATTACTGGGAAAACCCTGACCCTTAAACCGTTTACCTAAAAAGATCCTATCTACTCCTCGTTCATTGTTAGTACAATGCGAGAAGAAACCAGTAAAAACAATTCTGTTTGATATAATCCATTTAAACCTTGGTGAGTACCAACATGTATTTGATTTCTTGTCTTAATTAAATTCATAATTCATAAATGTTTTTTATTACAAATGTTTTATTATAAATGTTTATAATACTGATTTATATTAATCTAATTCAATATGTATAATAACACCAACTATATTTTGAATTGCTTATTTTTGAATTTTTTGTGTGTTCTTAGAACTGAGGATGAATGTATAACATTCGAAACTAGTTTTCAATAAAACAAATTTATAGAAGTGGTAAATAATTTATCAATCTTAACAATCAAGTTGTAAATGCTATTGTAAAGAAAATAATTCATAAATAAAAAGAAAAGAATACTTGAGATTTACAAAGCAAACAACGAATATATGAACAATGAAATGAAATGTACATAAAAGGTACATAGTGAAACTGATACATTATAGTATAATCATATGGTAGGCCAGTGTCTGATTGGATTGTGAGCAGGAATTGGAAAAGGAGGATTTTAAAAGTGGCTTAGGAAGGGGCATGTTGGATTTTAGGAGGGAGAGAACTCCATAAAGTAGCGGAACGGGCAATAAAGGAATGTTGGAACAATGTAGATCTATGGAAAGGTGTATAAAGGCCAGAAGGCCGAGATCTTGTGGACTGGGAGTGGATAGAGGACTTGAATTGGAGGAGATTGTAGACATAGAAAGGAACTGGTTGGTAATTACTTGGTAAAGGGATGTGCCTAGGAAATACTGTCTACGGAAGGAGGGAAAGAGCCATACTAACTGGGCGTAGTGATGTAAAACGGGGGAACCTTCGGAGTACCTTCAATAAACCTTACAAAGCTATTCATAATTCTCTTCAGTCTGTCCCCGAGACCTCCCGTGAAGCCACCGTACACCATGCAGCCATAGTAAAAATGGAGAAATATGAGGGAGGATAATAAGAGTACATATGGATTTGGGTAGGAGATAGTGGAATCGATAACACAGTTTAAGGATAAAAAACGAACGTCGGGAGCTGTGGGCGATGTGGTGGTTCCAGAAGAGGGATTGGTCAATGATTATACCTGGGAAAGTTGGTATTGTATCTGAGAAGGGGTTCGGAACCAATGACAATGGCATGAGTCTTAGCAGCGTTTAACTTTAATCCATTTAAGTTCGTCCATGAGCTGATTCGATCTAGGCCTTCTTGAATCTTAGTAAACGCCACTAATAGATCAGAATGATAAAAGGATAAATAGATTTGGGAGTCGTCGGCATGCAATGAAGAATTGATTTGTGAAGGTCGTTAATATAGGAGCTGAAAGGAAGAGGAGATATGCTGGAGCCCTGGACAATTCTTGAGGATGGAGTAAGATAGGAAGATAAAGGTTGATTTGGAATGGTTACTGCTTGGACACGTTGAGAGAGGAAAGAGTGAAACTAACAAATAGAACTGTTAGAGAAGGATAATGATTTATGGAGCCAAAAGCTTTGAAGAAGTCAAGGAGTATGAACAGTCAATTTTTTATCATCTATAGTGACTTGAACACCGCTGATAATTTTAATTAGGGCAGATTGTGTGGAATAGCCGGGTCGAAAGACAGAGTGGAGAGAATCAAGTTGGTTGAAATCTTCTAGGAAATTGGAAATTTGTGATTGCATTAATCTTTCTTGGGTTTTTGAAAGGCTAGATAGGATTGAAATTAGGCAGAAATCGCCAGGAGAAGAAAGGTTAGGATTTTTATTTATTGGATGAACAATGGCTTTTTTCCAAGAGGTAGAGAATATTGAATTCTGGAGGGAGAAGTTGTAGATGAAAAGGAGAAATGGATTTCAGGGAAACATAGTTTTATTACTTTGACAGGGATGCCATCTGGACCAGTGGAATTCGTATGCAATTTCATTATAGCTAATAAAAGATCTGTGCAGGAAATATAGGAAAAATAAAAGTCTTTATCGTTAAAAGATGTCCCGGAGAGGAAGAAAGAAGGGATGGATTGATAGGTGGTATATATTTGGCATATATATTGCTTGGATATATTGTAAAATATCAGTATGTATTGATCATCTATAAAAATTACGGTAGAAGTTCCCGAGGCAGCCGTCTTATCAGTAGCTTTTGACGTACTAGCGCTCTCTATATTAACTAACTGCTTTGTATTCAACTGTAAAGTTCATATTCTTTGGAATTATTTAAACTATTACAGCTTTAATTAGATATTATTTAAAATAATTAGTGCTGTCGACTTCCGCTTGCTAAGCTTGCTCAAGAGATATACTAACCCCCAATGGATCATTTTTAGTTGAGGGGGGACCTGTACCGTAATTTAAATTTTTACTGCTTTAGGTACAATTTCCCCAGACCACCATAAATTGACAGCACTAATAATTTTAAATAAAATCTAATCATAGCAGTAATAGTAGTAATTTTACAATTGAATACAAAGCAGTTAGTTCGAACGGCGCTAGAGAGCGCTAGTGTGGCGACCGCTTCTGATAAGGCGGTTGCCTCGGGAAGTTGTGCCAAAATAACTTCTATCTACAGAGCTTGTAAGATTGCAATGATATATTGGTTTGAATCCCAGGACTATCAGATTTTTTAAAAGTCATTCAGTGATCTAAAAAGAAGTGTCTTAGAAGTATTCAATAGCAATTTGAGTTATGAATAAATAGTTTGATTAAGAAAATCAAAATTGATGTAGTGATAAACTATCTGTGGCTGACCACATTTCTGATTCCAAAGACTATCATGGATTCGTAACCTTATACCATGTTGGTATGTGTAAATAATATAAACAGAAAATAATAAATTAGGAAAGAAATAATAAAACAAATTTTTAAAATAAAAATATCTGAAAAAAAGTCTTTGTTGTTGTTGAATACCCATTTCTTATGACTATGCTATGATTACTGATGCAAAAAATATTTATAAATCATAGGGGAGCAGAGTGATACTTATGCAAAACAAATGACTTGAGAATTGATGATCAATAGAATATCAAAATATGTATACACAGTAGTATACACATATTAAATTACTTATAACACGTTCAAACTAGGCTAATATTAATAAAATAGTCATCATTGTAAATCATACTTATATTATATTAGTTACACTACACCTTTGCATAAAAACCATTGATGTTATAAAGATGCGCCCGAGGAAATTGGTGTTATTCGACTACCTCCTGGTCATACCAGTTTTCATGAATGGATTAACACCAAAGAAAAAAAAAAAAAAAAAATTCATTATGGAGTTCTGATTATGCAGTTCAGTTAAGTGATGTATTGCTGGTTTATTACCATACTACAGAGAGCATTATACTCAAGGAAATATGTGAGTTCGAACAGACTAATATTTCTACTGGTTTTGATAATTTAGATATGATATGCTCCGTGGCGTTACTGGATTTTTTGCGCTTGGGTGCGAACAACAGAAAAGTGCGCCCATTGACATTTATAGACTTTGGCGAGAATAAAAAGAGAGCACAAGAGGGGGAGTATATTTTTTTTGTGGCATAACAAAATATGGCAAAATGATGTGACAAAAAGTAATTTCCCTTATCTAAAAAATGAAATTGAATATAGTACTTAGTAGTAAAAAAAAAAAAAAAAAAAAATACAAATTGTATGCTCAACATTTATGCCTGATCTATACGAAAGCGACACTAAAAGCAAAAACTTCGTGGAATAGTTTGGAAACGCTCCTTGTGTTGTAGGAGGGACGAAGCGGGAAAGTAGTAGTGTTGATGAGAAGGAAGCGATGGTACTGCGCCTGTGGCGTGGTTCTTTCATTTTACTTGGTTTAAGAATGTCCTAATACAATTAAAGGAGCTAACACGTGGATATTCATAATTCATCCTTTATTAAACAATAGATTTTCTTAAGTAAATTCGATAAAAACGGAATTTTTAATCTTCCCTTTGGTATTTCCAGGTTTTTTTTTTGCGCCCTCCGAGGGTGGCGCCTGGGTGTCCGGTATCATTGCGCCCGTTCAAGTTACGCCAGTGGATATACTTTATTCCCACAACACTGTTAATGTCAAAGAAATCGATTATCTACGATCGATAGTGTTTTCATCGAATGTAACAAGCGATATGTTCATACATGTTTCATAAAGTCTTGTTTACATTTATTTTTATAGTTTTTTTAAACTTTTAATTATGTGTGAAAAAAATATCTGATAAAACCATTTAAAATGAGTATGATGAAGAAACGGTTATATCTTTTCAGTAGATAATGCTTTAAATAACTAACATAAACAGATATTTTCTGCTTTAAAGCAGGACATCCTGTTTGTTTGGGGAAGGGGAGAAGAAAAATGCATTAATCTTTGATATTTTTGTTTTTGTAAAATTAAAAACTCTATTAATGATTACATATAATATACATTATTCTGTTTCGTATTTATCATTTGAGGTAATTTAAGTGTGACTGTCCTGCCGAGAGCGGGACGTCTAGTTACATAATGCATAACTAACTGAATCAGAACTAAAAGATTATGTTTCCTAATAATTAGGGAACAGCCGAATAAGGTATAAATCTTCAGAATGTCCTCTGGATAAGTTTTAACTAAATCATTATTAATTTAATTATTTCATAGTTTCTTACCTTTCTGGCTCTGAGGTGAGAAAATCATTACAGTATTAGCTATCGTCGTTGTAAAATCCAAGAAACCATAAACAGTTTGTGTCGTGAGGATTTCATTTTCTTTGACACTTGATGGTTGAATGGATACTACGGTGCTGTACACTGGTCCTGCTGTTTCTGCTATACCTGTTAGGAAGCTTTGTATTTGATAATTATAATTATACGATGTAACACCCTATCATTTCATTTTTTAAATTTGATTAATTTCTTTAAATTACAATGAATATAGAAAAATAAAACTTGCATTGGTAGATTTTCTATGATGATGTTTGCATAATTCTACCAAAAAATATCAATCTTAATCTGATCTAAAGATTGACAAATAAAGGGGTTTGAACAAAAAACATGAGAACTAAGTAATTAGTCATTACTTATTTTACTGATAGATTTTTTATTTTTATTTTATAATCATAAAAAGTATGTACAGAAAGAATAGGATGGGTTTTATTTCCATAGTACCCTTTCCCAAGCTCCAGATCTTAAATCTAAGAGGAAAATCCTAAGGAAATTCTCTGTCACTATTTTCACTAACTGTACCTATTACTAAGTCTCTCCTGACGACCTAAGTACCTCTTCCGAATGAACCTCAGGCCCTCCCTCTTCCTTTTGCTACTCATCAAACCCCATTTAATCCTGATTACTTTTTTCACATTACTCCTGATGACTTAATCGCTTCAGTACTTAAATCCCGAACGAATGACTATGTTCAAGACCAAATTCCAGTAAAAATGATTAAACTCAGTCTTCCTGTCATCCTACCTGCACTTATACACATCTACAACTTTTCTCTTCAAAATTCCATTTTTCCTACTGCCTGGAAAAAGGTATTTGTCCACCCGCTGAACAAGATCCCTTCAACTTCTACATTGTTTGACTTTAAACCCAATTCCAACCTTTCAATCTATTTACGCCACTGGAAAGATTAATCCATCAACTCACCTCTTTCCTTGAGCATAACGATCTTTTTAGTACTTTCCAATCATGCTTCTGTTCTGGTTATTCCACTCAATCAGCATTATTAAAAATTTCTCAGGACCTTTATTCTTCTATAGACCAACAAAAAATCACAATCCTTGCCCTCTTTAATTATTTAAAAGCCATTGACTTCGTTGATTATCCAATCTCCTCCCAAAACTAAAAAAAAAATTCCCTATCAAATAGTGCTTTATAGTCCCACTCCTTCCAGTCTCTCCACAACCATACTGTCATTATTTTCAACAAACCTCCCTCATCATCATTACTTCTCTCAAGAGGTGTTCCACAGGGATCTCTTCTCTCTCCAACCTTATTTTCCATCTGCATAAATGACCTTCCAAACTTTATCCACCACTCCCAACACCATTTGTTTGCAGTCGACCTGCAAATATACATTTCCTTTCAACCTTCCGAAATGTTCGAGACCTTTCGTAAGTTCCAGGATGATATTGACAGTGTCAACCGCTGGGCTTTGGAAAATAAGCTGAGCCTGAATCAAATAAACTGAGGTCATTCTCATTGGTTCAAAATCCTCCCTTAATGCCCTTCCCTACTATCTATTGCTATACCTCAACAACATTCCTATCCAGTTACAAAAATCTATAAAAAACTTCGGGTTATCTTCGACTAATATCTAACTTTGAGTAATCATTTTTTCCAAATCAACCGAAAACCCATATCAATCCTCAAATAGCTCCTAAGATTCCATGATTCTTTCCCTCGAAATACCCGTCGTCTCCTCGTATTTTTCCTCATTCTCCCCACTTTGATTACGGATGCATAGTGTATGGAGGACTATCTGGTGAGCAAGAGATGAGGCTAAAAATAATAATGAATTGCTTCATAAGATTCATATTCGGCGTTCCCAGATGCTTTCACATCTCTCACTGGTTTCCGAACAAAGGTTGCTTTATCCTAATTTCCGAGATAATACCTTCTTTTCCCAATCCTTAAAAGCCAGAAAACCTTCATGTATTCTTGATCTCCCACCCAACATTCTGCCATCCATCTCTTAAATACAAAATCTCAACTTACCGATTTGTATATTCCCTCCTATAGAACTGCTTCCTTTGAAAAATCCTTCATTCGTGCTAGCTTGTTTTGGAATTTCTGACCCATCTCCATTTGTTAAGCCTCCTCCCTAACCTCATTTAAACGTTTAATGATCAATCTTCTTATGTGTAAAGAATAATGTCTACGTAAATATGTACAAATGTGTATAGATGTATGTACTTAAATTTTTTATTTTATTTATATAATTATCTGTATTTTTTTTTAGTTTATAAGTTAATTACGTACCAGTATTGTAGCAAGACATACGATGTTTGAATTGTTTATTTTTGTTATTCTTTGGGGACTGAATGAGAAAATAAAGACAATTTTTTCATTAATTTCATTCAAATAAAACTATTTTCAATGTACATTTAGAAAATTAATCTTTTTTCTTTTTCTTTTCTTTTTTTTTTTTTAGAGATATTGGTTTGGTTTTTATAGCCCTTCAAAACGTGTCAATTATTTCTGCCTCACCTTGTGCAAGCCTCATTCAGTTTCAATCTTCTTTAAAACTTTAACATACAATAAAACTTGGACATTTCACCACATGTTAATAAAATCCATCCTATTCTTTCTGTAAATAATTTTTATGATTGATAAAATTTACAAAAAAATATTACATTTGTAATTAAAGATAGGTTTTATTTTTTTCAAATCATAAAAATTCATTCTGAAGGAGAAACGCGTCGGCAACATATCACAGCAATACATTCTATGCTATACGACACAATGCAAATACTAAATTATAAACATATTCACCCAGGAACAGCGCTATGATGGCGATAAAGATCTTCATTGTGGTGACCCTATTGATAATAATGCATCTTTGATTATTATCTGAAACATAAAAAACATAGATATGCTTAATTATTATTTTTTCCTCTTAATAAACCATTCACTTGGCATATTAAAATATTACAAAAATAGAATATTCTTAAAATTATTAAGATTTACATGCACCTTTTTGAAGGTAAACAATTTTTTGTTTAGATGTTTTCAAAACTGAGTTTCATTTATTGGATTTTAGAGATTAACTTTTTGTTAAGGCTAGAGTGTAAAGAGGTGAGGAATTGTCTATTCTTGATATTCTAAAAATTATTTTCTCAAAGCTGGGAAAATCGCTCTTGATTTCTATATACGGATCACCTGGACTACTAAGCACTCTTAATCACAGTGATTTCGCAGCAGTGAAATCGTACATCATCTTATTAGAAGCGCTAAGCAATTGCTAGATCAGGTATGCCTCTGAAGACTCCCGCTATTCCACACTATTTTAAGAAGTAGTCACCCGTTCAGGGGAGTCATGAAGGCTTTTATCTGTGAGTACATTACGTACTCGTCTTCACGGTTACAAATGAAGACAGAATATGATTTATCAGATGCTCGATTATCATGATTAGTTGGAGGTTAATAAGGTTCTCTGCTTCTATCCTAAAGAAATTGGGATCAGAAGAGGCCCATGAAGAATTCAATGTAATTTTATCTCATAACGATGCACAGTGGGGCGTTTATAATGATCTTAAAATCTGGCCAAAATACAAAAAATTCAAATCCAGGTATTGAGTATGAATTAACACAGGTTTGTTTTTATGCACCTGAACTAACTGGAATCTGATATGTTCCTTCGTCAAAACTTGTTTATTTATGGATTTAATGTTTAATCATGCCTTTTATCTTCGTCTATTTAATTAGTTTATAATCACTTAAGTCCTTAAAATTTCAATTTTATTTTGTACCTATAATGTTAGTGACCTCTTATTAGTAACACTATTGTGGATTACTCATCTCAACGTAAGTTTGATAAAATATAATAACTTTTCTAATATTCATTTTAGACAAAAAACTCCTTTTCTTTTAATTCCTATGTGTTCCAATGCACTTTCTTTCAAAATTAGAAAAATTACGTATCATATTACTAGAACGTAAAAAGAAGTTGCCCAAACTCGCACCTTTTGCGTTCTAATGTCGAATGTTAACTTTCACGCTTTCCAGCTGGGATTGGAAGCGCAAGAAGCTCCAGATAAAGATGTGAAGCTTATTAGGAGGATCTGTTTAAGGAAATCTGCACGACCTAACACCAACCAGGACGTTCGAAACAACCATTTCATCGGACCCACTAATTTCTCTCTTTCTGAAATTATCCTCTCCCTCCAAAAAAAAATAAATAAAAATGCTGAAAAATTTCATCCAGAAGTATCCGAAATATTAGACAGATAAATATTTCACCTCAAGCTGAAAGTGATTGTCCAATTAGTTCATCGGACGTTGAAAATTATTTTTTTCTTTCGTAATTTATTACTTATCAAACAATTTATTATTATAATAATAAATATCCTTTTAGTTTAAATAGTTTTTCTTTTCCTTAACTAACTATATTAATGGATAAAACAGCTTTTTGGCCATAAGATTCGAACAATCCTACAAAATTAAAAAATAACTCTTTCTGGTAAGATGTGGTTGTAAAATTTTATTAAATATTTTTATTTTTCGGATTCAGCATCTCATACAACTGGTGAGGAATGGTAAGTTTCAGAAATTTGCATTTTGGCTCCACTGTGCTTCGCCACGTAGCGATACGAGTTTTACGCAGCTGCGAGATATTGCAGAAAGAAATGTTCATGTACCATTCCATATTATGCCGTTGCTACTAATAAACTTTATTCATTATATTTTTCTTTAAGAAGTTTTGGATTGGATTTCCTGTTTCTGAATTAATAATTTTCGAAAGTCAGACGAAAACATACTAAATTATTGTATACAATTTAGTTTCATTGTCGATTAGTTCTTTCAGTAGGGTATGGAAATCTTATTTATATTTCCTTTTTTTTTAACATATATGCATTCATAAACGTCATTAGCGTACAGATGATCTAATATCCACATCTACCCAATCTGATGAAAGTAACATTTTAATCAATGTTGCTCTAGAAAACATAATTTTGATGCACAGGTAAAACAAAAAGAAAGGTGGTAGATAAAGCAAAGATTAAGGTTTTGACTTGCCGCCCTATCTCAATACCATGTTTTGACAAAGATCCATTTAAATCGTTAGTTTTTAAAAATATTTAAATAATGTATATTTATTTGAAATCTCACAAATTGGGGCCAATTTTATAATTATACATTTCCAGTTTGGAATACTTTCATAACTGCTTGGGAAGTAAGTTAGGCTTGTTTATAGACCCCGTTTGAACCCTGGCTTGACACACTTATTTTTCTCTTGACAGAAAGTCAATGGGTTTTGTTAAGGTTTCCATGATGCTTTCTAGGTCCACTCTTCCCTAATAAAATGAGTTCCTAACATAGGTCGGGAGACATTATCAGGTGATAGTACTGATCATCCTAAATCTCAAGCGTGAAGTAGAAAAACACGTACTTCTACAAGAGCCTGCTCTGTAGTCCCTTCATGGATTGTTAGGATCTCATTGATTATTTTAATACTTTTTTTTACGAAATAAAATCATAGATACCGCAATATCTCATATCTACGGCTTTCTAAATGTATTCTGTTTGTCTCTTAACCAATGCTAACCAACCGAAAGCACTGTGATTCAAACCAAATTCCATTCAATGACGACATTCGAAGAGGTTTGTGAAAGGTGAGAAGTGGTCTGGGGCTATCGAAACTATTCCCAAGAAAGTTGCCAAACAGAACAGAAATATGGTCCAGAACGTGACGGGTCGAAACAAATGTTCGTATCTCGTGAACACGACTCGAACGTCGGGTAGTAAATATCCCTATTCTATGATTTTGATATTTTTTTCGTTTAGAATAAAACTGAGTTTTTAAGAGTATAGGTTCAAGATTCCAGTAGTCATTTTGCCGTCCATACCTTTTTATGTTCACCTTATAATCAATAGTATCCGAGGACCGAGCCATAATCGGAAATAATTTTATTTAATTAGTTAAAGTGGATAAAAAAAATAAATATAATAGTTGTATGCTGAACACTAATATACTTTTGAATAATTTTACTACTTTATTAAACTCGAGACGATATCAATACAATAAAGATGTTTAAATATTATAACATATTAATAGTAATATGAGAATAAACACGATTTAATTAATATATAAAAAATATTTAAAATCCCATATTGATTGGATGGGATAATTAAATTGATTTAATTTTTGTTTGCTAAATAAAAGTTTTCCTTTGGCAAAAGATTACGCCAATCAATTTCTGGGGCCCAAAATCCCTTATTCTAAAATTTTATGAGATATCCTTCCGCGGGATTTTGAGATCCATTTTGTAGACAGACTAACAGAAGTCGCTCGTATTAGAGTGTTAGATTAATTAGAACGATATTCCACTATTATAATATGGAATTTTCTTACGTTTGTAAAATTATACTCAAAAGAGAATTAACACTAATTTCAAACAATATTGTTTAGTTTTGGCTACGTGCCTAGGATTCACTCTTAATTAAGGACTCAAGTCGAATTTTAGTTTGATTGCAACGGCGTGCAAACGGCAAAATGCATTTATGAAGCAGTATGAGAGTAGATTTCAATGTAGGCTCAAAAAATAATAGGTCAGAAATATAAACATGTAAGTCTGTAGATGAAGTTATTCTGTTTTTTAAACACCATCTGAGAGCCTTCGTTGAAGTTTGAGGTCTTTCGAAATTTGTTTGTCGATAAATGATCCGTGGGTTAAATTAAGTTAATTAAAATTAATTATGAATTAAATTAAATTAATGATCCGTTTAATCAATTAAATCAACCTCAATACAATTGAGGTAGAAAACGTGGTAACTTAAGGAAATATTTTATTTTTTCACGAATTGAACGACATCCAAAAAATATATTCAGTATCAAGTATTTTCCTTTGTGAAATATTGAATATGAGACTGCCTAATCCACCGTAAGCTTCTGAACTCTCACTTTCCGATCGCCACTATTTTAGCAGCATTTATCACGACAGCATTTATCACTTTTAACGAGAAAAAAAATAAAACTTTGGAAAATGCCTTATGGGAATTCATAAATCCTAAGTTTATCAGTTCCTATTAAGTGGGCACGGAAAAGCTTTTGATATGTTGGTATATAAAAGAGCATTTCGTCGCTGTAAAAATAATATAACGTAAGTATCCCAATTCTGTCAACTATCCAGGAGAGTGAAAAAACTGTATTCAATTTGAATGTGTAACATATATATATATATATATATATATATATATATATATATATATATATATATATATATATATATAATTTTTATTCTCTCAATTAATTATAATTATAAAACTATTATTTGAGGGAGAATCAGCGTGAAATTTTGAATAAAACGGTGCTGCTATTCTGACGATTAACTGCAATGAAATCTATTTGGTTTGATTTATCGTTTTTAAAATAAAAGTATCTTTCTTTGAAGCCTATTTAAGCTAATGCTAAACGATTGTTGTGCCTAGATTATTTCACATACAACATGGAACCAGATTTACAGAGGGAAGTATATACGAGTATGATGCGTCTTTAGGGATCGAATTGAGTTTCATTACATTCCTAAATAAGCCTAACTGACTGGTAAATACATATAGCTATATTAACTGAATTTTATTCACACCTTGTTAGACAAAAATGTATTCCAGGAATGTGTGTCTAAAATTTTGCTCCCGTGTGACCAACACTGTTAGGCCATGAATAAAATAACTATTATTAGGATATAAATGGAAGATACCACACACGAAGCCTTTGAAGTTAGTGTGCCTTTGAAATAACGGAAAACAACTACCTGTCAATATTTCGCCAATTCAGGCATCATCAGGACAGAAGGGAAAAAAAAAATGAATTTATAAAAAATATTATATACATTAATTCCAGCTGTTGGTTCCATGGTAAATTTCATCTTTACAGACATGTTTTATTTGTTTTTTTATATTTTCTAAGTTCAACTCTTTGATTTTTTTATTCTAATACTATTGTAAATCTATACAGATTAATAGAATCAGTTTAGAAATTAAATTACAGTTATTGATTTAAGAATGGATCAGGAAACGAAAGCATCCACATTATATGTAGATATAATCAAAACAGAGGAAAATAATTATGATCTAGTAGAAATATCTGAAGACAAACAATCATGATTCTATCTACCTGTGGAATAACGGAGTCTTCAATGTCATAAGGTATTTTAAACCAAATCTTCTGTTAAAAATGCTTTCTCAGCAATAAGACTGTCGTGGTTATGGATTTTAGGATTTACCAGAAGGCCTCAAACAATGCCTGTCCATATTATGAGTAGCTGGGCAGATGTTGGAGATGAATAGATAGGGTAGCAGTATCGAAGGGTCAACCAAACCGATCAGTGAAGCTAAAATTATTCGCCTTAAACATCGCAGGACGACAGCCATTAACGGAAGGTATTAGCTTCCTAACCTAGTAGGTGGGAGAGGTACAGGCTAAGGTATTCGCCCTCAGATCTGCACATAGGAAATTTTAGGATGAGGAAGGATATAGAGAGAAATTAATAAACCATGAATAGATCAAAATAGGAGGCAGAACTATTGATCTGCTTGTGAGCTTATCTTTGGAAAGAGCGAGAGGGAAACGTAACTAAATCGGTAAAGTTCTGGACTATTTATACCGTTATGTAATACTATGGACTCGAGAGTTATTACAATTTATTATTATTTTGGCTAAGATCAGTACACCTCTCAACCTTAGCTTTATTATAAGAAAACACAATATATATATATATATATATATATATATATATATATATATATATATATATATATATATATATATATATTTACAATAAAATATACAATATAAGAAAATAACTATGTTATTTAGCACATGATCGTCTTCTTTTATATGATTTCGTGGTTATTCGGTGGCGCTATCTAGTAATGGGCGCGTGAACCAGTTGCAGAAGTGTTGGTATTTGCGTAGCTGCCCGCTACAAGACCAATCAACGGGTATCGAGAAGTAAACGTTCAAATAGACGAAGATTTAAGAAAAGTACATTTCGATGAAAATTATAACCAATGTTTCAACAACATTCCATGAGAGGAATGCAACTCAGTGATAAATTCTAGCCCTAACAAATCAAATGAAGAAAATTTTTTAATTAACAAAATCAAAGAATTAGAAAATAAATTGAATTCCCATGAAATTAAGCTGAATTTGGTAGAAAAAAAAGAGGTTATAACAGATAAAATCATATTAAACAAAATGCCACTGATGGGTTAGAACGCTATGAGTCTGAATGTGTGAGGCGTACGGTGATATTATGAAGATTATTGAAATCGTTTGTTTCTTAGGAGACGGCCTGGCCAAAGATTGGTATGAGGCAAATTAAAAAAAAAATAGGTCTAATAAGTTTGCCTGCACAGAGACAATTTTTTTTTAGTCAGTTTTTGTAGATAAAGATTGGTATAAAGTTTGGAAAGCATATAGTTTTAAACATTTAGGAGGCTCATTAGTTGATTACGCATTAGCTAAAGAAAGGTTATGTTTGAAAACGGAAAGCACTAGTACAGTTATGTCATGAATCGATATGATTGTGGGACTGCCATCGGTAGTGCAAGATGAATTAGAAACAACTATGCAAGATGAGAAGAAGAAACAACTATTGAAAAATTGTTTATAGAACTATGGAAACTGGATGACTCATTTTCTAGAATGAACAGAACAATATGTCAAATCAACATATGGGCTTAACGTTGGAAAAATAAAATCAGAAAAAAAAACGATAAATAAAATAAAATAGTCGGTTCTACGTCAAAGAAACCGTGCTATATTTCTGAAAATTTAGGATGGTCACATCGTTATCATTCGGAACAAGAATACAGAAATAAAAATTTATCTGTGCCAAAAAAATTAAGTAATATAAATGAAACATCTGGTGACTATAACACACGTGGAGACACATATATTGCAAAAAATTATGTAAATAACAAAAATTTAAACTAAAAAGCCCGCAAAAATTGAACCCATTGATTAAGATACACGAACTTATTGATAAAAAGATGAAGATCAAAGCTATTTACGAAAGTGGTTCCAGCGTAACTTTACTAAGTCAACGAGTAATTTATCCGTTGAAAACAAGTCTTATAAAACAAGTCTTATGTAAACATTGACATAAATAGTAGGAACAGAAATATTCTTATAGGATAATTATGAGAGTTGGAATTAAGGATTGTGTTCATGAACAAAGACTTTTGTAACAACCTAGTATTTGCTAAACATAAATTTGAAGTTGGCAGAATGAAATCAAGAGAAGCTGTAATAAAGTTAATAACAGAAGAATGGGTTATTTCTAGAGCATATAAATGTTCTATAAATTATTGGAAGCTGATCTAATAGAGGAGTCGGATTCGCCATTTGCAACTCCGGTAACTCAAGCATTTTTAAGAAAGAAGATGGTCGGAGAAGAAGACTCTGTATAGATTTTCGAAAATTAAATAACTTGATAGTACCAGAATGTTATCCATTTCCAAATATAAACGATGTCCAACTTTACTGTTGTTGATATAAATTCTGCCTTCTGGAGCATTCCTCTCTAAGAGGAAGACCGAGAGAGATCATCGTTTATTACTAGGTTATTTATTATATATATATATATATATATATATATATATATATATATATATATATATATATATATATATATATATTTATTTATCTATTTATATGTATGCATGTATGTATATATATATATATATATATATATATATATATATATATATATATATATACTTTTTTAATTCATTTACTATTAAAAAAAAAATTTGATGATCAGAATAAGACATATTATAAATGCTTAATACAATAACAAATGATTATATAGACTAAAGATGTCAACATATATAAATAGCAATAACAAATAAAAGCTTCGTCAAGCTGGGAAACTTACCAGTTTAGATGTATGAAAATAAAAAGATGTTTATACCTATAAAATACGTTTTTTTTTCCTCAATTAATTTCAAGTAATTAAAAATATTATATAAAAATATAACAGTAAATTTATATAGCAGAATAAAAGGAATACACAAAAAAAAAATTCTCGGTATATTCCTTTCATTCTTCACATAATAACTCACATTATCTTAGCGGAAATGTAAAATGAAATAAAAATTCTATCTCTAATTCTATCTCAAGTAATAATATTAAGAAGAGCTCCCCGTTCTACCATGGAAATATTTGCCAGTAAGTGGAAAAACTAAAAACAAGTTTCAACTACTTTGAACGCTTGCTACCTATGCCGGTACTTCATATCGACACTGACCATATTTGTCTCACCAAAAACGAATTTTGGCTAGGGCGAGCTGACAAACAATTGTAAGCCTTAAAACGTATTTTTCTGTACCTTCTGCCATCTAGTGGAATGTAACCAAACTATTTTGAATGCAAAATTCCTACTTTTTGATAGTTGGGACAAATATGGCCACTGTCCGTTAAAGAGATAAAGAGGAATATATAGAAACAGACGCTAGTCATGGGTATTGAAGCTACTTAAAAACTGCATCCTATTCTGCAAGAAAGCTTTCTGAAAAAGAGAAAATAATGAAAATTATTTATCTTGAATGTAAAGCTATAATAAAGTATTAGCAATATTATTTAATTGGGCGATAATTTATTTTATGTAGGGACCATTTGCCATTGGAAAATCTTAAAAGCAAATCTAGAACAGATGAAATATTTGGCGATTTAATTAATTGTTCATCTGAGTTTAATTTTAAAATAATTTATACAAAAGGAAAAGAAAATGCCCTAGCGAATCTTCTGTCAAGACAACTGGTTTTGGAATACTTTAGGAACCAAGATGCAATTAAAGTAGTAAATTTAATAGAATTAACTGAGATAATTAATGATCAAAATTAAAACATTGAAGAACTGAAATCCGCTGAAAACACAGTGAGAAATCGTAACATTATATTCAAGAAATTAAGAGGCAGGACTAGAATATTTGTTTGAACTGAATTTAGAATCAAAATTATCAATAAAAGTATATCAAATAATAAAAATAAAATAAAAATAGCAAATAAAAAATCAATAAATAGTAAATAAAAGATGTGGACACCCTATGACTTCCCTTGTACGCCTATTAAACTATAAATCGGTGGCTCTGAATTTGGTTGTTAGTTTCCAAAGATAGTAGCATCTCAAAAATGACACTCGGCGTCGCGACGTCCATATATTGACAAATACAGACACACATAAGCTCTTTTTTCTGGAGGTCTTATTCCGTTATTATATGTAGTTTTCTTTCAGTTGGTAACAAATTCCCAAGAGATTTCTTCGTGTTCCTTGACATCAGAACTGTCTATGTCACTTGATAAAGCATTGGAAATAGACGGTTTCAACATTCTAAGCGGAAGAATCCCTTTAACTTATATCTTATTCTTCTGCTGCAGATTTGTTCAGCTCACAAATAGGGAGGAAAAAATTGTTGTTTATTTATTTTTAAATATTTATTATTTTTTATTTATTTAGTAGGGGGAGGGCGGATTTCATCGATTTGGTGATCGCTCATTAGGTTTTCGAAGTTGTTAACGTCAAATTTAGTATCGAAATTTTGTTCAGTCACGAGTATTTCTATTTAATCATTAGTTTTCAAAATTTTTCGGTATAGGTATCGTTTACTAGGTTTTCAAGGGCGCTATTTCCGAATTCCCTATCGGATTTCCGATCATAGAAGACTCTAACAGTAATGGAAATGCAAAACGCGCATTCGCGATCCAAAACCCAACTAAAAAAAATGGAATCAGAACCCTCGTTAACCTAATAAGCGATCCTTGTATCATAGAAAATTCTAAGAGTAACGGAAATGCAAAACCCGCATGCGCGATTCAAAACTCAACTAAAAAAATGGAATCAGAACCCTCGATAACCTAATAAGCGATCCTTTATCACAGAAAACTTCAATAGTAACAGAAATGCAAAACGCGCATGCGCGATCCAAAACCCAACTAAAAAAATGGAATCAGAACCCTTGAAAACCTAATAAACGATTCCTTTATCATAGAAATCTTCAATAGCAACGGAAAAACGAGATGCGCCTGCGCGACCGGAAATCCGATAATGAATTCGGAAATAGCGCCCTTGAAAACCTAGTAAACGATACCTATATCCAAGAATTCTAAAAACTACTAATTAAATAGAAATACTCGTGGCCGAACAAAATTTCGATACTAAATTTGACGTTAACAACTTCGAAAACCTAATGAGCGATCACCAAATCGATGAAATCCACCCTCCCCCTACTAAATAAATAAAAAATAATAAATATTTAAAAATAAATAAACAATAATTTTATTTCAAAAATTTAAACTATCTACTTGAAATTAGCAGTTAGTATCAATTATCTAATAAACGAAAAAATGTCGAAAGAATATGCCAAAATTATCCCAAAGTCATTAATGTAATTAAAATAATTATTTTTCAATAATAAAATAAATAATATTGAATTAATTCAAGTCCGGTAGGGTTACAATTGAAATGAAAATGTTACATTTGAAATGGAAAAAGTTACAATTGAAATGGAAAAGGTGATAATCGATTTGGAAAAGGTTACAATTGACTTGGTATATATATATATATATATATATATATATATATATATATATATATATATATATATATATATATATTTATATGTATACATATAAATATATATATATTTATATGTATACACACACTTCAATGTATCTATAGGTACCTACTATTGATGAAACTGAGTCAGTAACAATTCAAGAATTAGAGCTGCAGTGGTAACGTAAAAATCCTGTGTTAAACTTCCATTTGAACAATGATAACGTCAACAATGAAGAAAGAGAAGGTGCTTGCTGCTAACCTGCAGGTCTGCACCGAACTGCTGCCACCTCTCTGCCTACGATACATAACTTGTGACACATCGCCACTATTGAACCGTTCTCTACATACATGCAAACATAAATACACACCCAAGAATATTTATAAATTTCTGCTCTCTCTTTAAATTTCCATTTCTCGGGCTGATATATTATATCTACGTTATGCATAGATATACCCTTGATGATACCCTTTCTGGTATTATTGCGTATACACAGTCTGCTCCTCTCTTTGCCTTTGTCTCTCTCTCTCGTTATATATATATATATATATATATATATATATATATATATATATATATATATTTATACACACACTCTTATGCATATACTTACTTACTTCTAATATGGGAAAGGAGTACTACTGATATTAGTAGTACTGTCGTTATTAGGAAGAGAGATGCGGTTTCAACCAACTTATTTACAGAGAGAAGAACAGGAACAATCCTCGAGATTCCATGACAAAACTAGGCAAGGAGCAGGTGAGCTGTGCTCCTGACCTAACTTTCACTCTCATCCAGTCATTGGACTTCCTCCTTCACTTTTTGGAACTGCCCACTCCTGGAAGTCTGAAAATTCTACGAACAAATGAAAGGCTCCCATAACGTAACTATGCTAGAGAAAAGAAAAAGGAAAATGAAAGGCTTCCTGCGTATATCTGTGGGTTATTTCTCAAACCAACCTTTCTTCTCTAAAAAATGATCAAAACAAGCAAACTTTAACGAAGTTCAATCGAATCAATGAATCTTTTTGCCGGTGTTATTAAATTGCTTTGAACAGAATCGATGCATGTATCACTACAATAAAATACATCATAGTAACCTATCTACGTGTTAGAACGGAGGTGCCCACCCTCCCTTAAGTCAACGACGCAACCCCCCCTTAGTTGAGGACGCACCCCCCTCTCCAAACTTACCGCTCTTTAATGTGAATCCCATATTATTATTATTTATGAATATATTAGGTTATTTTCATTTTTATTTTATAATGCAATTTGTGGAAAATGGAGGATGCAAAAGACCAATTTTTTTGCAAATATCTCTGAAACTATAGGTTTCTCCAAGAAGACCACCTTATACGAAATTAAAGTAGACAAAGTTTTTACAATTTATGCCCATAAAAAATGTCTTTACGATCAACCACTAAGCCTCTAGAGAGCGCTGAAGATGTATAAAAAAGTGGCAAAAAGCGATTTATGGCTCTTTTCGTCCGATTTCCATAAAAACCATCCAAGTTACCTACTTTTACCATACATGATATTAAACTTCATGAAATACACATTAAATACATGAAAAGTTCATATTACCTATGTGCATTGTGCTTGTAGCGTGTTTCGAAGCAAGTCAAAATGAAAGGGAAAAGATGAAAAATATGAAGACAAATGATGAAAATAAACTTGAGGGTGTGAACTACAAAACTCTTTACTTCCTTTTTTATTAAAATCGAGATAGCAATGGTTACCATTATTCACTGGGAGAAGAGTCTAAACGACGGTCTTCCCGTTACTGGTCCTCTTTCATTTTAATTACCAGGGTTGAAGTGAGGTAGTCCCATCTTCGCGACGCGTCACCTCCAGCCATATATGAATTCATTGAACAGCAGGAAATTTTCTTCATTCACCAACCGAGGAAATTCTTTACAGGACGTAGGTTCCCGCGGTTCTCATCATCTTGGTCCTTAATCCTTGAAATGCGAAGTAGATCGTAATCACATGCTCAGCTGTTTCTGAAACGCCGCATGTGGGGCATAAGGGATCAATATATATTTGACAAGGTGTCTATCTGAAGTTATGTAGAGGGAAACGTCTTTCCCATTCTTCAGCGTAACCTCCCGCCCACAAGGGGCTTCCTACTCCAAGGGTTCTTGATCTTGATCCAAGGTTATAAGGCTGAATACCAGAGAAGTCGAAACCCAGTTTCGCCTGAAGGTCCATGCCGACGATATCGAATTTGTCTCTGTCCACCAACAAATTTCTGCAAGAACCAAGACCAGTCTATTGTAGCCACAGTTTCTTGAGCAGATTTTGGCGCACCAGCACGTCAGCTTCAGCAATACAGGAAAATCAGTGGTGATTGGCTCAAGATCGTCTCTGGTTGCCTTCCAAGCACCTTCTTCCGCATGTTTCTCCACCACTATCCATTGCTGAACCTGGTCTAAAATTTTGCTGAGTGGCTACAGCTGTTGAGGGCGGTAGTTCTGCTACTTTGGACAAGGCTCTGAACGCTGACCTCTTGTACGATACGAATCTGAGTTGGTTCAAAGAGGGTGCAATCCTGTTACTTTAATTATATGCAAGGGCGCACGCAGGAACTTCTTCAGAGGGAGGCTCGGTCCTGGAGAAATATAGCTAATATATTTTAAATATTGGTAATTTACGTAATTTCGCCTTTATTGAAGACAATGTTTGAGAATTGGAAGAAAATTTGAGTGTGTTGCGGATCTGTAGAGCAGAATTCAACTATCATAATTATATCCCCTATTACAAGACTTTTTTTTTAGTCGGATGAGAATATGTGTTATGTATATTTTTGGAGCAGAATTCAACTGTTTATAATTTCAACCGTATTAAGAAAACTTAAAAAAAAATAAAATCGGAGAAAAATGTTAGCTTTTTGGAGCAGAATTAGGCTAGTAATAATTTTGATTTTTCCAAGAAGATTAAAGAAAAATGGACGAAGATTTTTGTGTTCTAAAGATTTCTAGAGCAGAATATTTAGCTTTAGTTTTGCCCGGTTTAAGAGAATTTTTAAAAATCGGATGAAAATTTGGGTGTTTTGAGGATTATGGGGCAGAATTCAGCTCGTTATATTTTTCATAATCAGGGTCAAATAGTCAAGGTTGTGAACCTTTCAGGAGCAGAGGTTAGTTTGTTATAATTTATCGCTTTCCAAGAAAGTTTTTGAAAATCTGAAGCGAATTCGGCTGTTTTGGTGCTGTCTGGAGCTGAACTCAGCTCTTTTCAATTTCAGGATATACTACGTTTTTCATTATGAAGATTTCAGCACATGTTCACCAATGATGTAGAAGCTCATGTGAAAGCTTGACGCATTATGTTCGTTAAAATTGTTGATTTATTAATAATATCATTGGTCTGTTGTCAAGGCTTTCATTATAACTCGAAGTTAGTAGAGGCTTTCAAAAGGCACCGCAAGATCCTAAAACTCTACTAATATCGATAAATTGAAAACCATTAGATTGAACAATTTTAAAAATTAAGTTCAAGTTTTGAAATAAAAACATGTCTTTATATTGATCGAAGAGGACGAAATTGTCTCACAGCCACTTATATTATTTATCAATATGACGTGCTTTGAAAAAGTTTGGTTGTTAACACGCCTTAAATCGCGTTTTACCACTTTTTGGGAATTAGGCCCATTTTCGGCGAGTTATAAAGGTTGATACTTGAGAAATATTTCATGGACATCAAATTTATAACATTTTGCCTACTTTAATTTGGTAGAGAATGGTATTGCTTGAATAAAACAATAGTTTCAAAGATATAGATGAAAAACCAAGATTTCGGGCAAAATATCTGTCAGAAAACCTCAGGTTCAAGTTCTGAGACTCAAAAAACTAAAATTTACTAGCATTTTCGTCTACAACAAACCTTTTCCCTTTTCTGTCCTGGTTTGTCTGGACCACCACTTATATAATTTTAGTTTTAGTGTACTTTTTTATATTTCTTATTTCCGCCCCCTCTGGAAAACCCAAAAAGGCCACTTTTCGCCCTCCTCCCCCCAAGAATTTTTATGACGCAGCTTGTGTCGTAACCTCCCCCCACTCCCCGTGGGCACCTCTGTGTTAGAAAGGATAAGAATACATTATTTAAGAAGGAATACGTAAAGAGGGTGACCCGTATTAACGCTGCAAGATACTGTCGCCTAGTTCTGTCAACTTCATCGGGCGTAATAAAGACCATTTTGCTGAAAACGCTCGCAACTTACTACAAACTCTTACAAGCATTTTAATTCATTTTAGTTTGTACTGTCTGAAAATGGCAGAGGGGATATCATACCCACTTATGGCATATAGAAATAATATATTGTCTTATAAAACCTGAAAAGATTCAAAATGATTTGGACTGTAAAGCTTGTTTTTGTGTTTACCTTTTCCTGGCTTTAATCGGTAAAAGCTACGAGAGGATGGTGCAAAATTAGTTAACAGTACCAGATGATCAGTATATTCACCAACTATGACAACTCAGCCAGAGCTTTCAGTCACTTCATGAGCGGTGAAAACAATTAGCGAATCAGCAATTCATTCAGCTTGTTTTACCAGAAACTGGTCAGGTCTGAACTTTTCACTCAACAAAGTGATTAAATGGTTCTTATATTGTGTTTGTTTGACAGGAACCGTTCTCTTGGTATCGTAGTAGCCATTGTTTCGTTGAATAAGACATGTGATGCAGCGCATCGTTTACTCCTTCTTAGCCATTCAGCTGATTTAGTGCTCTTGTCAGTAGGTATCTGAGGATATTTATGAAAAACTATCGTTGTCCCTTGTCCATAGTATTGTTTGATTTAGCCCACATATTTTAATATGACGAAAGAAAACTTGTGTAATATGTGCCATAGAAATATTATTATTGAAAAACTATCGTTGTCCCTTGTCCATAGTATTGTTTGATTTAGCCCACATATGTTAATATGACGAAAGAAAACTTGTGTAATATGTGCCATAGAAATATTATTATTGAACTTATTTTCAATAAAAATGTTCTTTACAAAAAATATGTTCATTAAATTTATAGAACCGGAAAATACCTAAATCATTAATAATATGCTCATTTTTGTTTATGTCATAAAAAGGTCACTTTTTCATTTTAGGACTGTCATTTTATCTGTAGTAAAAATATTTATTACACAGATTTAACAATGAATTTTCGGTTGTATTCTTAGTACTCGCAGTATTAAACTTAAGGCGTAGGGGGTTAATGAAATATAGGCTTAAGTTAAGTGCACTTGACCGAATTTCGAAAAAAAGATAGTCATTAGAAAGTTATTAAAATTATCTGCAACTATTATCATATAATTTTTGTGATATAATTGATCGTAAGGCTGCTATTGAAGCACAAATTTTACAAACTGGAACAAATCCAAAACCTTGAAAAATTAGGAACTATTTGACCGCCTCTTCTGGATGAATCCCTTGATCGAATCCTAATGCCTTGATAATCGTTCAACACAGAATTTAATACTTTACATTTTATATAATAAATATATTTTCGATAAAGTGGATAGCTTTTAAGTTATTTTTAATAAACCAAAGAAAATACGAAAATTTCGATGTATTTTGCGGTACTCTCAAAATACATCGAAATTTTCGTACCGCTTAAAGCTCATCACAGAAATCGGTGCAAACTAAGTTTGTTCTTGTTAGAGACAGAATACATAAATTAAAACAATTTCCAACTTTATCTGACGTTTTTCAAACCACGACCCTTTATTGATCTAATTTTACTGGCACAAGAAGCGGCATTAGTGGTCAGGTGTCTCCAGCAACCCTACCCTACCCCAAGCAGAGCCGGATTAAGTCTACATTACCCTCTTGGCAATGCTAATCTCGGGCCCCCTCTCCTCTTTTCAATTCAATACACCTTATTGCCTAAACAAAAATAGAGGCACAATGAGTTAACGTATAAAGCTTTTTGATAGTGTCAACTAATTTGTGATGGAGTCCATCACCCTAACCCTGTTCACTTCAATACAGGTTTTATAACAATAAGTCAAATTTTGAAGGTAGGTGGATAACATTTAATTAAATTTTATACCAACACCATATTTTAATATCTCGGTACTAATGTATGTCATTTATTAAAACAAAACTATCCATGGATAACGATAGTGATTGTAATGGAATGCAATTTATGCAATACTCGCAAATAAAGATAATAAACTAATGACATAACAATGATTTTCTTGACTGATGATGATTTTTCTCAATGGCCACGGATTTTCAGTATTTTCAACAGGTATTCCACGAGGAATACAATTGAATGGAGGCAGTTTCTTGTCTAAGTTATTAATTTTGAGTTTCATAATAAAGTTCATACGGAAGTTTGAACTGGAAAAATAATAAATAGAAGTATAGCCACCTTGATTAATTTGTTTCCATATAACTACTAAAATGATTTATTTGTAATAGATAAAGAATATAGCTAACATGTAACATAATAGAATTTCTCTTAATCCAACAGGTATTTATTAAACATGGGTGGTGATAAAAAATGGCAATCTCTTTTCTTAATAAACAAGCAGATATTTAATGTAAGGAAACCAGCAAATGAGTGTTTTATTTACCAGTATATATTGATTTATGGTTGGACTTAGCTTCTTAACGTAATCGCTTCACATTTATTTATATTCGTTATAAAAAGTTCTATCTGGAAGGTTCTATTCGTATTTAATTTACATTTGGGAATATAAAGTATCTACCTATGTATTAATGCAAGGGTCTTATAAAGTCAATTGTAATTTGGATCTTGCATCTATCTAGCTTGTACATCTATATAGTCTTCATATAAAACAAAAATCATGCTAGTAATACATTGATCTTCGATAATAAATTTTGTTCTATAATTTCAAGAAATATTTTTGTATGTGATTGTTATTGATTTACTTACTAATGCTAAATTGTCTTCCCCTAGAGTGAAGACTCCATTTCAACTGAAACAATTTAAGTTTAAGATCATTATTGATGTTCTAACAAATTAAATAAAAAACAAAAACAAATCATAATAAATAAAATTCTTTTAAATATATATTATTAATATAAATTTCAGAGTAAAGGAGCAAGACTGAATATGACAGTGGAATTCAAACTTTCTTATTTATATTTATTCATTTTTTTATTTAAGATTGTATTCAATATTCATCATGCAACATTGTGGTATCTTCTTTTAATCTATCAATCTGGTTTTAGGTCTACAACATGGTCTTTGGCCACCTATTGTGGTATTCACTATGCAAAGATGCTGTGAAGCACAGTTTCGATATATCTATATTTGTTTCCACATCGTTACATACTGATAAAATGAATTTCTTTACTTTTTAAATTAATATTTCCATATTTTTATGCTATGATTCCAGATTCATTTATCATTCGGAGGTCTTTTCATTTAGATCTTTATAGGTTTTTATCATTACATTTTCATTTGAGAAAATCTAGAAAAAAAATAAGTACATAATTTCTAGTTACATCTGATTTTGATGTATAGACAACTTTTCAGAAAAGCTATATTCGGCACCGCAACACACAAACAGCTGTTATTCAGTAATAATGTTTTCCCCCTTGCAATTAATATTATTCTATATTTTACTAGTCTAAAACATTCTAATAGAACCTCCTCGTATTTTCATAATGATGAAAATTGTATTTGGAGGATATGTGTTTATTTCTTCTATTAAAAATTAAATAAATACATATTTTTTAATTTAGCCACTCCAGACAAAAAACTCATAGGGAATTTCAGTATCTCTTAAGCGAATGCATCTAAAAATTTTAATCTAAAAATCAAAATTTTATTTTAATTAAATTAAAATTAAAACATTTTGTAAGGAAGCTTACATTTTTGGCTCATTTTTAATGCTTTGGTTAGTTTATAGCCGTCTACTTCCGCTCGTTCAAGAGATGCTAAAACCCCAGGTGGATCGCAGTCAGCAAAGGTCAGAAAAATAATAATTTACTATGTTGGTTTAATTTTAAATATTTAATCTTTAATTATAGTTATAAGATTAAAAGAAATTTATGAATTAATACCGTAAACGCATCTTTTCTACCCATTTTCTAATGAGAAATGATCAGAACAGTAGGGATAGTATTTTTACTGTTAAATGAAAATTAATCAATTTAAAAAAAAATAAAAATATCAAAATGCAGTTTACACCATTTGATGTGCATTGAGAGGTCATCAGTGAAGCTCAAAGTTTGGATAAGCATCAGGCGAGTGCGTGGCGTTAAAGTTTCTAATAACGCATATTCCAGGAGAAAACTTTATGCTCTACCTATACTAAACCTACAGGTAAAAGACTAGACAGTTTTTCAAGGATCTCTTATAAAGAATTTATCGAGAGGTTATGACGGAATAGAGAGAAATACTTCGCTGAAGTGAAGCAGCTGAGTAGGGACCGGATGACTGGTGGCGTTGAATTAAGGCTCCTCTACGCAGATTAAAGCTCGAAGAGGAAGAAAAAAATGAAGAAGAGATTACGTTATAGTGGTGTTAGCTAGCACAACATAGCTCAATGTAAGGTGATTATCTGCTATTGATTAGGATGTAAATCAGGTGGTTAGGGCGCGATGCTGACCATACCGTCACTCGTAAATTCCCATGCTCGCGATTCAGGCACCTCATTAGTGTTTACTCATTAGGCACTTTCTAAGATTTTTTAGGTTTATCTTAATTTGCTTTACATCTCATTCGAATAATGATTTAACTTCAATCAACAGTTACATGAAATTCCCCGTTTCATTAATATTTTCCATGATTCTAAGACCATGTTTCGAAGAATATAATCAAATCGACCATTCAAGAGTCCCCAACGCGAGGCTATACTTTTACAATGGTATGGCGAATCCGTCTGTATGTCGATCCGTCTTTCAATACTGGTACTGGTACTGGCAAGGGCGGGGGGACAAAGTCCGGCAAGTGGGCCTGATGGTCCTTTTTGCCAACCCCGGAGGATTACCAATAGAAATAGCTATTTAACCCTCCATATCGAACCTTCTGGTTTTCCTAATGAAATTCAGAAGGGATGTCCATTCGATGGAGGGAGCCTCTTGTATTCTGATTCTGTCAGATCCTAACAGTCTGTATCTCAGTGACGCATATCTATCACATTCGGCTATGTAGTGTAGAGCAGTTTCAGGTGCCTGCCCACAGGAGTGGCAGGTCTCATCTCCCGCTATTCCACATATCTTTAAGTGTCTTTTAAGTCTGCAGTGCCCTGTAAGTACCCCTATAAGCAGTCGGAGTTCCTTTCTGTTGAGGCCCAGCAGCCATTTGGTTCTAGAAGCAGAGGGTTTTTTAATTAGTTCCTTAGCCTGTCTAAGGCCCGTACACCCCCTCCACTCCTTACCTGCTAAATTCCATGTCCAATCCTGGATCTTCTTCCGCTGATATCTTTTAGAGATGCCTACTGAAGGTTCTGGCCCAAAAAAAGGGTTCTCAGCACCTTCTCTTGCAAGCTTGTCGGCTATTTCATTGCCTTTGATTCCTTTATGTCCAGGAACCCAGACTAATTCCAGTCTCTTCGAGCAGGCAAGTAAATCTAATGCCTGTTTGCACTCTTTTACCAATGCGGAAGTCACCCTAGAGGATTCCAGAGCTAGGAGAGCCGATTGGCTGTCTGAGTAGATAGTAATTCCGGCCCTGTCGCAGCCGATGACCTCCGTGCATGTGGCCGCAGACAGTATCGCGAACACTTCCGCTTGAAACACAGTAGAGTGTTTACCTAGTGGTAGACTTATGTTAATGCCTAAATCCTCTATGTAGACGCCCGCTCCTGCTAATCCGGTCGAGTCCTTCCATGATCCGTCCGTGAAGCAGGATAGGTTGCCTGTATGAGTGGCAATTGAACCCCTTTCCCAGTCGGATATACTAGGATAAGAGTATCTCACTTTAGAGTCTAGAGTAAGATTTCTATTAAGTTGAGGGCAACAGTATTGGAGGATAGGAATCTCCTTTTCCACCACCTTGGCAATAACTGAGTGGCCCGTGAGTTCGCCCCGCTCTTGCCACTGTCTGTTTTCCTTAATTCTTAGATAGGCCATAACCGCTTCGCCCCTCAGCCATAGGTGAAGCGGTGTTAGGTACAGGAGGACCTCTAGAGCCTTAGTAGGTGTGGTACGAAACGCTCCCGTAATGCTCATACATGCCATCCTTTGAATACGGCTGAGTGTACGAACATGGGAGGCCCTATTCAAGGCTGTCCACCACACTATGCTTCCATATTGAATTCTAGGTCTAATAATCGCTGTGTATATCCAGTGCATAACCCTAGGCTTAAAGCCCCAGGTTGTGCCCACAGCGCGTCTAACGTGCCAAAAGGATGCTATTGCTTTCCTTTTGGTTTCAGTCAAATGAGAACCCCAGTTTAGTTTGGAATCCAAAATAATCCCGAGGTATTTGACTTGTTGACTTAATTGGAGCTGTTTGCCGAAAAAGGTAGGAGCCCTAAAAGCGTCCAGCTTCCGTTTCTTTGTAAAGAGAATCAACTCAGTCTTAGTTGGATTTACTGAAAGTCTAACTTCGTTACACCAAGTCTGAACAATATCGCAAGCTACCTGCATGCGCTCAAAGATGGTGGCAATAAACTTACCAGTTATGAGGATTACTCCGTCATCTGCAAATGCCTGGGCAGAGAATCCGGCCTCCTCTAGTCTTCTTAACAACTTGTCCATTACAAGGCACCAGAGCAGTGGGGAGATGCAGCTCCCTTGGGGACAGCCTGTGAAGGCCTGCGCCTCTAGTCTGGTGCCCTCCTCTGAGACGACTATTATTCTGTTCTTCAAAACAAATCCGACCCATCTGGCTATAGTAGGTGGGGCAGATATTTCTTTTAAAGCTCTACAAACTGCCTCAGGCCTGGTTCTGTCGAATGCCCCTTCAACATCGAAAAAGAGCCCTAAGGCGGATTCCTTGTATACCAAGGCCTTTTCTATTTTTCCAACTAGGGAATGTAGGGCAGTTTCTGTTGATTTTCCCTGGAGGTAAGCATGCTGTTGAGGGTGAAGGGGATGGAGAGGTAGAACCTTACTTGTAAGGTGTACTGCTACCAGCTTCTCCAGGATCTTAAAAAGAAAGGAGGATAGGCTGATAGGTCGAAAAGCCTTAGCAACACTGTAATCCTCCTTACTATTCTTCGGGATAAAAGCTATTAGGGATTTCCTCCAGGATTCTGGAATGTACCCGATGGCTAGAGAGGCTCCTAGAAGTGCTCTGATTCGGGGGAGCAGAGCATTGAGGCCCTCTTTGAGCATACATGGAAGGATACCGTCAGTGCCTGGGGCTTTATACGGCTTGAGCTCCCCGACTGCCCACCTAATGGCCCCGTCACTGACTATGGACTCTGCCAGAGCCCAATCCTCCTCTGTGTCGTTAGTATCACTGCCTGGGTACATACTTGAGGGAGGGTTGACTGAGTTGGTGATACTGCAACCCGGAAAGTGGGTCTCCATCAGGTGAGACAAGGTGTCCACCAAGTTGGAGGTCCAGAGTCCGTTAGGTTTCTTTAAGGCTCCCAGTGGCTGTTGGGCGTCATTCCCTAGCAGCTTAACTAGGCGAGAGGCTTCTGGCGTGCATTCTATATTGCTACAGAACTTACGCCAGCCCTCCCGTTTATGCTTCCTTATTTCTTTTTTGTATGAGTTAGAGGCGACCCGGTACAGATCCCAGTCAGCCTTCTGCTTTGATTTATATGCTTTATTATAGGCCTTTCTTGTAGCCTTTTGTAGCTTAGACAGCTCAATGGACCACCATCTGATCTTTTTCCGAGGTTCTGCCTTTAAGGGACAGGCCGCCTCATATGCGTCTTGTACTATTCTCTCTAAGAGTGTAGTTTCTTCCTCTATCTGAACTTTGGTTTTAAGTCTGCCCATAGGGATGTATGGGCATCTATCCAACCTTTCCCTGAATAGATTCCACTCAGTGTTTCTGGGGTTTCTCTTCAGAGTTGGGGAGGTTTGTTCAGAGTTAATCTTGAATGAGATCATCCTATGGTCGGACAGTGTAATATCCGAGGTGATCTTCCAGTCTTTACAGAGGTCTTTAATCTGACTAGAAGCGAGTGTGATATCCAGAACCTCGCTTCTGACTCGAGTGACAAAGGTAGCTTCGCTACCTCTGTTTAATATCTCTAAATTTGTAGAGGCTATATATTCGAGCAAGGTTTCCCCTCGCTCGTTCGTGTCTGAACTGCCCCACACACGGTGATGGGCATTAACGTCTCCGCCTACTAAGAGAGGTAGATCATTCTTCCTTGCAAAGCGGAAGAGACTTTCTATGTAATGATAAGTTGGATCCAAGTTATGGGGTACATATATGGAGGCAATAATCATTTTAAGCTTAATATTACTGACCTTGGTAGTTATGGCCAGGGCCACCACATCCTTCGTGCTAATCTGGGACAAAGGTAGTATCTGAAGGTCTTTAGAGACCCAGATACATGACCTTGGTGCTTCGCATGAGGGTGGGCGGATGATTCTTCCGCCGATACCCCCAAGTCCTTTAATCATTCCCCTAAAACAATAAGGTTCTTGTATTAAAACGAGGGTGGATTTCACCCCCGAAAGAAGCTTCGCTAATTCAGCCGTAGCCGACTTGTTATGCTGTAAATTAATTTGTCTTACCTCGATCCCAGCGTTATCCATGATTGTGGCAGGTGGAGGAGAAGGAGGTGGGAGGAGCAGGGGCCTATTGGCGCCCGTTCCTCCCTTGGTCCTCCTGTGGGGGCTGTTGTCTAGCCGGAGCTGAAGGCGTTCTCCAGACGGTCAGCGACACCAGCTCATAGCTGATCCGCCATCCGTTCGCCTCCAGCCAGGCGATCGTGCTGGTTGGGACTCTGAAGATACCCCTCAGATGTCCCGGATCGCCTTCCACTCCCAGAAACTGCCACTGGTTGGTTCCCGCCAGTTCTGGGTTCTGAAATTCCAGAAGGCTGACCAATCTGCCGGGTTCGATCACCACAGCCCCCAGCCCAATAGCAATTCTAGTGGGCCAGGGAGCCTCGGCGGACCGCCTCACTACAAACCCACGGTCCGTAGGAGGTACCCAACTAAGAAGCCAGTCTCTGGTTTCTTCATTTTTGCAGGTTAGGAGGAACCATCCCGGTTCCGCCTGTTAACCTGAGTTGATGAATTCAAGAGGTCTACTTCTAGGTCTTGGCTCATAAGCCCTCCTCTCAATTTCGGCTATGAGGAGCCTTCGGATGAGTTGTGCCTCTTCCTGAGTAATGGGGGCACCCTCCTGGCTCCCCATAATGACCACCTGCAAGGCCCTTGTGCTGGTAGCAGCAGCATCCCTGTAGGATCGGGGTTTCCCCTGATCCTCCTGGGCGCTCTGCTGAGATGGTCCCGCTGCAGGCTCATTGGTCCTCTTGGGAGAGGATCTTGCTCTTTTAGAGTCTTGCCGACGCGTATCGGTCGGTGGAGACTCCTCCATAGGCCTAATCCTTTTCTGGTATGGTTTAGACGGGCCTGCTCTTGAGGCGCTCGCTGAGTCCCCTCCGCGTCGGGAAGGAGGGGTGGACGGAGGCAAAGCCCCGTCCTCCCTCTCCCGAATCGGTTCGAGGACTGTCCCCGGGCCGCGCCCTCCAAGCCGAGCCAGAGGGGAACGGCCCGCGGGGCGCCCGCTGGTACTAGGCCGCCTGTGGGTAGCCGGGTCAGATACGGGGTTTTGACGCCTCGTCCTGATGGCCTCCCTTTCGGCTTGCCTTTGAATGGCCTCGGCCCGCCTTTTCTTTTGCCTGTAAATTTTCTTTTTCTGCTTAGCTCTTGCTAAGGCAGCGGCTTTGAGCTCCTCTCCTTCCCCTTTAGGTGCTCTGCTGTTTATAGGCTGATTTAGCCGTTCCATCTCGATCGATCGAGTCAATCGAGAGCGGGAGGTCTCTTCATCAGAGTTCTCCCTTCTGCTTGGAAGGCTAGAGGGGAGCTGATAAGGTCGCAGCACCCTAGACTGTGTGGGCGCAGCAACCTGCTCTGGCTCCCCTGTTGTGGCTTCAAAATTTGTAGCGGTCTGGGATGACCGCTCTTCCTCCCCCTGCGCAGCTGGCACATTAGGCTGCTCGTTTACTTTAAAGTTTTCCATTGGTTGTGTTTGTTGTTTTATCTGTATTGTTTACTGTGTGGTGTTAGTGTAGGTTTGCGTCCATCCTCGCCACCTTCACCATTTGACCGGAACAGGTAATCTCCCAGGAGAGAAGTCCAGTGGCCTCGGGAGTGCAACTCCGGTCCGTGCAGCAGGGTCCCATCCAGTCACCAACTGGCACTACTACAGCGTCCGAACTTTTACACTGGGCTGATAGAGCAGCCACTCCTTCCAGGTTAGGATGAGCGGGATCCGTCTTTCAATAATGGCGATGAGAATGGACCAATCAAGTTTAAATTATACGCACACGTCCTGTGCCACATAGCATGTCGGTGATTAGATATGGTTGTGATAGGACACAAGGAAAAATTAAGAAAAAAATAAATAACTTCTAAAAATATATTATTCGTATATTTAGAAATAAGATATTAGGATTGACAATATTTTGATGAGCACTGACACTGAGATATTATTGGTTAGCTTTAAAATAAGTTTCGGTGATGAATTGTTTTCGGGTGGGAAGTAGTGGGAATACTAATTAGAAAATGAAACCCATTTTTTCGGGCCTTCCCAGCCTACAATATCAGGAGAAAGTATTTATTATGGTTGGAAAACGATCCTGACTTAATCTATCTTATAAGGAAAACGATTTACTTGATATCTTATCCAGTTGTCAAGTTGTAATCCATTTTTTCCCCTCATTACATAATTATCAAAACTGATTAGACATATTAACTTTCGTAAAACTTAATTTTCTTATGTGTCCCTATCGAGTCATAGAAGTTGCTGTAACATCAGGCATTGACCTACCTTAAATACGCAATTTCAGTTTCGTCCAACTTTTCGTTTTTGAGCTAGACCTACCACATATAAACGGATACACACACAGAGACCATTTTGGGATACTTGGTTATTTGGACTCATGGGCCTTAAAACGTGTATTTCCCTTAAAAATTCGGATTAAAACTTTTTCACGATCGCAATATTTTCCCTTACTATATATATTTCATATACGTACATAGGTAGCTAAGTGAAAGTAAAAATTATCGATATAGTTCATAAAACAAAATTTCACAAAAATGTCGGTTGGTAGCTTATTGCTTACTAAGATTCGTTTTTAGGTCAGTTATTAAAAGGATGGGAATAAAAATAAACTAGTAACTTGAAGATTGCGTCTTCATGTATCCTCGTTACAGTTCAATAGTAAATAATAATAATAATTAAAATGATAGTAATGATGGAAAAACGTTTTTATAAAACCTATTCTCATGGAAACGCAAAGCTTTATACATCGAAAAATTCCGGAAGTACCAATCTTGGCTAAATCATTCTATTATCCAGAGAAAAAGAAAATCAGTCCTTTTTTGAGACTGATATATATTATGTTTTGATTAGACAGTTCAATAAGGTCGGATATAATAATTCAAAAATATCTTCATTCATTAATCCATAAAATAAATAATACTAACTAATGTGATAATATCGTTTAGTTAAATGCTTAACTTAAGCGTTCACGCTTTAACTTTTTTTTTTTTGTTTTACATGCTAAATAGGAAATCGGACAAATTACTTATATTAATAATGACAAATATAATAAAATAGTTATAGAGAAAAAAAGGACAAGTTTATAATATAAAAAATGACTTTAATTTTTTTTTTAAATCAGGATAAATTAACAATTAAGTTTATAAAAAAAAAAATAAAATGAAACTAAGAACTAGGGCGTAAAATCCAGATAATGAACAGGGCAATAATAAAAAAAGTATGCTGAATTATTAATAATAGAAAGTTTAGATGGTTTTGACATGACAGATGTTGGCTACTTTTCAAAAAACAATATAAATAAATATTTACGTATGTAGAGTAAGATAATTGTTTGTAGAAATTTCCTTTGGATGGACTGACTGTCCGAAACGTCGGAAAAAAATAATGATATAATACAGAAATTGTGAAAAGTTTGAGGGTTTATATTTCCTAAAAGTTTTTCATATATCAATACATTATATAGCCTTCGAATAATAAATGTATTTATATGTAGGAATTAATTAGCTCTTTTTTAAAATGTTTTACAGCGTTCAGAATTCGAATCATAATTAGAAAAAAATATTTACACAACATTTCTATGAATTCGCATTCAGCACACCTTCCCTGTTAACTCATAGGGGAGAGTGGAGGATTGCCTAGAAAAAGAGGAATACAGTGAAAAAAGGTCATCGGATCAAGTCTGTTATGATACACGCGTAGAAATGCTTAAGGCTACTCTCTCCCACAAAGATGACCGTGGAAATAATAACTTATTGCGTTCACTAATCCTTCTTTAGCAAATATCAAAGTGTATACCCTCTATTGACCGCACTATTGCAAAACATCTAATCAAAAAAGCCTTGAGGAAACAAAAGCCTTGGAAGAGAAGCCAATGGGCGAACGCCAGCTTGGCCTTTTAACCCAGCTACAGTGGGAGAATCCTACGGGCTAGGCGACAATGGTCATGTCTTCAGTGCATTGTCACACCAGCACAGCGTTGTTTGCTTGAAGAAAACAAAGAGCTTTTGCCAAAGCTGTTCATTCCTTTTGAATTGATATATTATAATATAACTTGGAATCAATTGTAATATTTGAAAAAGGTCAATGAGTCAACTGATTCATTTGTCAGGAAAGGATCGCTGAGCAGAGAGGTATATCCGCCCGCACCCTCCTCTCAAGGCTGCCTTGTTTCACTTTCTTTGAGACGGTATTTCATTTGGTTAGGTAGGCGCGAAACTATGTGACCCCAAAACAGACAGAGCCAGCAGCTGAACTCTGGACGGGTCAAGGACTTATTTTTGGTCGTTCTGAAAACTGATAAATATAAGTTTCGTAACATAAATGTTTTAATTATTTCTTAAACATGGAAATATATACAAAAACTGGGGAAATGATGTGCTAATAAATTTCGGAACTTGCGAACTATAGCCGATTTTTCTTGTTTCTGACGTGATACCTGATCGAATCGTCAAGGATAGAAGAAATATCTCAAAAATTATTTTTTTTATTCAATATGAATCGTGGCTAACCTTTTGTACATCATACGCTAATTTGTTTACAGACGAGTTTAGGTGCGCTATATGTGTAATTCGAGCACTTTTTATACCTTCTTACGTTCATGGTTAGGGGTTGAAAAATAAAGATAAGGATATGATCGATTTGTGGAGAACAAGGAATAACTTAATCAAGCAATTAAATTAATTTATTTACTCAAGTTTACTTAAGCACCAATCTACAATAGTTAGGAATGATCTCACGTACGGGACGGTGATCGGTTCGTGATGGTGCTTTGGATTACTGTTGCTGGCACAGAGAGGGAGATCAGCTTGGAACTGTGCTTTGTCTGTTCTCTCTCCTTGCTAGGAGTCCTGGGCCCTGGCATATGTTTACTAACTTTTTCAAAAGAAGTATACCTAATACTTAGTATACATAATTAACTTTTTAAAATGAATGAATTATTGTATGTAAAAGCTTTCTTGCAGTCTAAAGTGTATAGTTCTGCCTGTTTCCTATAAATTCACTGATCCTTTCACCGTGACTACCTCACGGTTCAAAACCATTTCTTGAAAGTTAACTAAATAATGTCTTTAAGGCAAATAGTTATCGAGTTCATATACCTTTATTCAATAATAAAGGTATATGAATAATAAAGGCATACGGTCCTGTGTATGCTGTCATTTTTTTTTTTTTAAGTTTCTAATTCCCAACAGTGGCTGTAAAGTTCGAGTACTAATTGAATTGAAGACACTTTAGAAAAATTTAATTCATGCATAGGGGTGGTTAATAAATTATATTAAAAACCTCAGACCCCAGGAATGTGTATTTCATTACTAATGAATTTTATCTAGGTCTCGATCTCGATTCGCCTTTCAAAACCACATTTGCTGTTTTTTTAACTCTACATTTCACTCTAACAAGTAAATCTTAAATGGTCCTGAAATATTTTCTGATTTCGTCATCAATTTCAAGTTTTAGAACCGGACAGGAGCATGTTCCAATATTGAGTGATTGGAATGCGGTCTTTCTCCAGAACAAGCTTATTCGGTGCGATATCTTAATCAGATGTTGTTTGAGGAAGAAATGCTTCTTGATTATTATTAGAAATCTCTACTCAATATACTCTCATACATCTAATCTCATACAAACATATACAATTCCTCCAACTATAAGGTATCGACAACCCTTATCTCTCATTCAGCAGTTTCGGTGCAAGGTTATAGTAAATGAAGGGATAATACTTTTTTGTTTATTATTTCAATGTTCTGTCCTGATATCCAGTCTATACTCCCCGTAGAATTTCTTCATTAATTTACCGCAATCCAGAGTCGGCAGTGAAACGAGGATATTTAAAAATTAGATTATTTATTAAAGAATTAATGTTTTATTATTTTTCATGTATAAATATGAAGTACAAGAATAACCATTCGGATTAGTCCAAAAACAGAAATTGTCTAAACACTACGTTGGCAAAGTGGCTTACGTGGGTCCGGCAGTAAAACGGGATGATTTCTCAGTTGAGAGTTGAGGAGAGCTGGTAAGGTGGTGATGGATGGGGTGACTGCGACGGTGAATGAATGCTGTGGCATACTATTCCAAGAATGAATACATTTAAATGGTGGATATTTGGTGACCGTAGTGTTTAGAAATTAGGTTTTTTTTTTCCAATGTATGCCAAATGGTAATTCTTGTACTATATATTCATATATGAAAAGTAATACAAAAATAATACTATAATAAACAATTTAATCTTGGAATCATCCCGTTTCACTGCCGGACCCTGTATAATCTGAAATATCAGAGGAATTTGTTTAAAATAAAATAGAATACCTACAAACTTACCAATAATTTGAAAAGTGCTGACATTAGAACTTATCCAGTCTTCAAAATAATAACAGAAAACAGCTTTTCAAAGAAAAAAACAGCGTATTCAAATAGAAAACGTTGCGTCACCCTGGTGAAATTTATATAAATAATAGATACAAATTTTTGAATTAAATTCAATCCGCCTAATGTTGTAAGTAAACAATATATATTTTAAATTCAATATAGATTTTTGCATGCAACATGTTTTTTTAATTCCTTCGTATTTGACTTGAGATTTTTTATATATTTATTTTTGTTTACCAGTAAACTGGAGAAATCAATGTGCTTATTGATAAATAAACCAATGAATGTTATATTATTTTATACAACATATAATAAAACTAGCGTTAGAAATTATGGAGAAGTGAGTAGCAAATAGAGAGAAAAAGGAGCTATCCAGTCATAAAAAATAAATGTTTCAATGTGCCCCTTAAACGGCCACAGTTTGTTCTATGATAATTTTAAATTATAGTAGGTCGTGTGCGCAAGGTTAAATTTTTGATAGGAAATAAGATGTGATCTTTTATGGGTTTTTAGTTTACATTTGCATTATGCTTTTATCCAAAAATATGAGCTAATAAGTATTTACGTTGAAGTTGGCGAAACATTAATTACTTTTTAATAGATTTTAACCATAAAATCTAAAAACTTTTAAAAGTCATCTTCCGAAAATACTCTTACAATTATAATTTGCGTGTAAAATTGCGAAGTTCTTTTTTTTATTGACAAATCGTTTCGTACAAAACCTAAACAGATGAAATTTAATTTTTGTAGTGACACTTTATCTACAGTACGATGCTGATTCTTATCGAGCTTAGGTGTTAAATACAGTAATCACACAAAAATTAAAAAGAAACTATATTCATTTACATCAGAATAACCCATCAACAAACGAAATCTATACATTATATGACTACTTCTCAGCTTGGCTATTGGTCAATCTAATTTCAACCTCATCTTACAATCAAACGTATATCACATGTACCATTGTATAACTTATACATGGATCAGTTAAGGAAATGAATATTTGATTATTGCTAATGAATGATAAAATGAAATGATTAAAAAAATATACTTGGCAAGTACTCGCACACACGTGCCTTGACTTAGATTACGCATGTTACATAATTTAACTAACATTGTTGATTTTCCTGCGTTAAATACCTTTTATAATTTGACTATTCTTTTAGTGAAAAGAAATGATGGTTTTACTAATTTGAGAAAATGATTGATCCGGATGTTCATGTTTTCACTTCGCCGATAAACAAGTAAATTATTGAATAAATGCTCTTGAGTGTACTCACTGGAACAAGCTATGTCGACTGGAGCTGCTGGAGTGGTGCAAGGACTGAGTTTGATAAAGAACGTAGTGACCTCTTTCCAAGTCCACAGCCAACTAAATCACTTCTAGTGCTGCTTTCCTCCCACTCCAAGGGTCTTTGAAATTATCTAGGTGCTTGAAGAACTTCTATTTAATCATTTCTTCAATATTTACTTAAAGAATGAAATATAAATGCGATGTACGCTATTAATCCCCAGGAAGAAAGAAAACTGTCAATAGGTATTATTTGTGTGAAGACAGAAAATTTCATTTTTTAGTTGTGATTTGTAGTTATGAATTAAAAAGGCCGCTTACAGAAAGAAGACCCCCTTAAACAATATACTAATTCTAGAAGGAGCATGTCTTCGGTTTTGTCCTCCAGAGGATAATTCAGGAACAATATTATTGTAAATATTTTCAGAAAAATAAATACAAATTAAAACTCACTTAGGATTAAGTGCCCAGGAGCTTTGAGAAAGCGTCTAAGACAGTATCCGACGCCCTATCATTCCGGTATAAGTAAAATGAGACCTTAATTCACGAATAATTCAAAATCCTGTCATAGAATTTTTTGTGACTATGGAGACTTTTGCTAAAATGACAAAAACAGCTCCTTGCAAAGTTTTAGAGCAGTTGATTGAAACCACTTTTACTATGAAATACTGCGGGATCATGTATTTTCAAACTTTTATTTATTTGTTTAGCCTTCCGTAGGGCTAGTTGGATCAATTTGATATATATAAAAATGATACACCGCATCCATTTTTTGAAACGTTCTTCATTTCAGGTGTTATAATAAAATGGTGGAAAGAAAATACGATGTCCTTGATCAAAGAGACCTCAAGAAAATTCACACTCACATTCACGCCGAATATGAGAATGAAACAATTGAAGAATTTAACCCTTTTTTGGCCACCCATTGGCCCCTGAATGCTTGGATGTCGCAAATATGCTCCTGCCTCTATGTAAAAAAGGAAAAAACTTGAACTAAAGAAAGGGGAGCGGAGGAATTGGACGAAAAAGAATTAAAGAGGAAGTAGAGACGAATGCTGAGGGCGGAACCATAGAAACTCGTCAGAAGAGCTCAGTAACTGAACAATCTGACTTTAAAAGTGAATTTCTGATGAATTAGAAAATTATTTTTTTTCATTGAACAGGATAAAGAAACGAAATGGAATATTGTCATTCATAATGAATTTAGATAATGTAGTTATGACAAAGGATTGCTATAGTTTTTAATAAAAATTGTAAATTAAAATAGTTTTAATTAAAATTTTATATTGTAACATGAGGAATAATTACATATCCTCGTAAATAAATCAATTTAAGTTCTGAATATGGGAGTTAGTGCCCCGAAACGTTAACTAATGTATTAAATTTGGAAAATAAAAACTTACCATTTTGGAAGTATTATTGCCAAAAACCTAAAAAATTTGAAAAATGTTATTTTTCTTTTGTCTGATAATGATCATACTAAAAAATTTATTTATATACCTCGAGGATTCAAACGATCATGACGATGAAACCAAAACTATGGATAACCCAAGTCCTAAGTAGCCAAAGTAAAATAAAATAAAGTAAAATAAAATAAACTAAAATAAAATAAATAATAAAATGAAGAATTCACTTGTATTTGATAATTGATTATTTTTATAATTTACTGATAATGTGAATCCTACATAATTACTTCATTAGTAAATTATTCATCAGCTCAAAATGCGAAATTGCAAATTGTATCATTCTGAAACACCGCGCCTGACGGAAGTTAAAAAATATAATTACTTTTTCCTCTTATTTTATCTTTTGAAATATCTCAAAGTTGTAAATTATAGTATAATTGATTTTAATATAGTATTTAAGAAATAAATATAATTATAAATAAGTTGGTAATAATAAGTATAAATATAATACAAGGCCCTGATATGCTTAAAGGCCCTAAACCCAAATCATTTTTATAAATACATATTTGTAGTGTACCTGAATTGCTCTTAGAATTACACTATTTTATTACATTAGAAAGTCCTAAATCCAATGGATCCAAATCATTGGTTTTAGGACTTTCTAATGCTATTAAAAAGTATATTTTTTAGATCAATTCGGGTACACTATAAAAATGTATTTAGAAAAATGATTCGGAGCTAAGGCCTTTTAGCTTTCCATGACAGTACAGTGATAAGTAAATTATATAGATAATGGCATGATATATTTTTTATGGCACAATTATAACCCAAAAATTAATCTGTTTACTTTTGAAATACAAAATAAAGGAAAGTGTCGAGCTTGGTTTGACGAAATACGTTCTAGTAGTTTTTTTTAACGAGGTATAAAAATATTGCTTACCGATAAGAGTTTATATAATGTGAGAAATTTAATGGTTTATAAAATTTGTTTAATATAATTAATCGAACCAAACTGATAATTGGATATGATAATAAGTAAGACGACCGCTGGCAACCATACTATAATTAGTTTCTCTGTATATTTTTTGTATTATTGGAAGATTATTTATTCATTATACAGCTTACAGTGAAGAGAAAACCTTCCTTTATGTAAACAATTTATTACATAAAATAGTCATAACATATTACTATCAACATTTCGGTATTCAACCCCATCTTCAGAATATTTTATATATTTGTCCTTTGAAATTATATATTATTATAATATCAGCTATTACTCCTATCTATCCTTTTCATCTCTATCATTTCATTTCGTCATTTTATTTACAATAAATATATAGTTCTTGAATTAAAATAATGTCAAAAAGGAGTGTCTGAATCAATTTCATTAGTCTGATTTAAGTGTAATGTAAAAGGATAAATAAGTAAAATATGCTGAAGATGGGGTAGAACCTCGAAACGTAATTTAGTTTACAAATTACAAATGTCATGATTATTTTGTATACTAAAATAAATAAAGGAAATATAACTATAAACTATATAATATAGTGTTTCTTTTTTTAATCTCCTATTAAATGGCCATATTTTGGAATCTGCAATATCATATTTTCTATGATATTGATCAATGGCTGACTAGGAGACCAAATGTGAGTATTTGAGGTTATATTTGATGTTATTTCTGTTTTCTCTATGATCGTGAAACTTATCCTCTGTACGTGTCTCTGACACATGTCATTTGTTACGTCATGGTAGTATTTTTATTTAATATGGAAAAAATGATGTGGCTGGTCTATTTTATGAGTATTACCATTTCTTGGGAAAGTTGCAAACTCCTTCTCATGATGTTATTTTGGTGTCTCTATTCAATTTTTTTTTTATTGCGTTCTTTAATTTTTATGAGTTTCCGTTTCGGTCTTTATATGGTCAAGCGATGATAATATTTTTTTTTCTATCTTCCGGAAGCTGTTTTCCAAAATTACAGTTTATACACTGAATCCTGTCGGACTGTGACCACGCTATAAGCGAAAAATTACTGCAGCTGGTAGCTTATGTGACGCTACTTAGCATCGAGCCATTGACTCCTGTACGGAAAGTGTTTTTTTTTTTGCCTCCGCTCAATCTCAACGGAAACTGGAAGTTCCTAACGTGACGTTTAAATCGATTATTTTAGTTCAATTTCTGATCAATTATCTTACCATTCAGGTGAAAGTCCATAAAGGAATGTTAAAGAGCTTTCGACACTTTCATGGTTGAAAGGGCAGAAGCTACTCTACTGTTTCTGCGCCTATTTTATGTTTCACCGTTTCACATTATCTCAGTTTGTCATGAATGTTATATATTTTTCATAATCAAGAAAACATTGAATCCTTAAAGGTTAAGAAAAAAGAAAATACTTGAAGAAATCTTGTCCAACATTCAAAAATTCACTTCAAACTTTATGTATTGAACATCTAAATATCAAAAATCTTTATATTAAAATTTTTTTCAGAATCTTGAATTTTCGTCAGTAAAAATCTTTCTGTATATCGAACAAAAACGGGTATTCGTTTTTTTAAAAAGGAAATATGAATGTATGTATATTTTTAATTACGTAAATAAGAGAACAAATACATTTTGCACTGTTTCATACGGAATTTAACTATATAATATTGGGTGATTGCTGATGATAGTAAAAGAAAAAACACCTGGAAAACAAAAAAAAATTTGACCAGCCAACACGAGGTTTATAATTTTCACTTACCTATCTATGAAATATATAGTAAGGGAATGTATTGCGATCGTGAAAATTTCGAATCCGAATTTTAAACGGAAATACATCTTTTTAGGCCCCCAAAGAATCCAAATAACCAGGTCTCGTGTGTGTGTGTGTGTTTAATTGAAATGTCATATATCCCCGAAACTTCTTAAACGCACTCATATAAAATTATGAAGGTAAATACTTTACCGAACACTTCTCTAAATCATCATAGTAAGCAATTCGAAAATACTGCATTAAATACCCGTCATGAGTAGAGACGCCTTTTGTTTTTATTGTTATACTGCTCCGGCAAAGTTGGTGTAAAGCAGTTTCCAAACAACTAGAAGGCGTTATAAGGGTTAATTGTAGACAGCATCATGTTTATTTGGGAAATTTTATTTATTTTTTTAACAAGTTTATTAATACAGTGAAATAAAATAACTAATACATGAATCGGAAACGAAATTAATGTGTTTACTCTAAATTAGGTTTTATAAAAGTTCCTTCTACCCGAGCAGAGACCAAGAGCACAAGAATGTGTGCTAACGAGGCGATCATGAGCAGTCAGTACTCCTTCCATCACGCACCCATTCCCCTCTCCACCTTTTGGCACAGATCAGGTGGTTCGGGTTGCGTCTGTTAGAATGAAGAAATTCCATTTCTGTTGAATTACTCCTTTTGTAATAAATATTTTCCTTTTCTTTTTACTGCTATAAAGTAATTGTATTTTTCTTTTATGAAACTAGGGGGGGGGGGGGGGTCACGTGATCATGTGCATAAATGGAATTACTACCACTAAGTCAGATTATAATTTTCTCCAAAATTCATTAACTAAATTTTTGTGAACATCAGATTCGAATTCTTGCATTGCTCATGACCATTTTAGTGTAGTGACTGAATTGTCCTCCAGCTTCCCAAACATAAAAGTAAACATTTCTGAAGTACAACGATTTTTCTTATTTCGAATTCAATATTTTATGCCATACCAAGTTTTCCAAAACCTTGACGCATTGAATATCAGACGATAAAAAAAAAAAGAAAAAAAAAAAGGATTGTGTTCCTCTTACAATCCATGAAGGTGTCTTGGGTTCTGTACTTGGTACTGTTTCTTGACCAACGGTTGTGCAAGGGACATGGCCATGATAACGCTCCTCAAACCCCGAGTTTTCCCCAAATTAAGGGTACCCGCTTTATAGAGGCAAGGTATGCCCCAGGAGGGGTATCCTCCGACCTCAGCGTCGATGCACGGCTGATATAAAAAAATAAATAATTATCTGCCGCAGGTGGACTCGAACCTGATCCAGGCGGATCAGTGAATTTGGAGTACAGTGTATTGATCATTGAGGGGTAAAGCAAGATATTTTCAAAATTATTCAAGAATATTGTGAAAGAGTACAGTCGATCTGATTACCAGTAGATCGATACTTGAAAGTTAAGTATCTTGAGCAATAGTTGACCTATTTTGAAATAAGTGACCAGCTTATTTTAAGAATTTCTAATGACGTAACTTAATGAACAGTAAAAGAATAAACTCCATGTTTTTGTCTGTTAAGAGATTTAATTTTTTTTATTATAAAGGTGGATTCGCCAAAGATTATGAGTATTATTTTTTAAAGGCTTGTGATATAACAATTTAGTGTCGTCAATAAAAATGAGTGTCACTTTTAAGGAATTACTTATAATTTGTGATAGTTATGTCAACAACTCCAAGCGCTGCCAAATTGATGACTGACGTTTATCTTTTACTGCAATAGTTACCCAAATTGCTTCTAAACAGCTTTTAACGGACAAAGTGACCGACAAATTTTCGTAAAAAAGGCTTCGCCTTCACATTCTTTTCAAAGTTTTTGATAAATGCAACACAATCTTCAAGCAGTAATATATAGAATTTATTTTTTGGTGAAATTTCTTGAACTAATGGTACTGCTGTCGTTTAAACTCAGGTTAGTAACATTAGAGAGAACATTTCTGGTACGGAAAACAGTGTTTAATGTTTCGAGAAATGGAAAAGTTCTTAGCAACAGTCGATCTTTCACGGGCGGCAAACGAAGAAAACGTAACGAAATTGACAGGCAAAGATTGGGATCGAAAAGATCATTAATGGACCGGAAAAAGGGAGATATAAGTAGGAAAAAAATGAGAGGCATAAAATTGGTAATGAGTCCATACCAAGCGAGAAAACTGCACGAACAATTCACTGTTTGAGTGATAGACACCTCCGAGATATACGCTATTCCCAAGTTTTCTGTCTGTTGAAATATCTAAAGTATTTGGATGGAATAGTTTTAATTGTCGAAATAACTTTAACTATAAATATGGTTCAAAGTGTTATAGGACCATCGTCGAATTGGAACATATCGTAACATGTGAAGAAAATGAATTCTATTGGCGCAATACTACAGTAGAGTCCTTCGGTTTTGATGGCGAAACCGTACAGTACAATAAACGTTATCAATTTAATATGTTACTTTTGAGATTATAAATAAATTAATATATAAAGAGTTAGCGAACCAGGAGGTTCGATGCCGATAAAACCAACAGTTCCTCTCCAAATCCTCAAGATCGGACGTAACATAAACCTCCCATTACGTTTCGGGCAAAAATGACGCTTGACCGCCGGGTTAGCGAATTTTAGAGTCATTCACATTAAATTAAATACCAATAATACTGAGCCTTTCTTTGGTGACTTTTGACTGAGCGAATGCTACATTTAACAAACGTAATTCCACAATTTATTTATAATTAAAAAAAAAAGAGGTTCATGGAAAAAATTGAAAGGGATACAAGGTTTCGTTTCACTTACAAAAATTATTGTATGATTATCGATTCGATATCGTATTTTTTTTTCATTCAGCTATTTTGACACATCACAATGATTTAATATTGTGGCTTTTAGATTCACGCCAAATTACGAATGCAAAAGCGGCGTTTAATCCAATAATATGGACACTTTGTTCCGTCGGCACAAAGGTTAGGACGTTGTCAATGTGCAGATTCAATTGCACCATGAAGTCAGCGTGCTGTATCTTCAAAAGCATTGCCACGCGGTTCTTTTCTTCTCCGATGGATCACCTGACGCCTTTCATTCACCATTTACGAAAGGTCGTAGCCTTCGGCTCTCTGACATCTTCAATCTGCGGAAAGTTTTACTTGATGAGAACTACCGTCGGGTACAGTAGCATTAATTCAAGAGTATCGGTCATTTTATTTCTGCATTTAAAATGTTTATATCTTCATGAAAATATTGAAAAATCTTGTCTTATTGTGTTATACATATATATAATATGCTCACCCTAATAATACGGCTTATTAGATATACCTAGCATATGATTATATCTTAAAAATGATGTGATCTAAATAAGAAAGTCATATAACTGCTGATTAAAAAAAAAGAAGAAAATTGAAGTTTAAACTTAAAAAGAGAAAAAATTTAATTAATTCAATATGTGCTCCTGAGATGTAATAGTAAACCAGATTCATTTGAGTATGAAGCTTACTGTGAAATAAGGGTATGTCCTTAGAAAAAACAACTGCATATATTGCGGGCAGTGGCGGTTGATATGATCACGTTAGGGGGATAGCTTTATAAAAGAAAAAATCGATTGCTTTATAGCAGTAAAAATAAATAGACAATTTGTATTTAAGATTGAGTAAATCAAAGGCCATATCATTGAAGAAATCAGTTTTGGATTCTGTAAATAGTTAGGTTATACAAGTATGTATAATTTTAATAAGTACATAGTGTGACTGGAATAAACCGATTTAGGCTGGGAGATTCTGGTGATGCTTTTCACATTTTTATAGTAATAGTACTAATGTCACTTTTATAGGACAAAGGAACCATATTGTTTCAATAGTTTGCTGTCATAGATGTAAAAATTAGTGTGCTTTCTAGATATAGAAGGATCTAACTGTAAAGCTGTAAAGCTACGGTTACGTGACTTGATCTCTGACAGCCATCCAAGAAAGCAATATTAGGGGATTAACAAGAAAAGTCCTACAAATTTTTATTTGGGATAATATTTAACATATTAAAAATATAGAGGAAAAAGAAAAATGAGGAATTATTTTAGGAAATTCATCATTGATACAAAGGCAAGAAAGTTAAAAAAGAAAAAATATTAGAACTATGCGACATGAGAAGTTTTTTAAAAGCGCATCAAGCGGAAAATTATCATATAAGTTAATCTTAGTTCTGATTTCAAAAATAATATTGATTAATTCCTTCATGCTGTACATTACATTTGTTTTTTTCACAGTCCATTGTTGGAAGGACAAGGGATAACATGGAATTGCGTTGGGTCGCCAGAGGCGTGTTGTACGAAATTCACAGTTACTTGTTATTTTTTAGAGACAGGACGATGAACATGTTTGTTAGTTCCTCATGGTGGACACCTCGACACATAAAGGCATGATGAGGAAGTTATAAATTAAGATATAATAAGATATAAATTGTTGCCTTTGGTATTTATCCATATCTTTTTATTGATTTATTATTTCTTGTACCAATTTGATGCTTAGGTGTGCGTGTCTAAAATGTGAACATTTGATTAATTTTGAAGCAGCTTATTTTATTAGCTATTTGTTTTGTGTTTTTTTTTCTTAATTTTTATTTATAAGAAAGAAAGCAAAAAAAGGGGGGGGGAGAGTAGCTATAATGTGGTAATGTAGCGATGAGGATAATGTATATAGAATTTAAATGAAAGAAAACAAAATTGTTATACATATTATGTCTAGCATTGGATTGATGAGTATGGTGTGTATAGCAACCCAAGGTATTTGGGCAGCATTGCTGTTAATAATGCATTTCTCTCTCTCTCACTCTCTCTCTCTCTCTCTCTCTCTCTCTCTCTCTCTCTCTCTCTCTCGGTATTTAGTATTATTTATCTTTTAGATTTGATTGGATCTATTAGGCTTTTGTAAAATTTGTATTGATTCAGACCGTTGAAAGCCAACTTAAGAGGTAGCAGAAGAACAAGACGAGACGGTTACATCATATCAAATAACAAGCCAAACATAGGTAGGCACTGAAGATCTCACATAACAGGATTCTACTAGGCATTTGTCTCAATCCTTCTCCTTTCTCTCTTCTGCTTTCTCTCACAAGTCATTCTTTGTGCCTCGGCACTTTTTTCAGTTAGATGGCAAGATTAGCCCATGAAGTTTAGGCGCATTGATTAGTCATCGTAATCTCGATTTTTTCTTACCATTTGGCTCGGTAAATTTACGATAATTTATTCAAATATACGAAAAAACATTGTTGGATTTCAAATATACTAAAAATACATTTTTTGAAACCCAAACATCCGTTTGGAGAAAAAAAAAATCCTATGACACTACAAATGATGAAGAGCTTGTGCCATCAGTACTTGGTTGATGTACTTGATAAGGGAGTACTTTCTTAATCAACGGCTATACCTCCAATTTCGTCAGTTCAACCGCAAGTTTTCCTCCCAACTCATTGGTACTTCAAGGGCCTGAACTTCACTTTGTAATGGAGAAAATATCTGTTACTCAGGGTCCACCGACCATAGTGTCAATCCTAGATATATCCTATGTGTCAATATCCTAGACTGTGAGAATATAAACTAAATTTTACTGCCAATAAGAACTTGGACCCGGGAATTGGAAGTGTTGGACAATCCCACTAACTACTTATATTTGACTAAAATCGCAGTATTTTTTTTAGCTTTAATCAAGTTGCAATAGTGTAAATGAAATAAGTAGACTAATGAGCCGCGTGATTCCGACTGCATTATAAAATAAAATCTAAAAAGAAGGTAGGTTAAATTAAATTTGGTTAATGACTTTTTCTATGTATATAATATTGTATATTAATAACGAAAATAGAATCAGAATAATGTCCTTCATGAACCTACCGAGTTCAGTTTTCTTTCCGATGGTCACTTGTCGAAGATCAATATCATAGTCGCGACCAGTGATCAAGTAGCCTGGATATTACCGCATTTTCTTGTTGGGAAACGCAACCATAAGCTCTGTACCAGGTCGTAGAGTGGTCGATGTGGGCAAGAATGTTTCATAACGCTTTGCTGAAGCCGGTGAAAGCATTGGCACCCTCATCTGGACCAATTAGATCCCCGTGTTTCGTTGAGCACCGGACCAACGTTCTTTCCAGGTCTTAGGCGAAGCTTTCATGATTGAGCAGTATAGGTCAAGACTGTTTAGGTAATGAAAAGAAGACACGGTATCGGAAAACAATCTAGAAATTGTTGACTAAGTCCAAAAGAATATCCAAGTGTTTGTCACATTTTACAGAATATAACAAAAAAGGAAAAAAAGAAAATCATTTAATTTTCTCGTTACGATTCTCACCATCATAATATAATTAGGGATTGATAAATTATTTGCCACTTCTATAAATTTGTTTTATTGAAAACTAGTTTCGAATGTAGTTCGAATGAAACACACAAAAAATTAAAAAAATAAGCAATTCAAAATATAGTTAGGCATAATTATACATATTAGATTAGATGTAATATAAATATATAATATATTTTTATATTACATCTAATTTAATATTTATAATAATACCAAACTAGATTTTGAATTGCTTATTTTTGATTTTTTTGTGTGTTTTTAGAACTGTGTAACATTCGAAACTAGTTTTCAATAAAACAAATTTATAGAAGTGGCAAATAATTTATCAATTCCTAATTAGATTTATCCTTCTATACCATCATGCGGATGTCAACTGAACATCATAATATAATTACCTTTTTTTCATATTCAAGCTCTTCCCATTTGAAAAAGTATTCTTGAAGTTTCCTGTAGTTTGTAATTGTCGTGATCAGTAACAGGAGGAATCCTGGTGCAACTTATATAGAAATTTATTTTATTATGAAACTGAGAAGAATAAAGAGTATCAACACTCTTTATTATTTGTTCTGGTTTCAAATAATCATTAATTTGACAATACATTAATGATTGAAAGTCTTTGACAACACATACCTTTATCCATTTGAAATAAATTAATAAAGTGATTAAGAAATAAATAATTAACAAGTACTAATGAACACGGAGATTCGATGCCAATAACGCTCACCATCTCCATGATCAAACCTAACAATCCTCCCTTTAATGATTCCTTCTTTATCCATCACGACAGGTTTATTCCATTCCTTTTTAGTTGTCACAATGCAGTCATTTCAATTATATATACCGGGTGCATATCCCATTGACCCAAATATTTTACGCAATAGTTTATTTTCAAAAAGTCTTAAAGGTCTCTTAAGATATGCGGTAATAACAATAAAAAGTGTAATAGTTTTGTAAACCCTTACTTCCAGGTATGTAGACAGTAAACGCGAACTGATCAATTTTTCGACAAAGAACATAAGAGTTTTTCCGTCTTTCATCTTTTATCGTATTTATTTCGTTTTTTTTTAGATATCGTAAAATCCAAATATTTAAACATCCCAACGTATTCCCCTACTTTGACTACTGTTGTACGGGGGCGTCCCTGGAGACCATGAGGCAAAAATAAAACGTTTGATAAACTGCTTTGTACGATTCATCTTCGGGATCCTGAGGGACGCCCCTGTCTCCCGATTCTATGTACCCTTCCTACCGTCGTAGGTACTTCCTGGCATCCTTCCTCTACCAATTCATCCAATCCCGCCGTCCATCACACATCTTCGACCTCCTTCAATTCAAATCCTCTCAACATTCCCACCATACCCATTCTCGGTCTTCAGATTTATATATAACGCCCCACCGATCCGCTGGTTTTGACAGATGTTTACTTATCCGAACCTCATCCTTATGGGATTCCATTCTTTCTTCCACCCGTTGCTCCAATACTCTTCCCACCTTCGAATACTTTCTATTCAGTCATTTCCTGTCCATGCAGCTCCAAAAGATTTGTAAATAGGTATGCCTTATTTTCAACTAAAAGTTGCACCTAATTAATATTAAGACATTATCTTTACCTTTGTAATTATTATAAATTCATTCTTTTTAAATACACTTATTTTTAATATATTAATATTAGAAGTTTGTTTTTGTTTAAAGTTTAAAAGTTATTTCATTATGATTTATTATAATTTCATCATTTTTTTCTAATTTGTTTATTTATTTTATTATTTTATGATTCCCTTGTTCTTTTTTTTCTACTCTAAGGGTCTAAAGCTCTAATAATTTTTATTACCTGTAATGTTATTCTCAAGGGATATCTCCCGGAATAAATAAAGAATTTATTATTATTATTATTATTATTATATTTAAACGTATTCCTTGTTTTACTCATATCAACGAAATCATCGCCGATTCTACTGTTAATCTTACAGTTTATTTTTATTTATTTGTTTTACCGACCTTTTTCAATCAATTATTTAAATACTATATGCTCCCAAAATCTTTACTTTTCCTAAAACCTTTACAAAATCTTGACTCCCAAGAACTATTAAAATACTGCAAAAATATTTAAAACTAAGCTTGAAGAAACGAAATTATTAATATTAATTGGAATGGTGCTAACTTTCTAAAAGAACATCTTAGTTAACACATTCCCTTATTTATCTTACACTTAAGATATTTATTTATTCAGGACATTAATTAATCATGGATTTCATATCAAAACACAAATTCATTTAGACATATAAGTGGTGCCGGTGATGGGAGACCACACAGACCTGGTAGAGGGGCCAGCCCAGAATTGAAACCGCTGGGCACAACAAGTATATATATATATATATATATATATATATATATATATATATATTCATATATAAAGTCAATTCTCGAGTTACGACAGAGTTCCAGGAACGATGAACTGAAAACAAAAAACAAAATTTTTTTTAAAATTTCTTTGGTCCTCCTAAGTTGATGTCGTCGTAAGTCAAGAACTGACGGTATGTACATATATATATATATCAAAGGGTACCCCGAGCAGATAATGGAAGAAATAGAGAAACTGGGGATCAGAGAAGAGGACTACCAGGACAGAGAGAAATTTAGAAGGATGATAGATGGAAAAAAGGGCCTTGCGGAGGGGAGGAGGGGAAGAAAGGTGAACAGAGGAGCGTAGAAGGGAAATGGGCGAAAAGATGAGGAAGGTGTGGGCTGAAAGAAAGATGAAAGCCATGAAATGATATACGCGTGGTCCTATATTTATTTATTTATTTAGGCCAGCCAGGCCTTTGTCGCGATAAATAAATAAATATGTATATTACAAATAAATAAAATATAGTAGTAAAAACAGTTCGCTTATTAATGCAATAATGCTCAAATATGCTACAATGTAATTTGTGAAATATCATGTTTAATTTTTTACTTTTTTTCTGTCCTCATGGTGAACAATGGTTTTTGGTTAAAAAATGTTTCAAGATGTCAATATATTAACACGTTTTAGAATCCACAAAACTACTGAATCGTTTTAGATGAAACTGTGGGTGCATGTTAATGCTTATTAAGAGTAATTCAGTAAAAACAGGATAAAGAAAAAATCTTTCAGGGTGATGCAGTATGCGGTCAAAATACAATCCATTCTATAGTGATGTCTTTAGAAAACCTAAGGATATCATACTGATTAAGTCGTGTTGTCTGTAATGGTACGCGAACGAGCTGAACATAGAAAATTAATAATTATTTATTATAATAAATAGAGTTAATATTTTTTGTATTATTTATAAGTCCTTGTTGAATTGTAAAAAAATAAAGTTTTTTTTTTTTAATTTTTCGTGCTAATATTTCGTTGATATAACTCAAAATATTTAAGAGGGTCAGATTTACCGTCGGAGAACCTTTAATTCAAAATAAAATATATTAGGTACCTTTCTTGCTAATGAAACATATTTGAACCAATATATTCAAAAGAAATACATTTGATTCTATAACTGATAAGGTTTTTTTAAAAGATAACATTGTTCCAAAACATTGTTGTTTTTTTGTTTAAACCTTTATTATAAAATAAAATAAATGTTATAAAATGTCGTGGGGGCATTTTAATAAAGTAAGGGTATCAATGTCTAAAAAAATACAAAATGATAAAATCAAATGTGACAAAGTTGACAAAAAATCTAAATGTTAAACGTTTAACTAATAATTTTAGAATGATAATTATCTTTTCAATCTAACTATAGTTTTTTTTTCAAAATTAAAAAACACATTCAACACCATTAAGGGGGTCTTTACACGGTCATTATTATTGAATTGTTATTTAACGTGATATATATTTGTGTGTGTGTGTGTGTATCACACGCATCAGTATTATTATTAGAATATTATTAGAGGGTCATTTTATTGACCAAATTCGATATTGGCCGTGTAAGGGAGGCTTAAGGTGATGAGGCCTGGGTTTTAAATAACGCAAAGTAGTCTGATAATGTCATTTGTTCAAACCAAAAAGACTATAAATTATTATCCACTATCTAGATGATAATTCGATAGTTTTATGGTCCGTTTCCTAATACCAGTAACGTATAGGGTTTCGCGTTGGCATGCCCTTGGTTGATCGCTGCAGCGATAACTGCAATCTTCGATAAGAAATGTGGCCTGGTATGGTTTCGCAAGGTTGTTAATAACAGATATACAATAGCCACTGAATCAGTATAAGTAATGAGCCATTTGGTGAAAGGGATACATTTTTCCAAAGGCCCTGCCCGCCAAAGTAGTTTTGTAATCTCTAATGCTAACTCGATGACATGGCCAACGCCTTCGATTGAGGTGTTCATGATGAACGACGCCCAGACCCATGTGGGCGGAACAATATCATTGCTTAATGACATTTTGTACAATAAATAGAGACATTTCACAAATGTATTGAAAAAATTATCTTAAGTATGAATTTGTTTAATTAATTTGTGACATTTTAATTAATTTCTAACATTTTAATAAGTTTAATAAATTCATACTTAAGATAATTTTTTTCAATACATTTGTGAAATGTCTCTATTTATTGTACAAAATGTCATTAAGTCATATATATATATATATATATATATATATATATATATATATATATATATATATATATATATATATATAAAATGTTAGAAATTAATTAAAATGTCACAAATTAATTAAACAAATTCATACTTAAGATAATTTTTTTCAATACATTTGTGAAATATATACCAAATGTACCAAATGTATATATTATTTATATACACGTGTATATCATTTATCGGCTTTCTTATTCTCTTCATTTTCTCACTCATCTCTCTCTTTCTCGCTCGTCTGTCCACTTTTTCCCTGCTCTCCTCCTCTTTTCCACTACAAGATCTTAATGCATTTTCTGAATTTTTCTCGTCCCTGGTATTCTTTTTCTGTAATACCAAGTCTTGTTATTTCCTCTTTCATCTGACTGAGGTATCCTTTGATATTTCTTAGTCCCCTCACCTTATCGAATATCTGTTTGCTCAACCTGTTTTCATTCATTTTTTTCATGTGCCCGAAAAATGTTAGTCTCCTTTTCCTCATTGCTGTTTCCAAGTCTTCAGTTTCCTCATACAGTTTTCTGTTTTTTTTTTTAGGCCAGTATTCTTCTCCTACCTTTCTTGGTCCGTGAATACATCTTAGGACTTTTCTTTCTATTTTTAGTAGTTTCTCCAATATATATATATGTCCAAAAACCTCTATGAAAACATCTCACTTTGAAGGGATTAATTCAGCATTGTTATTGATTATTCTAAATCAAAATCATTTAACTTGGGTCTATTTTATTTATTTTTTATAATTTATCTCGAAAAGAGTGGTGAGTATGCAGTGTTTTATACAATCAATTTTCTCTGGGTAGTACCATTGCATTCATTTCATTATAATTTAATAAAGTGTTTCTTTCGAGGAGCTAAAATGTTGATTTATATTCTATAGCATGTCTCAGTACGTAATAGCCAATCTATGGGAATAAATTTTAAAGTTCAAGAGCAATAAAAAATGTTTAGTAAAATGTATTTAAAAAACTCTTCGGCCGGAAGATATTTTATATATTTATATTTATAATATTTATAAGACTACAAGATTGTAGCCGATATAAAAATCTGTTGTGCGTGCATCACAACTTTCATTTACCACCCAACTTGAAATAAATTTTAAAATTTTCTATTTAGTTTCCATAGAAATTCCATTTAGTTTTCATTAAATAATATACAAGTAGAAATTATTATCTACAACAATCACTTAAGTTATGCCTTTTTATCACCCTCCATTAACTTCTGTAGCTTTATATGTTAGGTATTATTTTTTCTAAAATCTTTAGCTTCCATCGGTATACTATAGATCTACATATCACTACTCTTATTTCCGGAAATTAGTTTTCAACCTGGGAAAATGATTCTCTTTTAGTTAATTATCAAATTCTTTCATACTTTGTATTTATCCATTTTTTAATAATACTAACAATGAGAGATGGTTAATTATTTCCAATAAACAAAATTAAAGGTAATTTAGAGTAAGACATTTTGAAAATTCGGCATGTAAGCTCAGTCAGACTATTTCAATGAGGATATTAGGCCTAACTGATATTAAAGACCGTTGAATTGTACATTGATATAACAAATTTCATCAAAATCGTTAGTGCCCTACATTTAAGATTGTAAAAATGCGTAAAATCAATGATATATAGCGGCACTTCCGGTTATTCGATTTTTACGAAAAAGGCGCTGACATCCCAGACATGTACCTACCTTAAATATGTAATTTCAGATTCGTACAACATTTCATTTTTTACCTAGAAGTACCACATACGCACTTATAGACCATTTTACGTGATTTGGTTAGTTGTACTCAAGGGACCTTGAAAAGTGCATTTCCGTTGAAAACTCGGATTCGATTTTTTTCACGACCGCAATAGTTTCCCTTACTATATATTTCATAAATAGTTAAGTGAAAGCACAAAAAAAAAGTTATTAATATTTGTTTTCTAGTTTCGAAGGGAATGAATAATAATTCGTTAAGTCACCAATCGTAGTAGAAAAATAATATAGATAAAAAAATTGAGAATATATAGATATATTATATATATATATATATATATATATAGAATATAGAAAAAACAGTCGAGATAAGGCTGGCTGGGTATAGAAATATCTGAATCTATTAAATATCAATTTTTTTAACCGCTTTTTACTGAGCTATTAAATTTACATATTTTGGTTAAACCTTTTGCTTCATAATAATTTAAAGATTAACATAATTTTTGAATAAAGATAGTATTTTAATTTTTTGAAATTTAATTTTCATATCACGAAATTCAAAGGTATAATTACGTATTTGCTGTTTACCCCCACGCCATGACCTCATCTCGTTTCAAAATAGTCTTCATGATTCACCTTGTTCCTTCCTATCTTGGTCACGAATGGTTCTGATGAAGACAAAAAGAGTTGTTTTCTGTGTCTCATTTCTTCATTTCATTGAAAATTGGAACGCAAATCCGATCACTTTAATACAGTCACTATTGTGTATAATATATAGGTTCAAATCGATTCAGTTTAAATCGATATACGATCAATGAAAGCTATTCCAGTCGATAGTAAGAAAGAGGGCGTATTCTGTCCATGACTTTGGTTTCTAGGTTAGTGGCGTGGCGCCTATCACAAAGACCTACCAGTAACCTTAGTTTAGTGTTCGTTGAACAATTTATAATAATATATTGTACTTCAAAGAAACACAATGAAAAGTATAAAAATAAAAATTATGGGTGCAATATTCTATTTCTTATTTTATTTAAGAAAAAAATAGAGATGAGTCGGATTGTAACAACCTGCTACTTTATCACAGATACCGACAGGTACCAGGTACGTGAAAATTTGAAAACCTAAAAGTAGCAGGTACTTTCAGTCACAGCCTTGCACCAGGCGCGCTATTGGAGGAAAAAATCCCTGGGACAATGCTTCAAGGGGCCCAATTTAAATGAGAGGAGACTGAAAAAATGTATACAGCCACAGAAACAAACAAAAACTATGGAAGCAAAAAAATAATTTCAATCTATAATAAAATTTATTATTATATGTGTCATAAAAAGTACGTTTTGTGTAACCAAATTGATTAAAATGTGTGCTGTTTATAGTTTAAATAGGGAATAAAGTGTTGGCTGTTGACTCTATGTTTGCGAAAACATGGGATTTTGACTTTATTTTTCAAACTCTTGTAGAAACGTTGACAACATGACTGTCGTTATAAATAAATAGTTCGTTATTACAAATAATGCATTTAAACAATTATTATTATAAATATTTAGTAATTTTGTAAAAAAAAATTAATATTTTAGCTTTCCTCTTATTCAGCGTTTATGTAAAACTACCCATTAATTGTTGATTATAAAAAAGGCTTCAAATAAGAAGTACAGGAAAGTAGAGTTAGAAAATCCATTTGGTTGTATATAAAATAATAATAGTTTCAAAAAATGATTACAAAACATAATGCTGCCCAAAAAATAAATTAATATACAATTAAAAATTAAAAATATCGACATTTACATATTATTATTAATCGTTCATCATAAAAAAGGTTTTAATAGAGAAAAAACTAACAGGACACAAGAGATTGGAAAATCCAACATTCATTTAATTTACTTAATTAATTATTTAATTAATTAACTTATGTTAATATATAATCTCAAAACAATATATTTTGCAGCCTAATAAATTATAAATTAGAAATAGAGGAAACTATAGTTTAGAAAATCAAATATTCATTATCATTAGTAGATTGAAGAAGTAAATCCATCATTTATATCAAAAAATATATGTTATAAAATATCTAGTTAGATAGAGTGATAACCTGTAGGAAAAAGCCGTCTTATTTGCCTGAACAGGCGTAGGAAAGAACAATAAACACACCAAAAAAAAAATAATAATAAAATTTAAAAAGAGTTTGGAGCATGTGACAAAAAGTATCAAGTACATGTGTGGAACAGGAACAACTTGTAACTGTTACCACTAGCGGATGTCACAACCCATCTCTAGAAAAAACGAAAAGTTTCAGTTATAATGTAAATTTCGAAACATGATCGTAAAAAAAAAAATATAAAATGAAAAATTACTGGACTAATTATTTTTATTATATTCATTACTTTTTTCCTATACGTTTTGAAATTAAAACTAGCATGCAATAGGCACCGATTCGTACAGCTTAATTGATGTTTCGAAACAAGTAGATCGCGAAAACCAATTCTTTTCAAGTGCATCCAACGTGCAATTATTATCTATCATTACTTACAAAGAAGACCAGTTTTTTGAACACCGGCTCTGGAAATTGCTATGTTAACATATTATGTATCATATATTTTAGAAACAATAGCTCAATAATCAACTATACTCAATTCCAAATAATCAAGATGGTAGGTTAGTAAATTATTTTTTTCATGCTATTGAATTTTTTGAGCCCTGCATTAAATTTCTAATAACAACTAGACTCTGGAGTTGAGTATACTTAGCCACAGTAATGATGTGGCTAGAGTCTTCTATGGGTTGGCGGAAAAAACCTGGCGGTTGAGTGTGATCCTGACTACATCACATCCTAGTATAACCGTCGGTCAACAAATAGTATTTCATTATAAAGTGATGGACCCAAGGAATATCATGGTTTGTGTTAGTAGTCATTTTTTCCAATTAAATGTAAAGATTTTTTTCTTCAATTGCATGAGTTAGTCTGGGTATAGATAGAGATTATATAGAGATTTCTTATTTCAGGGTTTAATCTCAGGTCAATTAGATAGGTGAAATGTATGACAAATGGTGAAAATCCTCGCAAGTTTTCCCACTTTGCCTAACGAAAAGGCGCATGATCCCCAAACTTGAAAAAGCCATTGAAGCACGTCCAATAGGAAGGTGCTTATATGAAATCTTGCGATTTCGAATTGTATCCCCTTTTGTTTTGTATTTTCTATGCAACAAGGGGTCTGTGACTGTTCACATAGACTGTGGCAGATATGTAGACTTATTCATGTAGGCAGAACACCACTGGCCCTCCTCCACTAAAAAATATCAAGTTTAAGGACGATGGCTGCCACACGAAATCGCACATAAAGAAAGAGAACTACCGTTGCACATGTGGAACCCTCAGCCTGTTCGGTATAACTTGATTCTAGGATAGTTTGCTATACAACGTGGTATTGCTAATGATTCTGCGGGAATCGAGGTTCTTTTGGAAAAGATTTGTTGCAACATAGTTATGAGATTCTTACATGTATATATTTATAATAAATACAAAATACTGACTTAATGAAAATTTTGGCAACCTTCCAATCCCTCCCTGACTACGGCCAGCGGTTATAATAGTTCAATTATTATAGTATTATTTTATATTCCTTCACAGGATAATTTGAGGTGTAAAAATATCAGGAATTGCTGCTGGATTGGAATGTGGAACTAGGTGTGGAAGTTGATATTTTCTAGTTGATGGAATGAGCTCGAAAACCGCACATAACTGAACCTCGATAGCCGATGTTTGAAGACATAACATCTGCAGAAAAAAAGTATTAAAAACTGTTGACACATACCATCGCTATTGGCGTTAACCTCAGGAGAACGCAAGCATAATTACGTTACGAAACTGTGATAAATGATATTGATCGGGACTTGAGGCGGTTAAATGAACCAGATAGGAATGACCTCTGCTTAATGATAACTGCCATGTTGGGAAATGTTTTAAAATTTAACGGGCGTTGTCCTAGTATTTATCGATGAGCCAAGGAGTAGGAATTGGAGTTACTATTGATTTCGAAACACTGAATAACGAGGCCAGTTGCATTTTTAATAGTACGCATTTTTTCGTAATGACAATTTCAATGGTTTAGTAATTGTATTCCATAAGAATATTTTAGAAGGTTCCATCTCTAAAGGAAATGTCCTACAACAATTTAAGGGCCGAGTGGATAAAGATAATAAGTGACTTATTTGAAAAAAAATGAATTATTGTTATGAATAAGGTTGCAAAGTGATAATTAAATAGTATTTCCTCCTTTCATTCACATACATTCAATATTAGGATCAGAACTGAGTTGATAAAGGTACTAAGTGACGGTACACATCTGCCTTGTAGTGAATTTGTACGTTGGAATACGGTTTAATCAGAACTCGGAAAGATTTAATTGATCAACTTCATCCACTTGACCCCTCAATTACACTTATTTAATAATTATCGTTTTGTATATATAACATATGAGAGACTATTAAGACATAAAATAATGAAAAGTGTTAGAATAGAGTAATGGAAAAAAAATCCAGCTAATAATATTTTTTTTTTTGTATGTTAGACGAAGGAAATTTAAAATAAGAGCAACCTTTTTGGAAATGCCGAAATTTTTAGCAAACAGCACACATCCCCGCCTCTTCCAAAGAAAACGCTCATGCATAAATTGTATCCATTTATAGCCCGATGTCAGTATATTATAGTTTCATTATTTTTTATCTGAATAAGAAGAATATATGTAATCGGCTATAACAATAGTGTCATGTATAAAAAAAAATTGAAAACCATTACCAAAATAGTTGTAAAACATTCGTGACGCCGGACTGTGGATGCGACTCGGTAATGATAAGCCTTGATTTGGTTTTCATGGGAAGAAACTCTCTGGAACACTAAGCACGAACTAGTGTCTATTTTATATGTTAATTAATACAAAGCCACAGGGAATATCATACACAATTATATAATGAGCAGCATACCAAAATGATAATTATGCAAGAATTATAATTTTTTTAAATAAAATAAGTTATTTAATTTATTATATTATTCGTGTGTTATTCGTATTATTCGTGTTCTTGTTATTAAGTAAATCAGAGGTTCCCAGAATTTAAGTCACTGCTTACCACTTCCACTTTTCAAATACCTGGCCGTTCCACTCATCACTCACTGCCTGGTCTTATGGTATGAGTGGGTATTAAAGGTTCGTCTTCATACAAAAAAAAATACAAACTGATTTATAAACGTTTTACAAACAAAATAATATATGTTACAGTAAATTTGCTTAAGAAAACAACACTTCCTCTTACTATATATTTCATACATAGGTAAGCCAAAGAAATAATAAATTGAAAATAAAGTTAAAAAATCCAAAATAAAAAGTTTATCAATTTCACAGAACAACAGCGCCAGCAAGATTCGCATAGAAACACCAACAATTCTGCAAACGGGAGTATATCAATCAAATGTAAGAAACTTGGGCGTTGTGAAGAAAAGCATCAATATTTTTCAGTTGGAAGAATGTTGTTGTTTATTTACAATCAGAGCATCAATATTAGGGTTGATGGAACTCAACTTGATTTTTAAATCCTCTTCAAAACTGATTGTGAGTGCTTTATGCTTTACAACGACAACCATCCTGATTTTTAAAAATAACTTTAAATCGTCTTATAATTGATATATTCATTTAAAATTATAAAAAAAAAAAAGGATTATGAACGTGTTAATAACATGTTTTATCCATGGCTTTTGCTTGATTGTTAGCGTACGATCTGGAACGTCCTTGCATACCACCAGTGGGTTGAAACCCCTGAAGTAAACGATCCCATTTAGGATAATCATGCATAAATTATAACCACTTTCTTTCATACTTCTTTCTGGAAATAGTAGAAATTTCTATTCACTCCGGAAAACGTAAATAATATTTTCTTCGAGTTTTAGCTTTTCGAATTTCATTTTTTTTTAGTTGTTGTTTCCCTTTCTAGAAATAGTATACATTTTAGACAGTGAAATCTCATACTACACTGAAATATATTGTGATTAATGTAATTATAACAGTTTACGTATCTTAATCTTTATGTGCTTGCATCCCCTAATCTCCTGTAATAATAATATTTCGATTTGTTTCTTTTTAACATTTAGAAGTTGTGCTTTTATTAATTTTGAAATAATATTCGCCAAGTTAGGTTTCTAATAGTGAACCGCACAGACAATTCTAAATGTTGCTTAAAGTTAAAACATTCCATCATCCATGACCTTTGTTATAAGAAATACCAACAATTCAAGAGCGGTTTATATTCATTCTGCGGTGACACCTTCTGAATTGTTATCCATTTTAGACAAAAATGTAACATAAAATTTTGATAAAAAAAAAAAAAGTAAACAACTGGTGTGTCCACTCACACGACTTTCATTACCGCTTCGGGTGCAGAGTCCATACAAAAATTGTGTTGCCAATATGGGTCCAATAAGATTTTTTTTTTCTAAGTTTAGCTTGGTAGACCATTTAAATATGTTTCAAATGAGCACGTAAAAATATTCGGGAGATTTAAAATTTTAAGTTATTCGAAAAAGTTCAATATGCTGGATCTTTGCTAATAATGGCCCGATTTTGATGATTGATTTTTGATTTTTTAGGGAACATAATTACCTTTCAAATGATAAGATAACCAAGCAAAAAATGTATGCCGTTTTAGTTATGCGCAAATAAAGTTCTCTTATCTTTATAACTTATTTTCCTGCTTCTCACGGATGTGCTATATAGCAAAGTTATAAAGTCTTTAAGGAGAAAATTTTAGGCAAGTTTCATCAAAATCTTTAGAGCCGTTTTGACGCTACAGTCTATAGAAAGAAACGTTTTTCGGCAATTGTGGAGCCGCTATTGTGCAAAGGCCCGATTTGGTACGCTGACATTGGGAGAGAAAGCCCTACATAATAAAAAATAAAATAACAAAATCGGTCCACCCGTATAAGAGTTAATCCGCAGACACACAGACGGACCAATGTCCGAAAATGCGTTTTTTGGACACAGAGGGCTCTGAAAAGCATAGATCCGTTGAAAATTTCATATTGAACTTTTGATCAGATTACAATAACTTCCTCAGCTGTGTGGTAAAGAAAGTAAAATTTCATTTAAATCTTTAAAAAAAAATCGTATAATATATAAACAAAATAAGATTTAAAGATACAAGTTAATTTAACCCAAAAGGTTTTGTCAAATGCTTTTAAATTATTAATTTAATAACAAAAGAACTTTTCTAATTTGTAAATAATATTAATGATTTTCCTAGAATATCTTTATTCTATTTATCTATATTTGAAGATTAAAAGAGTATGTTAGGAACTTTGATTGTACATATTTACAGAAAAAAAAAAAAAAAAAAATGTTTTGACTATCTTAGATAAGGAACCATAATTATCCATTACAGATATAGCTTTTAAGAGTATAGACTTATTCAAATATTCAGTATATTCAGATTATTTGCTGCTGTTTATTCACACTGACTAAACAGCATGATTCGTGTTGTTGAATAGAAATGTACCCATCCTTAAAAAAATCATTTCATGATTTTTGTTGGATGTTGTACTACCGCTGAGGTCCAGGCTTAAAAGTACTGAAGTAAAGAAGAAGTCCCTCCATACAGTTATCCAGGGAGGCAGGAGGAATTCCAAGTGATTCGTGAGTGGACCTACAATGACCAATCGGCAGAACGGATGTCATTGGCCCAACCTAGCGCATTCAACATTCAGGATCAACGAAAATCACTGATAGTTACCATTCAAATTAGTAATGATTCAATTTACGGAAACTAGTGTATTTTACTACTAAATTTTAATGTATTTTTTTACACACACATTATTGAATATTTAAGGACAATTAGGTGACTAAATAATAATAATAAAAAAGGCTTAGTGAACTAGATGGTTCAATGCCGAAATCACCAATAATCGTTGTCTCCGTTCCTCTCCCCATTGAACACTTTATTGCCCAAATTTTCAAGGTCAGACCAAACAATCCTACGTACCAAACAGAAACACCTACGTTTCAGTCGATCTCTTGTATGTTTACCCGTAGCTCAATTACACTTGATGTTATTAGTTTATAATCCAGCCCATAATCCAACTTTATAGCCCATTTTAGCCGTTCCGAAGCTATTACATTAATTATAGCTACCAGATGCAAGTCCTCTAATTTCGAATGGTGTAACATTTAAAATTAGGACTCATCGTTTGTCAGGTCAAATACTCTTTACTATTCTTTAGTACCTTTTTTTCGAAAACCTTTTTCTTTTTCTTCTTTTCCTTCCTCCTTGTACCTTTCAGTGTGGAGGAGCCTCAACCCATCTCATCCATTCCTCTCTATCTTGTGTTAGTTGTCTCATTTGAACAAGGTTCTTCCCCTTCTTTTCTCCCAACTTGCGGGTACATTCATTGTAGGCAATCCTGGGTCTTCCTCGAGGTCTTGAACCAGTAGGTCTGGCCTCCATTATCTTCCGTGGGTCTCGGTCATGACTCATCCTGCATACGTGTCCGAACTATCTCAGTTGTCGCTTGTGCAAGTTATCCATTAATGCAGTGATCTCTAGTTCTTCTCTAATTATTTTATTCCTTACACAGTCTCTTCTAGTTTTACCTGCTACTCTGCGTAGGTATTTCATTTCTACATCAGTGATTCGGCTGATATTCTTATCACTAGCAACCCAACTCTCACTTCCATACATCAGGATAGGATGAAATATCGCTTTAAAAATATGGAGTTTGAGTTGCTTGCTTACTTCACGTTTACCTACATTGGTGTTACAAATCTGGTAATAGACCTCATTTGCTTTCATTATTCTGCTGCAAATTTCCTGGTCTATCTTTCCCGTCTTGCTAATAACTGTTCCTAAGTAGGTATAATCGTTAGCATTTTCTAATATTTCTCCTCCACAATAAAATCTCTCATTTCTTGCCTCTTCCCTGGAAACAATGAGTACTTTGCTCTTGGAAGTATTTATCTTCATACCATTCCGCAAAAACTCCTCCTGCCATTCAGTTATCGCTTTTTGCAGTTTCTCTTTTGTATCAGCAAGTAGCACAATGTCATCAGCGAATAAGTAGCATTTTGTGAGCATTGTCCTGAGATTCCACTTTCCTATCGTTGTCCAGGGTGTCCTACTTTTACAAATCTTATGGATCTCACCCATCAGAATTACGAAGAGGAGGGGGCTCAAGCTATCTCCCTGTTTTACTTCTCGCTCCATTCGGAATGGTTTAGATGCTTGACCATTTACACGTATTATACCTTTTGGTTCTTGATACGTTGACTTTATAGCATCTATTAGACTTCCAGGGGCATGCTTCAGCTGAAGAGATTCCCATAAATGTTTCCTAGGAACAGAATCAAAAGCTGCTTGTAGGTCTAAGAATGCAAGATACATAATCCTATCTCTCTCCCACGCCTTTTCAAGAATATTTCTCAAGATGAAAACATTATCCTGTGTTTGTCTTCCTGGGCGGAACCCAGCTTGTTCCTCCTCCAAGTCACCCTCTACTATTTCTCTCAGCCTGTATTGGAGAATCGACTTATACATTTTGTAGACTACTGAAGAGAGACATATCGGCTTGTAGCCGCTGCATTCGTTTTGCTTCCCCTTCTTATAAATAGGAATAATAACATTTGTTTCCCAATCCTTGTGGTCCAATACCTTCTGAAATAGGATCTGAAGAACTTATTTAAAATCTTAAATCTTTATTAATTAATCTTATTAATAAATAAATTAATCTTATTGAAAAAATTATTTAGGATCTGAAGAACATATTTAATCATTTCTGGTGAGATTTGCCCATATCCTGCAGCTTTGCCAGTCTTAATTTTTTCCATGGCTCTTTCCATTTCCTCTTCCCAGATAGTATCATTTTCATTTTCCTGCATTTTCTCAGTCGCCAACTGAATGGTCTCTGGCAGGTTTTCAGAGAAAACCATTTCAAAATGCCTTTTCCATCTATCAAGGATCTCTTCTGACTTGGTAAGTATTTCACCGTTCTCATTCATGATATTTCTTATTTCCTTTACTTTTTTGTTTCTCAGGGCTTTGGTTTTCCTCCAAAATATTTTAATATTATCATAGTAGTTCTTGTTTAGAGACTCCCCAAATTCCTCCCAAGACTTTTCTTAGCTTCATGAACAATAATCTTAGCCTCGTTTCTTCTGAGTCTATATTGTTCCAAGTTTTGAGTCGTGCGAGCCACTTGATATGTTTTCCAGGCCTCTTTCTTACTTTTCACAGCTACTTTAACTTCTTGGTTCCACCATTTAGAGCGCTTTCCTTTATTACTCATTTTCTTCAATCCACAAACTACTTGCAGTTGTTATGGCTATTTCTTTCAGCTTGTTCCATAATTCATCAAGTCCCATTTCCAAATCAATGCTTCTTAATCTTTCTTCAAGGAGTTGAGTGTACTCTTCGCGCTTCGCGCCATTTTCTAATGCTTTTATATCAACTCTATCATAGGTCTTGACATGTTGTTTGCGCTCTCTTAAAATACATGTGTCAGCTACTAACAACAGGTGATCTGTGCTGATTTCGGCGCCTCTGATTACTTTTATATCAGTAAAATATCGCCTGAGGTTTCTATCATACAAGATATAATCAATGACACTATTTCTTTCACCTGAAGAAAAGGTAATTTTGTGTACTTTTTATGTGGATAAAAGGAATTGCCAATCAATAGATCGTTATCTATACAGAAGTCGATCAATCGCTGGCCATCATTATTTAGCATTCTTTCTCCTCCATGTAGGCCAATAACTCCGTGTGCACTACTGTGGTCGCATCCAGTTCTGGCATTGAAGTCCCCTATAAGGATTATGCTTTTCCTTCTATCGCGGCATTGGTTTATTGTTCTCTCCAAATCGGTATAGAACATTTCTTTATCTAACTTATTCTGGAGGAGATAGGTTTCCAGTCTTCTAGTTGACTATACATTTCGCTCTTCATTATAAAACCAACTCCTTCTTTTGCAAAGCTACCTTTCGGAACCCCGGAGTAAATTAGAACATGGTCATGATCCAATTTCATCTCTCCACTGCTCTTCTTCTTCACCTCGCTGATTCCCAGCATATCAATCTTGTATCTGAGCATTTCTTCAACAAGCTCTACTTCTTTTCCATTTAGATTCTTTATATTCCATGTTGCCATATGTAAGTCCTTGATTGCGCCATGTCGTTTCCGTTTAGTTAATCCATTCTTTCCGAGGCTTCAATTTTTTCTTTGAATCATCTTACTCCTTTACGGGTGATTGGCCCAGCAAAAGAGATCCCGTTACCTCGGGATAACTGGCCCTGTGTTCCCCAGAAGGAAGGGTTGGAGTAAGGAGGGGAGGGAATAAAGTTTTGGTAAAAAGGATTTTTAGAAACTGGTCATGTTTCCCCTGGGATACCTGACGATGGGGATAACAAGAGCTCGCGTGGGCAGGGTCGCTAGGTCCCTGAAGTAGATCTGTTCCTCGAAAACCTTAAGGTGTTCATTTTCTTTCCAGGTAAGTGGCAGCATTTCGCATTGGTACAGCAGAGAAGAGACTTATAAATTGCTTCATAAGATTCGTCTTCGGGTTTCCCAGGTGCTCTCATGTCTCTTGTAGATATACCGAGGTGATGTGGCTTTAGCCTACTTTCTGACGGCAATCCCTCTTAGGTATCATTCTTTTCTAGAACCTTAAAACCAAAAAACCTCCCTACATCCTTGATTTCTTCACTCTACGTTCCTCCATTCACTATCTAAATACAAGATCCCAACCTATTGATTTATAAATTCCCTCTTGTAGAACTGCTTCCTCTTGGAATTCATTACCCGTCTCTATTCGTAAGTCCTCTTCCATATTTTCCTTTAATCAGCGTATATTCTTTCACCTACTTCCTAATCTAACCACCGCAATGATGTAAACACTATATATTTCTGTAATAATAATTACTACTAGCTAATTGACAAAGCATTAAGCCAAGCAAGTATACATAAAGTCTGAACATTGTAATTATTCTTAGGGAACTTTTGTCCCAGAACATAATTATTTTTTCATTCATTCGTTCATTAATTCATGAAAGCAGTGCAGAAAGGAAAAAGTCTTTTAAGTTTTGATCAGGTAACTTAATTGAAAAATGAGTTATATACAATAGAAGACTTTCTCTGTAATGAAATTAATTAGAATGAAAAAAATGTTAATCGAAAATGAAAATATAAATATAAGATAAATAATTAAAGTGAACACAACAAGAATTAATTTATGATCGACACTAGGTCCAGTGATTTAATGAAATCAGCAAACTTATGAAATTGAACTGAATTTAATATGGGAGGGTAAATTTATGTTTTAATAACAAAAATCCATCATAATTATTGTCGCAATATTTCACTTAAACAGGTAAAAGAAAATATTAAAAAAAAAAAAAAGCCCAATTTATTAACCAGTCGTTAACAGGTTGCAAAAATAATAAGAATTATTAAAAATAAAAATTAAATAATATAGTAACTTGATATTTCATGGATGAGATGCCTAAGGGCACTAATTTGAGCTACCCGATAATTAAGGAAGATCTAGAGGTGGCCGAGGGGAGTGGTCCAAGGAAATAATTCAACTGACATATTAATTTATTGCAACGTGTCTGAGCCGATCTTTGTTTTAACAATACTCTCATTATCGTTCAGCAAGCCAGTCTATTGCTCTTGTACGTTTTCGGATAAATCACTGCCTCTTGAACAGATGAGGATGGCTCCCTGTAATTTTATGTGGTGAAGATTTAGGGTGTGATAGTTTAGTCCGACAGGATCTTAAGTAAACAAGCAGTATTATGATGATGCATGTTATCTGTAGTTATTTATTGATCCGTGGAGAATTATCGAGAAAGGAAATGGTAAAAATATTTTCTAATGGTATTATGAAGTTAATTAGAGAATAGTTGTATAACATGTTAATTATACTTATTAAAAAAAATTCACGTTCAGCCAGTACCTTAAATCTATATCTCCAGGTATTGAGGGGTAAAGTAGAACTGTGGGAGATCCTTGTCACATAACCAATATTCAAATCTAAACTGATTAAGCGCACATATGTTCGACAGGAGTTGCCCATGAGAGGAGAATCTGTCCATTACCAGGACTCCAAAAGTCATATTATAGAAAATATCTCGATTGAGTAAAGCTGGCTTGTGATAAAGCCCGAGGAAAGGTTTTGATGGAATTAACTGTGGGGTTGAGAATAAATAGTATACTGAGGGTTTATAATGTACAGTGTTGGTAAATAACTATATGTATATTTATACTGGGTGTTTATTTTAAGACAGCTCAAACGCATTTTACGGCAAAAACGTTTTGGCTGAGGAAAAAATTGTTGAGCGTAAGTTTTCCTTCCGGAATATGCTTGCTGTTTGACACTTTAATTCTACCTACCCGCCTGACGCACGTCCAAACTGGTATATGATTCAGACGTATTTTTTTACCTCCTTTTTAATAAAAAAAATTATCAAGCCGATAGTTTCACAATATTTTTCCCAATAAATGCAATTAATTAAACATATCAAAATGAAGTTTGCACCATTCGTTTTAACCATTATTACCCTTTAAAATAATGTGCATAAACATAGGGTCATCTGAAAACATCGCGATTTGGACACACGTCAGCTGCTACTCGGCGCCAAAGTGTCTAATTATGGGCATGTTATAGAAGAAAACGTTACGCTCTACATTTTTATGCCTCTAGCAATTATCTGTTAGAACAACCGTTATTTCGTAATATGAGTTTGAGCCAGCTTAAAATGAACACTGTGTATATATTATATACATATAAGAATCATTATCTTATGTGTATATAATTGTCATTCTTCAAAGTTAGTGATTAATAACTGATGTTTGCTAGGATTCGATAAATGGTCCAATCATGCTCAGACATAAAATATGAGTCATCGGCAGGACCTCAATGCAACAGAAAGTTCTTCCGCTAACAAAATGAAAGATCGGGAAACAGAATTACGAAAATAGTGTAGATTGTAAAAGAATCAGATAAATACTAAAATAAGATATTCGAGTTAATTAAGGTATTGAAATATTTTTGAAGCTTGTCTGAACTATAAAAAAAGATGGACAGTGGCAGACACAGGTGCTGGTCGAGAAGCAACAGGTTCCCTGGCATGATATAAATTTAGTGGCTTCTTGCATCAAGTGAAAGCCCATTCCTTCCTAATTGACCGACCATTTTCTATCGGCCAACCTTCTTCTTATCGCCTAGGTATTTCCCCCTAATATTCTTCAGTAATTTTCTATGCCATTAAATGATTAGATTTGGCTCGTATATGGTGTTCAAAACCTGTATTCTTCAATTCGTTTAGTTACTGCAATATCAGAACTGATACATTTTATATTTATTTTTTTATCACACCATCAACTTTCGAAACTTGAATTCTTTGGTTTCACGTTCTTTCGAACCTGGTTTATAGAAAAAATAAGGGAAGAACACAAAATTAATTTCTTAAGAAATTTTAGCTCTTATAGTAGAAATAATAAACTATTTATCTTTACAACATGGAGGATTCGGCCTAAAACAATCTGTAACAAAGTTGCCGAAATAGATCGCTTGTTTGATCTCCCTTCTAGCACAGACCGTTTGTCCTCTGTTGCACAAAATATATATTATATTATTTTGTGTTTTATAGGGTTTCCGATTCAGATCATCTTGAGCATGAATATTACTATTACCTTATATATATATATATATATATATATATATATATATATATATATATATATATATATATATATATATATATATATATATTTGTATATATATATGTATATGTGTGTATATTACTGTTTTATTTGGGGATTAATATCCTCACTAACTTTAATTAAGGCAGACAGGATGGGTTAATCTAAAGGTTACTAACCTAAACTAGCCAGATTGAGAAAGCCGAGATTCATTCCGTGGGATAAATTTCAACCCACCTAGGCTGGATCGAATCAACGCCGCAGCAGACTCGAGGTTGCTAAGATTACGCCTAAATACATTCGGCCAGCATGGCCTCAATTACATCTACCTGCAAACACAATCTCTTTGTGAAAATCCTTTCGCGATTTGCGTCGTTTTCTCGAATTCTCTGTATTTATGCGATTCAAGAAATTACTTCTGACTCAGAATGTCTAAATACTTTTTTCTATCACTATTTTAAAACTCGAACATTATGTAAGTCGAAGCAACTAATCATTCATTTAAAATTTAAGTAATCGAGGATTGACTACATATACATAGTATAATTAAAATTGTGGACTTTCTCTAAGTATCCTTCAAAAATATTAATAGAAAAATATATCTATAAACAGAAAAATTCCTTATTATCTTAAAACTTGTACAAATCATAAGCTAAACGTATTAATTCTACAATTATTAACTAGAAAAAAAATGTTTTTCTTTATTCTATTGGCCAAGCGTTTAATATATTATTTTTTAAGCACCGGAATTAATTTTCTATGGAGATAAGGTGGGTCCTGATTGGCACTCTTATGGCCATAGATGGTAACCCAAAATTTATTAAAATATTTCTCCGGAAATTACATTTTATTTTAAAGCTGAGAATTGAATCCACAGCTAATGGTGTAACTATGAATGACTGCCCTCCAATGCAAGTGTTTTTACTATGCGCCCCTCCTCCCTCCTGAAAAAATAACAATTTTTTACTTACTTTATCTCGCAACATTTTTTACATTCCTAAACATAAAAAAAATACGCTAACCTTAGATTAATAAACAATTAATTAAAAAATATCTTTTGGTTGAAATGCTTTCCAGTTTATCATTGCGCCCCCCCCCCTCCCTCCTCTCCCAACAGACTCTGCATCCCAATGCGTTGCATCTATTTAGACCCGAGCCTTGAGGAATCTAGTCTGACAAGGAAAAAACCGTAACATTGTCTCGATTAAGGAATTAAAGTTTTGTTTGAAAACTGTTAATTTCAGCAGCATTTCCAATTGTTCACTCTTGCTACAAAGTCCATCCTCCATTCATAGTTTCATAATCAAAGCCAGTGGAGCGATACAAACATATATAACCCAAATGGACTCGCTATATACGCATTCCAGTAACAGGTAGAGTGACATAACAGAGATCAACTTTACCACTGGCATTTCTATGCCTAGTTATATTATTCTAATTTATGTGCCTGGCCGCATTCCATTGTGATGCTGAAATTTTATGGAACATAAATGGGTTAGAATAATTTATTTCTCAGTCCATAAATCAGAGTAAAATGGGATATGTAAAAGAAGGAGGGATATCTATGGTGGCATGGATGATATTAGTGATGAGCAAAAGTAAAATTTCATGGCATACTGTTAGAAACGGTTTTTTTCATGTCAGACTAGGTTCCTCAAGGCTCGGGTCTAAATAGATGCAACTGATGCAAGGGAGGGAGGGCGCAATGATATAATGGTAAGCATTTCAACCAAAAGGTTTAAAAAAAATAAATAATTGTTTATTAATTTAAGGTTAGATTAATTTTGTTATTTTTAGAAGTGAGTTTTGTTTACTCGCAAAATCAGTAATTATTGAATACAGAATCCCATTTCGTCAATTTATCCCTTAAATCGTTTCAAGGTCCTCCTTTTTTTAATGTCCTTTCTCTATTTCTTTGTTAACTGGCCCAATAGGCGTATAATAATATTGAATACCTACAGACATTTACGTACAGACCATTAAAGTATAACCTGGGTAGATATCGAGTGTCGGATCGTAATATTTTAGGGGTACCTTGTGCAATCAGGCGCAATCTACTTCTTACGTCATCATTACAAACTGGACATAAATAACTGGGTTCTATTTACTGTCCTACCTCACAGGTGGGACTCCTTTTGTTTCTAGAGGTATCAAATTAGAGCGGAGAGCATCAGATTCCTTCATCCTTCTCATACTTCGTTTACTTGTTTGAGCGCGCAGTCGAGAGTTTTGACATTGCAATAGTTAAGCATAGCTTTAGAGACTTTGGATCGACGCTGAACTGTTTTGTAATTTGTAACAATATAACAAATTACAGCACAGGCAGCTTTACTTAACTTCAAAAAAAAAATGATCAACGAGCCCATGCAGTTAAGTAGGAATATGAAGTTATTTGTAATTTTTTTATTTCTCAGTTGGTTAAATTTATAATTGTAAGAAATATTTTTATTTTTTAAATCATACTTGGCTGAAAACAGCAACTAACGAAGTTAGGAAAACCGTGCGTGACTATTTTTAATTTTCTTAGAACTGATTAATTAATAATAACGTTAATAGAATTTTTAACGTTAATAATTTTAATCGTTTTCTGAATTATAATCGGAGTTCGCTCGTTATTATTGTCTGCTGTCTCTTTCTGATGTTTATGATCTTTGAATTTGAAATGGAAAACGTTGGCGATGTTTTTTTTTTTTTTTATTATTTGTTTTTCAGCTTTAAACTTTCTTACGAGTCAGCTGTAGGAGGCGCTGAGTTCAACCACTATTCGACCGGGGCCTATATATTGTCTTAATGGGAAATCTCTGTTCCTCCCAGAGAAAGGTTTCTTTTATATTTAATCGTGCTTGTTCATCTTGTTTGAAACCAGCTTAACCTTCTCCTCCTAATATTTTACATGTTAAGTAAAATTTTTGGGATTATTTCGCATAGAGCTGTCGTATATTAGCCTTATTGCCACATGGTTCAATTATAACATTTATTTTAATGATACGATGCTGACTGAAAATATAGCTCTGAACTCCTTTGGCATTACAACACATGAATGCTTAGTTCTTATTATTTTTTGTTTTTTGGTTTCTTTAGCCTAATTTTAATTTAATTTATTGAATTATATAGTATTATAGTTATTAGGGAGTTTTCCTTGATTTTTCAATTATAATTTTATATTAATTCGTAATGGCGTGTGCTAATAAGCTAGCTTTTTATTTTGATTGTGTATAAAATTTTAATTAGTTATGATATTATAAAGAGTTAACTGGAAACAAAAAATAGTGTGCAATTGAGTGGTAAAAAAAAAAAACAGGTAAGGGAGTATGATTCAATTTTGATCCCACCGAAGCATAGACCGGGAGTTTATGCTGAAGGAGGGAAAAGCCTTCTCCCTCAACGAACATTAGACTTCGACTTGACGCTTTCTTTTTTTTTTTTTACATTTTGATTTATTTTAAATTTATTTAATCGTGTACAAGTTGGTTTTTATTTCAATAGTAAAGGGTTATTGCTAGGCGCATGAGCACAAGAAAATTTCTTTATAGGTGAGTTAGGAGAAATAACGATTTTTGAAAAAAAAAAAAAAAAAATTAGAAGGACTCCATGTGCCAAGTATCAGCAAAAATACAAAATCATAAATTTAAGAAAGCAAATATACAAAAGTAATGGCTCAATCCATCATTTATTGATCAATTGATAAATAACAATGGTGTAAGAAAAAAATTGTGTGCATACTTTTTCTGTCGTAAATTGTTTAACTGTTGCTGAGTAATCCCTCATAGCAGTTTTCTGTAAAGTTCTAATTTTTTACTGGTAAAATGTGCCTGATTAGGTTATTATGCGTAATGAAATAAACAGCTTTATATAATTTACATATAATAATTTATAAGATTAATACAAATTAAAAAAAAAAAAAAAAAAAACGAAATTCACTTTATGTTCCGATATGTAAAACCATGTATATTGTCATTTAATTTACTTTACTAAATTTTTAGAAAATCAGATTTTATTTATTTTTAATAAAATAATGAATTACGCCCACTTAAAAGAGCTTCCTTAAAACGGCGTTTCCAGTGCCAAATAGGGATCAGTCGCCTGATTTTACAGTGCTGTTCTACTTCTCTCTTACCCGAACGGAGACCTCTAAGTGGCCATTTTTTCCCTTTTGATTATAAATCATTACCTAACTTATTCCACAACTTTCACACTCCATCAACCGCACTATCTCCAGCTTAATTCTATATGCATAAATTATAGTCACTTTTTTACTCATTAGGAGGAACTTGGAAATTAGCACACCATTTAGTATCTAGTCAGACAAAAACATTATATTCAAAATTTGTCTTCTTATTATCAGTAGTACCATCAGAGATTAATTACATATTTAATATTTGAATACTATTTTAGTGGACGATTATCGAAATCATCGTTTTTCTTAAGTTAGCTTCTTGATTTTAAAATATTTTAACATAATAATAAATACTTAAATCATTGAAAGTCACCGTGGTATATTCCCGATAGTAATTGTTCAACTGATTATTATTTGAAGAAAAACAATTAAATTAATGGAATAAAAAGACGTGGCCTCACGCAAATGAGAAAAATAAAAACATATTAGTTATGTAAAATAGTTTAATCGTCCGATCTATTTAAAGGTTTGAAAATGCCAATTTGATGTTTAAAATTAAGCTATATATGTTTTATGATATATTAAGGTCAATTTTTTTTAAATTACTTTAAAAAAAAAAATTAAACAAAATTAGGCAAATATCTGTTTGTAAGAAAGAAACTCTCATTAAAAACTACGAAATAACTGAAAAGATTGATTGAAACTAAATTAAGTCGACCGCACGTATGGTTCTACACTGATTCTCTCGCGACCATTCATTATATAAAAGAAACTATAAGAAATAAACCCGGACTAATGTTAAGGCTAATACTGTGATTATTTTATTCTACTCGAAGTGAGTAAATAAATGTAGAAAGTAAAGGGATTTTAGGGGAGCTGGCACACTTTTTTGAGCAGCCAATCAGAAGCCAGTATTTGGTCACGTGAACAGTACTGGCACACTTTTTTGAGCAGCCAATCAGAAGCCAGTATTTGGTCACGTGAATTATTGTATTTGGTCACGTGACCCATGGCGGGAAATTTGAATTTGAATTTTCACCTTAACTGTCACGTGGTCTCGCCTCAACCCTACCTTAACCACCACGGGGTCTCATTTCGACCTAACCTTACCATCGCGGCGCCTCCTGGTCTATGCTCCGTCCCCATGTTTTAGTCACGTGACCCGTAGATCCTCCTGGTATATGCTCCGCCCACATGTGTTTAGCCACGTGACCCCTTGCACCCTCTGGCATATGCTCCGCCCACAAGATTTAGTCACGTGATCCATGGAACCTCCTGACCTATGCTCCGCCCACAAGTTTTAGTCCCGTGATCCAGTAACGTGACCCATGGAACCTTCTGGCCTATGTTCCGCCCACTAGGATTATTCCCTCCACCCATTGAACGTTCAAGTACCCAACTTATAGAGCATGAGTGTACGCGGCCAACATTTTGTTTTTATTACACCACGATTTTGTTTTTCTACCGTTTGAGACATTTAAGGTATTTTTGAAGGGTCAGGTGCCCACTTTATAGTCTGCAACCTTCCCAACGGTTATATAATCTTAACCTATACGATGAAGGGTTAGGTACCCACTTTATACTCTGTAACCTTCCCAAAGGTTATATAACCTTTAAATTGTTTTTGTTTTTATGCAATCTTCTCAATGTTACATAACCTTCACAATATTTAACTTTACCTACATGTAAGCAGGTTGGATCATGTATAAGCAAGTTGGATGATGTCCAGGTGAAATGCAAACATAGACTTTGAACTGTTTATCTCTAAAACATAAATAAATAGTAGGGCTTCTTAATCCTATAACTACTGCTCGACTTTGAACTGTTTATCTCTAAAGCATAAATAAATAGTAGAGTCCCTTAATCCTAAAACAGGTTTTGGGCTTTGAACTGTTTATCTCTAAAACATAAATAAATAATAGGGCTTATTAATCTTTGAATAGCTTATGGACTTTGAACTGTTAATCCTTAAAACATAAATAAATAGTAGGGCCTCTTATTCCTATAATAGCTTTTGGACTTTGAGTTGTTAATCCTCTATCTTTACTTATCTCGCTTAAACATAAACAAAACAACTTTTCAATGTTTTACGTATTTTTCATACTTTGAACTGTTTATCTCTAAAATATAAATAAATAGTAGAGTCCCTTAATCCTAAAACAGGTTTGGATTTTGAACTGTTTATCTCTAAAGCATAAATAAATAGTAGAGCCTCTTATTCCTTTAACAGCTTTTGGACTTTGAGCTGTTAATCCTCTATCTCTACTTATCTCGCTTAAACATAAACAAAACAACTTTTCAATGTTCTACGTATTTTTAATCTCTGATAGTATAAATAATGTTCTTAAAACGATTAACTTTTAATCCTTTATGTTCCTATCGAACTTTTAATCCCTAAAATATATCGACAAATCGAAACGACTGTATCACGCTGGACAATTGATTTAATTATAATGAACAAACCTGACTCGTAATTGCACTCGTATCAGTCCTCGCGATGTCTTTGAGTCCTTTCCGCTACTCTCGGATGTCCTCGGAGCCGTACGAGAATGTTCGGCCTCACCGAGATAGTGGGTGACACTCGTTCGTCTTCGTGTGTACTCGGACCCCACTTCGATCTCCCTAACTCTATTTATCACCTGCTTATAACAATAACACAATTCCTAAAATATATCGACGAACCGAAACGACTGTATCACGCTGGCCAAAGAGGTTATACCTTTTCATAGCTTTGAAATATTTTCAAAGTACGCGAGTCGGTATTAATAACTACGAAAATGTCGCAGTAAATTTTAATTGTTGATTATTAATTAATCATTAATTCATACTCGAACTTTAATATATAACTAATTCCTATAACTAGTTCCTATAACTAATTTTTAATTATCACCAATAGTAGGGCTTCTTTATCTTTGAATAGATTATGGACTTTGAACTGTTAATCCTGAAAAAGGTAAACTTTTATACGTAAACAAAACAACTTTTTAATCTTCTGTGTATTTTTAATCTCTGATTGTATAATCAATGAACTTACAAATTTACAAATATATCGATAAATCGAAACTACGGTATCACGCTGGTCAAAGAGGTTATACCTTTTCATAGCTTTGAAATATTTTCAAATTACATGAGTCGGTATTAATGTACACGTTAGTCACGTGCGGTTATGTTTGTGAGTTTTGTTATGTTTTAGAGATAAACAGTTCAAAGTCCATGTTTGCATTTCACCTGGACATCATCCAACTTGCTTATACATGATCCAACCTGCTTACATGTAGGTAAAGTTAAAGATTGTGAAGGTTAAGTAAACATTGAGAAAGTTGCATAAAAACGAAAACAATTTAAAGGTTATGTAACCGTTGGGAAGGTTACAGAGTATAGTCGGGCACACTCATACTCTATATGGTGGGTACCTGACCCTTCAACAAAACCTCAAGTCTCTCGAACGGTATAAAAAAATGGCTGTGTAAGAAAAACAAAATGGTGAGCGGGCACACTCATGCTCTATATGGTGGGTACTTGAACCATCAACAAAACCTTAAGTCTCTCAAACGGTAGAAAAACAACATGGCGGTGTAAGAATAACAAAATGGAGGTTGGGCACACTCATGCTCTATAAGGTGGATACCTGACCCACCAACAAACCCTCAAGTCTCGCAAACGGTAGAAAAACAAAATAGTGGTGTAAGAAAAACAAAATGGCGGCCTGGTACACTCATGCGCTATAAGGTGGGTACTTGAACCTTCAATAGGTGGAGGGAATAATCCTAGTGGGCGGAACATAGGCCAGAAGGTTTCATGGGTCATGTTACTGGATCACGGGACTAAAACTTGTGGGCGGAGCATAGGTCAGGAGGTTCCATGGATCACGTGACTGGATCACGTGACTAAACCTTGCGGGTGGAGCATATACCAGAGGGTGCAATGGGTCACGTGACTGGATCACGTGACTAAACCTTGTTGGCGGAGCATAGGCCAGGAGGCGCCATGGGTCACGTGACTGGATTACGTGACTAAAACATGGGGACGGAGCATAGACCAGGGGGTGCCGCGATTGTTAAGGTTAGGTCGAAGTGAGACTTCGTGGTGGTTAAGGTAGGGTTGAGGCGAGACCACGTGACAGTTAAGGTGAAAATTCAAATTCAAATTTTCCAATATGGGTCACGTGACCAAATGCTGGCTTCTGATTGGCTGCTCAAAAAAGTGTGCCAGCTCCCCTAAAATCCCTCTACTGTAGAAAAATATTAATAAAATACTCATAACGAATATGAACAGGAACGTTACAAAAAAAAAAAAAAAAATCATAAATGTTTGTTGGTTAAGGTGAATGCAGTATATATAAAAATAAATGCAGGCTGGTACTATTTCACCATGTTCATTTATTTAGAGGGAAATTTTCGGCCTTTAAGCCATCTTCAGGAATCTTTCAAAAAGTGTTGAAATGCATATAATGTCATAATTAAGTCCAACCTGTGCTGGCTGTGATGACTGAGATGGCTCCCTTATTTTTAATTTTTTAAAGTTTTGCCTTTTGGTATTGATAATTTATCCAATTGATAATTGGACTTGGTCCATACATAATGCTATATAATGAAAAAAAGATGAACGACATCATAAAACTAAAACTAAATATAATGATAAGTTCAATAATGAGATCGACTATTAATTATGATTTTGTTTTTTCATTGAACAAAGAATTCATATGAATACGGCAAATTATAGGCTCCCGTGTGGTCTATAAATTTTTTAGTCAGTGGATTTCCTCCTAGTTAAGTGGTCATAATTTAGATCATTCTGAAATAAGAACAAAAACAAATTGGAGGCTAATGGTCCATGGTACCAGAGCCACGCCTAGAGAAGGGGGAAAGATCCGGACAGCCCGGTCAAGGAGTGTGATCTTTTGGCATTAGGTTTTCTTCCGGATTCTTGTCTTCCTGCAAACATGCAGGCTTCATTGTATCCAACCTGTCAGTTGTGATCACAGGAAACCATCAGTATACATGATTTTCCTTATATAACAACCAGGGACCGGAATTCTATGCGACTGCATATATAATTAGTCTGTTTTTTTAAGAGCTGTTTTTTTTCCATTTATATTTTCCATGTTTGGTGCTAAATGCATATACTAGAAAATTGTTTTAAAACAATTTCTAGTTAATTTCTAGAAATTATTTTTATTATAATAAATTTAGTTTTAGCAGTAAAGGCTAGGGGATAAAAAAAACAAAAACAGTTTTATAGTGAAAACAAATCTATAATATATAATTATTATAATTTACAATAGAGAGAAAAAAAGAGTAAACCATCGATAACTTTTTGGAATAGTTTTATTGGTTTTTCTGTTTAATCTTTTAACTTAGACCCCTATTTACACTAATCTGAGACGCCCATTCATCTCATCACTTATATTAATCACATTTATATTATATTATTTTAAATTGAAAAAAAAGGATTAATAGATTTTACTGTCAAAATTCTGTTGATTTTTGCAATATTACTAAACGTTTTAGTTCCTAATTTTAATTTCCATTATTTGAAAATTCTTTAATTCTTTAAAGAATTTAATTGTAATGTCATAATTAATCATTATACCTGTTAGATTTGGCAACACATTATTCTACTGAGCATACACATTACTACAGCCAACCTTGTTCAAATGTGCTAAGAAGCTCGAAATTTCTATAGTGCCTCTAGATCCAGTTCTTCGCTCCGGAAGATCTGTTTTCAGAACTCTTGGCCTTCGTCACGAGTCTGAACTAATAGCTATATAATAATATAGTTCTAGCGAAAAAAAAAGAAGAAGGGAGCTCCAATGACAAAAAATTTAAAGAAATCATTTCCTTGGACCAAAGGGGTGTCAAAAAATTAAATAAAAATATACTATCACCAACAAACAAAAATTAAAAAAAGGGATCATACAATAAACCTTTGTTTTTCCTTCCTCGTATAATTCTGAATTAGTAATAGCTTTAGTATGAAATACAGCATACTAGTCCCAAGAAAAGCAATAAAATTACAAATCATTTGTACAATCATCATTCATTATCTGTAAATATCCTTTACCAATGATCGATTAGATTTTTCACACTTGGCAGGTGGAAATTTCCTGTTGTCTTCTATGTCGGTCAGGAGAACAAGAAGTGAAGGTTTTCTAGTTCTTCAATCAGACATGGTGCAAATTTTACGACTAAGAGCCGAATAGAATGCGAAGCAAATACGTTTCCTGATGTCCTTACAACTCCGGAAAATAGTAAGTAGTTCATTGCCAGATATCAATGATTATAAATAGTTTAGATAAATTGTATACAGAACAGGTTTGTGTCAGAGTATTGAAAAAGTTTCTAAGCACTTATCAGAGATAATGATTGTTAATCATCTCGTAGTGTGGTAGTGAATCAACCATCATGTATTGAGTTGTTAGATCATTTTGGCGAATCTCTTCCAAATTCTTTTATTTTGGCAACAATAGGTGAATAACAGTAGCTTTGATTTTTTTTACAACGAAAATGAACTTTATTGACAGAAGAAAATGAATAATAATATTGAAAATTTAACAACAGAAAAATGAAAAGCAATTAACTGAAATTTGAAGAGAGTAGAACCAATATTTTAACATTTTATATTAGTAAATCAAACTTGTAGGTGTAAGTGTAAACTTTTATAACGAAATTGTATGTCGTATATTTTGTTAGAGATATTTTTTCTCGAAACTTGTAGCCCATTTTCCGGCCCGCTGTGGTACGAACTAACAAGTTTGACATGCTGAAAAAATTGAACTCTAGGTAGACGGAAACGAATTTTCTGTTCGGGTAGGACTGCTTTTTTTTTTTTTTTTTTTTTTTTTTTTTTTTTTTTTTTTTTTTATGAAGTGGAAAGAATTTAATAGTTAATATATCAGCAGGTCACGAAAATAATGTCTCAGTCCTGACTCATCTACACTCTTATTTTTATATTGTGTGTAAATATAAATAAAAATCGGAACAATATATCCCAAAATCTTTTCGTTGGAGCCTTGCGGTGTGTAAAGAACACTTTTATGGGATCACCACAGCTGCAAGATACAAGGCATCGAATTTCCGCCTGTTATTGATTCACTGCTATATGGACTGTAAATTCCACTGTTTGGAAAGTGACCCCATAGAAAATTATTATATAATAATATATATATATATATATATATACTGTTACATATATGTTTTTTTTAAGTGTGATTGTTACTCCCTTTTCTTCAACCCCACGATGCGCTGTCAACGCCCTGGTTAGTGGGACAGTGTCGAAGGGAGTTTCATAACAGATAACGCCTACCATTCAAGTGGAAATCCAACATACCGTATGAAAAACTATTTTAATATTGTAAAGTGAAATTACAAGACTAATGAAAGTATTGTTTCAATATTAAAAAGTAAGATTCACTATCTTTTTAGTTCCATTAATTGATTTATATCAGTTTATTAATCCATTTTTATTACACTTTACTTTAACGTACGACATCTAATGACGGCTAAGATTTAAACTACCCTAGTAAAAAAAAAAAAAAAAAAAAAAAAAAAAAATGTTTTTCCAGGAATGAAATTGAATTAAAATAAACACTTTTGTTAATAAGAGGACTTATCTTGAACCAGCCCTTTAATTAAAATCAGGCTAATAATGCAATAACCTTTGAAAAATATAATAATAATGTAAACTTTTTTATACGATGTAAATTTTTGTTATTATAATATAATATAAAATTTACAATAAGTCAATATTGAAATCATAACTTTAAAGGAAACACAAATGAAAAGGATAAATTAAAAAATAGTAAACAAATAAAATAAAATTATGTATATGTTATCTGAAAAAGGATTTTCGTAATGACCACATGAGTAGGAGAAGTTGATTGGTAAAGGAGATATTTTGATGCAGAAACTTTGGAGTATTATAGTTTTTCAACTATTTTCGATTTTAATACGGAGTCACTGTCCATTAAGTTTACTCATCAATATCAAGAAAAAAACTTTGTGGAGCTGTATATCTACAAGATTAGGGTGTGTAGGCTAATTAAGTTAAGTTTAAATAGAAAATAATAGATGTCAGTGTTTTTTAATCTTAAATTGGCTTAGCACATAAATAGAGTGTAAAATTATATTTCGATACGGAGACAAGCTCACATACGCACGCACGTACACAGGTAATGGCTAAAATCTATTCTGGTCCTAGTGAAAGTAAATAATTTTTAATAACATTCCTGACGACCACTATGCATATCAAACCACCATGCATATATTGAAACATCTCATGAAAATCGATTTTGCTTTAGAACAGTTTCTAATTCATCCTGACGCATTACATATTTGAAATTTCATATTCAAACCAAAGTAGTCTTGGCAAATTTTATCCAACAACAAGCCAATGTCATTTAGGAGGATGAAGTCAGTAATAGATGATCTAATAGGTCAGAAGTACTTTGAAAAATGTATGCAAGGTAACATTAAAGAAAAATTTTTCCTTGATAATTTGTCATTTAAATCGTATAGAATTCATTTCTTTTCGTTTAGCAGATTTAACGTATATTTAAGTTGGAAATTTATACATATAAAATAACATGTATAAATCTTTCTATGTTCGATTAAAATATCAAAGAGTTGAAAATTGATGATTTTTAACTCTTCCCCCAAGACCAGGTGGGGTCCGCTCAGACCTCATGCCTATCTTCTTTTGTTTATCGTATATCTGCTTGTAAAAACAGAGATACCTTTATGAAATTGTATAACAATTTTTCTTTGACTATTTGCGTTATTGTTATGAGAAAATTTACAGCATACGACTTATGGTGATTTTTTTTTCATGGTTGGGTTATCTCTGAACCCCACTTGGATATGTTACGTCTTAAAAATTTTAGGTGGGATTTCATATATTTTCTATTTTCCTTATAGCAAGAAGTGAAAGTGGCATAGTCAAACGAAATTACGTTGCATAAAATTGTTTAACAATTTTAAGTTGGTTTACATGGACATGATTCATCAAATGCGACATAAATTACGTTTTACTTACTGGAAAAGGATTTTTTAAAATTTCTATTGCATTAGAATTCACTATTTATTTTTTATTTTCCGTTATGGCCAGAGATTATCTGATGTTTTGTTTTTTCATTTCTTCGTTTTTGTATTATTTTATCTTCTTAAATTGTTATTATTTAATGTTCTTATTTTTCAGATTTCTTTCATTATGATTTATATAATTTATTTGGGTTCTAGATTTCAGTGATTTCGTTTTTTTGTAATTTTAAATCAATTATTTGTATTTTTATAATTATAAATGCTATAAAACTATTTGTTTATCATTAATATTGTATCAATTCTATTAACTTACGAATATCGAATGAGTTTGGATCAGTTAGACTATGACAGAAAACAAAAACCTCCAAAAAATTAGTAGGGGTCCCTAAGAACTCGGCGTTTAATTTTATTTTCTTCAACTGGTGTTGAGTGGGCTATTTAAAGTAAGTGCTAACATTGATTGCCAACTTAGCAGACTGACAAGTGGTATTTAGAAATCTGTAGTTTTTCAATTATTATTAAACGAATTACCATGTGATAAATTTAAATATTATTGGTCCCTATCTTCCGAAGTTTGAATTAAATTTCACGGTTTAAACTGGCATGTAAAGTAACTGCATATCTTATACCAACAGCAAAGTAAGTTCTCAGCCTTAGCAAACTGGCCATTTTTTTTTATTGTTTTGTATGAATCATGTGTTATATCAAAGCTTCGCTTGTCTTTCAGTTGATTTTTCAAAATCATTTTTTCTTTCAAATACAAATTATTTATAGATTCTCCAATCTTCCTAAAATAATAAAGTAAAAAAGTAACAGTAATTGTTATTCAAAACGTTGTTGTTTCAGCAGCGTGCGATATCTTTTAGAGACTTTTAATAGATAGGGTTTTTCTTTCAGGGTTTTAGATTTTCAGATAATGATTCAGACTGACTGAAAAAAAGATCATATAGCTATGTTTTTCAAAAATCCTGGCATGAAAAAGAGCCAACTATCAATAATTTCTGTTAAACTTCAACCCTTTGCTAGTGAATGTTTCGTTGCCCGTAATAAGATGTACCTTACCCCATCTTACTTCAGTCATGAGTTCTGAATTTGTGATAGAACTTGTTGTATTGCATATCAAATACAGACCAAAACACATTGAATCAAATAAGTAACTAAGGAATGCATTTTACTTGATCACTATTACATCCCGAAAAATGTTTTTTTTTTTTTTCCATCTATTTATTCTATTAACTAATCCTTGTTTATTTTCGTTTCATAATCGATTTGTTCCAATTTTTCAAAAAGTTAGGTATCCTTACATCTTCCCTTGCTCTAACTCGAACCACAATATCCTAGATTTAACATTTCTTCTGGGATGGTAGATAACGGTCTCCTTTGGATTTAACACACGAGTTTTATTTCGTACTATTCCTTATTAAGTAACTTCTAGTCATGATAGTGCTTGTGTTGGAGTATCTCCTTTCGAGGGGTAATGATTTTCAAGGCCCATGACTCACATGATTGAGTATGGCTAGAGAATTAGATTGCTCCGAGTTCATTTGCATTTGATTGGCCAGCCCTGATTTCCTGAAAAAAATAGGGGATTGTTGCATTACAAGGCCCTTCATAGGGAACATTTTGAATTAACATCATTGACCTCTGCTGCTATCCTTGTGTGTTTAAATAAGTGCACTCCAATTTACGAACAGTTTACTTCTCTTACTGCTAATTAAATCAAGAAATCCTTCGATTAGCCTTGTTTGTCGTTTTTCTAGTATTGCATTCTAGTATTATTTGTTTGCTGTGGATTTTCTAAAGTATCGGATGCATATTACTCACATAAACCTGCTTCATATATAGTTTTGGAAATGTCTAATGTCACACAAGATGGCTTCCTTTTTTTCTGATGCTGGTCATAGACTCCCTTACGCCATTCGACCTGAGCAAGATAAATATTTTGACTGATAGGCTTATCTGATTGTTTAAAATTCTCTCTAATGTCTGATCAAGTTCGGCATGTGTTTAGGTGATCTCCATACATTCACTCTAATTTACAAAGTGGACATATACTGTTGTCTTTAACTTATTCCTATTCTGCGAGTAATCCTGTTTTGTGTGTTTTTGTTGTTGATTTTATAACAGCTTCTTTTCTGGGCAGTTTCACAAGTGGTATTTTCTGAACGAAAACACCCATCTTGGTTTTTTCCTTACTCAGTTTCGAAGGCGGCTTTGATGAAGCACCGAGCTGATAAATAGGATATTGCGGCATATGTATACACTGTATACGCTGTGATCCTTCTTTAACCAATCTGCTCCCTCATTTCCTTGGAGATAGCAGTTACTATGAATCCAATTCAGGACACTCGTGGCGAACTTACTTTTCTTTCGCAGCACTAATTTTGATATTGAAAGTTTTGAAAATTTTTCTGAACATCAATCAAGTGCCTCTTCTTCTTATAAGCTTATACTTGTTTTTTTAAATACTAATTATATCATTGAAACCTTATGTTTAAAAGTAGATGTATCACTTACTAATTTTATTATGTGTCAGTGATAATAAAAATACCAAAGATATTGTGTGATACAAACACTAATTAAGTACAGGTACAACGTAAGTACAAGCCTATCACCTTCCCAACATCCTACTTTTTCTTAAATTGGCCTTAAGTATAGTACTGAAATATTCGTCTCCTGTCTCCGGTTCGAAGTTTTCCTCTCTAGATATGCGGCTTTCTCTTTATTGCCGGTCAGATCTGCTACAGTGACAGGCACTCAGCGTTTCTTCGCAGCTGCCTTACCACTTCAGGGAGAATGTACGAGTGGCCAAGTGACATCTGAAGTCTAGCCGAGCAGGTTAGTACAAGTCGGTGTTCGACAGCATTAGAAATACACCATTTCTATCCTGTTTCTCAAATTAGAATTTTTATTTATTCCAATGTGCATAGAAATGGTTAGACACATATTTAATCTATGAGCCAATTTCTTTTTACTTTCTAAGGTAAGTTCATTTTTTTTTTACTTCCTAAGGTAGAGAAAGTATGGTAATGGGCCAAAAAAAAAAAGTTTTAGAAATTTTACTTACATTTGCACGCCCACCGAATAAAAATAAGTTATTTTTAAATAAAAAATGCCCTTTCCTTCACCTATACTACTGATACTGATAAGCGAAACTCCTAAGATTGGTTGCGTTTTGTATAAACAGGGCTGGAGCGAGGAGGAGAGTAAGGGGGCCTTGCCCCAGACGGCAGAAGTTAGAAATTGGGCTATTTCGAGAAAAATTTTGTTTTTAGGTTAAGTAATTTAGGTTAAGTAATTTTGTTCTACTATTTGACCTTAATTCATTCAATGGAAGATGATAAAATTTATTCCAAAACATATTACCTAAAATAATATAAAATTTTCCACTTTCATTGGAGGGAGGGTTTCTACTTCATTGGAGTTTTGCCCCCCAACCTTGCGCAAATTCTATTACCGGCCAGGAGTACACAGTCTAGGGTAGACATGCTATTTAGGTGACCAAAAAGTATCAATATTTTACATTTGTATGAATAAATAAAAACATTATTATTTATGTTTGAGTAAGATATTTTGAGTTTTTCAAATTCAATTTATTGTTTAGTAAAATTTTATTTTATTTTTCGAAAATATGTCTTTATTATATATAAAAGAAACTTCCTCTAAATGAACTTGTACTGTTCTTCTAGGAAAAACTGCTGCAATCTGATTTGTGATTTAGGATTAAATGATCAGGAAATGATGATTAACTTTTAAAAATATTGAAAGTGTAGATTGTTGATGTTTCATCAGTGAGCTGAGGTATAGCAATGGATCTAAATACGCAAACTTCAAACACTTCTCCTATAACATTCCACTTATTCGTATGTGGCAATCTTATTTCAAATGAACGATATATATAGAATAGAAAGAAAACTTTATTATGGAACGAAGTCCCAAAGGAATAAATATGTTGTACAAACAAAAAAATAACAATTCTGGATTGATTATGTATATAATCAGATATTTACAAATTTCTTTTCTGTTCTCCTACGGTCGTGAGTTTTGGGTTGACGGTCGCTCTGGCGATGTACATCGGTCGGGTCCAGCTGGGTTGCCGATGTTTCGAAAAAAATAACATAAAATTCTGTACGCCAGAACGGCGATTGAGAAATTTGAAAAAAAAATGCATACTGTCTCTGATGATGGCTGGACGAGGAGTGGTTCGGCTGTATACATAGTATAATCCCACTAGCCCGTAAATATTAGCTACCATTTAAAATAAAAATTTATACTTTAGAGAAAAAGAAAAATTTACTTTTAAATAACAAAAGAAAATAGAATACAACCAAAAAAAAAAAACTAAAACAAATTAGGCTTCAACAATCACAATTTTAACATATGTATATATATATATATATATATATATATATATATATATATATATAAATCATTTCAAACCCATTTCCATTTGAAATATTCATTCTTCTTTGACCTTTCTGACTTTAAATTCATAATATTCATAGTCTGCGATTCTCCTGAATCAATTACCTGAAACGTGGCTGCTAATCTGCTTCAGACAGGTCGTGGATCGTGCCGGAGGATATGAAAGCCAGGTTTGGAAAAGCGTTGAACGGTTTGACGGATGGTAATCAACAAGTATGTAGGCTAAGGGTGGCCGCGCGCGAATATAATCAAGCGTCCTTCAAGGATTGGGCCATCATCTTCAATATCATCATTCCATTGAATCATCAAAGGTCGTGTTCGTTCCATTAAAGAATATCGGATATAGAAAATTTTTTGAGGTAAGTTAAATTTGTGCGTGCCTGTACTCATTTAATAATATTTACAAAAATATTTATCATTATTCATTGTTAACCTTGATCATTGCGAATTAATTGATGTACACTATTATTTGTGTTAATATCCAGTGTTTAAGGGCTCATTGAATAATTATTTCCTTATACACCTGGTCTTATTATGAAGCTGAGAAAAAGGTTAGTGAAAATAGTTAATAAAAATAAGAATTGTTACCATTTATATAAATATATTAGTATTAATAAATTCATATTTTTATTGGAAAAACTGCAAATATTAATAATTACCAAAGGTGACATAAAATGAGTTTAATTAATTATATCTGAATAAGAAATCATAAAAACATAATATGACTGATTTGATCCGTATTATACCTAAAATTGTAACACCTCTTTCATTTTGAAGTTCCTTTCCAATCATTATTTAAAAAATATTGCAATTGTTATCATTTGTTTAAAAGCTATTGTCATAATTATTGAATCTCGCAACGTTTTTAAAGTATGTACAAAGTCCAATGCGCTATATCTTTGCTGATAATGGTCCGATTCGATGATTTATTTTTTGTTTTTTAGGGAATTTAGTTTCCTTTCAAATGATTACGTACACTGTTCACTATAAAATGCAGACTTTTTGAGTTATGCGCAAATAAATAAATTTCTCCCCTGGTTTTTCCCGGGAATGTACAGTTTAATTGGAAGTATGGTTAAATGGTTTTAAGGAGTTGATTTTAGGTTTTCATCAAAATCATTAATGGATTTTTTGCGCTTCAGTCTATAGAAAAACACACTTTACAGTTATTCCGCACAGGATGTCCGATTTGATAAACAGGCATCGGAGGACAAAACCTTACAAAAGGAAAAAAAAAATAAAAAAATCGGTCCACTCGTTTAAGAGATAATTGTGACACAGACATACTGACAGACAGACCAATGGCCGAAAATGCGAATATTTATTTTTTCATCATTTGATGCTTAAGTATGTTAGTAACAGTTTATTGTTATTGAGGATAAGTACCAATTTAGCAATATCTTCAATAGCATCTTTTAAAAAATGAAACGGCTCTGATAGTCAGAAGGAATCACGATTTAACGAACTTCAAGGATCCAATCTTATTTTCGGAATCTGTTGATTTCTTTCCCGTTTACCACATCCATCATCAGGGAAAGGTCATGGAAACTTTGCTGGATATGAAACGAAAGACCGCCGATCTTGCAACGTTCCAGGTTAGCGGTGGGCCGGGCGTTAATACACCTAGCCAGCAATCAGGGCACACCTCGCTCCCACTTAGGATTAAAAGCAGTCTTGAAAATGACATGATAACATGCTATCAGTGACGCAGGATTTGCAATCGTCCTTAATAGTACGAGGCGTTCATGCGTCCTGAAACCTTGGTGTCCTTATCGAGGTGTATGGGAAATAGGTAATCTAGGATATGGTAAGTAGCATCGTTATGCACTGATTACGAGCCTGTTTGGAAACGGGGAATCTGTAATAAGGTAAATCGCGCAACAGAATGCAGAGACGATACGACCGCAACTGATTATGTACTTGGAGCATATGGTGCATCAAGATTAGAGACCGGGTTTTCATGAATTAAAAAGCTCAAAATGTGCAAACTCGTGCAGTAAAAACCCAAAATGTGTTCAATTGTGTATATAACACCTTAAAACATACAAAAATAATCTTTTCTGTTTAACTTACATGGACCACCATAAAACATGGAAACCTTGTCTAACCTTGTTTAAGTGTTACAGCCTCTGAATTAAAATTACGTGTAACGTGTAGTAATGTGAGGAAAAAACAACGAATTCTAATACAACAATAAATTACGATTAATCTAAATCTAGATGAATGAGAAACTTAACCTATACATTTTTTAATTGATTTCAAACTAGGTTGTTTTGAAAGTCCTTGAGCATGAACACAACTCTTAATTCCAACTCTCATAATTAATCCTATAAGAACGTTTTTGTTCATACTATTTATGTTAATCTTTACTTTGACTAATCCTTTAATTCCTAGTGACTTGAGTTGGCTTTATTGGATCATTTACATTTTTAAAAAGCACGTGCTATGTCAGAAAAAAAAATCGTGATTCGCTGTCTTTTGAGGCATTACTGGAAAAAAGGTTTAAGCGCAAAGGCAGCCACCGAAGAAATTTGTGCCATAGAAGGAGAGTCAATTAACCATCAAAATACTGCCGTACTTCGGTTCAGGCGTTTCAACAATGGGAATATATGTGCCTTGCAGATGAACCCAGATCGGTCGTCGATGATGACGTTCTTCTTGAATGTGTGAACCAGGACCAACCTGCAACTACTCGTGATTTATCGGCCGTAGTAGTGGTTTCTTATGCCACAGTGGCTCGTCATCTTAAAAATCTAGGCACACGGAATATAAGACCAAGGTTCGACCAACATGACTTGACAGAGGCCCAAGCCCAACAGCGGGTTGATATGTGCAAAATTTTGCTTCAAAATTCGAAAGATGACAGGTTATGGAGAAAGATTATCACAAGTGATGAAAAGTGGACATTTTTAAAAAACCCTAGCAAACAAATGTAGTGGGTACGGCCAGGTGAAGCTGCACAACCGGAGGTTTGGGAAAAAAGTGATGCTTTGTGTTTGGTGGAGCTTTGAAGGCGTTTTGCATTTTGAGCTTATTCCTGATGGTCGGACAGTGGACTAAAAACCTTTACTGTGAACAGCTAGACAGAGTTTATGCAGTTCTGAATGCAAAGTATAATAAAAATTCGGTCTCTAATCATGATGATTATACTAGTACGCTAAAATCTTTGATAAAGTCTACAATAAGTATTACTAATTAAATTCTGATTAAAAATTTATATTTGAAATGTTTTAAATATGGTATAAAAATAGAACTTACCTTAAAATTAAAATAAAATTCTATCAGTTTCCTTGTCCTTTATTTTTTCGGCTGTATAACAATGTGCTAATTATTTGCCTGTAACATAAAATTCGTATAAATCAATAAAGGATTCAATTAACAATTGATATTAATCTTAAGATATAAATTGAATGAGTAATTTAATTTCTGGTTTTAAATAAAAATTAGTAAGATTTTATTAACTACCACTTTTGATATTTAAAATAGTTTAAGTTACGCAGAGGTAATAAGAGTGAAATGTTTTTTGATAATGCGAACTGTGGCGTAATGGCGACTCGTTTATAGAAACTGTAAGACTGCATGACCCTCATGTCCACTTGATATTATCAATAACATTAAATAAAATGAGTCCTTTTTTCTTAAATACTTTCTTAATGCTTGTACAATATATAATCCTTAAGCTAAATGCCAGTAGCAATACTACAGTTTATGAAAAAGATACAAAAATCATTGTATGGAACTGTGCGCTTCACAGTTCCACTGGCGAGGAGTTTGGCTACTGTGCGCTTGCGCACACAGGTAGCTGCACACAAGGCTGCGGGGAGAAAGAGTGCTTTCGATCACACAACGCCAAACCTTGCGTATTGGGTCAAAGGTAATATATTTTTTTTATTTTTTATACCGCGTGTTTTGTGCTTAAAAATCGTGTATCATATTCTTGTATGTGTTAAAGTGTAGAATTAGATTGTTATTCTACTTCTATCTATTCTATTTGTTTCATTTTTTTTTTCAGTTATTATTTTCTTTTGGTGTACGTTTGTTTCCTTTTACACAATCTTAAAGCAATGGCTAACAATTTTCTGGAGCAACACCCCACTAATTTTATCTAGTTGCCGCCACTGAATGCAAAGTAGAATGATTCCTTTTTGGGGGAGGGGGGTAGAATATTTATCTAGAACGTTATAATATACATAATAAGTGATTAATAACCACTGAGAAATTATAATATTTAAGTGAACTGGTTATCCTCAATGACCCTTTATACAAATAAGGTAAAGACACCAATATTGTTTTCACGTTAATTAGTGAATTATCAGACATTTGAAAAATGGTTTTGTATGTGAAATGGGCTGTTTTCAAGGTTTAATGAATCGTTTTCAATAAATATTTCTTGTTGTTATTTTTGAGTCGAAGTGTATGTCAAACTCTCTTCAACATGAAGAACTAGTTATTTCAAGGGATGGATTAGCATATGGGTCATTCACCGAGAAAGGGCGACTCATCGTCTCCTCGCTTTTATTACTTCTCGAGAACGGAATTCAGACATTTTTTTAAGAATAAATATGTGATTGGTAGAGTAATAGTTAACAACAAAAAATGACGCCATTATAAAGATTTGAAAATAAATAAATTTTTAACATCGACTTTTTCATTCCTTCACTTTATCATAAACCGCGTTTTGAAAATTAATAAAAATACAGAGAAAACTAGTTAATTATTTCGTTTCCGTATTATCAAGGCTAATAAGGTATGGTTAGAACATTCTAAAATTCTTCACTTTTCAGTTTTAAAGATATCGCAAATCGATAGGCAGCGTATTAAAAGATTGGTCCAGAGTTTCGTTTCATTCCCTCACCAGGTGGTAATTTGAGCTCTAGCAGGGGACTTAAATTATCAAATAAGCACTAGATGTAGGTCATAGATCTTGCAGTTTCCAAGTTGAATGAAGGAGCTATATTCATTTCAGAGACAGCTATAGACCTGTATCGTAATTTTTTATTCATGTATAATTTATAAAATTATTTTTTAAAAACAGCAGTTTTTTTTCATTCCCTCACCTTTTAAACGTGAAGCGTCTCAGCAGTACAATAATAGAGGAAGTTCTAACGGGCGTAATCCATTTTTTTGAAGAGGACGACAATCTATGGCGCTACCCAAGGAAAAAAGATAGCATAACTAAACAATGTGATAAAAAAAAAAAAAACGAATGCTTCTTGCTGATATTACCGAGCTGCTCAAAAGGTTTTTGAAAATAGTTCTTATAAGATAAGCTATTTGTCTTTCTTCCGGCTCAGATCGTTTTGGTTGATACATCCAGAGGCTTTAAAGAAATACACCTGTCAGTACCAGATCCATGAAAACATCTATTACTTACTGAAGGCACTTTTTGAAACCAACGTTCTTTCCCTCATAGAAGACATTTGTTCGAAAATTTCCCATTCAAGAAATATCCAAGCAGCTGAGTTGTGGGTATAATATATTCACGTTTTAATATGCAAAGGAGCACTCTGAATGCTTTTTGGAAGGATAATTAATGGATAATGTTTGCAAAATTTCAGAACTGCAATTGGCCCTTACCAGGAGAATGATCCATATAATGAAGAAGAAGATGTCTTAGGGTTTGGATGAGGGCAACTCGTTAGAATTTTGTCGTAATCATTATTCAAAGGATGATTTGAAAAAATTGGAAAATCCGATAAGTATTGAAAGAATTATCCGTGCGTCGCTAACAAACGTGGCTAGCTAGGACAGTGTCATTGTAAATTGGGAAATCCTACAAACAGGGTTAATTTGCTTTTGAAAATTGCTATCATGGAATATTCTTTAGGTAATATATAATGATGTGTTGGGAATCGGCAGAGATTGTATAAGATTCAATCTAATGAATAGGTTCAATTAAAATTTGGAATCGCAGAGCAATGAATATGGACATCAAAACAGCTGAATTTCAGCATTTCGCAACTAAACCGAATAAAAAGCTTTTAGTTTTATAATAAAAAGGATTTTTTCACCTATTGGCAAACATTTAATACGGATGTCTGATTTTCTATCAACTTCATGTTTTATAATGATTAATTAATCATTAATTAAAAAAAGGACCACTATTGGAAACACAATTGTAAGGAATTGTAAGGAACTACAATTTTATTAATAAAATTCCGAACAAATTTGATTAAAAATAAATAATAAGCATTGTGACGTTTCGGCCATTATTTAGTTTTGACCATTTTCAAACTTTTTCATTCATTTATATAATTAAATTAAAATGCTAACATAATTTTTCAAATTAAATAAATTAATATTTACAACACTGGGAAGTACTTGTTTAACATTTAAATAAATGTTTCTTCCTAAAAAAATATATTATTTTTCTAGTATTGTCAAATAATCAATTTGGTGATAATATTTCTAAAAAGTCAAAACAGATTATTTTTTAAAAACACAATTAAACGTTAAGATTAAATTTTTTATAAATGAAATTATTTATATATACTGGGCAAAATTTATTTTTTCTTTGTATATTGTACTAATAATCTTTTAGGATATAATTTAACAAAATCACCTTTTTCAATGATATCCTTAATTTTTTTCTATATTATTTCATTATTAAACAACCATCATCTCTCAATTATAGTGATCCTTCAAATTGAAAAAAAGACTATTTAAACGCCCTCTAAAGGGAAAACTTATAATCATGAAAATTTGCTGTTAGATATAGTATTTTATTCATTTGAGGCAATAAATGATTCTGCGTATGATCTATTTATGTTGCTCGAATCTGTTTTAAAATTTTAAAATTAATGGTTATGGCTTCTAATAATTTCCTGCTGAATTCATTTTTTTCTTTGTGCTAATTTTAAATTATAGGAAATCAAAATTGTCACCATGGTATTATAGTAATACTGTCTTTTTGATATATTTAGGATTATCCTTGTTCTTACAATCATTGGTAAATCCTATCTTTTACGCACAGGCCGCTTTCACCATAATAGACTCCTGACCAATTTCGCAAGCTAATTAGCTAGTTTTATTCTATGTGCATATTAAAAACCTATTTTTTTGGTGCCCCTTTATTTATTTTGAAACGAATAGTTTTATGATATATGTTCTTGATTAAGTACACATCGCCCGTCACTTTCATTATCAAAATAGGAACATTTTTTTTATCTCACAAATAATGATGCAATTAGACTAGCTATATTTTAGCATGGAGCGAATTAATAGTGATATTAGTTCAAAATTAAAGAATTTTTACAACTAGTCCCCTAAATAATAATCATTTTATTCCGTAAAATAATTTTTAAATTTGATATACCAAGAATGTCTTTACAAGACGCGCTGCCTCATGCATTTGAGAGGAAGAGACTCGTCCTACTTTAGTTGCAGCGACGTTGTTGGCAACAAAATGGAACAACGAAATTGTTGAGCAAGACCGCGGCGAATACAACAGCATGACCCCCATTTAGTTAGCCTATCCCATTAACTTTAAGTCAAGGTTCTGCCCTCTCACGCCACGTTACCAGGCCTCCAGTCTTGTCTGTTCTGTATTTTAGAGATTCTAATAAGTTCTTAAAAATACCAGATCATACTTGCTCAATCTAGCTACGAATGCGTGCTCAACTTTCCGATTGGGGGAAAGCCGCTTTAGTCTGGTAACGATGTATGTAATTAGCTGACTGGAATATGTTACCTTGTATAGATTCAGTAATTATGATAATGGATCTAGTTTTTTAATGTTTTACAATTCCTTTTCGTTGAAGTTGGACATATCAGTCACCCATTCTTCAACATAAATAAAAAAAAATATATTTAAAGACAAACATAGAATCGAACTTTGAATCTCAGAATCCAAAATTAAGCAGTACGTGTAATGATTGGGCTTGCTGATTAACAGGTAAATACAATTCGAACTTAAAATAAAAATTACTCCAGTGTATGTGTAACCGACCTCAAATTTGAAAAAAAAAAAACGTAAATGAGAAATATTTTTCCATGAATTTTTTATGACCGAAGATAAATTTCTAAAATAATTGTTTTGTTTTTTTTTATATCAAAACCAAAGAACATTGTTGTTTTCAGTCCTTGATATACAGTGACGAACAAAAGTATCTGAATTTATCAACTTTTTCCACTTTTTTTTAGTATCTGAAATGATTTTAAGAATATTGTAATTGTGAATAACTCTTATAGTTATTTAACAGTTCCTTTAGGGAAAAAAAATGAATACATTTTCTCTTAATATAGGAGAGACTGGGGTAAAGTGGTCATTGGCGTGTCTCGTTGGAAACTACTCCAATCTGGACTGAAGATTCCAAACTAAGCCAATAATATTCTGTCAAAGTATCAGTGATCAGATTTTTTTGAGTTACATCAGATTTTCTAATTTTTCCAATGTTGATATAAGCTGAAAGTTTAGTTTTATTCTCATTATTTTGTCTTGAATTACTTATACAATTTTAAAATTTGGATAGCTAAAAACAGTCTAATTAACTTTAAAATAATATAGCATATGATGGAAGTTCGACCCTGAACGTAGTTGTGATTAAATGAAATGGCGAGTAACGGGGCAAAGTGCTCTCCGATCGCTGCTCAAATTGAATCCTTCCATTATTACATGACCATATTAATTATAATATTATAATACCATATACTATTAACATATTATATTAACTGAAGAGCTTTGATTTAGTTTTTTATATTTAGGAAAACAAAAGAATTGCTTCAGCCCAATTTTATTTTTCTAAATTTGAATTGCAATAATTTAATATTTTTTATAATTTTATAAAATATTTTAATTTTAGCTGTATTTTTCATTTATATTATTATTCCATTAAAATTAGTCAATTGTAAAATGAACACTGCAATCCCACACATTTGTTTATATACTAATAGTAGCCACTGATCACTTTACCCATCAGGTAGTATGTATGCCTTCAGAAAAATGCAAATAGCTATTATATTTTTTACTTAAACGCAAAAATATTTAGTACCTACGTGTGGTACCTTATAGTATGTAGGTTCAAAGTGTATATTTGGCAAGCTTCTAACAACAACTATAGTTTGTTGAGAATTAAACTTCCCATCGAGTGACCACTTTGCCCCACCTTCCCCTATGTAATGTTTACGGCGTACGCAGACCGTGACGTAGGTGGGAGAATTGTATTAGGTTTGACCTTGTAGATTTCGGTTCTGATGGGTACAGTAGACAACGATTGTTAGTGATATCAGCATAGGACCTTCATGTTCGCTAAGCTTTATGTTTATTATTATAGTCTATTCTCACAAGACTTGGTATTATACAATTCTTAAAAATGTTTTACCTCGATACTAATGCGTCAACTTTTTGGTCCCTAGCTACCGGTCTATTAGTAAAACTTCTAGAATTGACTTTCTTTCACTACTGCTTGGCCATTTTACTTCTTGTGATAACATTATAAATAAAGGAAAATGTGTACAGTTTCCGCTTCTAGATTTAAGTTTAAAGTTTTTATAATTAATCATATAGGCTCAAGCTTTATTATACAAGGTTCTGGACTTTTACAAAAAAAATCTCTGGAGAAGTTGTGCAAGAAGGAGGCGGTACCGGGGCAAGTGGCAAGGACATGGCACCAACCGAACTCCTCCGGCCTATTCTTATATAAAGGTCATTTTCTAATCTCAGTTCCGTTTCGTTCTATGAATTTACATTTTTTTTTATCTCCCTATTGCAGATTAAATGGTCTTTGGGTACTCGAGTTCCTTACTCAGGAGGAAAATTGATTATTTATTTAATACACTAATGGAATTAAGAAATCCTTATCATTCTAAACGTTTGATTTATTGGATTGATTCGAATCAATCCAAATTGCACCCATGTTGTTCCCTGGTTTTTATATATAATTAGACAGGGTAATACACACATAAACATTAGATCATATATAAAGGAAGGGCATCAATATACAATAAGAAGTAAAATTGTCGCAATTTTTTTAAATTGCAAAATTTGTTAAACTTTATTTAAACAAATAAGAATATTTTACTCTAAATTTGGGAAACAGGGAGATAGGTTCCCTATGACCTCCTCTAGCTACACCCTTGTTGCACCCAGAACATCCGTACGAACTGCATAGTTCTTAAGTACCAACCACCCATTCCAAACAGAATATTTAAGGTCAATATTGATTATTGATACGACTCTACCTTATATTTAGCAATTCTTCTATTAGAATAATTGATTTTTATTTTTGCGCAGTTTATGCAGCTGATATTATAAAGCATAAAACCACACAATCAATGAGAATAAAATCTCTCATAGTCACATCCTGACGCTTACTCTAGTAAATAAGTAGTGAGAGGATTGATTGGATCATAGATTAAATGAGGTTAAAGATTTAATTACACATTACCCTGATTTAATAATAAAGCTTAATTTATAAACCGAAAAATGCAAAACTTATTGCTTCATCAGCTACAACTTCATCAGCTGGTCCGTTTAAACGTTCATAGAAAATAAACATTCAAAGTGGCCAACATGTTGAAAAATAATCGATAGAAATAGCCAGCTATCGATAGGACTGAACAGGTGGCAAAAAAGTCACATTGTACGACGGCTAAGCCCCCGGACCATGTACAATCGAGAGTGAACGGTCTTTCTTCACTGACGGATTTCGTGAAGGTCGGTGGACATTGTTGTCACAGGTTTGCTCACTTTTCTTCTTTCAAGTCTTGAAAGCCGACTGACACGGTTAATTTTATTCAGCACCGAACGACACAACAATTTTTATTGTCGGGGGCGTTGGCCATTTAGCATCCATCATAGTCGCAGGTTGAACAGTCGCTACGGGTAGTTAGTTAGTTAGTTATTTGGATGTCAAGACGTAAAACCTATTGGTCATCAACGCCTTTTATTTTTATTTATTCCTATTTATTTTTCCAAATTATGATATATTATCTTCAATGTAAATAAGAAAGAAAAAAAAAAAAAAAAAAAAAAAAAAAAAAAAAAAAAAAAAAAAAAAAAAAAAAAAAAAAAAAAAAAACCAATAATAATAATAAATAGATTAAAAACTATTATATGTTTATCAATAAACCTTCTTTGGATAGAAAGTTGACTATCTTGGTAGCCGTTTCCTCCTTATTACCCAGAGATATTGATATATTCAAAGGGATACCAAATTCCTTTAACTTTCTGACGTAGAAAGGACAGTCCTCTAAAATGTGCGATATTGTCAATATGTTGCCACATTTTTGACATCTGGGAGGAGCCTCTTTCGTTATTAGATGGAGGTGTGTCAATCTTGTATGACCGATTCTCAGCCGCGTGAGGGCTACCTCTTCTCTACGGCTACTGCGGCTGGAGCTGCTCCACGGCCCTACGTCCTTTTTTATAGTCCCCAGTTTGCTAGCTGGGCTGTTGTCCCACAGTGCCTGCCAATCCTGGTGTATGGCTTCTCTTAGTGGCCGCGCTAGTTCTGATGCTGACAAGAAAGCTTTACCGCGCCCTGGAAGGGTGAGAGCTTCTTTCGCTGCCCTATCAGCCATTTCATTGCCTTTAATGCCTATATGACTAGGCGACCAAATAAAACATATTGATATTCCATCACCTTTTAGCTTTTTTACAAGTCCTAAAATGCAATGGATTCCTGGGTGATCTGGATACATGTTATTCATGGCTTTTAACGTACTCAGTGAATCTGATACAATTCCAATATTTTTAATTGGGGATTTTATGGCGTATCGGAGAGCCATTATAATGGCGTTGATCTCCGCTGTGTAGATATTACAAAGGTGGTGTAATTTACATTTGTGGGTTGTATGGGGAGTAACAAAGGCAGATGCTGTAGATGAGTTTGATTTAGACCCGTCGGTGAATATTATTAGGTGTTCGGGCATTGAGAGGATTATTTTGTGGTATTGTTCTTTATACTCTTCTGTTATTGTAGTTTCTTTTCTGAGTTTTGAGAGTTGGAGGTATAGTTCGGGTCGTATATACGTCCAAGGAGGTATTTCGTTTTCTATTGTGTTCAATTTGATTTGTTTCAGTTCATTAATTGCAATGAGCATTCTTTCTGCTAATGGAAATGTGGCATTCCTCTGTTGTTGAAATCGTGCTGCAAATTTGGATTGGAACACGTATTTGTGAGTGGGGTGTGTGGTTTGTGGATATAGCTTAGTTATATAGTTAACGGCTAGTTTCTGTCTTCTGAAGAATAAAGGTGTTTGCCCAGATTCGACACAAATGCTCAAGATCGGGCTTGTTCTAAAGGCTCCTGTCGCGAGACGAATCCCTGTGTGGTGTACTGAGTCCAGTTTGGCTAGGGTATTTTTTCGAGCAGACCCATAGACAAAACTGCCATAATCCATTTTGGAAAGGATCAAAGCTTGATACACTTTAAGCATCGTAGTCCTGTCCGCTCCCCAGTTGGTACCGCTAAGGACTCTCAATATTTGAAGTTTCTTAGTACAAGTTTCTTTTAGTGATTTTATGTGGTGTTCCCAAGACAAGCGTCTATCAAATGACAATCCTAGAAACTTGCAGATGTTTACGTATGGTAAGGTAACTTCACCTAGAAAGAGTTCTGGTGATTGTGGGGTGTTCCTTTTTCTACTAAAGTGGATACATTTTGTTTTTTCAGAAGAAAAACGTAATCCCGAAGAATTGGACCAGTCATTAATGCGATTAAGTGCATCTTGGAGCTTTCCTTTTATAGAGAGGATGTCTTTTGCACGGCATAGAATAGCGAGATCATCGACGAAGAGCATCACTCTAACACCACGTGGTAGATTTAGTCCCAGGTCTCTAATTGCCAGAGCGAAAAGCGTGGTGCTCAAAACACAGCCTTGTGGTACTCCACTTATTTGTTCGCATTGCTTGGACAATGATGTTCCTATACGGATCTGAAAGGAGCGGTTCGAGAGGAATTCTTGGATAAATTTGGGCAAATTACCACTGAATCCCAATGATTGCAGTTTCTTTAATATTGAGAGCTGGTCGGTTCTATCGAAGGCCTTCTGCATATCAAAGTAAACTGCCACAGCTTGTTCTTCTTGGATGAATGCGTACTGTAGTTCGGCTTCCATTTGAACCAGGTGATCTATAGTCGATCTCCTTTTACGAAAACCGCATTGGAAATTTTGGATGTAATGATACTTTTCTAGGATCCATATGAGCCTCTTATTTACCATGCGTTCAATTATTTTACTCAGGCAGCTGGTCAAAAAAATTGGCCTGTAGCTGGATGGGTAGCGCTTATCTTGATCAGCTTTCAGAATAGGGACGACTATAGATTGATGCCAGCTGCTTGGAAAGTCACCACTAAGCCAGATGTGATTGTAGAAATCTAAAAGCCAGTTCAGTGTAAGACTTGGAAGATTTTGTATCATAGTATAATGTATATTATCAGGTCCGGGTGAAGTTCCTTTGACGTTTTGAAGTACAGATTGGAGCTCCCACATAGTAAATGGGACATTATAATCTTGATAAGGGTTATTGCCGGAGAAGTCTAATTTCTGAAAGGTACTGTCTCTAGGAGTAGCTGTGTACATCTCAGCGTAATAGTCGGCAAATTTATTTCCTATCATTTCTGGGTTGTCGCATAATTTCCCTTCGCATATCAAGGTGTATCTATAAGAAGAACTGGTTCCTCTTATCTTCCTTATTTTGTCCCATACAACTTTGCAAGGGGTAGAAGAATTAATGGACTCTATGAATGATTTCCACGATTCTTTTTTTTGACATTTTATAATTCTTCTACACATAGCCCTTTGTTTTTTATATTCTATGTGATTAGCCAGATTCATGTTTTTTTGAAATTTCTTAAGCGCTTTTCTTCTAAGTCGTATAGCATTTTTACAATCGTCATTAAACCAAGGAACTGGTGGCCTTTTGCAGCATCCCTTACTTTTTGGAATAGAGGCTTCCGCAGCTGTCAATATAGCCTCGGTTATAGCTTGGCAACCGTCATCGATAGTCAGACTATTTGGGAGATCTCGAGGTGGGGCAGCTAGTGAAGTGAATAGGAGCCAATCTGCTTTTTCTAAAATCCATCTTGGCATTCTGTGATTATTGCATTCAGCATTCCTAAATTTTAGACGTATTGGGAAGTGATCACTGCCATAAGGTTCTGGTAGAACTGTCCAGTCTATAATATCAATCAGTGAATTGCTACATATAGAGAGATCTATACTTGAAAATGTGCCATAGGTGGAGCTTATAAATGTTGGCTCGCCGGAATTAAGTAATAGAAGGTCAGTTAGATCTAAAAAATTTCCAATTATTCGTCCTCTGGAATTTGTATTTTGTGAGCCCCATAATGAATTGTGGCCATTAAAATCTCCGGTGTATAAAACTGGTTTCGTCAATTGTCTATGGATATGGAGCAGGTGTTCTGTCTCTATGGTATTGTCTTGAGGAAGGTAAATATTGCAGACTGTGAAAGTGGTATTTAGATGAAGTGTAACCGCTATTACCTGAAGTGGGGAATCTATTTCTACATGATGGGAATATACTGTACCTTTTACGGCTATTGCTACTCCCCTGCACGCCCGCTCATAATTTGGACTACAATCAGTTCTGTAGACGTCGAAGCCTTTAAGAGTGAATTGATCTGAAGGTCTCAGATGCGTTTCCTGAAGACATATACAAAATGGATCTTCATCTTCGATTAATATCTTCAAATCATTGAAATGACTTTTAATCCCGTTGCAGTTCCATTGGACTAGAGTCATAGTTTAGGTATAATATATATTTGCGAAAAACATTTGATCTCCATAGAAATAAATAGATGAAAATAAATAGAATGAGTGTAAAAAGATAAATCGATAAGGAATAAAATAATAATGATAATAGGGAAATGATAATAATGCGAGAGGAAGAAAGAGAGAAAAAAGAAATAATGATAATAATAAAAGCAAATAAATAAATAAGAGAAATAATAGATAAATAAACATAGACAGAAACAAAATAAAAATAAAAAATATAATAAAATTCTTATGTAAAAGTAAGCAATATGAACTATCTTTCTATTAATAGCTGGAGTATTTATGTTAGGCCTAAGTTGCGTTTTTGAATAAATATTAATTATAAGATAAAGTGTAAAAAATGACTGAAATAAAAATGATAAAAGATACAATATAAAGAGAAAATAACATAATAAAACTATAAAAATATGATAATAGTAACATTGAAAATAATATAAAAAATAATTATTCATATTATTTATTTCGTAATGGCATTTTTAGTTTTACTAACTGAATTTTCCTTTTTAATTTTTCCCTTTTTATATGTTACTTCGGTATATCCTTCATCTTTACCTGACGGATCTACGTCAATCGGTTCATCGCCTTCAGGGTGGCCCTTGTTTAAAGGAACCATATCTAAGGACGAGGATGACGGACTTAATAAGGATAGGGTGGGAGGATGTGAGAGGACGGGAGAGGGAAATGGGGAGGGGGGATGTGACGGAGAGGGGAGTGGTAGTGGGGGAGCATGGACTGGAGTGGGGCCATGACTCGTCGCCGAGGTAACCGAACGTGTCACGATCGTACGCTGCGGCCTTGGTTCCAGCACAACTGATGTGCTTGGAACAGGAGATGATTGTTTTGGCGTTACTTTTACCTGTTGATTTGTCGGAGCATCAAATTTAAAAAATATATCTGTTTGAGTACCTGTTTCCTCTGTTTTAAAAGTTTTCTTAGATCTAGTTATTTCAGAAAACAGTTTATTAAAATTTTGGGGATTATCCTGTTTATAAATTTTTTTTGCCTCGTTGTACGGTACTTTTTTACTAAATTGTATACATTTTATATCTTTGTTCATTTTATAAATAGGGCATGAACGGTCTAAACTATTATGTTCGCCGCTACAATTTATGCATTTTGGGGTTAAAGTGCATTTACCGTCTGTGTGTTTTTCATTACCACATTGTGAGCATATAATTTTAGAATTTGTGCATTTAAGAGTTGGATGGGAAAAACTGAGGCACTTATAACACCTCACGGGATTAGGTACATACTGTTGTACTCTGATATTTTGATACCCTATTTTGAGTATTTCAGGCGGAAATGGTGTGGGGAAAGTTACGATATATGAGTTGGTGAATTTTTCGTTTCCATTTATCTTTATTTTTATTCTTTGGATATCGTTAATTTTCCCATTCAATTCGGCCATTATTTCATTTTTATCTAAATATTGCAGATCAAAACATCTGATAACCCCCTTACTGTAATTCAGTGTCGAATGCGGTTTAACTGATATATTAAACTGATCTGCAAATATTTTGCAGTCTAAAAGCTTTTTTGATTGTTTGCCATTATATGTTTCAATAAGTAGATCTCCGTCTCGTAATTTCTTGACGTTTTTCACATCTCCTACCAAACCATTAATAAATTTATAAATTAAAAATGGGGACACTTTTTGAAACCCCTCATCCCCTTCTCTATTTATTAATAAATAAGTAGGTACAATGTTTACAATTTCATTTAATTGTATTGGATCTGGTGGAGTTTTTATCCGACCTCGTTTTCTTCTTTTATTTGAGCTAAAAAATAGCTCATCCATTTTAACTTCCCAATATATTTTTTAACTACTTCCAATAGCAAATAAAATAAAAGAAAAATAAAGAATAACCTCTAATAAAAATATATGTATAACCAATGAAAAGAGTAAAATAAAAAAGAAAGGAACTGAAAATATTCTTATCTGTAGGCAATAGCTGGACAGGTAATCCTCTGGAGCTCTGTACACTATCAATGACTAAACACTACTGCTACGGGTAGAAGAACACCCTATCCAGTTTTATCGTTAAGTTATCTAGGATATTTTTTAGACAAAATTATTATCAATATCTTCCTGCACAAATGTTATCAAAATTTATATAATTTACGATTGAAGAATGTTTATTATTTTAGTATTCAATGTTTTTTTTCCTTGATGTTAATCTTTGAAAACTGATAAAGAATGAAATTGCTTAAGTGTTGAAAATACTTTTGATTTTAGTTTTTTTAGTACTTATAACTAGTTCTGGTTTAAAACCGGGAATCCACCAGCAACCTTTAAAGTTGTGTGCTGTTATATAAACATACATATATTTTTGTTTTCAAAGTTTTTGGAAAGTGAGAAATCGTATTACATTCTGCACACATAAAATAAATAAATAAAATAAAGATAGAATATCATTGATAGAATATTATTCTATAAATAATAGAAAGATAGAATAAAGTGTAAGAAGCACTTTTGGTTGAAGATAAAAGGGTAGCAGTTCTTAATGAAGGGATGAAATTCTAGACCAAACGATCAGCATCTGAGCCGAGTGAAAGCTCGACAAACCGCTAATAAAGTGCGTGACAAGCAATTCAGTGAGTATAATTTATGCCCCATATTATTCAAGCGAGAAAGTCCCAACAAAATATGCCGTTTCTGTATAATTTATTGCTATAAAACAATGGCACATACGAAAACCAGTCCAATTCGGTGATTATAACAATATTTATTGTGACGTGCAATGGAACAATCAATAAGGGATGGGTAACTCAATCGAATATTTTGTGACCTTCAGGCTACCGGAAGGTTTCGAAAAAATTTCAGACCTTTGATGAATCAGATTAAATCTTTAGCAATCGCCAAATACTTCGAACAGTTTAAGAAGATGATGTACTTCTAAAATGAAGGATATTACCTTTATCATTTGTCTCAGAACATATTGCCGATGTTCAATTTTGTAAAGTTCAGGGCATATTCTATTATCTATTCATTTTATAGACATTTTTTATTAAAATATGAATAATTTATACTTAAGGCTATGATGCATGGTTGCACTCTCATAAATACTAAAGAACTATTCATTAATGCATATATTTCATTTGATGTAAAAATTAATTGAATAAAACGGCAAAAAAAAAAATTGATTCCAACGATAGATAGGCTAGTCTTTATATAGATAAAATCTTCACCACGTTTCAGCTCCCAGGCTTTTCTTTGCCTTGATCTAACATTAAAATGGTCTAAATGTTAAGTCTGATGTTTTTTTATGGTTGGTTTCAATTTAAGCAATACTTATTCGACCAGTAGTTTGTTTTATCTTTTCCAACAATATATAAAAATTTTTTGTTAGTTTAATTTTATCTCAATACTATCTACACTGTCAATTTCAGGCGATCATAATTATTTACAGAATAATTAGTATATGTGTTCCTTCATATGTTTATAATATTATTCTTTAATGAATATTTGCATCGTTTTATACAGTAGTTTTTGTTATATCTTTCTTAATATTTATTTTATAAAGTACATTATTGAAAACCTTATAATTTTTTTTTTTATCTTCTTTGTATATATTTATCTCTTTATTGAAAGTATCTCATTTTTTTATTTTATTTTTTGCAACCATACTCCAGCAGTGTTTCTTTTGTTTATGATTGTTAAGGTTTCTTCTTTTTTTTTTTTTTAATTTCGTTTTCATATATTTCATTCACACGCAATTATGGTGATGCGAGTTTAATTCTGTAGTATGGGCACTCTCCTATGACAGGTAATGAAAAATAATGAAATATTCAATTTGTCTATTAAAATTTGCTGGTGTAATTCCATTCAGGTTACGAAGCAGCATTTAAAATTGGGTCAACGCAGCAGGGTTTTTCAAAATTACAGGTGCACGTTCGGAATGATACGATATCTGATTGGTTACGTCATGAGAATTAGTGGAGTAAAAGCCAATTAACCTGCTCCCTAGTCGTTAACGCATTCTTGCCATTTGAATCAGCCAATTGCTAGTGGGTTGCAATAGCTAAAGTTGAAAGTGTTTAGTTATTTTAAGACGATCAAATTACGGCAAAAACTAATTAAAGCTAAACATATTAACTAACTATTCTAACGTTACAAATTAATACAATCAGTTTTAAAAACCCTTACTTTTACCAGTGCAACATGTGGTGATGTAAATTTCAGTATTAGATAAGGAATTACTGTTTCATGACCGACAGTTATACAAGGATGTGATCTGGTCAGAATGTACGTTCAAACGCAAGATTTTGCTCCAAGTCCATTGAAGGGTCAGAAATCCACTTCATAGAGGCTGCTTATACCGCTGGATTGTACTACGACCCCAAAATCGATCAACGACTGATAGAAGAGAAAAAAAATCTGATACAGTCTGGCCCGATCCTAAGACTAGTGCTTTGAGCTTAGCAAATCGAGTTATAAGTTGTTACTAATTTTAAAAATGGGCCGTCGCAAGCATGCTGAAATTGTTTTAATAAAACAAATCTAGTCATTCTCAACGTTTTATTTCTCTCAAATGGTTATGCATCTTAATTATTAACTTAGCTTTAAACATAAACACAAGATAAATATAAACGCCATATATATTATACCTATAATATAAATTATACTAGGTTAAAAGGGTCGAATGGTGGATTAGTAAGGTAACATTACACCGCTTAAAAAAAGAACAATCTGGGATACAAGACCACAGCCCTCACAATCATTCAGTTTTTTTTTTTGTTTTTTTAGAAATATGGATATTTTAAAAATATACATAAATTTACGAGAATAGCACCTATTTTTATTTATGCGTAATCGTTAAATTCAGTCTTCAGATTTGGTACTATGATTAATTCAAGAATGTACGAAATATGACCTCGCAGTGTGTGAGAACCACCCTTTTCCTTGTCACGAGGCATAACACGGGTGGAGATTTTTTTTTTAATGAATCCGAACCCACATTCCAATTGTACACTAAATATCAGAATAAAAAAAATTATACAGAAGTCAAATGTTGGAGGACAAGCGTTACAGCTTCGTTTAATTTTCACGCATAAATGCAAACATTAATAAGTAAACCTCAAGTCACTATTAATACTATCTGAAATGTATAGATCACATTTGAAATCATTTTAAAAAAAATTTAGTACACTTGAAATGGAGAAAAATTCAATCCAGGACCATGATTGAAGAAAGTGCCACAATTTAATTTAGATCGGGAATGGGAATAAATGGCCATTTATTCAAAACATGATTTGAACTTGTTTTAAAAGGCTACAATAAAATAATCTAAAATCGTAATTTATATCCACTTTTTTATGTTTCACCTCTGTAAGGTATCGTGTAGGTATAGCAGCACTTTCTGGATGGATTTCTCACAGCACAAGGTGAATTTCTTTTAACTATCAAGCTATCTCCACCTTGTTCGACTTGATTCGACATGACGAACGGGGAAGGGAACGTGTCGCATCCGACGCATCCGGCGTCGTCTGCGAAGTCGAATCGTAAGTCGAACAGTGTGGACATAGCTTCAGGAAATTATAAATCTAGCGTTAAGATCTTAAAACTAGATTTACAGAGCCGGTAAATGTAATAATTCAAATTCAAAATAAAATTAATATTATTATTATTTAAGAAATTATGTTAAATTTTTTTTTTTATTTTCGCTTGCCTATATATGAAATATATAGTATGGAGAAGGGGTGTTGTGAACATCATAAATTTCGAATCCGAGTTTTCAACGAAAATACGCATGTTAAGATCCCCTGAGTCCAAATAACCAAGTCTCGCCAAATCTCGCAAACGGCTCCAACGATTTTGATAAAACTTGAAAAGTCATCTCTTTAAATCTATTGAACTATCCTCATATATGACTAAAAAATTCAAGTAAAAAGTTGCATTTAATAGTAAATTATGTATAAGGATATATAAAAGGTAATTCAATTCTCAAAAAAAAAATCAGAACAGTATTATCAAATATATAGTGTATTTTAGTAACAACAAGACTGGACCCTTGGTGGAATGCCGAGTGTTTCCGAAAGCAGACGGATGCGACCGAACCGCGGGATCTCCCTCCATTCCTGAATCCTGTTCTCAAAAATATGTTCTGTTCAACTCTGTTGTTTACTTCGCGCTGTTGTAGTTCATAAGTTCTACTTTTATATTATTTAATGGAAACTAAATGGAGTTTCCAAAGAAACTAAATGAAAACTTTTAAACATTTATTTTCAGCTTGACAGACCGAAAATATATAGTGCACAGAATTGCCGTATTGCAATCATTTAAAAAAAAAATTGTTTGTTCGTTTATTAGAGAAGCATGAAGAAGTGCATGCTGCTGAAAATATTTCAAGTAATGTATATGTAAATTCATTAAAATTATTTGTAAAAATGGATAATTATTATAGGGTGGTAAGTGAATGTTGTGTTTTTGCACTCAGTTTCCGATATTTTAACGTATCCGTCAACGATGTGCCCGTCATTTATGAAAAGCAACTATGCATTTTTTTATGAAAATCTATCGATGTAAAATCTATTTTATTATCAGTAATTAAATAATAGGATACAGAAAATATCATATACATCAGGATCCATTTGAAATGTCTATCGTTAAAGAAATAGCAATATCAGTCTTAAGTATAGCTTGTCATTAATACCACGCCCTACTTTTCCTTACAGAGATGAGAAAACCAGTTTAAGCAGTTCGGTATATTTACATTCTCGAGTGTGCCATAATTGAAAAAAAAATGTAGACCAGCCACATGGCGATCTTAATTTAGCAACTGTCCTGATAATTTTAATTAACAAAATATGGACATAATAAGTTGGTAGAGGGTAACTAAATATATTTTTATGAAAAAATATGCTACTTCCTTCAAGTAAAATGTTTTATTCCATGCCATTAATTAATCTCAGTATTAATCAGAAGGAACGAAATACAATGAAAAGGGGATACATGGGAATGAGGACTTACGGATGATACGTTTGAGTATATCATATAAATGTGATGAAATGAACATTAGACACTTAAACTAAGGCCCCTTTCACGCGCTAAGAATTTCACTGGACAGAAAAAAACAGTTTTTACATTTCAATGGCACATTGAAGAGAATTGCGGCTTTCACACGCTAAAAATTTTAAGGGACGGTTGTAGCCATATCGACGACTATAAAACCGAACGGTTTTCTTCCTTCTGGTAAAATTCTTAGCGTGTGATTACGGTGTGCCGTCTTCGATTCATAAAGGAAAACTGAGTTTTAAAGGAACGGGAGCGTACCATATGGTAAAAAACTGTCTAGTGTGAAATCGTTCTTCCATATAAATTTTTTCCGTTTGGTAAAATTTGTATCTTGTGAAAGGGGCCTAAGTATCGATCCTGAATAACGCGATTTCTTTGATAACATGATTTTTTCAGAAATCAGATTCAGAGATCTTTTCAGAAACCTCTTCGAGACCATAAAAAATCAATAAAAATAAGAGGGTAACTCAGAATACTTTTATAAAAAAATGCTACCTTCTTCAAGGTAGATGTTTTGTTCCTTGTCAAAACATTGCGTCTATTACTTAATGTTCATGTCTAGCCTCGTTAGATCAAAGGAATTCTTAACATCTCCTCCTTTGGTTAAGTTGTACATTTAACATAGATACCTCATGTTATACTACAACATTGTTCAATTACGAATATTTTGAAAATAAAATATTGCATTAAAAAGCACAAAAATTCTTAAACATGTAATGTGCAAGTAATAGCTTTTGCTAAGCTTAATTACTCAAACGAACTAAGCGTTTTAACTTGGGCTGGTTTTTCATTCCCCAAAATTTCATTTGTCGAGTTGAATGAATAAGAACTTCTAACAACAGAAGTGTCCAGTTCGCAATACATGAAGCTAATGTCATTTGAAAAAATAGGCCGAGTCGCAAAATTTGTGGAATTTCAATGATACAGTCTCTGCCATAGAGATGTTCAGTCATATCGCCTGGCAAGTTCTCTCTCTACACTCTCTCCGGATACTTCTCAAAGTCCCAGATATTTCTCGTCAATTCACTGCCATAGCACTTTCGACAAATTTCATCGAGTGTGATCGACGAATGGTGACAAAGAAAAGACAACTCTCTAAATAAAAGATAGAAAACCGAAAGTGGTGGGTCCAGCCGCGAGGACAGGTTTCCTCCACCGGCTTTCACTCGCTCCTCCCTGGCCCATGCCATTAATCAGTACCAAGACCAAAATAGTTTCTTTTCGAGTCGTATCGATGGATTGAATCGATTCTTCCCGTCAGAGTCACAATCGCAAATAGTCGTCGGAATCAAGAACTGACACGTGTACACTATTATAGGTATGCGATGTAGATATTACTGAATATCCTTATTATATTTTTAATATGCCATACAGTAGTTCCGGTATATATCAATGTATATAGTTTTAGAATCAAAATAAAATAAATTTAATAAAAACACATTGTTATATTTTTTAATATATATTAATGAGGTGGGGTGGGGAGAAGGACTAGGTATTGTTGGATATTGAAGATAAACCTCAGAAGGACTTAGTTTAGAACACCTAATAAGAAGGAGGGACAATATGGATACAAGGTAGAATTGATTTTAAAATAATATACTGATTGATGGTTTTATATAAATAAAATAATTATAATTGAGGGATATATAAAACTAATAAATCACAATTTTAATTGATTATACAAAATATGACAAATAAGTAGGAACTTAAGATAAAAATAAAGTTGTTAATAATGAAGATATGACAGAGTTAATATATGATAAACGCAAAAAATATACAAGTATGTAAATTGGTGTATTGAATGAAAATTAAAAAAAAAGTTTAGTCCATTCACATAATAAATAAAAAATGGTATGCAGGTAAAAATATTATTAAATTAATGATTATAATTGGTACAATAATAAGAAACAAACCATGTATTAAAATTTTGAATATGTTTTTAGATTAACAAATTGAAGATGTTGTTGGTGTAAAACGGTATAGAAATAAAGAAGATTAATCTAAACAGTGCTATTAAATCGAATTCCTAGTATAGAAAAAACTATATACATTGTTATAACATAGGTAATTATTTATGGAAGAATTGAGAGAATTCGTTGGTTTCATTTTATGGAGGGGGTCTTAAATAATGAATTTTCATCTTGGAGATCGAAGTCTATATCACCTATACAGATCTATAGTTTCAATGTTTTTTGGACTATTTCTGTATGATTGCCAAAATAAGATGATGTGGCTTTTCGATAATCAAAGTCGGAGATGGATTATTTTTAAAACCTTTTTTTTTTTTTTTCAATTCAAAGTGAAGCCAAATCCGAACTACAAATTGTTAGTCGAAGAGATATTAGTTAAAATTATGACTTTATTTAACTTTTTACTAATATCACTAAATACATTTTTTATTGATCTATGATCTCTATACTGAAGGTAATATAAAAATAGTTCAATCTTTAACAAAATTACAGTGCGATCAGAAATAGTTCCGTAATATAAATAAAAGTATATTTTTTTCCTTTTCTGTTTATTGCTCTATCTAGTCATTATTATTAAATTTTATGACTTTCTATCACTGTAGGGCTAATGTGTACATGCAAGAGAGTATATTAATTTTCACAAAGACACTTTGTTTTTGGGGTAAAAATGTGTTTAATAATTTATTGAACATAAATTAACTGATGAATATGACGGAAAACAACATTCCGCATTAGTTTTTACATGTAAAGGAAATTAGAAACCCGTAAAACCTTGTTAACAACAAAAATTGAACAATTCATCTCTGCAGGTAGAATTTGATCATTTCGTTTTAAGACTCGCTTTGGGGGAATCATCGTTCGATTCGGATCATTTGGTATATTTTGAGTTTGTATTTGTATTAGAGATTATTTATTAAGTGGAAACAACGAGCTGATAAACTAACAATTTTTTTTCACGACCAGGTTTACTGTATGAATACTTTTTTTGCATAATAAATTTTCAATTTCTGTTGTTAACCCAATTAAAAAGTATTTAATTGTTATTTAATATAGTATTTACTCATTATTTAATGAGATAGAGGCCTTTATTTTTTTAGTGCATGAATCGAGATAATTTATCTCAGCCGTGAAAAATCGTAAATGTCTTTAAGGGCTCTGCATAACGAGTCCTAGTTTTCCAATTATTGTACGATCACTAAGAATACTACAATGGTGATTACTGATATTTGTAATTGGAATGGGAAATCGGCTGAAATTGAAGAAGTGTTGTTGAGCAGTTTTGGAATATTACTTCTGATAATTTAAATTGGAAAAAAAAATAATAACACTATTAAAAATTATGATAATAAAATCGAATTTAAGAAAGTAAGGCCGAACCAGCCACAGATAACGTTACCTTCACATTCGAACAAAACACATTGGGAAAAAAACTATATTTAGAAGTTTTTCAAGAACCCTGAAGCATCCTCAGTCCAAATTCGTTAGAACATAGTAGATCCTCAAACAAAATCTATGGTGATAACCCTTTATTCGATTAACAATAACTTTAAGGACGCCGTATACTTTTTATAATAAATTTTGCCCCGAATATTTTTGAGTCAATCATCTTATCTATTTTTTCACAGAATAAATGAGGTTTTCTTTAGGGAGCGAGAAATAAATTCATGTTATCGAAGTTCGATTTATGGAGTGTCCCCTGCATACATGAATATATATATATATATATATATATATATATATATATATATATATATATATATATATATATATATATATATATAATGAAAATAGTCATTGCCGTATCTTAAGATTTTTCTGAGTCCTTATTTGGGGACTATTTAACTAACATTGTTCTGTCTCAAATGTATTTCTGGGTAAAGTAACATAAATGTTTCCAAAAGGGGAGAGTGGTGATTAAAGTATTCTATATAGAAAATGCTAAGGTTGAACTGACATATAAAAGAACACAGGAAGGACGTTCGAATAATATATGTCGTGCAGTTACCATATGAAGTAGTTCGTGCAACCAAACGTAGTGAAGCTCGACCGAAGTTTATATAAAGCTGAACAGTTCAAGGTAATTAGATAGAACATTAAATATAATGAGGTCAATTAACAATTATAAATTTTATCTTTAAAGTTTTTAAATTATTTTTCTACCTAATTCATCCAGTACAAAATATTTCTGAGGTCATTAATACTCACCTGAATTAATAGTGCACGAATCCAAAACATTCTTTATTTTCTTTATATTCCACATGCTTTAAAATGAAATGTTTTTTATTACTAAGAAATAATTTAATAGTAAGCAAGTAGTTTGCCTTTTTATTAAAGCATTAAAAAGTAAAATGCGAATTTCTATAGATTATTAATATAATATAATGGAAGCGTTAACCACTTATGCAAATTAGCCTGTAATGAGTTTTTGGACAATTAAACAATATGAGATAATAAGACCTTGTTACAAAAATAGCTGAAAAAGGTGTGTTATTTTGATATATACAATATTATTAATTAATAAGTTAATCTTTGTTTTTAAAATGGCTGTTTGTTATAGGATTTTCCTTGACAATGGCCTATAGGGTCGAAACGTTAGAGTTATAATATATATTAGAAATTGATAAATTATTTGCCAATTCTATAAATTTGTTTTATTGAAAACTAGTTTCGAATGTTATACATTCATCTTCTGTTCAAGATTTAAATGGATTATATCAAACAGAAAAGTTTGTACTGGTTTCTTCTCGCATTGAACTAACAATCTTTATTATTAGATTGTTAGTTCAATGCGAGAAGAAACCAGTACAAACTTTTCTGTTTGGTATAATCCATTTAAACCTTGAACTGAAGATGAATGTATAACATTCGAAACTAGTTTTCAATAAAACAAATTTATAGAAGTGGCAAATAATTTATCAATTCCTAATTAGATCGATCCTTCTATACCATCATGGGGATGTCAACTGATAATATATATTAAAAAAACAAGTTGAGACTTATAAATCATCTAAATTTATCCTCAAAGTTGCAAAATATTTCTGAGATCATTAATACTGAATTGTTTTTACACGAATCCATAACGGTTTTTATATTTTATATGGTACAGATTATACCAAAAATTAACGCAGTGGTGGAAAAACCAATGGACATGAGACGAAGTATAACCCTCATGGTTTTGGTTTATTTTTACAGTTATTTTTTCGTTGATTGACCCGATTTTATATTTTTTTGATGTCTCTCCTATGTATATTCCCTCGAAGTCTTGACATTTGAGTTTATAAATTATATTTTCTTATCATTTTTTGCTATTTTAATTGAGGAACATAATAATAGTGAAATTGTATGTAGTCATTAGCTTATTGTTTATGTAACTTTAACTTATTGTTTATGTACTGCAGAAGAGACCTGAAGATGAGGCAATTTATCCAAAACGTTGCCAAAAACAAATGTAAATTCAATAAAGGAATTTAATATTGGAAGATTTGTCATCACTAATCCCCAAAGTAATAATTAAATCTTTCTGGGACAAAAATAAATTAGAAATAATTTGATTAGTAATTTCAGTTCTAAACTTGCCAAAACTTCAGAAGTTTTAATTAATTATAATAACAGCATTTATAAAAAACAAAATATAAATATTGGATGGAAATTACCTTGAAAATAAAATGCTGCAAATTATTACACTTTAGTTTATTATTAAACAATCATAAATATTATTTATACCTTAAAACATGTTTTGTTTTTAAATTTATAGAATATAAGATTTTAAGATACTAAATTTTTTGTCGAATGCTTAAAAAATAAAAAAGATTATTGTAATTGATTTTTTTCCCCAGAAGTAGATCAGTCGTATGATATTTATGATTATTTCAAAATTTTCTTGAAAATATTGAACGCTTAAAATATTAAATTATAAAATTATGTTGTGGTCTCTGACAGTTCATGTTTATATTTAATAAAAATCTTGACGGAGTCTCCAATACGGAATCTTAGATGACGAAATGATCTTGTAAAAGAAGATTATAATATAATCATAGAAATTTTAGCCTATATCATTTTTTTTTGTGATATAGTCTTATATTTTTTTTTATAGTTAATCTTATAGTTATCTTATAGTCTTATATTTAATCTCACTCTTATTAAACTCTATAATAACTAGGTTTATTGAAGACGAAGTTCAAGATTATTCGGCCAACTCAATATACTAATAAAATATATTTAATAGTGTCAAGGATTAATAGCCTCACCCACATTCCAGTTGAGTGGTGATTTATGGATAAGAGACTAGAGACAAACGAGAAAGTGTGACTGACATGAGAGAGGATCGGTTATAAATCATTTAATATGAAGATAATAACATGTAGGTTATTGAACTTTTTTATCTGGAGGAACACTGAAATTATTAAACCAAATTCACGGCATCCTTATTATCATTATTATTTTTGATAAATGAAATAAGAAACAATAGAAGTAAATAAAATAGAAACATAAAAACATATAATTGTAATAAAAGCAGAATTAATTTTTATTATTTATTTAATTTAATTTCCGATCCCTAGTAACGGACACCTCTGCCATCTGATTATAAAGGCAGAGGTTTTGGTAGAGCGTTTTGCAATAGTCTTCTGTGTTGCTCCGAAAGCAAGGTCGTGATCGACCTTACCACTTTAAAATAAACAGTTATAATATTGAAATTAAGGATGGTGAATTTACTTCATTAGCAAATTGCAAATTTGTATATATTTTTTTTTTTTTTTTTATCCAAGGATTACAAAACAAATCCTCTAGTTCTACATTCTTGTTCCCTTACCAACTATCCAATCATAAATTAATCATTGACGTGAGAGCATGAACCCATGTAAATTCCTGTATGATTTTTTTTAGTCAAAACAGTGATAATAACAGCTTCTCAATCTTCACGCAATTTAAAACTCATTCAAGTGTTGCTGTTATGTGAATTTCAAGAGATCCTTTTAAAATCAAAACGACAAAGAATAGAATGTGACAAAACTGATTGGTTCTACATTAGTAAAGCCGCATGAGATCTTACAAGTAGTGATGGGGAACAACGTAACTAAAAAAAAGGACCTAGAAATGGAAGTATCATAGAAGACGCGTGTGAAATTACCGCTTGATTGATTCATTCATGTAGTGACAATAGACAGACAGACCGACGAAGAAACGATAGACGATTCGATATACTATTGCGAAGGCACTGACTACTCTCATAGTTTTCGTAGGACATAAGAGGCGCCATCGTGGTAAAAAAAAAACTTATCCACTCTTATTATATTTACCGTTTCCGGTTATCCAATCGTTACCTTTTGACCTGTGAATAGTAGTTTAGAAGCTAAAATTGTCTGCAAAAGTCGATTCTTTATTTTTTTAAAGTTAGAAAAAAAAAATAGTTTTGTTTTAATTCAGCAATTGATGAAGAAACTACTCATTGCATAAAAAAAACGGATCGAAACTAACGGTCATGGATAGTTGGATTTGGCGTCGAACACGGCCAATCGCAACTCGATAGATCAGACCCAAGATCGTGTGTGTGATCTATCGAGCCGCTATTGGTCTCATTCGACACCAAATCTAATTGTCGATGACGTTAGTTTCGATCCGCTTTTTGATGTAATGAGTCGTTACTTTATCTACACCCAAAAAGAATTGGATGTAATTTCCTCTTCTTTGTTTCAGTTTCTTTGTATTTTTTTTCGTGTTTTTTCATGTTTTTGGCCTGAAAACTGGTCAAGACTTCCTTTGCTGATCCTTGTTCAAAGGGAATTTTTTGTTCAGCATTATATTTGGTATAAAATCATCAAGGTTTACTTTTTTTGGAGGATGGCGGACATCTATATCTAAATGGTAGGGCTGTAATGCTATTAAAGATCTAAAAACCTTTTTGTTTTGATTTCAAGTCACACCCAAGTATTCAAGTAACCCCACCATAAGTTTTATTTCATTTAATATAGTAAAATATGAAATATGGAATTGGTTCACTATGTGTGTGTGAAATTGTAATGAGTTTGCATGGTCAATTTTAATGAAACTAGAACAATTTTAATTAAGAATTCATAGAGATTCTAAATACTACATTAATAAATGAATATATACCTACAATCCGAAATCATTTATTACTGTATTGCCAATAAATCAACACATTATCATTAACTTCTCTTTCTTTTAATCGTCTACACTAACTATCGGATCAAGGCTTATGTTAATTTGAAACAATATGGGAATGCCCATGACTACAAAGCTGTCGAGAGGAAATAGTCCAACCTCCGCAATAAAGAAGTAGGTCGATGTCTTAACCATGTTTCTTTTGTATCTTTGACATGTCTACGAGTTGCTTCACAAGTATACTTTACACGGATTTTAATGCGAGGTGCGTACCGTAGGTCAATAATGGAAGGAGGCTTTAGTGAAAAAGTTTGTTTTGTGTAATCACACTTTGCAATAACGAGCTGTAGCTTTGCTTAGAAGCGGGTACTAAGAGAATCCTAATAGTAATTGAGCAGCATAGAAACCTAGATTTTGATTTAGTCTCATTTTATATAAGTTCTTCTCTTCCCTCATGTACTTCTCACATGATATTTACATGAAACGACCCTTTGATACTTTTCACCAAAGCTGAAGAATCCAGGCGAACGAACCTAGGTGAATCCCCACATTAGTCAATCCAATACTGACCTCAAAAACAAGCAGGTTCCTTGTTTAATGTTTCTAAATAATACCTTGTAATATCAAGTAAATTTCGTATAAGATAAAACTTGAAACAAGCTTCAGAAAATTCGAACTTCTATTCGAACATGTATAGATGCAGTAAGTGCAGTTGTTGGATGAGCGCACTGAAATGGATAAATTGAAATGTTACGAAAGTATTAACGTAAAGAATGAGTTGTTAAGGAACGAATAAGCGATAAATGCATACGTATCCATTCGATTTCTGTATATCCTTATGTTTACGATAGCTATTTCTAACAATTTCGCTAAAAATTATTAGTTCCTATATTATTTACAGTTCTCCAAAAGATGACCATAGTACATTTGGCGGGTATAATAATTTTATTTGGATATTTTAATAATAGGGATGATAATCAAACTAACAAATTGGTTTTTACGTACTTTTAATGATTGGTTCGTACGTCGACCTTCTTCGGATTTAGAGATGATCAGGAAGTGATAGATAATGTAAGGTTATATGGTATTTATTTATTATCTGCCTTTAGGAGAAGATGGTTGAGGAATGCGGTCAAAAAAGGAAACACGCAGGTATGTAACACTTATTTTGATAGGTTGGAGTACATCAGATGAGCTAAGCAAGAAACAAGAAGGTTGAACAAGTGGAAATATAAGAGTATGAAAATATATATCTAGATATGGATAGACAAATGGATAGACAGATGCAGTCTGAAAACACATGGAAGTTATTATAATAATTAGAAATAATAAAAATTAGAAATAGATGTAGCTGTTATAATTTATATATCTATTTATATCTAATTATCTATTTTCATACTTCCACCTCTTCATATTTTATGGTTATCTTGTTTTGCTTAGCTCTAAAGGCCTGCAAATTAAGGCCGAAACGTCGGCACACATAAAAAATAAGTGTTACTTATCAGTGTGTTTTCTTGATTGACTGCACCCACATCTTCTCTTTGAATTACATCTATAGTCAACAATTTCTATACCATTATTAATTATTTACTTTTATTATTAAAACTGTAACAGAGAAAATTTTAGTACTGATTTCTACACTATTATTAATTATTTACTTATATTATTACGACTTTAACAAGTGAAAAAAGTTAGTACAGATGTTAAACAATCAAACTTAAGATTAGTGAGGACTTGCATGTCCTTTTTCTAGGCTGTTCGAAACCAGAATCTACAGAGATAAGGAATTATTTAAAGAAATGAAATTTAGATTTGTGTATTCGTCAGAAAAAAATAAATTAAAGGACTGAAGAAAGTTCAATGTTCAATTGGATTTGTCCAATAATAGAAAATTGCATCTAAAGACTTTCTCTCTTCACATGGTAGCTAAGGGATGCACAGAGCTGCCAAATCACTCTAGACGTGCATTTAGCAAGAAAATTCGTGACATAGCGACTTCATCAATTCTTCCCCGTACGGAATTTTCACTTGTTACCGGGCGGTAAGAATAGCAAAGAACCGCCAGGTGACGGCGGATTACACAAAGAGTTTATGACAAATTCTTAGTATGTGACGAAGTTTGCAACTTGGAGAAAATATAGGTACGCATACCGATCTTACTACAATCTAACCAATAACCATCCGATCATCCAGCTTATGCAGTTTGGTGTTTATCGATACAGATCTACAAAATGGATCCATGTACCAGCTAGTATAGTTCATCACCGAAGAAGATCCTGAGTTAAAGTATGAGGTAGCTAAGAGTCAAAATTCTTTTCATCCAAAAAACATAAAATAATTATTGTCAATATCTGCTTTATTGTAATCGAATGTTTATAGGAAGGACCCTACCATTCCCCATGCCTATCTACTTTCGCTTGCACCCTCAGATTCAGATTATTCTTTCGAGCATCGACTATAATAATTTGTAACATTGAATAAGTTATAACTCTGCCGTGTGAACAATGACAAACCCTTCAAAAGTGAAGATCGTTAGGAATTAATCAAATTTAATTGCCGTTGCTTTCGAAATTTTCTAAACCATATCTGTTTTACTGATATTTTTTATATATTATATATAGGGTAGAACAGATTATTTTTTCCCCATCTCCGTCAATAGCCTTATCGAAGGCAGTTACCCAATACGGCACCGATGTGATATTCGGCTGTCAAGTTGTCAACGAAATCGTAGATTTCTCATGGACTGGTCATGCTTAGATCAGTGGTTTACAGAAAAGGGTCGCATAGTCGAAGAAAAAAAATAACACAGAAGAAATGTAATGGAAGAACTACTGGACCCAATAGTTTACCCACGACGGCCAACCTTATAGCGAATGGGTTCTCCATTTGGAAAAGGTCATTATGTCACGGAGATGTTTTATTCATGCTGCCTTGGGCTAATAGTAAGGATGAACATCAATGGTACAACTGTTTCTACATTCGCAAAGTCTTAACTCATTCAGGAAGAGTCAGTCATTGGCATTTAACACCTGTTACTGCTCCGGTCAGTGTTGTATTAAAGAGCCAATACTGTAATTGCTTTGCGATAATGAGATTTATAAAGGAGTCACGCGTAAAATACATGTGAGCCAAGATAGTGGAATACCTACGTCTATCAACCTTCTGACTCAGAGAATCAAGGGTAACCATCAATCGGTTTTATTGACTTCTGATTGGTTGGACTGTAAATGCTGTGATGACTCAGCTAAACCCAAATCAACATTGTTTTTAGAGCTCAATACTCCTACAACGGACCGATATTGTTAGAGGAGATTCGGTTCCTGACACGAGTAAAATCTTTCAAATGATCTCTAAACAATGGTTTTCATTTAGCGTCGAAAACATTGAACATCAAAGCTCTTATTGAGCATTAAAAACATTAGGGAGTGGCTGGTCAGCATTGTTGAGTTATTGACTATCACAGCTTACTAATCGACTCAGAACTATTGTATACCGCATAGTAAATAATAAATAAATTAGAAAGATCTACTGCGATTAAGACACATAGTTTTCATTCATTGTTGGTTTATGATGCCAACTGAATTTAAAAGAATGCTTTCCGACATGCCCTGGAATTGGATCTAGTCAACTCTCATACTTTCAATGAAGGTAATTGTAAAAGAAGTGTTCCACTGTTCTAAATCGAACTAAATCCCTTGATTTCACTGAAATTAAATTTAGTAATTATCTCATCTTATAAGCTTGACATATAATAAAAATGTCCAGTTTTGCACCAAATCATAACATCAGTACCCCTATAAAGTTTCAAAGAATTTTTAATTGTATTAAATTAAAATAATAACCAACGGAAATCCACAGAAAAATTATCTAATATTGCGGCAGACCTCAGGAAAAGAAGGCTAAAATTTTATGGGCATGTTAAGAGGCTTCCAGACACCAGACTAACCCACCAAATTCTTGAAAGAGTTGTTAAACTGAAGAATTTCCTTTGGACACAACAAACAAAAGCGTACATGAAAAATGCACAAATTCAACCTGAGGAAATTTTGAATCGAAATATGTACAGAAAGAAAATTAACAGGTGGGAAGTTACTCCAGAGAATGAAGTACCAAAAAGAGCAGGTACCAAGTGGACAGAAGAAAGGAAGAGGACCTTCATTGAACAGATGAAAGCATCCTGGATCCTCCGCAAACGATATCGTAATAAAGCTTCATGTGTTCCGAAAGGGATCATTCATGAAAAATAATAATAATAATCAACGTTGCGATTATGTACTAGAAAAAAAAAAAGATTTTGAAATCTTTGGGTTAGAGCGCTTCCTGAAAATTGGGGTGCTGGTGAAAATGAAATCTGAAGAGTTCCGGTTTTGAGAACTTTCGCCTTTTATCATTCCACTGTCTTAGACATTTCTTTTCCTTGGGATAGAAATGTATTAGAATAAATCAATATATAGTGGACGAATTAACATTATGTTTACGAATAAATTGGTATGCTTCCATATAATTTTTCAATTTAGGTGGATGTCGTAAAACAATTAATAGACGTAATTATAATACTTATCTTTTAACAGTTCATAAGCCAAATAAATATATATCAGCTTATATATATATATATATATATATATATATATATATATATATATATAAAACTCAGAAATGTAAGGAATGTAGCCATCAATGAATACTCGTATATACAATAAAAATAGATGTTAACTATACTTTAAACGAATATTTTTAACTTTTAACGGACTACTAATCGGATACTTTAAATTATTTGATATTTCCTCAGATCCAAACTAACGACCTAAATGAAAAACTACGGCAATGGTTCTTGTAATAATTCAAGAACCTACTCTCTATTTAATTTTTCATGTAATATATGTTTTTTTATATGATATAATATATTTTTATATTTAAGCACTGAATAATAATAACAAGATACTTTTTTCTTACAAGTTGGTACAATTTTATATTCCAATTTTTTCAAAGATGATATTTATGTATGTAAACAAGCAATTTGATGATGTCACCTTTAAACGTTTTTTATCATATAAAATTGATAAAAATGCATAATTTATTTTTGTTTAGAAAATAATCATAATTATAATAAATAATTCTTGTTGTATTTTTTTCTTACTGCCCAGATTAATATCCAGTCTAAAATTCGAAAATTCCGCAGTAAAATCATTGCATCACCATTCACACGCCTTGAGGGTTTGTATGCAGTGCCCATTTCATCGCGGAAACACTCTCCTCTTGGTCGGAAGGGTGAGTAAAAACACTATTCCAGTCCTGATGGAAATATCGCTTTCTTCATCCATCAAAAGAAATTGCGGATTCAACCAGAAAAACTCGTTTGAGCAGTAGTGCGAGAAAAGATACGCCATTTCTTAATTATGCAAGATTAGTTCATATCCTGTAGTTCTGTTACACCAGCTATTGTTCTTACTTTTTGTCAAGTACAAAACGGTTCATTATCGGTGCGCTTCCGAATTTAAAGTTATTTTTTTAACACACTCAGTTCTAAAATACTCCAATTACAGATAATACCTAATCCTGACACCTTTTCTATCTGTTGTAATATCACAGTAACACCTTATTTGATGAAATTATTTTCACCTACCACCCTATTTGAAATAAATTTTAAAACTTTCCATTTAGTTTCATGGGTATTCCATTCAGTTTCCTTGCAAACGTTTATTTCCATTAAAAAACGTAAAATTAGAATTTATTAACTACAACAATCACTTCTATGACTCTATATGATGGATATTAATTTTGCTAAAATCTTTAGCTTTCCAACGGTATATTAAAGATCTATATTGCTCCTCTTATTTCCGGAAATTAATTTTTAACCTGGGAAAATAATTTCCTTTTTTCTCCTTAATTAATTATAAAATTCTTTTATAGTTTATATTTATCCATTTTTTATTACTAATAACAATGAGAGACAACAAATTATTTAGGAGAAACCATTTTGAAAATTCGGCAATTAACTCCTATCAGACAATTTCGATGAAGATGATATTAAAAAACATTTAATTTTATATAGATATAACGAGTTTGATTAAAATCGTTAAGAGATTTTTTTCGATAAAATTGTAAAAATGTATAAAATCGATAATATAAAGTGGCACTTATGGTAGGTCGATTTTGGCAAAATAAAAATTGCTGTAACATCTCAGGCATATACCTACCTTAAATACGCAATTTCAGTTTCGAACAAATTTTCCTTATTGAGCTAGACTCACCACATGCAGCCGACACACAGACTATTTAGTGATACTTGGTTATTTAGACTCAGGGGACCTTAAAATGATTATTTCCGTTGAATACTAATATATTTCATACATAAGTAAGTGAAAGTTAACATATACACAAACACACACACACACACACACACACATATATCTATATATATATATATATATTGTTCGATACAAATAATTTTTTCAGCCTTAAGTGGCAGAAGAATTAAAATTGTATGCTTAAATTTGAAAGTAACCCGCTGTTCAGCCTGGTCCAATTTTTCATTCAGGAACGCTAAGAAAATAGACCACTCATTGTATAATAGTCGCATTTTCATAATCAGTTCAGTGAAAGCGGCTGAAGATTCTCACTACGTTGCCAGTTTTTAAATCTGTTTTGGTAATTTCCCAGCATTGACAGGTCGCTCATTAGTGAGTGTGGAGAAACCAGAAGACCAACTTAACATTATACATATATGTTCCTTAGTAACTCTTGGAACGGGAAGGACCGGAATTTGTATAATAATGTCTGTACATTAGCGTTGGTATCAAAGATATAAATCAGTAATTATTATTGTTTTTAAATATAGTAAGCATTATTTAAAATATCAGCCAGAGTATCTTTACATTGAAAAAGAATGTTCATGATCCCAGCTAGAGCTGGATACGATTTGATTTAAATACTAATCAGAATATTTAATTAACTAATATTCAAGATAGGTTTTTGTTTAATTTATTAATTAATAACTGGAATTTTAATCCAGTTTTTAATAAAACTAAATTGATGTTATTCATTTTAGGGTTTTGAAAAAAAATATATATATATATATATATATATATATATATATATATATATATATATATATATATATATATATATATATATATATATATTAAAAAAGTCTCGTTAAAGTTTTCAAGTTAAACAGTCTTCTTTCTTTCTTTAAATATTTTATTTAATTTTTGCATTGTATTATTTTTTTCCATGACTAATAGAGAGAAGGAAAAAGAGTGATGTCAGCAATGCCATCGACAATCATTTCGATAGCCGAACGACTATCGATAGGCTTTTCGATTTTTACGACTATCGATAGTGCTGTCGAACTATCACCAAAACAGTGCGAAGACTGACCTTGTAGATTGGGATTTTGGCAGGGTTAAGCGGATGAGGTTGTCCAAATGCTATGTTAAATAGGCAATATTAAAATGTAGCTCACTGAACAAGTTGAACTGAGTTCCGAAAGTTCAGGGCAATGTTAGTAAACGTTTTGGCGGAACCCTAGTTTAAGTATTTATTTCCCAGTTCTTCGATCAGTTCATTGGAGCGACAAATTACTGTTTCCGGACGAGGCAGGATGAGCCGGTAACATCGGACATCGTGATGTCACCCGGCAATCACTGATGTAACTCTTACATAAAACACGGAAATTAAAACAAATACTATCGCCGTGAGCTGCACCGCTGCGTACCGCTAGCCAATGCATCACCTTCTCCGGGGAGAGGTACAGGAATCAGGGTAAGTCAGACTTGGATAACCACAATAAAAATGGTTTAACCACCACTACATGTTATCCACTAGTGGTTATTCCACTGTCGTCAAGAAATACTTATAATTTGTTAAAGCTTGGTTATAGCTTGTTAAAGTTCTATCTCTTTCAAAACTAATTAATCATTGACTATGAATATTTCTATGCAATTCCAAGTTTTTTTTTTTGGTGTTATTAGAGAGATTAATAAGTACGCACATATGGCGAAATTTATTCATTTTAAAAAGGCCAACTGTTAGAATAACGGCGCTGAAGAACACGTTTCCATGAATAAAAACTGTTATGTATTTGTAAACTAAAACCTGCATGGATGTCTCATAGCCAGGGAATTCAGGAATAACATATGCCTAAACATGAATGCGAGTGCCTGTTAAAACCTGAAGCTTCACCCTGTTGACAACACTGACGAGTTTTTCTTTGAAAGTTTCGTGAAGTCGTGGACAAGTTTCAAGGTAAAAAACTAAGGCCACTCGTGTCTTCCTGTGAATACAGAAGGGTAAATAGAAACAGCATTGAATAGAATATCCAATACTAGAGAAACGTATTAACTCACCTAACGTTGGTAGGTAACACTGTCAGAAGAAAATACAAGTGGCTGAATAGAAAAATGTTACAATTTCTCTAATTAATGCATAAGAATTGAATGAAGCGCAAATAAGGGATACTTATGGAATAAATAAGAACCAAACAGGAAAAATATAATCACAAATTTAAAAAAATATACTGTTGGTATCTTTTATATTCATCATGCACAAGAGTTGAATCCATTTTCAGAATTTTTAAAAAACCAGAATCTCATAAATGTTTACTAAATTTTCCCATTAGCTAATGTTCCTCCTTTACTAAAAATAATATAGAGAACGTAGTGTGAATAAAGAGATGTTACGTTAACATTATTATGTAAATCTAATTTTTATAAAAGCATTTAATCTACGTTTGTGGCTAACAATATCTGGTCGAATAGGGTTTGCTACTCATTAGTAATTTAATTAAATTGTACACATCTCAGTATCACTTTAAAAGTTGTTCAACTTCCATTGATATCGAATAGACATAATTTTGGTTGTGCACTGCAAGCTCGGTTAATCTGATTGAATAACACCGGTGGTTCTTAATTTTTAGAAATCGGTAGGGGTTTGAGGATAGTAGGGGTATCTGATTCTTGATCTTGTGGTATTCTTGGGAGACAGTGTAGGGACAGTGCTTAGCTTTATATTACCTACAAAGAAAATAAAACCTGATCAAGATGCCTGTAACACTCCATCATTGAAGTTCCTAATAAGATAGGAAGCATGATATTTAATTTTACCTCAATCCATTATGAGAACTAGGCCGTAGTTGGACTACATATCGCTTCATTAATTCATTATACTTGGGCACCCATCCTGTTGGTAATTGGAACATTGGCTACACAACATGTTCCACCAATCACTGTCTGTTCCACTTCTGGTGGTAGTTACCTTTGGGTAATAGTAGCGTCTATGCTACCTATATTTTTTTTTTCATTTATAACTACGCACCCGTATAATTATGTACCAAGGTAACCTTTAACGAGATTGGAAAGCAACAGCGACAGATTCGAAGGAAGTTGATAGAAAAAAAAACCGATATATTTAAAAACAAGCAACTCAGAGCAAGTTCAAAATGTATAATTCATTGGCAGCGTTATAAGTTGTAACCATTATAATAGACAATTACGCAAAAATTACCTAAGTTTCATTATATATATTTTTTTAAATAAAATCTTAAAATTGTCCATAATTAAATTAGATATTGATTAATGTTTTTATGTTATGCTAATTATTAAATCGTATTTTTTTTTGTTTTTTTTATATCAATAGGCCTTAATAAAAAAACAAACAGCCAACTATCTTAAATCATTTTATATAATTTATATTTCTAAGTGCGGGCAGATAAACGCTTTTATTGCCATAAAATCAATATAAAAATAAACTTAAACAACGTTATAATAATTAAATATGGTCTAGCTATGTCAATGAACCACTGATACATTACAACGTGTTATCCATTCTTTTATAATTCTTACACCGGAATGAACCGTAATCTTCTCCAAACCTGGACCAGCAATATGGTAGATATTTATTTGTACTGTGAATTTCGTTTACTAAAGATTAGAACATTAAGTAACGGATTAAGTAAGCAAGCGTTCAAGTCCGAATTTGAATCCTCTTCTTACGGTTGTGGTTCAGTCGGCTTCCTCCTAGTTTGTAAAAAAAATCCTCCTCAGACAGAACGATTATTGAAAATTAACCGAAGATAAAAACTCTTAAAATTAAATTAAAATTAAGTAAATTTTTATCAATACCGGTTATTTGGGAGCTGATTTCAGTGTTACAAGAGAACTTTCTGGTATTCTTGGCATCAACTCTCAAATTATAAAATGAAATTTGGACATTACAACAACTTTCTTCTTCCCCAAATTTTATCCTCCCCCTAGCATGTGTATCCTGGCTAATATAAGTAAAGCAAAGAACAAAATGATTGAATTTCTACGAATTAAAAACAGTAATAAGGTTTAAGCCCGGTTATGACAGGAAAGTCGTTTTCTAGGGCGTCGCGATTCCTCTTCTGACACACCTATCCCCTGGTTCGATTCACCTTACTTCGAATTTACTATAAAGTTCATAAACGTTACAAACCTGTGAACTGGGAACTATTAAGTTACTTAACTATAACTTTCCCATACTATTTCGTCCTATCTTGAAACTTCATTCACAGGAGACGTAAACAATTAGGGCGATAAAAATTAAAATCGAACTATCTTCTCACAGCTGTAACAATACCACATAGTACTTTCACTATATTAAGCTCATTCGTGGTATTACGTCAAAATGTGTTTGTTGAAGATATCATGAACTCTTTCTTGATGTTCATTTACGAGTATCATGTATCCACTATAAACAAACTCTGTAGTAGTATTGCAGTATTGATTTGAAATAATTTATATTTTTTGTAACACTGAAAATTCATTAATATTTGAATTAATTCGGCGGACTTAAGTGAGGCCGTGAGTGTTAAGGCGTCACCTTACTCGAGCAACCTCGAGTCTGCTGCAGCGCGCCGGTTCGACTCCGGTCTGGGAAAGTTGAAATTTATTTCGTGTTGGACCAACGGAACGAATCTCAGCCTTCTCACTCTTGTTAGAATAGTTTGGTAGTCTTTAAGAATAACCCGTCCTGTTTGCCTTAATAGGAGTGGAAAAGGACGTTAAACGACCATCCAATATTTTGGCATCATTTAATTCTAATATTAACTAAATTAAAAATGTAACAATAGCGCGAAGGACCAAGTTCAAAGTTAATCCGACTTCAGTACCGCACCAAGGATTTTCTCCGGTAAAGTTATGAATTTATAGCCGGAGCCTTAAACTGATATTCCTGCTTGAGTATTTCCATTTACACTGGTTTAAAATGGAAAAAAAAAAATTGAAACAGCTTCCAATTAGAATTATATCATTTCCATATTTCGTAGCCAAGGTGCAACAATCACCAAGGCCAATGCCCATGCTTTACAGAACTTGGTTTGGACTGCGTGTACCCGATTACAAGGATTTGGTAAGTCTTGCAGCAGAAATTTTGCGCGGACCCGATCGGTCAGGTACAAAAGCTCGGCACAAATGCCGATTGTTGGTGGGTGGATTGTAAGAAAAAACGATAGCTAACCATTACCTGTTGAAACAACCCTCGTTCATGTAACGTATTGTGTAAAGAAGTTGACGCGTGGTGTGTAGAAATTCAGCATTGGTGGTTATATCATCTGACCATCAGCTGATCCTGTGAGCTATTGTCATAGTGAGTGCCGTGGCTTTGAGGCATTAGACCAATACTTACGGCAGTTCTTCGATCGATAGTGTTCAGCATCAGGCTAAGATCACAGTCACGTATCGCAAAAATCTGAATTTTTCGTGAAAGGTCATATAGGATGATAGGATTATTTTCGAGAAAAGCTGCTACAAGGCGTATACAATGGACAGAAAAAAAATAACTATATGAACTCTGAAAATGTAGACCAGGAGAAGATGGTATATCTTTACAATCTTTTCGTTTTATTGAACTATGACCTAATTGTATTTTAAACTGAAACGAAAAGTAGTCGAGTACTATAGTAATTTCAATTTTTTTTTAAATTTAATTTTATTATATTTGATTTATAAGATAACTTTTGTCATTCTTCCCTACCCTCCTAGATAAGATTCTCAGCCTGGGAATATAAGATTCTCAGGAGAAATTGACAAGACTGGTACCAGACCCGGAAGGTGAGGAAAAGGTCAGGCAAAAGAGAAAGTGATAATAATTCAAAAAACTTATATGGTATTATGCATTCGGTTTGGAACAAATAGAAACCAGTGTAGTATAAAATTCCGAATAAATCACAGAATTCATTGTTTCTCCTTATTATTTTAACAGAATGGACGTGAAATTTTTTTTTCAAAAAAAAAAATTGAAACAATTTGTAAGGTTGATCAGTAGGGTAGGATTGATCAGGCATAATACTGACCTAGAATTTTTTTTCTTCAAATACCTGACTAGATAATGCCTTTTTTGAATAAAACAATTATATTGATAATACGCCAAAAAACAGTTCGAAAATCAATTTTAGTTAACTGGTTTAAGCCACCATGATGATCAATATGAATCTTTAAGGAAGCGAAATGATAATTGGTCGTTGATGATGGGACATATCGTGGAGGGATAGAAATATATTTCGGACAGTATCTGAAATATTTGGGAGGTTGATATCACATAGGATATGAAATATTTTACGTAGGATTTGGTATTGTTGAGCTTGGATTGAGGATAATAAAATATGATGTAATGATTCTTTGTAGATTGGCAGCTTTGAACTCTTGAGGAATGAACGTTGAAACAGACTAAATTGCTTCAGAAGTATTTATTCAATCTTTTTTGATATTCTGCTGACAAGCTGACGTTATTTCAAATTGTAAGTGCTATATAAATAAATTACTTTGATTGAGAATTCAAGAGGTGAATGGATAAGTGATATTTGAAGGAAACTTAGTTCGAGCCTTTATGAATTTCAAAAGGTAGTTGTACGAATATGAAAAGTTTAACTATTTTCTAGGGATCTGGTATTCAAAGAGATTATGGAGGAACGTAAGATGAAAAGATCAAGAATATTAGGAATTTATTTTCGTTTTAATTGGGATTGATGAAGAACGGAGCGAATAAAGTATGGATGTCAGAGATCAATATAGATAGAGCTACTTTAACTTGGCACTCCAGGTGTCTAAGAATACAATAACTCTAATCTCCATTTAAGTCTTTAGCCTTCCAGACCTTACCTTAACTTTAGGAAAAACATTAGGGTCTGTTTCACCGTTGAAGTTGAGAACTTCTTTATAGGTTTCTCTAAATCCCCGATTACAGGGTCAATATTCTTGAGTCAATATCTAATACCTGCAATTGACTTTCTGAGAGGTATATTTTAACAATAATATTGACGCATGAGATATATGTACTAAATTAAATAACGTTGTTCAATAATATTGGGCGTGTAAGACGGGCTTAAATAAGGCCCTGGTGGCCGAGAGTTTTACGGCGTCACCTTTGCAACCTCGAGTCTGCTGTGGCGCCGATTCGAATCCGAATCAGTCATAGAACTCGTGGAACTGCTTAAAAGCGGCAATGGATTTTCTTAATTTGTTAAATATGTTTACTCCCTGATAGGTATTGATCGTAGGTGATGCAAATATTAGGCGATGGTTTTATAAAATATTACTTAAGATATATGGAAGTTACAATATGCATTTGGAAAATAAATAAAACAAATGAAGGGATTTGATTTATTGAATTCCCACAAGGTTAGTATTAGGATCTGTTAGAAATAATAATATGTATATCGAAAACAAATGAAATTAAAAACGTGATTCCTTCAGGTTGATTCATTTTTTTCAAACATCCGTCAGTTGTACTCAATATCAGAATTACGTGAATGCACTTCCATTGCCGTGTTCTATTTCCGTGTTAAAAAGTGAGTACGGGAAACGAATCATTATACTTATTACTAAAAAAAAAAACTGCTCAAATGGTTGGCTTGCGAGATGTGGTTGGTCTGATCAGGAAGTAATCAAGTTCACGATGAAAGTGAGGTATACTGACCTATCTTAGATTCGACGTCATTATATTTATAGCTAATAACAGTATTTATATGTAATAGTAATAATATAAGCATTATTGACTTAAAATTACACGGTAATAACAGTTTTTGGAGCATATAATTCAATTAGGAGATGAAATACTACCATCATTCCACCAGGATATATTTTTCTAAAGAATAAATACGTCAAATTTAATAATATATTGGGATGGTTATAAAAAACAAATAATAAAAATCTTTGAATCGTGTATCAGTATTAATCGAACCTAAAGAAATACTGAAAAATCTCTCAGTATATGATGTAATGTAATAAGTAGTATGTGTTATGAGGATATGTGATTAATTTCTGTTTTAGAGGTTTAGAAGCGTGATTTGGGTCCTAAGAACTGGAAATTTTTTGTATAAATAAAGACAAATATTCTCCTAGTAATGAGAAATTGGTCTATAGAATACACTACCAAGAAGTTATTTTACTCACTATAATTTATGCTTTATGTACATCGTAGACCGGGGTAACTTTAGGACATATTTTACAGATATTTTCTAGTATCTTCCTGATCAGAAAAGTTTTTAATTTTAGACCTAAGTGAAATGGAAGCTATAACCTTCAGTTATCTCACAATACTCAGATTCTTCGGATATCTTCAGCAGGAAGAGAGAGGAAGTGGATTTTTCTATCTTAATTTTACTACGTCATCCGGGGTTACATTAGGACCGTTGTTATGTTTTCTCATTTTACGGAAAACGGCTGGTCTGCGAAAAAATTGAAGAGCGTAATGTTTTCTTCAAGAATATGGACATCATTTGACACTTTGACGCCGTGTACGCGCCTGACGCACGTCAAAACTGATGTCGGCTACAAGAACATGATAAATGATTATGACGTATCTTTACTACCCCCTCCTTAATAAAAATATGATCACGCCGTTAGGGGCACTATTTTTCCTATTAAATGCAAATTAATCAATTAAAAAAATTAAAGACATAAAAATGTAGCTTAAACCATACGTTTTAACGTTAATTATCATTTAAAATATGTATAAAGGGATCATCTTCGAACCTCCCACTTTCGACGCGCGTCAGGCGCCAAAGTTTCAAATAACAGGCACATTCCAAGAGAAAACATTATGCTCTACAATGTTTTCCTCAAGCATTTTTTCCTCGGAACAATCGTTTTTCCGTCAAAATGAGTTTGAGCCTTCTTAAAATGATGTCACAATGCTAACCCAGTACTTTGAAAAAGTTTATATTTTTTGAGTTCAGCCTTCAAAACTTTTAAAAATAGGATTCGATCAAATGATAAAGTTATATTGATAACATCAATAATTGTTTGACTGCTTATCTGATACTCTCTAATAATAACGGAACGCTGTGCAATGGAGGTTTTACAAACGTTTTGTCAATTCCCAAATAACAAAAACTTTATTTGCCATATCCAAGAAGGTAACAAAGAGGCTACAGGTGATTGCCCTGTCTCTAGCGGTGTTACAGACAAACTAAAATAGGAAGGCGATAATAATTAGCCATTAATATTTAGATTTTGAAATCCTGATTGTCTTAAAGTTATCCCAGTTTACGGTATATGTTATTCCGTTCAGTTTTCAGAAATTTATATAAAAATTTAATTGTTATTAAATTATACAATATGTGTACCGGTTGTATATGTTCTGTATGGCACACTAGTGCTGGTAACCTCAGCATTAACATGATTTTACGGATACATTGGTTGACATAGCAAACCGATTAATGTCGATGATCTCTCTTCCAGGGACCTTCCAATTAAGGGGCAAGGATACATTGTCTTCATCATCTAGTAACAATCTCCACATTGAAGGTTGGAGGCCGTTCTACTGACGGAACAACAGCCCTAAGTTACAAGCCTGTTCGGCTGATCTGCAGGAGTCGACGTTGAGGTGAGAGGTCAAATGGAGACGAAGCAGTTATGCGCCGTTAGTTAGCGAAACAAGGATCGTAATGGCCTGATGGCAGGTCTGGCCTTCAAGCGACGGCATTAACTCAAATCATCAAGAGTAGTGGTTCTAGGTCTCCGAATTGACCCCAATAACAATACCTGGGATTTAAAAGATAGCGATGCCTAAATTAGAATTAGATCATTCCATGAAAACACGGTATTGTTTAGTCTTTATTTTATATGTAAAAATATTTCATCGGAATAGTTTACGTTACAACAAAATTTGCAACAAATGCGTGGTTCTAGTTTTTCAAAGTAATATCATTTAATGTATCCCGACGTTTCGGCCCACTTTACTTCTTTTGCCTACTCACTGAAGCGGTTTTCCTTTTTATCTTTAGATCTTGTTTTATCATAATGGAGATTAGAATTCAATTCGATTACAGAGGGTCAGCCATACATCTGCAATCTTTGTAACAGTTCCACTAGTGAAGATTCTCTGACAGAAGTTAGAACGCTATAAGTAAAGGTTAATCTGTATTATAGCGTTCTAACTTCTGTCTATCTTAAACTATAACTGAGACAGTTAATTGTCTCAGTTATAGCTTGAGATATTTTTTTTCTTGATAAATGTTTAAAGTTTGTCCTGAAAATTTTAAAGCATAATCTATTATTTTGTAAAATCTAAGTTTATTATGAATTAATTCAGAACTGCTGCCAAGAATGAATCATGTTTTGTATTGTAATTTGTAATTTGTGCTTAGCTAAACTTGATAAAAGTTTTTTTATATACGCCAGGATAGCAATTTGATTATTTGAAGACGTGTTAGCCTCTATGATAAACAGGTCATGTGCGTATCCGGTTTCGTTAAAAGCAATCAGTTGTCTTTCATACCCTTATATAATCAGCTATTTCGAAGGCAAAACAACATGGTAACAAAAATAATTAAATAAGGATTTTTTTATTCCCAGTGGAGTATTATCCTTTAAAAATTGATTGTAATCCCTTTTTCAAGGAGTATAATTTGATTTTAAACCAACAATTAATTTTTGTAAACCCCTTCTTATTTTTCTAGTAAATGACGTTGATTTCTGCCATCTACGTACATCTTAGCCAGTGCTCCACATGATAATTCCATGTCAAAAAACACTTCAATTCCGAATGCATTACTTACTATTTTATAAAAATCATTAATAAATGAACCAAAATAAAAATAAATTAAAATGACAGTATATGAAATAATTTCCAGATTACCTTTGTTGAACGATAAGTAGGAGTTCTGGCAATAAAGTGTTCTCTATATCACTGTTATTTCACATAAAGTAGATTATCCGTGTTTTATTATACGGTTATAAATTAATAATGATTATTAAACCTTCCAGTTGTCATATGGACCCCACGGGTGTATAGTGAACGATATGCTCCGAACGTTCGTGTATCCGAACGAGAGGATTGGAGGAGACGCTCCTTCAGTTATCCTCTTAACTCCACTCTCTCAAGAATGAGTGAGAGTTTGGACTCTAGTGTTCAGCAGCGCCGTCGTAATTGACTTGCGCACCTCACAGGTCCATGCCACAATTCGTGTAAATTTTTCGAATTTCAATTTTTTATTATTTTTTCTTTTTTTTGAATATGTATTTGTGTACCAAACCCGGAGCTATGATTTTTTTATAAAAACATTCAATTCTCTCCCTTTTATACAGACTTTGCACCTGTAAGATCCATGAGACAATTAATATGATATTTTTTTATTTTAGAGTGATGGCGGCTAAAAAAAATATTAATAAATCTGATGAATGATGAAGACGTGGCAGCATTACACCATCTGCTGTTTGAAGATCGAGATGAAGAGGATTTTTGTGAAAACCCTCAGTACTGACTAAAAGGAAATTGAAGTAGAACAGAGAGATGTCCGACGTTAGTCTATGGTGTTGTTTTTTTTTCTATGCTCAACTTCGCCAGCATAAATTTCCAAGTTATCTATGCAGTAAATAAGGATACAGTAAAAAGTCGTCGACAATATCACCGGAAATCAGCCAGGGTGCTCGTGAAATCCCAAATAATGCGGCATGTATCATCAAAACACCGCTTCCAATAGGATTGCGAGACAGGATGTTATAAAGATTCGAAAATCATCCAACAGTTGCTATTGATATTGAAGAAAGAGACAGATCAACAGGCACAAAAAGAAAACGTTGAGGACCTTGCCTAGGACGAGAAGAAAAGAAAGAACACTAAATACTCGATCAGGATATGTGCCAATTGCCTATGTTTGGAGTACATTTCTGCACTGTACAGTATTTTTTTTTTTTAAACATTGCATGGGAGATGAATACTGATTCAAGTGATATCGAATGATAATAGAAATGTTTGAATTATTTTTGTTGCTATAGTTTGATTTTTTTCTTGATATCTTTTATGTGACTAATATGTTTATAAAGTTCATGGATGGTAAGGAATTGATTTACATGTATGTTACAATCATTTAGTGATAAGTTAGAAGATATTGGGAGTCTGGCGGCCTAACTTTAATTTTATTGAAATGATGACTGCTTCATTTGAAATTTATGTAAAACAATTTTGGATTATATTTCAATTTTGACAACACTGATATTTTCTTTCAAAACGCATATTACTGTTACTTATTGAAATATATGTATTATATTTTCGTCATTTCTGACCGATATTACAGGCATAAGCTATGGAAAAATAAATATGTATCTACCTCATAGTTCCATGCGACAATCCGTGTGAAATAACACATCCGACAAGTGAGATATTAATAAAAAGTAAAGGAGTACCATCGTGTTATAGGCAGTAGCTATAATCACCGCGACATGTTCGAGTCAAAAATGGATGCTGGTATGAATCCGGATTTTGTGGTGGTTTGTAGTGGACTCATGGAATAATGTATGACCTTTCCACTCTGTTCAGAATAAGTTGGAAGTCAATAGAATTAATTCCGCTTCCTGCCCTATATGGAGTCCATAAGCGGTTGAACCATAATAGTATTAATTTAATAGCAGTGATATAGATTCGATTTTAGAAACATTTTTTCCTGTTGAATTTAACTAGGAAAAGAAAAAAAAATTGAAATTTTTATTTTTAATAATGTTATACCGTCGTCAGTAAGCGGATATTTATGGCATTATCCCGTGTTCTGTTCTTTAAGGATTGCTCCGTCTATGACGGGATTAGAAGCTAGAACTCGGATATGGATTTGAGTTATTCCTATTAGCATACTTCAAGTAATGAATGTTGATTTGAGTTTTTCATGCTTAGAAATGGTTAAAATAATTAAAATATCGTGAAAATGCCATCTTCTACGACATTTAAATTCATCGTTGAAATCGTGTTGAGTAAGTGTGAAGATGTCTTGGAGTGAGATACTTTCTCTAGTTGGTGTGTTTTTAGCTGTTGATGTGAGGTGTATTGCGATTCGTCTGCATATATGTGGTCCCACGATGCCCTTCCCTACAATCCATTACTACACCTCAACGACGTTCCTATTCAGTTCCAAAACTCTATAAAAAATCTCGGAGTTACCTTTGACTCAAGTCAAAAATCAACTGAAGTTACCATATTTCTAAGATTACCAGAAAGTCCATATCAATCCTCAAACTGTTCTTTAGATTCCGTTATTTTTTTCCTCGAAGTACCCGTCATCTTCTAGAATCCACCCTCATTCTTTACCACTTTGAAAGCGGATGCTTAGCGTATGGAGGACTGTCTGTTGTTGAATACGAGATAAGACTAAAACGCTTACTGAATTGTTTCATAAGATTCATTTTTGGTTTCCCCAGACGCTCTTACATCTCTCACTGGTATTCTGAGCAAGGGTGGCTTTATCCTAATTTCCGACGAAAATACCTTCTCGGTACCTTCTTATTCCAATCTTTAATAGCCAGAAAACCTTCCAATATTCCTGACCTCCTCACCCTACGTTCTTCCATTCATCTCCTAAATACAAGATCTCAACCTACTGATTTGTATATCCTATCCCCTAGAACTACTTCCTTTGAAAAATCCGTCATCATTCATGCTACCTTGTTTTGGAATTCCTTACCCATCTCCATTCGTCAAGCTTCCTCCCTAACCTCATTTATCCTGAATGATCAATCTTCCACGTGCATATAAAGAATAAATAACTATGCATGTTTGAGCCAATGTGTACATTAGTATATTTATTGATATTTTTGTATTTCATTTTTATAAATAATTATTTGACTTATGGTTAGTAACCTAATTGATTTACCACAGTGAAGCCAAATGTTGTACATTTATGTTATTCTTAGGGGACTGAATGTCCCAGAATAAAGATTATTTTTTCTTTCATTTTTTTTTTCATTCGTCTTATTTTTACTGTCCTAATGATGCCTGAATTGGCGAAACGTTGACTTTGTTGTTTACCGCTATTTCAGAGACTCAAGAATTTGTGTGTAAAGTATTTATATCCAAACAATTATTGTATGTCTCATTTTGAGTATTATCTCTTCTGTATTAATGAAATGATATTGTTTTTGTTATTGATGGAAATATGAAAAAGGAAAGTTCCAATAAATAAGCTTTATGCGTGGGAAAAATCTCGGAGAAAAGGATATTTGATGGTAAAATTATTTCCTAGAGGAACAAGATTTCTTGAGTAAATTGATTGAGTATAGAACGTGAATCCTAAACTACAATTATTCCCTACTGGTTCTTTCATGTATTAAAATATGAATTGAATAAAAATGAGTTAGCAATATTTTAATCTATGAAATAAAATATGTATTTATCATTATTAATTATAATAATATTTCGTTCTTAGTTTGTTGATCTGACCCTTGAAACGGTACGCATTCCTTAGGGACGTATGGGAAGAATGCGTGGGCTCGAACCCCACTGCGTGTTGCGACAGCTCCGCCCCCTCGTCGCGTTGTTTCTCATGCAGATCTCGTCGCTCACATTGAACACAGCCAACGTTTTGGACTTTTTGGATTAGGATACAAACAGAATAGGGAACCGAATGGAGAAAATAAAACGAGACAATCGCTATTCGAAGGCCATGGGGACAGATCCAAACGATAAAATAACCATTCTGCCACTTAGTCATTATGCACAAGACAAAAGACCTTCATTGCGGCCTGAACTTCTCTCTTCCCATACTACTCTAGCAACATTTTAAACTTGTATTATTAATGAACAATTTATTTTTTGTAGGTTAATAAAATTTGATAAAAAGGGTTCACAATATAGATGACATTGATAAAACCTTTCGATTCTTAACAAAAAAATAAAATTGCAATAATAATATAATTTTATTCTATAATAATATATATCGTGGATAAGATAATTTGCTAAGAATTTCAGACAATAATTTAGTTAGAGCGGAATAACCTATGGTATATTTTTATTATTATTATTTTTTATTTTTATTAAATTTATAACTATAATTTTATAATTTATTTTTATTATAATATCAAACGAAAGTCAAAGTTCAATGTGGAAAAGTTTCCCATTAATGTATTGAGTATATTATTTCGATTTAAGAAAAGTTTAGATGTTTTGATTGGTTGAATCAATTGGGATGAAGGAAAATTAGTAGCATTCTTTAAAAAAAAAAAAAGTCTATAAGAAAAAAAACAAAATCATAAAAATATATACTTACTTTCTTAAAACAATAATTATTTTGAATGATTCTAAATTTACAACGGACTGGTATTTATTAAATTTGTATAAATAATCGTAAATTCTGATGGAAGCATACTTGTTTGCAGTGTTGAGAAGACGGGTTTAGTCCAGGGGCTCCAGAACATTAATGTTATGGAGCAACGCAGATTTAGGCATATATATATTTTTTATTTTTTTACTTACATTCAAACTATAAATACAAGAAAAAAAAATCATATTACTGTATAAATTTCTTCTCCCATGGGATATCACATGAAATATTCTTATTAGTCACCAGCAGATCTCATCAATGAATGAGGTAGTCTGGTTTAATATTCTCTGAGCTTGTCTTGCTTAGTCCCGACAAAGAGCGTTTTCACACGGTCTGATGAATACCGGCTGCTACATTTCCTGCAGTCTGAAGCCCCCTCGATAAACTCCCAACATCCGTTTTGTTGGACTCTTTAACTGTTGTGCATTTAGTCTCGTAGGCGCGGAATTTTCTTACGAAAATTCCAATTTTTAATTCCAAAAAACAAATCCAAGTAATTTGTTTGGCCCAACTCTTAACAAACTACATTCGTACGTTGTTACTTTCGACGTGAACTATACTTAGTTATCATTAATATCGATCATGATGTGGGCGTGGCTAAGTCAATGGTACCAGATTTTATTTGCAATTGTAATACTAGCCTTGAAAGATTTGACTTAAGTGTTTATATTATCATTCAATTATCAATGAGGAAAAATAATTAATACAAATTGTTAGTGAATTTTTTCTCTTTCTTATAATAGGCACAACAATCTTCCGCTTGAAGGAATTTCGAGACGGGTACAAAAACCACTTTCGTTCACTAAACCTAAATAAAGGATGAATGCAAAAGGACGGCTTTTCCTAACCTCAAGTTAGTCAAACCATTATATTAAAATTACTATGGAGGAAAAATTAAGGTTTATAAAGACGAAAAATAAAAACAAGTATGATTTTATAATTTCCTGGCATAGTATACCTATCTATTTAATACGTTTGCTTCAAAAGAGCCTCTTTTGTTTGGTGCAAACTATTTATTCATCTGTAATATTTATAATTAAGAATATATACAATTTATAATTCCAGTCACTTGCATATTATTGAATTTTCCTTTATGTTATTTAATTTCATTGACGTTGTACTCAAAATGAATTCCTTAAATAACAAAGATAAAAATAATTAAATGAAAAATATCAAATATACCCATAGTACGACGCTTAAAATTTTATCTTATAGCATTAATCAATTTAACACATTAAACCCGTTCATTAAAAATTAAGAGTATTTAAACTTATATACTTAATAAAATAGTATTACCTGTAGAGTAAAGTAGTATTAATAGATAGTATTACCTGTTAATAGCACCTCAATCTATGTTAATTTTTTAAAAATCATAATTCATACTACAAAATTATATATATATATATATATATATATATATATATATATATATATATATATATATATATATATATATATATAAACATATAATAAAATTAATAAATAAATCGGAGGATAGGCACCGATAATTTCAGTGGCATTCGATATTGATATCAGATTTTGGGTTCTTCTTTAGCCAAGTAGCCCCTTGAAAATAATGACGTATCAATACCGCACTTGTTCCAGTATTTTGTTTCTATTTGGTATCAAAATCATAACGTCGACAGTCCGTCCTATCGGAAATAAGTATCGATACCTAGGATTTTATTCGAGAAAATTCTGCTCGGAGGGAAATAGGTCGATGCCAAGCAGGTTTCATTGAAGGAAAGTCTACCAATGATCAGATGTTCTCCCTTAGAATCTTACTGGAGAAAACGATGGAATTCGGGATCAGCAAACACCACCTATTTATAGATTTAAAGGCCGCCTATGACGGTGTTTTAAGCGAGGAGGTCTACGAGGGAATGCTAAAGTTAGGAATCCCACCGAATCTAATTCGTCTAGTCCGCTTGACTATGAAGGAAATGAAGTACTGTGTACGAATTCAAGGAGGCACATCCAAGGAATTTCGTACAAACAAGGGACCCAGACAGGAAGAATGCCTGGCATACCTTCTTTTTAACTTCAGCCAGGAGTGCGCGGTGCCGAGGTCTAACACCAAGGTCGGAAGGACAATATTCAACAGGTCTGCTATGATTCTAGACTTTGTTGACGACGTCAATGTGATTGGAGGGACTTTTGGAGCGATGAGGGATGCCTTTCTGGACCAAAGAGGGACTGCAAGAATGGGGCTCGTTATAAATGAAACAAATACCAAGTATATGCATGCGAACCCTATTGGTGGAGGTCAGCGAGACGGCCAGGTACATATTGGACACCTTTGTGAGAGTAGAAGAATTTGTCAACCTCGGAACCCAGATAAACTACAGAAACGATATCAACTCCGAAATTCGACATCGAATAATGGCTGCAAATAGGTGCTACTACGGACTTCAGAGGAACCTTATAAGCAGGGATATTTCCAGGACCACCAAAGTGCGCCTATACAAATCACTCATTAGACCTGTGCTGACCTACGAATCGGAATATTGGACACTTCCTAGAACTGGCTTTCGCAAGGCTTGAATGTCAAATCCTCCAATCCTCGGGGCGGTCTGCAATAACGGAGAATGGAGGCAACGCAGCAATGCCGAGTTAATTGCCCATTTCAATGACGCCAACATTACCACCATGATTAAGATAGGTCGTCTACGGTGGGACGAATGGCTGGGCGGACGGAGAAGGGTCGGAAGGCCTAGGCTGCCCTGGGCTGACGGTGTGGCAGATCAAACTTGGTCCATCCAAGGCATTCGGAACTGGAGAGCAGAAGCACAGTGGAGAGATGACTGGTAGTCGATGTTGCAGGCGGCCTTGCTCCCTCGTGAAATGTAGCACCAGTTAAGAAGAAGAAGAAGATACCCACGGTAATATTCTTCAACGTTATCAAATTTTGTTTTATTATTTGTACCATTTCTAAAAAAAAAAATGCTTTTAAAATTTATTTTAATTGCTTTGTACCGAAAATTCCTTTCGATACCATCAAATCATCGTATTCATGTCGAAACAAATATTAATTTAGTCCATTCAAAGCTGTACCAAGTATAAGATAATAAACTATTGTTCAAAGTTTAAACTTATTAGAAGTACGTTTAATAAATTCTTAACAGTTGATCGTTAATGTTAATCAAGACAAATTCAAATGGCTTAAGACTTTGCCAGAAAATGAAAGGAATCTCATCTATTTTTTACTGGGGTTTTTAAAAGGTTTATGTATATATATTATTGAATGGAATATATATATATATATATATATATATATATATATATATATATATATTCCATCCGATAATACATTTTTTTTTATAAAAATACAATATCGAATGTTTGGTATGGATATAAATATCAAAACGATTAAACGATTCAAACCAATTTCACTAGGAAATATTGGAACGTTTCTCGTCAAGGTAAATATTTTATGAAAATAACAAAACCTGGGATTTGTTTAGGATCCTTTGTAAATGAGTAAATAAATGAGATTTTCTAGTTTATGCATGGCTAGGATTTTTTAGAAAAATACCATTTAAGGTCAACGTAAGAATTGACGGATTGTGGGAGCTTTCTGGTGACAACCAACGGACCAGAGATTATAGTACCACCCTAGAAACACATTACGTTCAAAATTAATTATTAATTCTAACCGATGGCATACAACGCTTAAACGATTAGGCAATAAACGAAGAAAAAAATCCTTGTAAATATCAAATTTTAATCAATTTACGACGCGAGTATGCGGTTATTGTGAGTAATTCAAATGTTTCGGTTCGTTAGATATTTAAATGGCCACTATTTATCACGGGGAAGTCAGATCGAATTCGGGGCCGGGTGGACCGCCTTGAACCTCAAAAACCAGGTTCACTGCCGAGGGTACATTTCTTCTTGGCCTTACATAATATATTTCACCCATGCACTAAATATATTACAGTACCAATAACCGGTTCTGTTACCGGTCTGTACCCATAACGAAAGTTTCTAATAGCCACATCGGATACAGGGTGCGATTAACTATATAAAACCATTTTGACCTTTTCTTCCTGCCGAACGAAAATTATTACTATCGCTTGAGCCCAGTAAGAATCATCTTTTATTTATTTATTTTCTCGAACTTGTTCATTTATTTGAGTCAGCATTGGAAAATGTTTTTTTTTAAATTTTTTTATTACGTGTACCATTTATTCATTTATCAAATAGTTAACAAATGCGATTCACAATGTTTTTATCAAACAATGGGTAAAGTTAACTCAGAATAATCGGGTAAAGTATTTTGTATTTGAGCCTCCGATAAACCAATAATAGACATCAATATCGAGGATATTCGATTAGTCAAAATAAATCGATGCGAGTGCGTGAGTCAGAATCATAAGACAGGATAGTGACTTATGATTCTGACTCACGCTCACGCATCGATTCATGTTGACTTTTCGAATATCCTCGATATTGATGTCTATTATTGGTTTATCGGAGGCCCTAATACACAATACTATTGATTTTAAAATGACTCGCTCACGTAGCAATTTATTTTAACTTTTCGGATATCCTCAATATTGAGGTCCATTATTGGGTTATCGGAGGCCCTTTTTATGAATATATAAACAATTTCAAGATCGCGTGCTCACGTATGATTTAATTTAAATTCATGTTAGATTAAGTAACATGCTTTAGCTAAAAAATGACTAATTGTAGGTTTGTATATTTTTTTCCACATTCTCATTTTTGAACCCATTCAATTTGATTGGATACTTAATTTAAATATTGTTTGGAATAAATATGCATATAAATCAAGTTACTTTACTTGAACTTTGCGAAAATCTGCAGTTCTGGAAACTCCACCTTGACTAGTCTGATGAGAATGATCCTAATATATTTCTGTTATAATTTCAATGATTAATATTTTTACAAGTATACGAGCAGTTTGATTGATGACTATAATGATCCTCACGATTTCAAGAAATCTGCGTGTAGGTGTGATGGGAAATAATTTGCATTACCATGTCCCCCATAAATTATTTGCCATACGCCGACAATGGGAAAATATTTTTTTTTAGAGAATGAAATTCTAAGCTATCTATAACCTAGTCGATTAGCGCACATTAGGTATGTAGAGCTAAATGCAGATATGAAGCATTCAGAACGAATTTAAAGTAAAAAATTCCTATGTCAAGGTAGCATAAAAGGCAAAAACCTACCTTTCAAAAAAGTCATAAGCTCAAAGAAATTCACCATCATAAATAGCGTAGCTTACAGTTTCCTATATTAGAATATACAGCGAAAACCGAAAAAATTCCTTATCAACAGGTAAAAAAAAAATGATTATCTTTAATTATATACATAAGCAAAAATAATAAAAAAAATCCAATTAAAACTTGTTTTTAATATTAACAATTGAAGAACTCGCAAACGTGACATTGATCCTAATAGCAGATATATTAGAGAGCATACACAAAAAAATTGAATTTTTTTGATAACAAAAAAAAATAAGATTTATCACTGTTTATTTTTTGTAAAAATCGCCTTGTTAGAAGGGCCAAATTGAAGTCTGATGAGAACGACACATATGTACTCACATGGAACAAGAGGGAAATGGAATAACTTTTTCATACATTAATATTTCTGTATATAAATTTAAATCTTGATTGTTGAAAAATGAAGAAATAGGAAAAAAAAACTTATAAAATAAATTAATCTAACATAATTCAAATTTTATCATATATAATAACATAGAAAATCCCACCTCAATTCTAAATTTGTTTAATATTTTTATTTAAATTTTGAATTATTTAATAAAAGAAAGAAAAAAAATATTAGTATGTGTATGAGATCCTAATATTTGGGTGGATCTTAGTAATAAATTATAAAAAATAAATTAATTTTTTTAGGATAAACGTTGAATCAGGGTTTTATGAAGTCATTAATTTAGGCGATAACACTTCTTTTTTTCCTTCTTTTTTTAAAAATCTGCTTTAATCAATTCTGCTTATAATGAGAATCTTTGAGACGATGTCGAGGTGCTTTAATAGTGACAGATGATGGAAGCCGCCTCTTACCAGAATAATTATTTTAATTTTAAACGCTTCTTCCATGACAGAGGCCATTTCCTTGGTGCCCCAGGTTATATACCATTAATGAAACTGAATAAATATAGCCAATTTAAAAGGTAATTTAGACAGTAATTATTCTTTTTTTTTTTTTTTTTTTTGAATTTCTCGAAGTTGTCTAACAAATTAATATAACTGACAGTTCCCTTTTAGTTAGTTTTCTAATGCACACTTTTTGAAGATGATACATTTGATTTTTTTTTTTTTTTATTTTATTTTATATTTAAACAAATGTATTTGAAAAAATACCAATGAATTCTCCCAGAAATGATATCAGTTAAAACTTCTATATTCTTTATAATGATTTTTATTTTTTTAAACAATATTTCTAAGCAGTTCAGTTGACATCCGCAAGATGGTATAGAAGGATCAATCTAATTAGGGATTGATAAATTATTTGCCACTTCTATAAATTTGTTTTATTGAAAACTAGTTCAATGCGAGAAGAAACCAGCATAAACTTTTCTGTTTGATATAATCCATTTAAATCTTGAACAGAGGATGAATGTATAACATTGGAAACTAGTTTTCAATTAAACAAATTTATAGAAGTGGCAAATAATTTATCAATACCTAATATTTCGAAGCTTTTATATTCTTTTTTATTGCATAACTTTCATCTTATTTCGGTCAAATTCAGTTTTATAGGGAACAAATTAAAAATAGGGAAATTTTTATAATCAAGGGTACCCTTAATTGGGGGAAAACCTGATTGTTGTGCGTGATCTCGGCCAAATCACCTCCTTGCACAACTGTTGGTCTAGAAATAATAAGGTATTTACCAAGTACTGAACTCAAGAACCTTCATGGGTTGTACTAATACAGGTTTTTTTTTTATTTAACTTTTCTTTAATATTTAAAAATTACGTAATATCAAAAAAACTACGTGTTTGCGGAACTCATGACACTCTTGATTATTATCCTTCCAAACATTAACAAGTTGATTAATTTTTTTTTCAATTGGTTATCAATTTTGAATGTATAAAAATTAACTTTGTAGTAACCATTGTTCTCGGATTCATAAATTATTATAGCCAATGTTCGTCAAGGAATTTATTTTGATCGTCGTCCTACTTCGTTTACACATTTAAATAAGAAACGATAAAGAGCTGAAGTATAACCCAGCTTACTTAAAATTTTAAACTGCAAAATACACCAAAATAAATATATATCGATGGTCAACAGATGTAAATGCAAATTTTATAAATTCGAGTAACAAAATATTTAAGATTTGACCGCATCCTGTAATTCCTTATTTATGTAATTCTCTTTGGTTTTTTGTATATGTTGCTACTTTGATGTTATTATAACACTAGTTTCAAACAGATATGTAATGTAGATTAGATATTTTCCAACTCTTAGTGCTTTGATGACTAAATAGTTACATACAACTTCTGTGAAGTTGACCACCGATATGCCGTTGTGATATTGGCGAAGGTCCAAGAGAAAAATCCTTGATTCATCTAAATATGGTTCAAATCGTGTACAATGGCCTTAACACCCCTTATATTACCAAAATGATCAGAAGCTCTATACAAACACAAAACTTCCCATTCCATTCCTTAGCAATGATCCATGAGAGGACAATTAAAGATTGATGCTATAGTGGTCATGAAAAAAAAAATAATAAAGCTAATAATAAAGGAAGAGGAGTAAAACAAGCCATAACCGTTTCTTCCGGATGAATACGAAAGCTTGCCTAAGTTTCGGAAATTAATTAATCAGATGTCAAAACTTCCATTATATTTAGGCCATGACATAATGTTGTTTTTCATTGTCCGGTTCGGACGGACACAGCCAAAACAAACAAATGTCGGCTGAAAGGCGTCACGTCTCTCTTTCTTGAGAGAGGAACTATTGCGTAAACCATAGGCAACTACTAGGCCGTCTTGCTGTAACGGTGATGTTGACCCTGCTTCACCAAGGACGGCTCGGTACCTCTCTTGTCTAAGTAAAATCACAAGAATTTATACTATTTTATATTTTGGCTTCGACTCGAAAAGGATACAATAAAAAGTAGAAAGACGGAAAAAGAATCGACGTTCGCATTAGCCTGCAGAAGATTTCCTGAACGAATCCGAATCAATTAACTACAGAACAGTTGAGAAACCGTGTGAATGAGGAGAAAGACGGCGTCTCCTTCTTATCTCACAGGACGACGAACAATTGTTCTCTTGGGACTGAACCAGAATGACCCGATTGGTCCATTAATGGCATTTACTTTTCCATGACAAATGTTCCGAAAATAAACTTAGAAGAGACGATCAAGAGCATATTGATAGAGTATCGATGATGACAAGGCAACATCCCGCATAGTCTTGAACAAAATGTCCGATTTTTCGCTTTAAATTGGGTGTAATCGGTTTTATGTAAACGCCAAGGAAGAAGGAAGTGTTATGGAGATTGGCCACAGTCTTCAGAAAGCTGAAAACACCGGACTAACCATTTCCATCCCTATGAAATATCAATTAATTGCCATTGTTACCTTAGTCGATTGTTTAAGTAGATTATTTTATTTTAGGAGAGTGTGAGTTTATTATTATATTTTTTTTTTAGATATTTTTTGTTTTGTATTTTTATTTGTTTATTCTGATTACAGTTGATAAATATCAACATTCTCATTACCTTTTAACTCCCTAGGACCGGATAATCTACTATCCGCATAATCTACTATCCACTATTGTTTGCAAAATGTATATTTTACTATATTATAAGGTAGGTATGTATGAGTGTGAACTACAAACCCCCTAACTTCCACTTTTTCACATTGTGATATAAGTAGTTTTGCATCCAGCGGTTGCTGGATGATGAGAGTTTTGGAACAACTATTAATTTTTAAAAGGAAAAAAAAGAAGGAAGAAATGGGATTTAGATTCCTTATTCTGACAATAAACAGATACAAGTAATAATAATCATTGGTATCTCGATTTTAATATAAAAAGGAAGTAAGAAACTTTGAAGTTAACACCTCATATATACCTTTTCTTGTTTGTTAGCATGCAATTTTCATATGCGTAATTTCGTGAGATGGTATGCATAGAAATATATGCACTTAATGTGTTTATGAAGAATTTTGATTTGTAATATAAGGAGCATTGAGGATTTAGGTAAGGATCCTAAATAAATAATCCAAACAGATATGTATATATATATATATATATATATATATATATATATATATATATATATATATATATATATATATATGAGTTTGTGTCTGTGTGTGCGTGTGTATGGATACAGGAACGAAGGGTTATGGGGATCGGCAACAGTCTTCAGAAAGCTGGAAACACCGGACTAACCATAACTATTCTTATAAAATATCAAATAATTGCCATTATTATCTTTGGTTGCTAAGGCAGATTTGTTTACATTAGGAGATTTTATTATTAATTTATTTATTTGTTTAAAAACTCTAATATATTATACCTTATATTGCATGTTAATATATAATTTTCATACGCGTTATCTTGTGAAGTGGGAGGTATAGAAATATATGCACTCAATGCAGGGTTCCTGTGATACGAGAAAAATAGCAGTATATTTTTAATGGAATTAGTGCTACTATACCTGCAACTATATTACTATCATTAAAAATGTTAGATAGTTAACTGTGATAGAAGAATCCAGATTTTTTTATTTTATTTTTTATCAAATTTCAATCAAGGCTGATATTCAAAAAAAAAATTACCTATTTGGTTTTTCTTAATCATTTTGAATAATCATGACTAAATGTAAATCTTGATTCAAGGATTAAATATTGTTGTATTTCTAGTTGCAATGTCTCTTGCAACTGTTTGGACTGTTATAGAAGCGCTAGGAGTTGCTTAGATTATATCGGTTTGATATGTGCATCCCAGAAATGGATTTTTTTTACTTTCACTTACCTATTCAAGAAGTATATACTCGAAGTAAGGGAAAGTATTGCGACCGTGAAAAATTTCGAATCCGAGTTTTCAACGGAAATACACGTTTAATTTTTTTAATAATGATCGATATCTACTATAATATGAGTAAACTAAACTATCCTATGAAAGTCTTATGTCCTTCTAAATGTGAAAACTACTACAGCCGTCCTGCTAACTATATTGTAACGTTCCTGCTCTATTTCGGATTTAGTTTTCTTATCACAATGGCAACCCGATAAGTTCGCCGTCGGTATCCTTTGTTCTGTTGCGTAGGGTAAGGTTAGAGCTCGTGGTCCCACGTCATCGAAAGGACCGTAAACGACTTGGCCGTGTCTGCAATCGGTTGGCCAACACTGCAGTAACCTCCACTTCTGTCCCGCTCTCACGGTCTTCAAGCTCTTACTTAATTCACAGGATCGACTTTAAAAATACCTCCTATTATCGCTAATAGTTGTGCGAATTTCGTGAAGAACGCATCAACTGTATGGTATGTCCGTATCCAGGATAGCTAGAATGCATGAAATAACCTCTATTAAGCATTTCGATATCAATGTTTTCCCATGAGATTCAAGAAATGTGTTGAATATATAATTTACAAGCAAATGAAGCAATTTATTTTTTTGTAAATTTAAATCAAATGGTATGAATGAATTTAGTCAACTAAGAACAAGCAAAGGCAGAATTAGAGCAAAGAGGCCGTGAAGATTCGATGCATCAACGCCAATCAGATTGTAGCAAAACAGAAATTTGGAACACATAATGAATAAAGAAACTAAAAACAGACCTGAAAGGAGATAAACAAGCAAAAACATGTAGTTAGTTTATAGTGTGTTGGGTTTCGGATGGAGTATTCAAAATAAAATGAAAGCAAACGAATATTATTTGATAAAACTTTTCAAGTTTTGAAGATAAGTTTCTCTGGTCTCCAGCAGGCGTGCAAGACATACTGTACCGCACAACAACCTTTCCAAGAATGGCGTTACCGAAAATGCTATAGCTAACCACATTTCTGATCCTCTTATGATCAAAACACTAAACATTGGCTTCATTGATTAAATCATAGGCAAGTAGGCACGTGATACATTTAGGTGACTGGGGTACATGTTTCTCCCAAAAAATATAAATAATTTTCAACTCTCTTTTCTCCTAATAATAAAAAATTATTTGTTTACTACGTATAAAATAACGCATATAAGGTGAAACAAACTATTAAAATATTTCTATCAATTTAACATTTACGATAAAAGAGTCGAGAATTCATACTCGACTTGTCGTTTAATACCATTTTGGCCGGATAGTAGCATCAGTACAACTTCTAATATTAGTATTTGGCATTAATAAAAATAAATAACTTCGCGCAATCCGCGCCTACTCCAGGGTTAAGAGATAAATTAAATATTCAAGCCAAAGAACATCTCTGTTCATCTACGTTTACACAATGTATGTTTTACGTAAAAGATCTGAAAATAATGGGCATCTTAACTAAATTTCGAACTAAATTGAAATTGGTTAAAATAAAATTTGGAATACATAATGAATGAAGAAGCTAAAAACAAACCTGAAAGGAATTGAAGCTATTATTTGGGGGAACCCTTAATTCTGAACTCTATAAGTCGCCTGTTTCTTTTCAGAAGCAGTGGTGGTAGAATTAAGAAGTATTATAAATGATCTCGCTATTAGATTTTTACCGTAGGGTTCTTTTAAGCTATTAAAACTTTATGTGGATGAATTTCGTTAGCTCAATGTCTAATCCAAACCCCTGAATGGGATATTTAAAATATTTTAAAGATATTTTTCAGACGTCACCCATACTCTCCAGCTACAGGCTATCATTCTGGATCAGATTAAAAAAAGGAGACGAGATGTTAACAAGCATTAAACTTTAGTTCAATTGACATCGGATTTTAAATGCCAAAAAGAGGAATACCGAAAATAATATAGTATTTTCCAACGACTGGAAAGGATTTGGCTATAACAAAATTATGCTCCTCATTTTCTAAACATTATCATCACACAACATTTTTGGGGGAAGAGATGTTGGAGCTTTTAGTTCCAAATACATTCTGTGCTTTGAATCGATAAAACTAGACGGTCCTCGAAACTGGAATAATTCTTAGAATAGAGATCGTTTATACTGATGATGTAACTTTTAACCTGGGAAAACTAAAGAGATACTGGATCTCTTTAATCAAAGCAATATCTTGTAGACAACAGCCATTTCTCATTCGGGGTTATCTTATTATCTCGGTTGCAGACAGCGGTAAATAAAGGCAGTACGGACTGCACCGCTTCGTATAATAAGGCGAGTTGGAACCGGTTGGAAGGGACGCTGCTGGATTGCGAGCGATTAGTCGCACGGGTCTCTTGGTTCTGTCACAATAAACGGTAAATAAAAACCACATTAGTAGCCGATATCTCTGACCTGATTGGCTACTTATGACGTCTCAAGCCACGCGTTTATTCAACTGGTGTCGATATTAGCATCGCGAGTCTGCTTTCTTGAATTTCCCATCTATGTTCGCGTTTATTTCTGAGTAAGTTTACATATTTTTATGCCCAACTGAGAAGAGTGGTTGGCTTCGGACCCATCGCCCAACGTCTCTCATTTCTAGAGGTTATTGAATAATATCTGTTCTTAAAATATCGTAACTTTTTGGAGTAGATTTTCCCAACTTTACATTTCCCAAGTTGGCATTTTTGTGGATCAGAATGTTTGAACAGTTATTATGAATTGATTCATTTAAAAAAAAAAATTTAATTCTTTTTTAAACTCTAAAATTATTAACTGTAGAAAAAAAAGGAAATATTGTTATGATCACAATTTTAAATAAATGGCCAATACTAAACATTAAAACAGATAATTGCATTTTACGTCTTTACCTATTTTTTTATGCATTAACAATGAATTAATATTATTAAAAAACTTTTTATTAAAAGAAAAATACATTTACTATCAAGGGCATATACAAGGAGGGGGCAAGGTGGGGTAGCTGCTCCCCTTCCAAAGTGGAAGGACATTTTTTTAAGAATTTAAAAAAAAAAATAAATTGTGTTGTCCTGAACGTTACTGTAAATATTGCATGGTACAGTAGACTCCCCTCCCCATCTGTTTTGAACTGGATACAGCCTTGCTTACAATTATATTCATATAAAATCTGATTTTTATCCTGGCTGTGTGAGTCTTATATTTAATTATTTATTATACATTCTTAAAAAGAAAAGGTATGAACAAATATTTTTATTTTTATAAATTAATAAATCTTATTATTTCAGACAGATACACTGACAATCTAAATTGTATACAATTTGTCAGACATATTGTAGTTTTTTATGCTTGATTTTTCCTTATGAATTATTGACAGTTAGTTGGGCTTAGAGCGTGAAAATAAAACGATTTCTTTCAAGTTTAAATTAATTCATGTATATTAACATTTATAACTTATTAGCCTGGGGGTGTGGCTTCATCGTTACTCTTCAGCCAGCGCTCATGCGATGACCAAAGATATCTCAGTGCTCCTATTCAGTGCATCCCAGCCCTCACTGTTTCAGTTTCAAAGCCAATTAAGATATGTAAATAAGGAATTTATAAAAATTAATATTTAATATTTAAATAATCTAAGTATGTTTTTTTTCGGTTAAGAGGTGAGCGTGAACCAAATGAAGAGAACAGGGCCGGAACTTGGATTTTTGTCAGGGGAAAGTTTAATTTTGTCAACCCTTGATGGATCCCCTCTCTCCCAATAAAAGTCATTAGTTAACTCAAGTAAAAATTCATTAATTAACTCAGTAAAAGTCATTAATCGTTGACTAAATTAAGCCCAAAGCAATAAAAAAGCAGACACGAATATTTTTTCGCTCGAAATTTGCCTCCCTCTAAATTTTGAATTGCCCCTTTGCCCCCCGCTACATAGTCCCGGTCCTGAAAGAGAAAACATGAGTAAATTATCGTAAAAGCGGTCACTTGAAGCTTATCACTTCATTTATGTTTGGCTTATACTGAAGAATAATGGCAGATAAGCCCATTTACACAACTTGGCTTTGAAGTTGTAAATATTAAAAAAATAGTTGTATCAGCCTAAATTTAATTTTTGCCGCCTTAAAAAAAATTATAACTTCTGAATCTATTTTTAAACAATTATTTTATCATATAGTTAAAATTATTCTAGTATTAAAAAAAAAAACTGGTGAGGTGCACGTCACATCTCTCAATTTTCATTTGCTTCCCTGCTTAGATAAAAGTAATTAATTAATTGATTTCTGCTCAAGTAGTATTAGTGAAATTTTAAAATTTTCAATTTAGTTTCCAAGATTTCATTTAGTTTCCATGGAAACACTTATTTTCATTATTATTTAATAATATAAAAGTAGAAGTTATTACGAACAACAATCACTTAAGTTTATGCGTTTATCATCACTCTCCATTTCCTTCTACGACTTTATATGTTAGATATCAATTTTTCTAAAATCATTAATTTTCCAACGGTACATTATACATATATCTATATTATTATACTTATTTCCGGAAATTTGTTCACAATCTATGAAAATATTTCTCCTTTATTTAATTATCAAATTTTTTCATAGTTTATATTTATTTATTTTTTATTACAACTAACATTAAAGATGCCTAATTATTCCAGATAAACAAAATTAAAGGTAATATTTTTTTTAATGCAAGAATTAAAAATTTATCTCTAGGAACAGATTACATAGGTCAACGGTGATTTGGCGATGCAGGATTTCTGAGTCGAATCTGGATAATTCCTGTCTTCTGAAAACAAGAAAAATATCAGATTTGCCGAATAGACACTAGTTTTTTAAATAAAGGTAATACATACTCTTATATTGAAAGAAAAAACGACTTTTTGGGGGGAGGGGGGGAGAAGGTTAAACTAAAATACTGTTATTATTTGTTTGTTTAGAGCCTGATGAGGAAAAAAGAGTGTTTCGAAACGCATAGCATGTTCCAATAAAAAAATAAAAAAATTTGTAAAGCTCAAAATTAGTTAATTATTTATTAAAATATGCAAAAACTTTTATTTTATTACTATAAGAACAGAATTATGAATGATAATTAAATAGAATTAATCAAACCAAAAAAAAAAGAAAGTATATTTTAACAAAGAAACTATACGTCGTGTACCTAACTACATTAATGAATCTAAATTCACACCACCTATATCGTAAAAAAAAAAAAAGTATTTTTTTGTTCTCTATTGTTATCGATGATGAACTTGCAACAAATAAGGTTTATTGTTGGCATATTTTTATATTTGATTTTCCCAAATTTTATCAAGACGAGAATCCTTTTACCATGAAGCGATGAGCTGATTGTGAGATCAAATGGCAAGATGATTCGCGGTGTGCCTCCGGGTATAGAGTTTCATTCTTGTTTTTAATTACTCCTGGCCAATAAATCACCGCCGTGTATAAACACGATCCCGGTTGAAAATAATCAAAATGGTATACGTGATGGCTATAATCGTTGCCGTTGGAGGTTAGCCCTAAACAACGCTCCCCCATCATCTCCGCCTATTCAAATCACCGACCACCCGTTCATGTCTCCAGTCATTGTTGTCGGATCACTCTCAGCGCTATTGTCACTGTTCCATTGTATTCTCCTCTAAGACATGATTCACTAATAAACACGTTATTTGGCATTTTATGTTTTACTTTCAATTTTATTGATTAAATGATTTGCAATAAATTATTTTACACAGATTTTCCTCTAACTGATATCATACCGATAGTGCCCACTTTTCCTGCCATATCCATATATTTCATTAAAAGACTGTTGATTGTTTATACCAGCGAGTATTCTGTATAACAGAGACAGGAAATACCAATGACTGACATACAGTTCTGACTTACATGAGAAAAAACAAGTCCCAGCCTAAACGTTTACTTTCCCTAATAGGAATTTCTCAAGTGACAACTATATGAAACAATCTCCTGATTCAATTTTAATAAAATCGGTATTATTAAAACCTATGTAGTTACTAAATCAATCGCTAAAGTATTTTAATAATGGAATGTACGAGTATTTCTTGACCTCATAGATAGAAGTACCTAATTAAGAAATTTTAAACTTGTTGCCTTTAAAGTTTAGCCTTATTAACGTACTTATATTTAGGCTATTTTTATAATTAAGTGAAATAAGTACTTTTGATAAACTTCGCTGTTCGTTATACACACTAAACTGTTTTCGCGATTTATTAAAATTTGATTTAAGAAATTTCTTGCTGCTTCTTAAGGTTTTGGGTTATTAATTTTTTTTTGTTTAAATAATATATTAATTTGTATCATTATTACTTTTATGATGCTAACATATCGCATAAAAAAGTTTTCAGTTCATATGACTATCAGAAAGGAAAAAATGAAAGTGCAACACCAAAAACTATTATGGAGAAAGCTAAATTAATTTGGTTTTACCACAGTTTAATAGATTTATATTAATTAAAGTAAGTAACCTCCGGTTAAGCGTTTCGTGGTTTCTACGATATCTTATTACGTTATTATATTAATTTTAATTGCACTTAAATGATATTACGACCTCGACAAGTCAGTGATGCTTAAAATAGAAGAGTTTGAATATCGAACGGACATCCCTCTATGAAAGGTGACGAAGTTCAGCCAAATGACTACCGTATACATCTGTCTTACCTTGTATTATATTAGATATTCACCAAATCCAACATAATAAACCATGTAAAATAACACAAATAAATCTTCCATCAAACCCTCCCCTCGAAACAAAATTAATCCATTAAACTATCACACTTTGCCAGTAATTAGAAAGAGTCAAATCATAAACTTAAGATAAATAAAATATTATTTTAAACATTTAATTATATAATTTTATTTATTTATATTTTAAAGAAAAATAGCAAAAATAAAACCTAGTAGATTAGAATAGAGTGATGAAATGCTGAATGAAAATCTATAAAAGATTGTAATTTTAAACAGTTTATAAAAGTAACTTTTCTTCGAAGAGGTATAGTAAAATATTATGAATAAACTCACTCCAATACTTTTATACCTGTCGTTGGAAAACAATTGGTAACCGGTCATACACCACGATTGAAGTAAATGATTTGAAGGAGCACTACTAACCTCTTGATCATCGGTAACATAATACATTATAATATATAATATAATGAATATATATATATATATATATATATATATATATATATATATATATATATATATATATATAATATTAAAATAACAAATAATGAATTGATCAGAAAACTAAAGTGCGATAGAAACAGAAATTCTTCAACAATTATTTATAATTAATTGAAGTTTCGTAAATTTATTTATTTAATGTTTAATTATAAACAAATTAGGCATGTACTGAGCAGTAATGTGTAAATACAAACCCTTTATGCAGAGGAGGATCCAGAAATTATCTTTAAGGGGGCCTTAAAACACTTTATAAGGTTCTATATTTGATTTAACTTCCTAATGTTTTGCAGCTAAGGTCAATGAAAACATCTATCATGTCATCTTTCAAATTTGCTATTTCTTAAAAGTTTAATTTGATTGTTACAAAACTTAATTTCCCAAATTAGATTAATTTACCAGTAAAGAATCCAACTAAAGAACAATTGTATTTCTTATAACTTCATAATTTGGTTAATAAACTCTTTTAATGGGAAATGATAAAGGTCAAGATGTTCATTTAAATATTAACAACAAGAAATCCAATTAAAAATAATACTTACAATTAGTAACATTATGACACTGTTTCTCCGGGTCATGCATGATTCTTTTCTTTTGTGCCCCCATTTAGGGGGAATCAGTTTCAAAACATAAAATAACTACTTATTTCATTGTGAAACAAATATTCTTTTATTTGGGATAAAAATACAACTGTTGAAACGATACGCGGAAATTCAGTCGGTCTTATGATATAGTGACGTGAATATTAACGCGTGCAGTTCCGACTCATATATGGACAAAAAAAAAATCACGAACTAGTGGAGCTTTATTGAACAAATTCTTATTTTCTGATGACTAATCTAATGATGAAGGGGTGATGAAAAAATTGTTAGCAATTTATGATTGTTAATACTGGCATCGGTTCCAAAAAACGTTAATTCAGAATTAAATAAAGGGCAGTTTATAACTTCTAATACAATCTTCACTTTATTTTATTATGTTTACATTTCGGGGAAATATTTCCTCGTCTTCAGGACAATGTTTCTCAGCTTTTATTTCTTTCCCATTGTCATTTTATAAAAATTTCCAACATCATAAAGTAATTCAAACTATCTACATCTTACTGGGAGTCTACTATGTAGACAGTTTGAATTATTTTAAGATGTTGGATTTTTTTATAAAATGACAATGGGAGAGAAATAAAAGCTGAGAAAAATTGTTCTGAATATGAGGAAATATTTCCCCGAAACGTAAACACAATAAAATAAAGAGAAGGTTGTATTGGAAATTATATATATATCCCTTCATTTAATATATTCATAAAAACTTCCTAAGAAATTAAAAGATAGAGGATTATAATTCAGAAGTATTAATAATAATACGCGATACATTAATCGTATATTAGTATTATATTAACCACTTCCTATTATTAATCAATGTTGGTCCAGTTTGTTAAACTTAAAAATATCTTATTTGATTGTTTATTATTATACTATTTCTCTATGTTCTGCCAAAAATATACAATTTTCATTTGTTGGAAACGTACTAATGAATACATAATTTGCTTTTCGTATGAGTGTGCAAAAATATATACATATAAAATTTAAAAATAATAATCTTCTTAAAATTTACCTAGTACTACTAAAATCGGACTAAACAGAAACTCAACAATCTAACATTAACATGACTACGGTTGAGGTAATTGTAATGATTACAATTATTTACAATTGTTTTTTTTTTAAAAAAACAACATAAAAATCCTTTTGTTTAGCGGTAAAAGCGCGTGAGTAAGACGATCGGTCAGGAAACAACAGTTCGACCGTCACTGAGTTCCTCAGAAGTAAATACTTGACCTTTCACAGGGTCAGGGAAAACCTGGTGTTTGGAATGCGTTGCTGACAGTATTATCACTTGATAAACTAGCATTCGTTGTCGAGTTGTTTTCTGTAGTAATTAACTCCTGCTGAAGAGTTATAAAAATCTACCTAAAGTTAGGTTTTATTTAGAAAATACTATCATTGAAATGAAATTAAAATACTATCATGAAAATAACACTAATTAAAGTGAAAATCTATGCTCTTGGAAAGAAGTAGGATTATTATATAAACATTTCATATATCTGGGTTGGGTTAATATAAAAACTGTAGGTCACATTTTCATTATTGGATTAATTAATGTGATTTATTACAACAGGTTCCACCATCTCTGGGGGCATGCAACAATCACTTAATAATAATATGAAAGAAATTCCAAGATGATAATTATACTACAGTAACAAGTAAAAAAAAGCAAGAAAATATTCGCTGGGTTGTTCCTGGCATACATCTAAAAACTTAGTGTTTACTGGGCTTGACATTGATTTTAAATAGGGACCATTTGATTCAAGATTCAGTTCAAATCATATTCAAGACCTTACAATATAATCGAGTTATTGATTGCATTTCAATTATTAAAGACGAGTGGAAATAAACTCAATAAATATATATATATATATATATATATATATATATATATATATATATATATATATATATATATATATATAGCAGCGTAGCCAGAGGATTTCGTTTCGTAGCGAATACATAATTTCTATGCTTAGGCATATTATTTGTAAAGCAACATCCAAATAGATTTACACAATTTTTGTCTACAGATAAGAATAAATAAAAGTATTTTGTAATTTGTGGGGGAGGGGGGATCCGGACCCCCTGGACCACCCTCTGGCTATGCCAATATATATATATATATATATATATATATATATACACACATATAAAGTGTTACTTAAATACAGCTTATTATTTGTATCGCCCATTCTAATCTTTGTTATTTCTGAAAATTCGCCTGAAATATCGATTTAATTTAATTTCTTATGTTTTAAAGATGAAGCATCTAGACAGTCCGTTTTGATATATTTAAAGATTATTAATGAATCTATAAAGGTAAGCCATAAATTTTATTGAAGAATAATTAGTAACCAAGCATGTTAATTATTCATCGTTTCCTTACATTTCTTTTCTTTTATGTTTAATTGTTTTATTGATTTTTTTTTCTTCTCATTTAAGAAATATAATTACCTACTTAAATTATTTTGCTTTGTTCAGGATTAGATTTAATTTCCATTAATTTTTTTTTTTTTTTTTGTGTGTCTTTAACAAGTTTACAGTAAAAGTATTTTAAATAGATAAACTAGAATTAATGTACATATTGTACATTGCAAAAGTGACCAACACAAAACATCACATTTTCAAATTGTCTGCAAAACTTAAGTGTACTTAAACAAACAAAAAGATGTTTAGGATATGCGTTAACGTTAACTGTTTGAAAAGAAGTTATGAAATAAAATAACTCCAGTAACACTTGGATTTTTAAATGAATAAGTTAAATATTAAATACCAACAAAAGTGTGACGGTAAACTGAGACAAAAGTTTCTAATGATAATAGATTATTGAGTAGGATAGGCCATGTTTACTTTGGCTACATTAATTACAAAAAATGAACAAGTCAAGGACCTGAGTTACTATCCTAAGGATCTGAAGTACTATTTATGTTCTATATTTACAAAATTTTACTACAGAGAAAATATCCCTTAAGGCGCAGCTGGCTGGATCATCCTCTTGCACAACCGTGGTCACCATGCACATTAAGTTACCTTCCTGGATGCCAAGCCTCGAGCTCGTTGCTTCCGGGAGAGGACAGTGGTTCTACAACTTCTATCTGGAAGTCAAAGGTCGCTGGAAGTAGTTTTTCTGTTTAGAAATCTGGAAGTAATGCCGCCTGAACTCTGATGTGGCGAATGTTGTATAAGTTGTATTCTATTTGGCTTTAATAGAAGGAATATTCAATTATTATGAATTTATCAGTCTACGTTGAATTTGAAATATATCCTATCTTTTACAAAATTGGCGTAAATAATATCAGAACGGAATTTGATATACTCTTAAAAAAAGAAAAAACATTTTCTGACCTTAATAATTGGATTTTTACAGAATATAATTAAATTAAATTAATATACAGGGTGTTCATTTTAAGAAGGCTCAAACGCATTTTAAGGGAAAAAATTGTAGAGCAAAACGTTTTCTTCCAGAAAATGGCCGTTGTTTGACCCCAGCGTACGCGCTTTACGCGTCCAACTGTGAGGTTCGTCGAATAATCATGTTCTTGTAATCTACATTATTTTGGACGCGGGTCAGGCGTATAAGTAGCTACAATGTTTCAAATAATGTCCTGGAAGATAACGTTACGATCTACAATTTTTACCTCTAGCACTTTTCTCTCAGAACAACTGTTTTTCAGTTATATGTATTCGAGCTGTTTTAAAATGAATACCATGTATAATATTTTTTTTTTTTAATCTGCTCTTTATTTTTATTGACAAATATTACCAATATTTCATTAACAGAAACTAATAGTTCAAGTAATAGATAAATTTATGTGCATACTTAATAACATTTCACATTAGCATTATGTAAGAAATTATATTTTTAAAATATTTCCTTAAAAACATATTAAAATAAACTTATTATTTCTATAATTTAACAAACTGATTAATCAATTTTTTTGTAAATTTCTTAATTGAATCCGCTAATGAACATTCTATAATGCTTCGGGCTGATAAACGAAGTAACTTCTTTTTTTCAATGCGTTACAATGAAACATGACTTCGCAGCCATTAATGCAATCCACCATTGTTGTTACTTCAATGTCTTTCGAAACCTGCCTATCAGATTATATTTTCTGTGAGGGTCATTAATTTTTGTTACATGTGATGTTAATTCGAAAGGAAAACATTATGATTTTAAGTTTAATAATTGAAATACCGTTTTTTCTTAATGATCATTTCCAGGAGATATTCTTTAAAAAAGTATTTCCAATTTACGGGCATTTTTTTTTCCATACAGTTTTTTTCCATACAGTTTCGTCTATATAATATTTAAGCCATATAATAGAACAATCATGTTATTTCGAAATATCTATATTTCATTAATAAATAAAACGACCTAATTCACAGCAGTTTTAAAAATATTTTAAAATGCTATTTTCTTTTCTTCCATTCTTTACTAATTTCGCCCATAGACGCTCTAATGATTCCAGAACTATTCTATCTAAAGAAAATACTGCGGTTTATCGGTTATTGCCAATGCGTTACACTGGGAAAAAAAATGTCTTTTATTTGCGGCTTAAGTATTGGTGTAAATTTAACAAAAAAAAATAATTGGACGTCTAAAAAATAAATATAATAAATTTACTGAGTTTTAATTGACCTTATGGCAAATTTATTGAAGAAAACCATATAATATGGAAGACGATAAACAAAAAATTATTTTTTCATTTATGAGCATGGAATGTCCTTTATTAGTGAGAGTGAAAAAATTATATACAGGGCGTTTCCGGGCCTTTTAAAAATTTTTTTTCTTAATTATTTCATCACTTTATTTTAAATAAAACAGTTTATTAGGTATAGGACCTACAAAAGGAGAAGAAATGAGCTAATATATTTCTCTTTATAGCTTTATACGTATATAATTGTTTTTTTCAGGTATTTACTACGTTTACAAGATATAAAAATAATTATTATTTCCAAAAAAAAAAAGGAAGTTAGAATATAATATTTTTATTTATTCGAAATCTATCGTATGTACAAAAATTATAAATGACAAATAAGATAACCTGAAGCATATTTTAGGATCATGCCTAAGCTAATGGCCTAAAAATATATGTATGACAATTTAAAAAAAAAAAAAAAAAACCATGAAGGCCAACCGATGTGGCTTTATCAATGTTAGGAACCTTAGGGGTCGGAAATTCACTTAATATAGACTAAGGTAAGACTAGAGAACTGGAATAAAATCAACAATTAAAGAAAAACGCTTAGCACTTATCGCGTAACAGGGACCCTACCCTGTAGTGCTATACTCGCTGGAGCATGAAGAGCCCGTTCCTGGAAAAGAAAGTAGTGTTTCTAGACCAATTGTTTGGATCGGGGAAGATGATCCAGCATCATAATTTCTTAATCAAATATATATTGACCAAACATTACACATTAGTGAATCGACTGCTTCAATGTAGCGTTTTCACACAAAGACGTAACACCTATCATCAGAACTAACTTATTCAACTATTGCTTCTCCGCCATCAATGGAAACCTTCTACTCCTAGGAAGCTCTTATATATTTAAATAGCCTCTGGCAAACATTGATGCTTATGTAACCGTTTATGAACTCGTTACACTTGTTCGATCTTCAGATCTGACATAATGCCGAACTAATACCTACGTAACTAATATAGGTTTATAAGGAACAGCACTTTGGGATGATTATAAACTGGAAATAACGTTACCCCAATTAATAATATTCGACAAAGGAATTACTGCATACGTTGCATTATCGAACGAAAGTGAATGCTTAGAAAATCTCAAGGGGCTAAAGCTATGTCCGTATTATCTATTCAATTTAGGAACGATTTAAAAAAAAAAAAAGAAAAAAAAAAGCTTTTCAACAGTGACGTGGAATTACTGGCGATTGTCACGAATCTCTCTTAATCACAAACGATTAATGTTTGACATGTACAAAATTGTATACTATTGAATTTTTCCGGGATGGAAACTTTTTTTTTTTTTTTTTAGTGATATTTATGTATAGAATAGCTTTTCTATTATATTTTATGTTGAAAATATTACTTCTACTGTTTTGCCAAGTTCATAGGTTAGTTAAAATCATATCTACATTAGCTTTTTAGTTTAATAATTAATTTTAATACCAATCTAACGAAGTGAAACCTAATATGGAAGTGGTTTTTCTCAAATGAACAGTCACTTTCGAAATCTGGAAAAAAATAAAATAAAACAAACAATTCACGTCTATTAAAATTATCCTTGTGCCCTACCTAAGTGTTATACCAGTGTCAAAGAGTGCAAAATCTGACTTAGTTGGCGAGTTGATTTTCTAGATGCTTTAAAAAATATAAATCCTTTAATGTCACGAGAGTTAAGCACTAAATAAAAATGATTTCCGTTATTACCTAGTAGGACTAGTTGCCGTTGTGTGATGGACTCCAATAATCAAAATATACTTTTTTTTTGTAAACATGAAATATCTCAAAATATACATACTCTACTTTGAGACGTACTGAATCCTGATTGAGGGGTTGAAAAAAATTATAAATACCGAGCTTCTAGAAACCTCAGGACTACGAAAGTTACGTTTTATTTGAGAATGGCTCGGATGAGTAAAAAGAAACGGATTTTAATGTGAATTTGTTTTTTAAATCTAGTATCCACAACCTTTTACTCCACCTATAGTTCCAAATTACAGAGCACTAAAATATTTATTTTTGTAATTATACACTTTCGCAGATTATTTCTATTATTTTTTATAGTGATTTAATACTTAATCACACCGAGGTTCATGACTCAATAAGTTTAGATCATAGCTAAGGTTTTGTTATAGCTAAATGTGTTTAATTTATTACTAACATTTATTTTAATGAAAGAAGACGTATTATTAATCAACTCCACGTCGACGAAAATAATTTGTCATAATTTTTTTAAGTTGAAATTTTTTTTAAAAAAGTTTTCAGTAAAAATTCTTCATACGGTACCTTAAAATATTTTTGAGTACACTCAAAATTGATATAAGAATTATGGTATTCACATTAGTTCCATAAAAAATAAAAAGATTTAAATGGTCAAAATTATAAAAAAATGTTTCCAAAATACTATCCAGTTATAAAAAAAAAAATTAATTTCCATAATTCGGTTCTGTTCATTGAACCTGTCAAAGGTGTTGCATAGATTGTATGCAACTGTGACCCTACTGCAATCCCCTGTGCATTGTTACTCTACGGCATTGTTACTCCAGCTATGGAGAGGTTGTCCTCCGGAAGACTTACGATCGACGGATAGATATATTCCAGGAAACGCTAATTAAAATTAAGTATTCCAACCTCAACCCTGTCAAGAATGCTGGTCGTCCCTTCACCCGCTCACCGACAGCCTCACTCCGGCTGACAATACGCCAACTATTAAATACCGTAGATTATTTTATTGTTTAAAAAACTGTATCACGTTTTACGTACGTATTACCTCAACTAAATTTCAACTTAAATGATGATTCATCTTAATTTCTTCTTTAATTAACCAATTTCCCTTTTTCAAAAACTGCATTTTTTCTTGAGCAATATTTTTTCACCTTTTTTTTTTAATAAAATTTATATTAAGCAAATTTTATGTTTATAGATTATCGATTACTGAACATTTCGGAAATCCTAACATTTATAAACATAATCATATGTATGAAATGAACCTTGGTATGAAAATACATTAATACTGTACCTATATAGATTTCGAATTATGTTCATTGATGCTGTAATATTTCGAATAAAAGTATAACGTTCATATCTTGAGATGTCCAGAAGCGAACACTGTTACTAAAGCTATTTTGAAGCCATTCCTCCTTCCCTCTAAATTTTAGCCATCGGAAAACTACTATAAATAATTTTTAGTAAAAGTGGAACGTTTTTGTATCCGACCAGAATTTTCGCATTAAATAACGGCAATAGAAAGCATCTCACGGAAGAATATCTTTGATATAACACATTCTTTCAGATATTTTATCTGAGATGTAAAAATAAATTAATAAAACAGTTTCTATTAACAACTTTCATAAAACTTAAATAGTTAAGTTAAATTTGATGTAAAAAAGTAAGTTTATCTATGCATAGAAGGGAATAAGCTGTATTTCTGTATGTGTTTGGCGAAGCAGTAATATACATTTAAATTAGTATTAATGAGGTCAAACGTAGAATTTTATTTAAAAGAAAAAAACTAATGATACTTGAAATCACATTATACGTTTCGTAATTTCTTTTTTTGTTGGATGCCCTCGCATTAAATGCTGATGCTCTTTTTTAAAAGTTTGAATTAATTAATAGCGTTTATAAAAATTAAATAAGCGCATTTTATTTTAAATATTATGTGTAATAATAACTTAGAGTTAACAAGTTTGTTAATACAAAAATTAAAAGGCACGGCAATTTTTCCCTTTTTTTGGAAATAAACTTATGGTTATTTCAATGCATCAATTCTCCGATGGAAAAATTATTCAAATTATTTCAGTAAGTTATTGCTTAAACGAACACAAAAATCTGCCTTTTGATTTTCATATGTGTTGCCCTATTATCAATAGCTGGAAAAAGGATAAATTTCCAAAGAATAATAACAACAAAAATTCAATGTGATGGGAATTCAATTATGACTTCAGAAAGAGAAAGTTTTTAACATTTTCTTCGACGAACTAGTTACATTTCAATACTATAACTATTGCCGCTGTAAATCCTCTTCACTGGAACACTGAAAATATTTCGCCACACACGCACACAACCGAAGGACGGAAAGTAAACACTCGCGGGAGTTGGAAAGAGATGATGGCGAAATAGAGCAGAAATCATCCAAGGCTCGCAGAATCCAAGAAAGTACCAATGGTTGTCGAGTATCCATTACTAATAAATAGGAAATTGTAAACAAACTACTATTATTTATAAAAGTAACCATTTCGTGAACGGGAATATAACGTAAACTAAATTGTTAGCATTTAACAAAAATAGGCGAAGTATTTTTTTTTTTTTAAAGCAAAGTATGACAAAAATTGGAGGTCCCTATGAGGGAGTGAATAATTTTGATAAATTCGCAAGAGTTATTGTTAATGAAACTATCACAAAGTCTGAATGGTAAAAGCGACGTGAATATTTTCCATATTTAAAACACTAAAGCTCACAATTTAAAAGCAGAATAATTTATAGTATTTTTAATGTAATAATTTATATTTTAGCTACTAATTTAACATTACATATTTGTTTGAGTGCAGATTTAAAAAAATATATATATGTAGTGAATTTACTCTGTGCATTTACAGCTTAGGCTTAGTTGAAATGCACTTTCGATATATTTTATATATTTTAATTCAATTATTAAAAGATTTAAAAATATTTTGAATGATTTTATTGGCATTAAAATGCTTAAATTTTAAACTTCTAAAATTGGCAATTGATTAGAATACATTGACGAACATGAATAAGCGTAGCTAAAATATCGAACACGACCCAACAGACTATATCGTGTGTATATTATCACTAAAATATAAATATATATGCACCATAAATTATATATAATATTTTAGTTAACTCACATGTACAGACGAAAGCGATCGAGGGTTAGTTAGCCTGGACTCGGATGGTTGCTGACTGTTGACTCGCCTATCCCCCTGCTAACCTCCCCACCCCTCCAGCTTTCTCTTTCTCTTCTCCAGCCTCCAGTCACTCTCTTCTTATCGCCCTTATCACAACCAGGATCCAAGTATCAGGATGGCACTTGCCAAAGAAATTTATGATCCACCAAAATCCTATCCGAAAATCATGTTTCCTTCATATCGCGTAGAAAACGGCTAAAAATTATCAGCTGTCCAAGTTGGGATTACAGGGATATGGACAGTCAAGAATATTTATTAACTGTGGAAATTCTAATACACACACACACACACACACACAAACACACACACACACAAGTAAGGGAATTTTATGTATTATAAAGTATTTGGCTTAGATGGATTTGAAGTGCGATGTATATTAATCTGTAATTAGTGAAATGGTGTAATTTATTTTTTACCCTTCCCCCAATAAATGAAAAATTAAGTTTAGAAAACAGCCCCCTTTCAGTTTTTAACTAGATGCGCCCTTGTCACCTCTACCTACATATCCTGTGAATTATTACACTCAACTGTCATAAAATTAAAGCCCAGCATATAGTATATAGATCTATGTCACTTCTACAGTAAAAGAAGAGTAAATAAATAGTATTTATGGGAAGACGATAAAAAAAAATAAATTTGTTTTTTAAAATTGATATTTTTTTAAATTGAATTTTAAATACTTTCAAACTGGATCGTGTGGTTGTCGAGATATTTTTGGTAGTCACTATTCATTATTTAGTGCATTTACAATATAAATAGGAGGAAAAACACTGCGGTTTTAACGTGATACAACATCAATTAATCCGTCGTATATATATCTGATAGTTTAAAATTTGATTAGTCCGTTTAATGATTGTTCCTACGTGGCATTGCCGGTTGCTATTCTTAGAAAGCCATTGAATTAAATATAAAATAACTTTATTAATTATCATCCATAAATTTGTTTATATTATTTTAAATTAATAGGACCGACCTTGCGTAATTTTAAGATCTTCAAGTTTTTTCAATAGTAAATAACTAATTTTTATACTGTAAGGCAATGCAATATTCGAACAAATAAAAAAAAAATATTCAAAAGTAACTATATATATATATATATATATATATATATATATATATATATATATATATATATATATATTTCATAATAATAATAATATATAGACAGATTTAGTGGGATTTTGTTTTGTATTGGGCCAACATATATTTATAAATAAATAACAATCGATAATTTATTTTTTTAGTACACCAGGAAATGTTTCGGCCTAACTTTACTGGGCCATCTTCATGGCTAGAACAGCCACAGTAGGATGGATAATTTATCACTGAAATTATTTCATTTTTTTTTTTAATACTTTATTTGGGTTTTATTTTTTTTATATGTATTTTAAATATTAGGCCATTTTGAATTTTTATCAAATGTAAGATATTTTAGCCATGAAGGAAGGATTAGAAATGTAAGAGAGAGGAAGAAGAAAAGAAAGGAGGAAAATAGGTATTGTAAATAATAAAATTGTAATTGCAATTGAAATGATAGAAAAAAAAATTGAAAGGCGAAAAAAGAAATTGTATATATCTATATATATATATATATATATATATATATATATATATATATATATATATATATATATATATATAAAAACTATGAGGTCCATGCTACGAGAAGCATGATTAAATAAATGAAATGTTTCTCTTTCACGGTACAATGGATGTCCAATGTATTGCAAATTTACAGAACTATTTATTTATTTTTTACAATATTCATTCAATGCTTTATCCAATAAAATAATATAAAAAAGATATAAAAAAAAAAGGAAATCCCTCCCTCCCTGGAGAAAGCAGTAGGAAAAATAATTTATATGACAACCCAGGCAAGAAGTTTAAAATATGATTTTAGAGGATATCCTAATCAGTGTTAGGTTGGAAACTTGTGTTAAACATTTATGTATTAATTTGTAACCGATAAATTCAATGGATTAATGCATATGATGGAGTTGTAATGAAGTTGGTTATCCGCCACATAACTGCTTCAATTCACTTTCTGACCTGTTTGTGGTCCCTCGACTTCCATAACGGTCAACCAAGCTGTTAATAGCTCTCCGAAATGCTATGTCTAGTTTTCACCTAAAAGGCAGGTTACTTTCTACTGTAAGCGATACAGATATGTTTATATTTAATTATTTTGTGCGATAACTGATAAAAAAATTATGAAAACGTCATGTAACAAACTCACCTAACGATCGATATCACTGTTAAGTAATTAGTACGTAATAGCATATTTTGAACATGTTAATTAGAAAATTAAAAGAGGATGAAAAAACAATTTAATTAGCGAATTTTTACTTTTACTTACCTATTCATGTGTATATATATATATATATATATATATATATTTACTTTATATGAAATATATACATAATAAAGTGAATTATTGCGATCGTAAAAAATTTCGAATCCGAGTTTCAAACGGAAATGCACGTTCTAAGGCCCCCTGAGCCCAAAAGAACAAATCGCGCAAAATGGTCTGTGTGTCTGCATGTATGTGAACAGTCTAGATCAAAAACGAAAAGATATACGAAACTGAAATTGCATATTTAAGGTGGGTATACGCCTGGAAAGTTAAATTAATTTTTCGTTAAAATCGACTTACCGAAAGTGCAACTTTATCTTATGTATAAAGTCGTTGAATGTAATGGAGATGAACGCATACACTCAAGTAATTTTTGTTGTTAATAATTTTATATAATTTAAACCCTCACACAAGACTGAAACGACAAGAAACTGCTCGTAGATTCCGATTACAAAAACACTTACTTGACAAACGGTCCAAATTACCGATTTTCTACAAAAAGCTCATTTACATCACCATTATCAGGCCTATTTGGACATACGGGATAGAGCTTTGGGGTACCACTAAACCACCAAATTCCTCCCGCATCCAATCCTTGCAATCCAAAATACTTCGAAAAATCCTTAATGCTCCTTATTTTGTCACAAATAAAATTATCCACAAAGACCTCAATATCCCATTTGTTGCAGATTTAGCCCGAAATAGATATACCTCCTTTAATTACAAACTCCTTGCCCATACCAACCCTCTTGTTCGTAGCCTTTCATCCCCATGTATTTCTGATAATCCTCTGAGGCATCATAAAAAGAAGATGGCCACGGGACCTTCTAACTTAAAATAGAAATTGAAGTTCTACCAATGGGTGGTTCCTTCAAAGTAATTCTCATGTCTTGTACTCTAACTTCACATTTACTTGTTGTATTATGTAATACAGTTGTAAGTTTCAATAAATAAATAATAATATAATTTAATGGAAACTAACTGGAATTTCCATGGAAACTTTTTAAATTTCACTAGCCCTAGATGAGCAGAATTTAATTTCTACTCTAAGAAAGGCGGTAAGTGAACGTTATGAGGTGCACCTACCGCACCACATTTTATTATTATCATTTTTTCAGGATATATTAATTTTTAAACTCATTTGCACTTTTTATCTCGTTGAAACTACGCAACAATTGAATATCTAATTGAATATTGATACATTTTAATTTAAATATCCCTCATGACCCCCTCATCTTTTTTTGAAAAATAAAAATCAGAAAACATTTAATTATTATAAATTATTCTTTGCTAAAATTTCACTTTTTTTCATAGTCACGGGTGATAAAAATAAATCCATTTTAAATATTTTTAATGACAAATCACAAACTTAAAACCATACGCAAAAAAAAATACCTTTCTTCAGGTATGAATCATGAATCTAGTTGGTTCCATAATATCTCATTTTTCCCTTGCTATTTAGGAGTGATTACTAAATATTATTTAACATCACCCACTCCTTTCTGTACTTTATTCTTCATTATGTCACCGATCATAAATTTTGATGTACTTGATACAAAGAGAGAAACTTTATGGTTATCAAAAACGTTTATAATAATTATGAATAAAGAAAAAATGTCGCCTTTATCTATTCGATAAATATTCTCTCTGCAGCGTATGTGGTACCTTTTACCTAATCTAAAAGTTGCTAAGGTACTAACTTAAACGTTATTAATGCCTTCCTTAAAACTGACTTTTCGTGATTAATCATTTTTTGATTATTCTATTCACTGATTAATTAATAGATAAGTTATGGTTAGAAAAGTTATCTAAAGCTTTTAATGACAATGAAGCTTTCAGTGACATTGGCATTTAATATTTCGAAAGCACACCGCCTCATGTCTAATTTATAACACTTTCGTCGGGTTTTTTTAAAATTTATTTATTTATTTTAGTTTTTATAATATAGACCAAATATATTCAAAATCTGAGTAATTAAAACAAACCATAGGCGTTGATGGCCTAATTACGCCTATAAACAAAAAAAAAAACAAACAACGAAGTTATGCTAAAAAAAATAAATAATACTAAAATTGGACGTATTTGAGTTACTTCAGCATTATGGGTTATATTTTGTCAGAGTTTTTTAAAGGTAGTCCATTTCCCGGAGATGGGGAGGAGAAATTTCCCGTTTCCTGAACTGCGATTGATATGTGTATCCCCTACACGGCCTATTAATTTAAAACCCATATATAATAATTAAAATTAGTTAATTACAAAATGTCTCACTCCCTAGATATGTTACAAGCTATAGGTTATACATGTCAGGTAATTTCATGGTATGTATAATCCACTTTTTTAATGTTATCAAACCATATTTCGGTGCAGGAGGATCTCCCCTCCTCATATACTAACAGTATAAAGGAAAATTTGTGAATTGAATAGTATATTTGCTCAGTTTTATGTCGGTCACTATTACTTTTCTCCTTCCCTACAGTAACTTTTCAATCTCCTCCACCAGCAGAAGGAAAAGATATTTTTAGCTGTCGAATTACCAATCATCACTGCATGAACTTGACTACCAGAAGAACCCAGTTGTTGATATGTAAAGGGCACAGTTCTAAAGGCTGTGCACATGCTATTGACAGTGGAGTTTTTTTATCCATCCTCATTCCTTAGACCCAATCAATTAACAAAGATGTGTGCCTCCTAATTAATTATTCTATGTATTTTTTTACGTAGATAATGAATCAAATACGATCACACTTTCAGTATTCTAAAATATCATCATCTACTTAGAACAAAAGACCTAAAAACCTCTGTCCCTTGATTCTCTCTCCCAACCTATCAATAAATTCTCATGTCTTGGAAAGAGAAAATTCATATTTTTATCATGTATAAATACATTATTGTTAATATCCATGTAGCAATATAAATAAATCCATTGTTTGGTTAATGTCTGTATATGTCAAGATTAAATATTTGCGTTTGTTCCAGAAAAAAAATTAAACGTTTGTTTGCTAAGCTTTGTTAATAAAATATTTAATAATTAAAAAAATGCAAATATTCTTATTCGTTTGTTGTAATTGAAACATATCATTTTTTCAACTTGTTTTTTCTCTCTCCATATTCCAATTTTTGGAAAATTTTCAGAACTCGATATTATCTATTATCTACGATATTATAAACTATTCATGGAAATGAATACGTGGTTATTGTAATCGACAAAAGACATACTTAGATAAGTTTTAACATATAAAAAACTCAAAAATACATTTATTTTTTTAAACGAAAAATCGATGTTGAAATAACCCTTAATTTTTAAATTAATCATATATTAACATTAATTTTATATGTTTACCATGTATATTTACGTTTAAAAATATGTTATTCCATTAATTATTTATTTTTTTTTATCTAAGAAACAAAATAAAATCATTGAAATGGAACAAATGTACATGCAATATAGGTTCTGATTAGAGGTATGAATAAAAATGCGTGTTATATGGGCACTCATACGCACGATGTGTGAGAAGCACAATTATATAACTAATATGACGGAAGCTACTGTATAAGGGGATACATATTTATGAAGGTTTTAATAAATAACCTAACAAAATAATTATTGTTTTAATAACTAAAATAAATGACAATTAGTTTTTTTTTTTGAATTCCAAATTAGAAGCTTATTAAGTTTATTAAAAAATCAATCAACAATATGCCAACTTCGTGATTTTCAGTTAGCATTCACTCATTTTTGGATAAAAGCTCCAAGAAGTAAATTTTATTTGACTTTTTTCATCTCGCAAATTATAATATTTAATGCAGAATGAAACAATTAGAGATAATATCTCATCTTATGTAAAAACTAAACTAAACATTTAAGAACAAACGTGTGATTTATCTTTAAATTTCATTGGTCTTTATTTGAAGTTTTCTTTCTAGCATAGGTATACATATGAATATATATAAAAAAAACAACTATTATAGCATCATTAATATTTTTAAAATTAAATTAATTTCAAATTAAAATGTATGTAATAGTAATCTATTAAAATTTTAATGTAATGATTAATGTTGTAAAAAATGTTGGTTTTAGTTCTGAAGATGGAGATTGATAGATACCTCGAAACGTAAACACTATATTAGTATTGAATAATAAAAATACCAATTTTGGAAATAAAATTGCCAACATTTTGAATAAATAACTGTAAAATATAAAAATCACTAACTGTACAGTATTAGTACAGCATACCATAACACTAGAACATAAATTTGATTTTGATAAACCCAAAAAACACAAAACATAGGAAAATGTTTTATATATATATGTATATATATATATATATATATATATATATATATATATATATATATATAAACATTATATATATTATCAGATTATAAGCCACAAAACAGGCATACTGGATAGATGGACTGAACACTTTCAAGGACATCTGAACTGGAAAGAGGAGAACCAGGCACGAAGATAAAGACTAATTCTCGAAAAGACATGAGAATTCAAGATCAAAAGCTACCACTTATTCATTAATTTTAAAGATGCTTACGATAGCGCATAGAGAAGAGCTGTATAAGGCCATGGCTAAGCTAGAGATACCAGTTAAGCTCATAAGGCTGGCAAGAGTAACGATGACGAATACAACCTGTCATGTGAGAGTACAGAATAACCTGAGCGCTAACTTCCAAACCATAAAAGGCCTAAGACAAGGGGATGCCCTAGCATGTATGCTATTTAACATAGACATGGAGAATATAGTTAGGGACGCTCAAATCCAGACAACAGGTACTATTTTCAATAAGCCAATGCAACTATTAGCTTATGCTGACGACATCCACATGATTAGCCGATCAACATAATGAAGACCTAGCAAGGCTATACAATGAACCTGATGTAGTTCACCATATTGAGCTGGCCAGATTACGCATGGCCGGATATGTGATAAGGATGCGCAAATAAATAAGAAGTGTATTATAATAAAAATTATATAAAGGGGCCAAGGAGCTAGCGGGATTATTTTAAAAAGGCCTCAGAATGGAAAAAAGAAGATTCTTATGCTACAGCCAGAGGGGAGGAGAGGAATAGCCCAACCAAGTCTACGCTGGGTCGATGGAGTGAGCAGTGAGCCTAGGTACCAGGCTATCCGGAACTGGTGGATAGCTGCTTCGTATCGAGAAGCTTGGAGGAGAACTCTTGAGGCAGCCAAGACTCAGAGATGAGTTGTTAAGCTAGTGATGATGATGTTGATGATGATAATCTATCCCTCATGCCAACATTTATATTGTTATTTGTCAATCGCTAGAACTTATTAAAAATATCTAACAGAACTTGTTTTATTATATAATAATTGTTAATCATTGCACTCCTTTGTCCATTCTGAGGTCTTTTTAAAATAATCCCGCTTGCTCCTTGGCTCCTTTAGAACTGGGCATATTAAAGTCTTGTAGAAATGAGTCTTGGTCCCTCTGGATAGTGGTTGGCTGCGCATGTATTTTGGAAAACCATAGTAGCACTGAGGATTCTCTGAGGGACTTCCTCCTTGATGTTATAATCAGCTATCACTATAGCCACCAATTATTTAAATTTATCAACTTTTTAGAATTTCTACGGCTCTATTATGATGTGGTCCCTCAATTGTTTCTCATCGGTGGTCATATATTTTGTTTTTTCTCATTTATTCTTAAACTCATTGCCTTGGCAGAGCGTTCTATTTTAAGTAAGACATCTTTCATGACTTGTGTTGATCGGCTAATCATGTCGATGTCGTCAGCATATGCTAATAGTTGCATTGACTTATTGAAAATTGTACCTGTTGTCTGGATTTGAGCGTCCCTAACTATACTCTCCATGACTATGTTAAATAGCATACATGCTAGGGCATCCCCGTGTCTTAGGCCTTTTATGGCTTGGAAGTTAGCGCTCAGGTTATTCTGTACTCTTACATGACAGGTTGTATTCGTCATCGTTACTCTTGTCAGCCTTATGAGCTTAGCTGGTATCTCTAGCTTAGCCATGGCCTTATACAGCTCTTCTCTATGCGCTATCGTAAGCATCTTTAAAATTAATGAATAAGTGGTGGCTTTTGATCTTGAATTCTCGTGTCTTTTCGAGAATTAGTCTTTATCTTCGTGCCTGGTTCTCCTCTTTCCAGTTCAGGTGTCCTTGAAAGTGTTCAGTCCATCTATCCAGTATGCCTGTTTTGTGGCTTATAATCTTCCCATCATTCCCTTTGTATTAGCTTATCCTTGGCGTATAACCTTTCCTTCCATCAGTTACATTTTTGAAGAATTTTCTGCTCTCCTGTTGGTTACGGGCAAGTTCCAGATTTTCAATATTCTTTCTTTCCCATCCACGTTTCTTCCTTTGCTGGATTCTTTTTTCTTCTTTTCGGTATGTCTGGTAGTCCTTCGCTGCTTGTCTTATACTCTTTTTAGCTATTAATCTGCGGTATGCTACATTTTTCCGTTCTGTGGCTTTCATACATTCTTCATCAAACCATGATGTTCTAATTTTCTTTTCTTCACAGCCCAATACTTTCTCCGCAGTGTCCTGTAAGCAAGTCTTACATACATCCCAGAATCGGTTTTATTAGGATGGCTCTTCAGTATCTGCACCACATTTCCATTAGTTGTGCACTCAAAGGTTTTGGCACATTGTGGGTCTTTAAGCTTTTCTACATTCCATTTTCTTGTTCTTAAACCTGTTACTTTATGAACATTTGAGATTCTAGCTCTTAATGTACCTATTACCAGAAAGTGATCTATGTCGTCATTTGCGACTAGATAGGATCTCGTATTTTTAAGATTCGATCTGTGTCTTGAACTTATCCTAATGTGATCAATTTGGGTTGTAGTGGTATCGCTTGGATTAGTCCACGTGTCTTTATGAATTTCCCTTGAATTAAACATCGGGCTATCAATTACAAGGCCTCTAGATGCAGCAAAAGAGATCAGTCCATTATCATTGGTTTCCTTGTGGAGACTATATTTTCCCACGATTGGTCGGTAAGCCAGTTCTTTCCCTATTTGGGCATTAAAATCAGCCATAAAGACTTATATGTCATGCCTGGCACAGCTTTCTTCTGCTTTCCCTAGTCCGTCATAGAACATGTCTTTGTCTTCATCGGCAGTAGCTTCATTGGGGGCGTAAACACTAAATATGCTATAATTGAAGAATCGTCCTCTCTTATAGGAATATATATATATATATATATATATATATATATATATATATATATATATATATATATATATATATATATATATATATATATATAATATCCTTGTATATCAAATTTAAATTAAATTAATTTAAATTAAATTATTATTAATGTTATTAAAATTTTAATGTTATTAAAAATGTTGATTTTTGTTCTGAAGATGGGGATTGATACAATGTACGAGTATTGAATAATAAAGGTACCAATTTTGGAAATAAGATTGCTATAATTTTCAATATAATAATATTAGGCATAAACCATTCTGATTAAAGCAATAAGCATTATTACAGACATCGTGTTTTTCCGCCAATTTGTCGAAAGGTGTGAATTTAATATAAGCTAGGAAAGTTTCATAAATGTCAGTTAAGCTAAAAATAATTTTTGCTAAAAATTTTCGGCTTCTCAAATATTTTTATACTTCAACGTTGGTTAGAGTCTTATCTAGGTAGGCAAGCAAATTACTCCTCCTAATATTTAAATTATCCATTCATAATAATCATTACAATATAAATAAGTATAACTATGAGTTTCTTTAAAAGATGTAATCACGCTATTAGTTCTTTTTGCAACGGTTGAGACAGAGAAGAAAAAATATTTTTCAACCTTTGCGACATCGTTTCGTGTCGTCATTCAATTTTTCATTTCACAATCCAGTATTTCCAATAACATTCAATGATCTCTCTATCCGATCGTTATCCTATAATTGTAACTAAAATGACTTATTTTATTTTCACTTCGATTTATTATTTTTAGTCATGAATGCAATAATCATATTGATGGCTATTAATTAATTAATCTCTACTAGGATTCACTATATATGATTTATTTACATAATTTATTTATCAATTCCCACCAAACAATACAATACAGCAATTATTTGCTGTATCTTCACTAATGAAATAATGGTTCGATATATATATAAACGGGCGGGGATCCTAGGCATGCCGAGGTCAGTAAGTATTGTTTCGTATTATACGTTAGGAAACCCATTATGGATTATGAAAGCTTACTTTTAATTATAAGGTGGTTATCTACTGTTTAGAAAGGTATAATAACTCCACGGGATTCAATGTAAGTCATAATGTTAGGCGCTCGAAAACCGTTCCGTCGCTCACTGGTCGCGAAGGTATTAATTAATGGCCAAAATTATGGACCGTATCGAAAACATGTAAACATAAAAAGCATAAAATAGGTTACAAAGCTATAATAAGTTGTCCTTTAAAAAGTAGGTAAAAAAAAAAAAAAAATATATATATATATATATATATATATATATATATATATATATATATATATATATATATATATTATTACAATAATGTTTAATAGTTAGGTAACATTCACAAATACAGATATGATAGATTAATATCCAATTGCAACAGAATCCTATTTATAGGCATGGGAGTACTAATCACTTTCTTTCAATTAAGTGTATGATGGGAATACATCTTCCATACTTTTTGCTCAGAATATTTTACTATAGTAATCTTCTGTGTATTTTTTAGAATCCTTATGCGACCATCAAGCTTTTTTCTGATAATTAACTAAAATTATCATCTTTAATCACGTTTGCTTCCACATTTTTTTCCTTGTCTACGTAAATTCATTTGGGATGCGTGACATAATTCCAAGACAGAAGCTGATTCTCGGAGCGAACTACTGTTTCTTCTTTTAAACGTTAACTAGCAAACAGAAAAATTAACCTTGAGTCTTCCGAAACATGTTGTATAAGCTCTTGGGGCTAGTCGAAAACTGTATTTTTCGGCCAAGCCATGTACTGTTTTGTTCTAGAAATATTTCTGAAATTCGTTGTGCTTTTTGCTATCGGCGTTTTACGTCATAAATTAAATATATTAATGATTTTAGGATACTGATTACCAATTTCAACTTTGTTACCGGAAGTAAATCGGGTTTTCCCGGAAGTATAACAAAAAACAATTTTTTTTCTTATTTGCTTATAACTAGAAAATTATGTATTGATGGAATACATAAAACTATCCATTTTTAAACAAATTAAAGAAGAGTAAATTATCTACAATTTTGATTCTATTAATCTTTTCGTTTGGCCACTCCGTTAAGAATCGAACACGAGTCGAACTTATGAGGCATATTATTCAAATTAGTCTTGTGAGCTTTTTTTTAAATATATTTCCCAGTAAAAAGCGAGGTAACAAAATTTTAATTCTTAATCAGCACTCCAAAAAATATAAATTAGAAGATTTTCAGAATTTCTCTAAAACTTTCCAGGTAAAAGTACCAAGAGTCTGGATTAATTACAAAAATTATAAAATCTTCCTTTTGATAATTAAATTTCGAAACATTTGCAGTTTTTATGGACTCAAAAATTGGAAAACAAAGTGTGATTGAAATCCCGCTAAAGTAATCAATAGTTCCATTACTTGATTTAAAAAAAAATATTTATAATTTCGTTTGAAAAAAAATTCAGTAAAAAAAATTTTCAACAATTTTTTGTCTGTGAAATAAGAGCCAATAATTAAAATAATCAACAATTAAAATGTTTTAATTATTTCAATGTAAATAAATTTCGTTTTGGGGAGTTATTTGCCTTTATTAAAATGTCCTTGACGTTAAATAAATTGTGAATTTAATTGGGGGCCACTGTTTCAGGACCACAATATTTAGGTAAGTTTTGTTTTTGTTTACACCGAAGAATGATCATTTAGTTCTGCACATTACGATACCAATAACTGTTGGGATAGAACAGTACTACTTGTATTAATTTTTTGGGAATTTTAAGCTTTTGTTTAAAATTTGACATTTTAAATTTGGCTCAGGGGGTTATATTTGGCCAACTCCCCTTACTACGTTCGGAGAATGCTGGTTTAAGCGGTCATATCCATGCATTGGTGGTTCACTCTGTGAACAAGATTGAAACTCGTGAAAGAAGAGATGAGATTTGACTCAACGGCTCATTTCTCATGAGTAAAATACAGAACATACATCGAGTGGTACAAAATAGGACAAGCTAATAGGAAATGAGAATTAAGAAGACAATCTGGAAGTTACGAAAGGTAACATTAGACAAGAGTTGCGAAAATGGAAGGAATTGGAGCGGCTAAGGTCAAAGCAGCTAGCATGATCATTATATCCTTCATTTTGTTTTTATGGGCTTCTATGTATGCTTTGTCTCTTTGTTAGCAAGCTTAAGTAACTTAATAAAAGCTATAAGTTAGGTAAAACCTTTATGTAATGCTTAAATTAACATTGTTAACTATCAACAGGAAGATTCACTCAATAACTAAAAAAAATTGAAGAAAATATCATGTGATTTTTTCAAGAAATAAAATTTAAACTTTTCTCCAGTTTTTAAAACAATGATCACAGGTACGAATCGTACCATATTTCTATCGATTACAGCTTAAGGTTTAAGGATAAAAATTATGACGCCTCATTAAAAAATAAAAAGTTGCACTTTATATTCTTACCAAAATAGACAAAGTTACTTAAAATATGTTTTGACATACTCACGAAATTTTACCTTCTTTATCTCTATCCTGGGGTAAGACGGCAACGATACAATTTAAATAAAAAAATTCTTTGTTGGACGCTGGGGACTCTATAAAACGTGTAAATTAAGAGAGATTTGGAAAGCATATTTTTAATCAATTATCATAATTTTTCTGCAATATGTACTAGTACGGGAGCTGGTGCTGTAAACAGAGCCGCCGTCAGCTGAGCCGAGGCCCGTGGAAAAATAATAGAGCGGACTCTCTCCTACCCAATATTTCATAATTAATAATATAAATAAACAGATTAAGGTTTTATAAAACGAAAATTACTACTATGTTATAACAACAAGAGTTTGTTACTTCCACTTACCTATAAATGAAATATAATAAGGGAAAGGATTGCGATCGAGAAAAATTTAGAATCCGAGTTTTAAACGGAAAAACGCTTTCTAAGGTTCCCCTCCCCCTAGTCTAAATAACCAAGTTTCGCAAAATGGTCTCTGTGTGTATGGTATGTGATAAGTATTGTATCATGGTATTTAATAAAAAAAAAATACAGTTTAAATAAGTCGTTTCTTTAATCATAACAACTTACATCGAACTGCCAACTCTCTTATAAGCTCCCTCCAGGTTAGCCTCACACTACATTCCCCTTTGTAAAAAAAAAAAAAAATTCTTTTATCCTAAAAAAATAAACTAAGTATGCTCAGTCTGTATATCTTTTAGGAGTCCTAATTCGCCTTTCCACTCTTCGCCGTCTTGGACTCACGACGTCTGTTGGATTCTTGTCTCTACTTTATTTCATCTGGTTCTTCACTCTTCCTCATCTCGTCTCTTTCTTCTGAAGACTTTTCTTTTTCATCTTCTGGTTCTCTTTCTCTTACTGGACTATGCTGTCTCTCTTCTTTTTCTTCTCCTCCTCTTCTGAGCCCGGTGTGTAACTGCAGCTATATTTTAGTAGCCTTGTTTCTCCTTTTCTTACATCGTCATTGACTGCTATAAGGTCTTTCCTATTTCTTCTCAACTTGCCTTCCTCCGTGTTCACAAAATAGAAGTTTGGCTCTTGGCACTTCTTATCCATAACTCCACTTTTTTTCATATTTCCAATCTAAAACCTAGCATTAACTTGTAGAGGATCCTATTCCCTAATCCCTTTTCCAGAGTCGAGGTTCCTTTTATTCCTGTATTGGATGGCCCATCTTTCTCTTTGAATCTACTGAACTTTTCCGTTCTAACCTGCTGACAGTTATTCACTGAAGCGTTGTCCTCAACGTCCATACGGTAATTTTGCAGGTGAATGGCCTTGCTCAAGTGGTGTGTTTCTGTATTCTAAGAGATATGAATTTGTATCCTTATTCTTAGTTAACAATCTCTTTGCAACATCCACTGTTTTTTTTGCCGACCCGTTTGATTGTGCAAAAGTTGGACTTGAGATGTGTCTGATACCATATTCAGAGGTGAATTTTTTTTAATTCTACCGAGGTGAACTGAGTTCCCCGTCTGACCTCAAAGACACAGGTATCTTATTGCGAACAAATATATTCTTAAGTCGACTGACAACAATATTCGAAGTTAATTAAGATAATTGGACTAACTGACTAGCTGTACCATCATGAACCATCTTCCTTTATGCTTTAATATAAGTCAACACTTAGAGACTCCCAAGGATTTACAGGAGGTTCTGCAATGACAAATGGTTCTTCTCTATTGCTTCCATATTCCCGACATACCCAACAACTGATGTTCAAAGCCTGGATGTCTTCTGAACAGTTAGTCCACCAGATTGCTTCTTTGATTCTACTCCTGCACTTAACTTTCCACATGTGCCCCTCATGTAGCCTGTACAGAATAGATCGTCGCACCTTCTTTGGTATAAAAATTCTGCTTCCTTTCAGCAGAAGTGCTTATTTTAAAATTAAACTCAGACGAATTCTTACTCAGTGCGAACTGCTTTGACCAGGCGTTCTTGCACAAATTTTCTCTTATAATTTTGCACTTTGTGTCTGACTCTCTCATTTCTTTATTTCATCCGGTTTCTTATCTGAACTGGGAATTGCTTGGATTATTTTCTCAATGAAGGCTTCTTCTTCTAGGACGTCAGTGCCTTCTCGTCCCTCCTTTAATGGGTCCCTTGCAAACAGGTCCGGGGTAAAAAAAACTGTTTATCTGGACCATACAACATACGATAATTGAATCTAAGTAAATTCATTCAACCGTGCAGATAAATCGGATTTTGGCTTATTCTTCATCAGTTCCACCACGGGCTTATATGGTCCGTGAGCAGGTCAAAGACCGGTATTCCTATGAGGTAACTTTCAAATTTCTCTCACGCTCGTTTTAGAACTAACGCCTCTTTCTCGATTCGCGCATACCAACCTTCAGTCGGTGACAGCGCTTTAGAAGCGTATATTACTGGTCTCCATTTTTCATAATATTTTTGTACTAGTACCGCTTCCAAACCATTTGTGGATGCATCAGCAGCTACTCTCGTTGGTCTGTTTCAATCATGCTAGGCAAGAACTAGTGTTTTAGTAATTATTTGCCTTATATTTTCCCGACTGAATACTATTAGTACAATACTACTAGCTCCAAAACGAAAATGAGTACGAAACTGAAATTGCGTATTTAAGGTAGGTATAATCCTGTGATGTTACAACAACTTTTTCGCCAAAATCTACTTACCAGGAGTTCCACTTTATATCATCGCTTTCACACATTTTTACGATTTTCTCAAATGATTGTAACGATTTTGATCAAACTCGTTATATCATTATAATTGAATTGGCTATAATTTAATCTAGGTCTCATCCTTATTGAAACAGCCTGATAGGGCTTAATTGCCGAATAAAATGGTGTGTGTATCTTCATGTATGTGAACAATCTAGATCAAAAACGAAAAGCTGTACGAAATTGAAATTGCGTATTTAATGTCGATTTATGCCTGGAATGTTACCCCAATGTTTCGCTAAAATCGACTTACAGAAAGTGCCACTTTATATCATCGATTTTACACTTTTTTTTATCATTTACTCGAAAACGGCTCAAACTATTTTAATTAAACTCGTTATATCAACGTACAATTAAATGTTCTTTAATATCAGCTAGGTTTTTCCTCATTGAACAGTCTGATAGGGCTAAAATACCGAATTTTCAAAATTTCTTCCTCTAAAGTATATTTAATTTTGTTAATTTGAAATACTTAACAATTTCTCATTACAAGTAATAATAAAATAAATGGATAAATATAAACTATGAAAGAATTTGATAATTAACTAAAGGAGAAACAAGGAGAAATATTTTCCCAGGTTGAAAACAAATTTACGGAAATGAGAGGAGTAATACAGATCTGTAATATGCCGTTGGAAAGCTAAGGATTTTAGAAAAATTAATATCTTATATATATATATATATATATATATATATATATATATATATATATATATATATATATATATATATATATATATATATATTACTAGAATGGTAATGGAGAAAAACGCATACAATTAAGTGATTGTTGTAGATAAAAATTTCTATCGTTATATTAAACTAGACTCCAATAGTTGTATTTTTGATAACTGATTCTTATTTATTTTTAGCACTGAATCCGAAAATGACCTTTCATTTCCGGAAATGATTTTTAGCATAATTATTTTTTTAATTACATTACTTAATAATGTTATTATGATTTAATAATAATTACTTAAGTAAAGTGTTCATATAATAACACTAATAGAGCTTGAACTATTTCTTATTCGCAACAAAAATTTTTTAATAAACTCTTCATACCTCCTTTTCTGCGAAAGTTCGATTAATCTAAGCCAAAATTCAATGCCCTGGCTAACCTCTATTCAATAGATAACACTTTATTTTTCTCTTTAAACTATAAACAATTTACATATTTACAAATTTTTTTAGTCAACTCTAAACGGGTTCCACGAAAACCCAGTTGAGCCTATCAATCCTTTTCGTCATCAGATTACGGCTACCCAGAGTTTACCGTCCTGTCCTTAGCAGGTTTGAAGTGTCAAGATTCTTTTTATTTATTTCAAGAAATAAATATTAACTGACCCGGATGGGAATCGATCCCACACCGCTAAAAACCATACGCTTTGGGGCCCTTTCCCCAACGCGCCTGGTCATTACGGTTCCCACTGTACTTTAGATTGTTAATGAAACTTTAGTTATAATATAATAAAAATATACATACAAAAGTTAAATAATGGAATAAAAACTACTATAGTTCAGGAATCCTTGCATATTTACGTGCATTGACTTAGAAATTTTTTAAATAATAAAAAACATCTTGATAAATTATGGGCATATCTCATTGCATTCAGATCATAATAAAATTCTGTGTTATACTTCACACTAACCAAAATGGCCATAAGATCTCAAATATTGCAAATCAGCCCATGAATATGTATTTAGCTTCATTTGTTTATAAATTTATTCTTTCCCTGTCTCTAATAAATGAAATGTTACTCCACTAGCGTATACAATAAAATCGTCTCTTCTACAATTAATTGAATTGAGGTACTTCGTAATTAGTTTGCTCAAGTTGTATTAAAGGTACGAAAGTATCCAAATGATAAATACTAAAGTTTAATGATTAATTTTAAAATTGTAATGCTCATTATTCGTGCTAGTGTTAGTGGGAGAAAGCAAGGAAGCCACTGAAGGCCGATTGTGTATTTTCACGATTTACACCTACGGTCGGAGAGGCAACGTCATTGATTCAACTTAGGAAAATGACTAAGAAGGTCGATTTTGCGAATAAAAATAAACTATGAATATTAAATCGTCAAGAATAGAGTTAGCATTCGAACAAAAATTTTTGTATATATAATATACATCCATTCATATATGCGCATCTTATTTCAATAGATTATTATGATTGATTTATGTCGCATCTCTTATTTATAACAAACCAAGCCACGTCTGTGCAGAAGAGAAATGAAAGTGAAGTATTTCAGAACAATATTTGTTATTTCTAGTATTCTTCAAACGATTATACTGATGGTTCAAAGACAAATATTTAATTAACAAAAATTAAAAATATAATAGCCCGATATCTCTCAAAGAGACTATTCACTCATGTTGCTCAAATATGTTCAACATAAAAGTAAATTCAGATTCACTACGCCCTGATGAAATTTCTGAGGAAAGACAAACGCATCCACAATTTCTCAATAAGTAGTTAAAATGGAAATGTTTTTCAATTCAGAATTTTTCCGAAAACAAATTTTTGAAACATGTTTATTACGTTTTTTTATCTGGTATAAACACAACTTCCCATTTGAATTATATGTTCGGCACGAATTCCTTAGTCACACGTTTAATTTGAACATCATGACTTATTCAAAGCCTACATTTAATTTAATGTTGGGGAACTAAGCTGAAATAAAACGTTTCCAAGCCATTTGAAATTCACAGTTTTGATTTATTTTATTTTCTTCCCAAGACCGGCCCGCAGGGTTCCGCCACCGGTCTCCTGGCGTTGCTCAAGGAATGAATTACTGCTCGGGAGTCACGAAATATTAAAATGCGGTCATCAACACTGTAGTCGGTCTGTCTAAAGTCTGCCATCGCCTATCCTTCAAAATTGCACGCCGATCTGGCTGCAAAGGCCACAATTTGCTAGTTGTTGCATAAAATCAAGATTCCGTATCTTGCAGTAGCTTTGTTTCAGGTACCGATGCTATTCATTTATGGAAACCAAGCACTGTAGGAGGTCACAGTGCTTCTTTCTCAATCACTTCACTGGTAAAAATATCTGTTATATCCATTCACCCGACTTTTCTTACCACTTTGGGTACAAATCCCAAAACAAAAATTATACTAATACTAGTACGGTAAGGTTTTTTTTTTTTTTAATGTTTGACATTGTAGGCTATTTAATTATTTTTTAAATGAGTATCTTAAATTATCCGAGAGACGTTTAATTTTAAAGTGTATAGTAACATGCACAGAATACTTTGTAAACGTGCCTACAAAGGTCAATAAGCTGTATCTTTGCTGATAATGGTCCGATTTGTATGATTGTTTTAATTACCTTTCATATGTGATATATTCAAGCAAACAATGTATAACTTTTGATTTATGAGCAAATGTTTTCTTTTCTTTATAGATTTTTGTTCTGATTTTTCTCGGGGATGGACTGTATACGAAAACTAAATGGGCTTTAAGGAGAAGATTTTAGGCAAGTTTCATTGAATCCGTTAAAGCCGTTTTGGCACTAGACTACATAAAAACTGTTTCGGCTATTGCGCCAAATAGGTATTGCTGGTGCCCAGTGCGGTACAAAGGATTCGGAGGACAAAGTCCTACAAAAAAAAAATCGATCCACCCGTTCAAGCGTGGCACAGACAAACAGACTAATGACCAAAAATGTGTTGTTGTTTTTTAATTCAGGGGGCTCTGAAACCAGGGATGGAATCCGGAATTATTTTTTTAATGGAAAAAATGAAATCAAGACTAGATTTTTATTTTTATAATTTAAAATCATTTTTTGATTTTTGTCAAGAAATAACTTAGATTTATTTGATAACAGATTTAAAATTACCTCATAATAATTATTTTTGATTGAAAAAATTTGAAATACAAATAATGACTCTAAAAGTAATAGTTTTTTTAATGAAAACAAATAATCAGTTAATGACCCTTTTATTTAAAGCAGATATAAGTATTAAATTAACAATTAAATTTTAACAAAATACACAAATGTTTACGATTAACTTTAACTTATATTTAAAAATCATGAGCGATTTTTTTTTCATAAAAAAATAATGGATATATTTTGATTTGGCACAAAAATAAATTCTCAAATTTAGGGGTTGAAAATCTGAAAAATTCAGATCCGTTCAAAAATGCACATCTAAATTTTGACCCGATTACTGTACCTTCCTTACCTAAGGTGGTAAGGAAAGTAAAAAGAGAAAATATATCGTTCTATTGGAAATAAAATATCGTTGCTCTATCTCTGCAATTTCGGAAAAGTAAAAACTTGAAAACTAACAGTTTGGAATCCTCCAGACTCTTCCGTTGCATTTATAATGTAATTTAATTTAATTTTCTGTTCTCTTTTTTATTATTATCACTCTAATGTTTAGTGTCATGGAATGAAAATAGACTCATTTCAAGGTGGTTTTAATTCTCTACCATGTTTACTACAATAGTTTTCTAAAAAAATTGTTCCTTCAGAAAAATTTGGAACTTTGTATAAAAAAACAGTATTTTAGCGATTATCGCCCTCGGGGCGCATCGGATCAAACAAGTTCCCAGTATGAATTTGTCTTAAAATTTCATTTCCTATCAGAATCCGAAAAAAACATACCCCATTCTATTTGATTCCGGAGTTAGGTGCATTGCAAAAGAACTGCAGAAGGTTACGTGGGCGGCAATGACATAAAAATATACTTCATAATTCATAACAAAGACCCACCGAGTTTCATTCTGTTATTCCAAATACTCTGGAATCAATAGGGGAATGTAGATGATCCCATGGCAGCTGGGATATCCTGCTTAAACAAATATGGTAGGAAAGAGATTGTCCTCAAATGTTGTAAAATGTAATGTTTAACAACAGAAACAGTATTTAATTAAAATAAAGAATCCATTTATTTATCAAAATCCCTCAGTTTTTTTTTTTTCATTTCTTATTTGCTACCAACAGAATTTTGTCACTATGATTCCTTTTCAGAATGATGACAATATTACTAGAATATGGGATGAAATTTTTATAGCAATTTTTCGAGTGCATAGCCTTAAAATGTTCATCCGTAAGAATAGGGTAACGTAAATAAATAATATTGTTCATGGAGTATTCTAGAGCATCTACCAATTTTTTAGCTTTTTTAATTAGGTTTTAGTTTGGTACATTGGCTAGAAACAATATTTCAATAAATTATTTGTAGAGATTGTCTACCCGTAGGTGTCATTAGCACCTAATTCTATTTTTTAGAATGCTACATTTCATTGTTCTAAAAGCTGGAAATAGTCATATATATGTTAGATTCAACCCCCCTCCCCCTCTACGATGTGAGCTACTCTCTGAAGATAGCCATAACTTAGCCAGTCTTAGTAGAGGCAATAAATTGAAGAAGCCAACGACTAGGAACGCGGGCCTTGAGTCATCTTAAAAGCGGATATCGCTTTCGGTCAAGGTGAAGATAGTGTACCGTTGAAAATGATTCCTCTTCCATTTCGTAATTTCCACCAACCTCGGCGGTTTCAGATTACTCCATTTCATTTTATTTTTTAAGAAATGCAGTTTCTCTTATCAAAGAAATAAAAACCGCACTTACCGCTCTCATCGATTATAAGACTTTTAAGGGCGATTTATCCCACGATTTGAATTTCTAAACAAAACCGCTAATACAGTAACGATTAATGATAATGATTAATGATTCATATATGAATTCTTCGTATACTATCCATTATATTCGACATATATAAATATGGGATGTATCATTTGTTAATGATCAGAATCTAGGAATATAATGAACAACAAAAAAAAAGAAATAGTGTCTAGTAAATTTTTTATCGAAAAATCCATCCGTGGGGAGATATTTTACATTTTGTATTTTAACATCTTTACTAAATTGCCGTATACGAACACTACAGTAAGGCTACAACAAATCCAATTGCATCCCTCAAAGGTGTGTCAGATTTCCTATTAGATCATTTCGTTTTCAATCTTCAGCATCACTAAAAAAATGGGTCAATACCACATCAAATTCTTAAAAAAATCAAATATTGGAATTTAGAAAAAATATTTCCCAAACGAAGGGTTTTTGAAATATTTTTACCGTGCTTTTAAATTTATTTTTGAATAATATAGTACAGTATAGGCCGCAATTTTAACCTGCTACCTGTACAGGAAATAAGCGGCACAACATTACCTTTTGTAGACCTTAAGCACCTTAAGTTACTCTTGGTTGATAGCATATCTGTAGTTGTAAATACACACCTATGAATATTTGCAAGATGCAGCTGCCTCTTGGAAATATGCAATGTTTCGGGTTGGTTTATAAATTCTTTAAAATTACGGAATAAATCTGGTATTCTGGAACACAGTAACTAGTTGTGGCATTCTTAACTAGTCGACAAGTGTTTGTAGGAGCTTTATCTAGATGTAAAATCTTGCTGAAAATGATGCGGACCGAAGTTCAGAACAGAGTGAAATTCCTACTCGCTAAAAAAATCTTCGTTGTCACTCTGTGGAGAATACAATGATATGAAATTTAACATAATACATTTTTTCAATGGAATAATAGAATGTCATTGGTTTTCTAAAAGAAAGAAATTTCTTCATACGGTTCGTACCTAAGACCTTTGTGAAATTATAAATAATTTAATGTAATCTTAATTGCACAGATTGAAAATGATTTTTTAATTCATATAATTTCAACTTTTAGTTAATGGAGCTGCTATTCTCCAGTATGATCGCCTATCTATTAGTTTCATTTAATGTATTAAGTTGGAGAAATGGAACGGAACCGATCACAATTCTCAATTTTCGTTACGTAGTTCCATACATTCAACCTTATCTGTTCCAAACCAAGGAGATCGGAATCGCATTGAGACATGAGTTTCTACATTTCAAAAAGAAAATTTTTAAATACTGTCTATTTCATCACTGACACGATTTCACCTCATAAGGTGAGCTCAAAAATAAGTATGAAAGCTTATATGCGACATATTCTCCCTGTTTAAAGCAATCAGAACAGGACTGATACAAGTGCTTTAGAATGTTTCAGAATGCAACAGAAACATATCTCCTGTACCACTACATAACGCAATTGCATTAACATTACTGATTATCATGACTGAAAAGACCATTCAAAGACCAGAATCAACGCTGAGTGATCATCACGTTGCTAAATTTGTTAAGCGTTGTTCGATAGAATAACACTTCTTGTGAAAAAAATAATTTTAATAAGATTTTTGCAGAGGAGAGTTCAACTAAAATTATTTTAAATTTAGTTTATTTTACAGAATGATCGCTATCTGGATGATTGTTGGGCATAGTATTTAACAAAAAAGAGTCCCAAATGTTTTCTATATAATTTATTTCTTCTTAACGTTACAAGTTTTTTCTTCCATTTTCAGAACTTTTTTAACAGATATATGATTGTCTTCATTTCTTCATTATTTTGCTGTTTCACTACATATTGTTTTTAGTTATTAAGGAACCTCTATATGAATTCTGTACATAGAATCTGATTTAAATTAGCAGTTATGTCGGTCGGAGGTGATTATTCGTTCAGGCCGTGTTTGCAATCATTCGTTTATATCATTGAATCTGAATAATTGTATGAATGACGTAATTTAGACAAAAAAAAACAAAAAAAAAACAAAACAATTTTAGCTCTTTTTCTCATTGTTTTATCTACTTAGTTAGCCGAGTTTCTGTATTCTAGCCTCGAATTACGTTCCTCCATCTGGGGATTTAGGACGAACAAATTTTCAGACGCTTTTGTTGCATTTTTAAACGCTCGTAGCTCCGCTTCTATAAACGCTAGAATACAAGAATTGGCATCATTCAACAGACAATATGCCATTAGAGATCGTAAAATTTCACTTTGTCATAGACAAATACAATTTTTTTTTCACCCAAAACTAAGCGCTCCAAGTAACGCCCTTAACACCCCGTGGATTTGTAGTATATACGACCTCTGTCCGATTTTTTGCTCATCAACTTATCCGATTTCATGAATATCAAAAGATTTTTTAATGTAATTACTGAAATTTCAATAATTTGTATTAATTAATGTCATATAATGACCAATTTTAAATACCTATTTTATTTTAGTTAGCCAAATCATCCCCAATTCAATCATCTTCAACCATCCCCATTTTCGCTTCAAAATTTACGAAGAATGCACAATAACAGTACAATGCACTTTCCTCGTTGCCTATAAATATTTAACGTGAAATTTTTTACAATGCTTCTAAAATTACATAGTAATGTAATATTTAAGAAAAAATAAATAAATGCACGTATCCTTGCGGGTTTTCAAATGAGCTCGTTCACTTTTTTTTCTAATTAGTTCTTAATGAGGGTATTAGAATCAATTAAAAAAACAAATTAAACGCTCTATAGATATATCAGTATTGTATGCAAGAATAATTGAATACCGTGATGTGAATACCAACGTGCTTAAATAGTCCGTTCTTTTTCTGATTTGACCTTGTAAATAATAGATAACACCTAGTAAGACTCATATTAAAGAATTAGCCTGCTATGAGCACAGTAAGTCAGGTTCAAAACATATTTTAGCAAAGGTTACGGTACATTCTCCTCATTTGAACTCTACTCCTTTGACCTTTGACCGACACGATGTTCAATATAAAGCTGTAGAAATATTAGACTCTCAAACAAAGTTGATTACCTATTGTTGTTTTATTACTAAAGGAAAACTATGCTACACTCCACCAACCAATGGCGTACGCAGGAGTTTCTTTAGGGGAGCGATCCTGTAGAAATATAGCTAAGATATCTAAATCATAGGTAATTTACGTAATTTTGACTATATTGAAGACAATTTTTGAGTATCGGACATAAATTTGAGTGTGCCGTGGCTTTTTAGAGCAGAATTCTACGCATAATTTCACCGGTTTCAAGAAAAAGAAATTAAAATTGGACAGACAATTTTTTTATTTTATTTTTTTATTTTTAGGAGGAGGGCAAGGCCCCATCCTCGCCCCCTGTTTACGCTCACGCCAAAAACCTTGATTTATACTCATTACCGTATGCGAACTATAGACAGCTTTACTTTTTCGATACGTCTTAACTATTTGGACCTGAGAGTTGTTGGAGTTAGGTTGCTTTTAGGTGTTTTAAAATATTTTTGTTGTATTTCTTCAAAGAAAATAATACTATGTAAAATAGTATTTTTTTTTTAGATGCAAACTTGTTTCTATTATCATATATTACAACCTCAATGCCATAAATTATATTATTGGCCCATTACAACAATATTTACAACGATAATTAAGGGCCATAAATAATATAAATTACAACCTCCTAGCAAAGCAAGATTCCTGAAAATCTCGATGGCTTCACTGGCATGAGAAGCCAGTGGAGACTGGATTTCAGCACAATAAAAGTAGACGTTTAGATCTTGATGGGAGATGCTGGCCCTAAAAAAATATTTTAAGGATTAGTGGAACTAGGTAGGGATCGAACCAGAGAAATAGGGATTACAAAACATTATTGGAATGGGTTCTAGGTCATAGAGGCATTGAGGTTATGAATTAGAGTTTTCTTCGTTGCATAGTATGGAAAGTGGTCAACTCTAAATCATGGATTCGCTATCATATTTTACAACAATATAGACTAATATTTACCTGGATATTGGTTCCAATCAGAGCAAGAAAGGTCACAAGTAATGACTCCTGGTCCATCTTGCTTACTATCTCATAGATATTGTCGGTATTATCTTATCTATATGTTTTAACTTCGTGATTGGGAGTTACGAAGGTTTTCAACATTGCCAAACAGGCAATTAAATAAACTTTCAGTTACTAATTAGCGATTGTTTTTTTTTTGTGCGTGTTTGTGTATTTTTTATATAGCAAAAGGTAGAAAAGGAGAGGGTTAAAATCCTTCCTTAATTATTAATAAAAGGCCTGAACCACGCAGAATAACATTCAAAGATAACGGAGATATTTCTTAACCGAAAAAATCTTAAAAATAATGACATCTGTGGCTATGCTCAATACACAGTGAGCAAGCCCCTAAAACAAATTCTCTGCTGTATCACATACAAAGTTAATTCAGTCTTAGTACGACTTTGGATTCTTAAGCATTAGAATACATTCAAGAGAGTATACGGCATGATTCTACCTTGCAAAGTAATTTTAATCGCTCATTGCAGAGAAAATGATACTTAAAATGGTTTTCAGTGTTAAAATATATGTTTTTATTATCTTCCTTTGTGAACCATTGATTTACATACTGACCTTGGGTTCGTGTATTTTGATTGAACAATTCGCTAAAGAGGTTTTACAATCAAAATTTATTCGATGAATTTTCTAATATTTCCCTTTTTAGGCGTGCACATTTTCGGATCAGCTTCTAAAAGCCATACCCTTTTTTATGTTCCAGAAATGACATTCGAAATTTTTCAACGGACTTTGATGTCACAATTGTGATATATTTCCATCCATCATATTTATCATCCGGGCTTTTATTTAACGTAAATTAATGGAAGAACTTTTTCTAATTCTTTTCAGCTTGACCAGACACAGAATAAAAGTGGTTTCACCATAATCTGAAACTATGAGATATTGTACACAGTACTTGCGACCAAAAGGACATGTAAGGGGTGACATTTCTTATATCTAGAATGCACAACAATGGACCCATGCTGTCATCCTCATGTTTCGGTTCAAAGCCTTCAACAAGGAAAGTCCTTGGGTTACCGCTGACCTATGAAATCGTCACGTAACCATCTAAGAAATATGCAATATCCCTTTTAATATTGAATCCAAGTGCAAATTTTTCGAGTGAGACCAAAGATCGCAAGAAAGTTTTCCTTTTTTTCCTCCTATAGCATTGGTATCATATTCTGAGCAAGAGAAATCTAGTCTGCCTTCAATTTCAATAATAAAGTTAAATAAATTTTACTTTTCATTAACATTAATTCATTTCAGTTTCATTAACGATGTGACAAGAAATCTTGGAAGTCACATTCGTCAAATTTGAAAAACATTTTTTAATAAACCACGGTTTCCTTATCTATCAGTGTTCCTCAAATACATTGATCATTAACCTTAAATTATTTTTTTTTCAAATTTTAAAACAATGTATTTTAATTGTCAAAAGCACCTATACATTTTCCTGACAGAATTCAATCAGGTTCATATCACGTATCATTACAATGTTTTTAGAAAATATATTTAAATTCGAAATTTAAAGAGACAAGAACTATATTTTTCTTTACCATATCATCCAAATAAAAAATAATATTAGTTACAGAAAGTTAATCTCAAATGAAATTCAAGTACCATTGGTAGTAATTTTATTTTAGCTATTATCTTCTGAATGATTTATTTTTTAACATAAAAACTCTTAGAAAGATATTTAGATGAGGAAATTGAAATGGTTAGGCATTTCCCGTCATTAGTATTTCAGTTAGTTGTACCCTATGTGTGTTAAGGTCGTAGTTGATTGGATCAAGAGACGTAGTTACAACCATGAGTTCGTGCTCGCAACGCAATTGTGGAGGAACGAACACTTCATAAATATAATTCTTGATTAATCAATAACGGAGCATTGACTTCAAAAGATGACCAAACTGTTTGGTGCCTTTTTTCGCAACAGATTATGGAATTTCATTTCAAAGACTGTGGGTCATTCACAAATAAAACGGCAATTTACTGCCTAAGCACATGAAACGCGTCAAAAAAAAAAAAAAAAAAACTTCTTAAACTTTATTATTTCTTCTGGTTAGATGTGGGCCTCATTGACGTTAATTGGGGGCTTAAAATCTTAATTTCTGCTGTTTGATAAGTTTTGTAGAATAAATAATTGTTAAAAACCACTTTCCTGTCCAGATCTTTCTTAAGAATCGTTAAAAAAATTTATATTGTTTACCCGGCTCTTTTTTTATTCAGTTATGCCTATATTATCATAACTGGAAATTGTACTTAGTATTAAAAACTTACAAGTTTCAAGAATAGAAACAAGACGTTTGTTGTGAACTGGAGGGGAACACTCCATAGCTTGAGATGGGGCTGGGGAACACTCGGATTCCTTTGCAGCCTACTCGCCGTCTTAAGTTCTGACCAAGCGTCCAGGTGGTGCCGTTTAGCAAGCTGACGACCATTCCTCCCAAACCATGTTGCGTACCTTAATTTTATTTGACGTATACTACGGTTGTTTTTTTGTTTTTTTATATTACATGGATAATTTGCCCTCCGTGTCTTCAGAGTTTGTAGTTGTCAGGTGAATGTATCTACTTCATTATTATAGAAAAAAAAATATTCAAACACCCATTTTACAATAAATACTTCTGAAACTTAGGTAGGTACCTACATTATCGTGATGGTAAAAAAATAAATAAATACACACTTTTTGTTTGCTTAGAGGTGATTTAGTGAAAGGTTCTTGACGATTACTGCAGCTATTCAGCATTTCAGCAGCTGCAGTAGCATTCTTGATGCAAAACTGATAATAAAATGAACATTTCGTGAGGGTAACGTACTTCATTTAAACTATGATTTTATTGCAATTTAAAATTACCCATAACTCGCCAACCAAACAACCTGAGCCCAATGAAAAGTGAATACTCGAACCTGATTTTAAAAAGCAGTCCACGAGCGCCGAATATCTTAGGACAGAAATGTGCATTGCAGTACTGAAAAAATAAAAGACTTTTTTCATTATTAAAATTTATCTTTTAAACGTCAATCCCTTCTGAATGACCAGATTTTATTGTCACCGAATGTGTATATTATTCAATACGCAATTCAGGTAACGGTAAACATTTCTAAAAAGATATACTGGTATCTCAGGACATTAAAAACGAATACGTAGGTTGATATTTTATGAAGAAATATAATTTCGGATCATGGCGCATAATAAATCGGTAATGTCGAAGCAGAGCAAGCCGAGTTCCCATTACGACTCAGCACCGAACCGGATTACATAAAACGCACACACGTGACTGTATGTTTACAAAGGTGATGTAAACTGCTACGGTAACAGTAACAGGTGAGTGGAACGACGTAACTTCATTAGCAGCTCCAGTAACGGCCTATTAATTATCATTAAGTGTTGTACTATTGGCTATTTCATGTTTTTGTCAGGTTAATTCACAATATATTTTATGAATCATTATATCATATGGGGTTGTTATATAATTAATATAGGCTTATTAATATAATTGTTCTATAAAAAAATGTCACTGTACCGAATAAATCCATTTTCAACATTCCAAAAACCAGTGAACTAAAACACGCCGCCTAAAGCAGTGTATATACACACACACACACACATATATATATATATATATATATATATATATATATATATATATATATATATATATATTTATTTGTTTATTTATGTGGTCTTATTTTCAAAAAGTATATTGAAAATAGTTTTATTTCAGTGGTTTTTAAAAACTATATCTTCCAAATGTCGGCCGTAATTGACGTTTCCCCATATTTTCTATCACCCTTCTTTTCATTTCTGGTAGAATGGCATTGATCTCTTGCCTGATTCTCTCCTTTAACTCCTTATTCCAGAGAATAAGGTCGGTTTTTAAACATCTTGTTCTTGAGATATCGCTAGAGAAAAAAATCACTCAGGGTTAATCTGGTGACAGAAATGTGAGAGCCGTGGAACCAAACATCCTCTGCGACAATTTCATTCAACCCCAGGATAACCTTTTTTTCTTGAGACATTGGTTTATTTTTTACAACCCATCAAAATGTATCAGTTATTTCTTTTCCACTCTGTATTTTCGATTCAATCTGATGACGCATTATTAAAATTGTATGTGTGTGTGTGAGTATAAAGTATGTATATAACACGATAAGCCTTAAAAATACTACATGACCTAACCGCATACCTTCATAACAATTGTTAGACCATGGCAACTAATTCTTGAATCTGACAAAATCAAATCCTACCTTAACAACGTAACAACTTAATAATCGATCTTTAATTAGGACCCAGAATCTAGATTTCGGTACATTTTCAGATGTTATTGTATGCAATAAAAGGTGAATCCAGATTAGGTGGTGGTATGTAATTTGAATTTCGAATTGTTTTATTGTATTCAAATGAAATAATTTTATTCCAGGTAGACTAATATATCTTTTTAATCTTTAGTTAATAAAAGTTACAATATTGAATATTAATTTTATAAATTCTATTAATTTTTTCCAAAATAAACTTCTCGCAGTTTCTTCAGTTCTTTTAAAGCAATCCCCTCCTCAATATTGACAACCCATTATTATCGATATATAAATTTAAGTCATAATTGGACAATTTGCAATAAATGGTGACGTTTAACCATAAAACATCATACATTTAGATGATAAGTTGAACAATGAATGTAGTACACAAAATCTGAAATAAGTTTTTTTTTTTCCACACACTTTAATCTCAAAATGACAGAAATGAACGAAATGACGACGCTTTAATTAACTTTGCTTTAATTAAATTGAGACTGAGAAATTTAAAATTAGAATCTCAAAAATAAATTAATATTTACGTAATATATTATCAGTAGCAGACCGAGATAAGTGGGGAAAAACTCAGACTTTTAGATATCTTAATGCCCCTTATGGGCCTTTTGCTATCCATGGTTCTACGCGGCTGCTTAATCCGCCCCTGTATATTATGAAATAGACGTCTTTTAAAATAAATACTGCAATGTATAATGATATAATAATTAAATAGATACTAAAAAAATTGTTTTGTTATTATTTTGGGGGGATTGGGTATATTAATCATTTAGGAATAGCGACATTTTTCTGCATTGTTATTTTTTACTCAAACCGTTTTCTAAAGTCGTTTAGTTTAACCCAGCTTTCCCTTTCGTCAAAACTCAAAGCGAGCTCATCATGTTGCTCAATGCGAATTTCATTGGAGTCACCACAAAAAATATCGCAAAATCATTTGGTTGAATAACATCTACTGATTGTAAAAATGATCCGTAATATTGCCTAAACAGTCTTTCAACTCATCCAACAGTGAATTGAGCACTAAGTACGATTCTGCCAAACTACATTTCATTTCTTTTTTTCCTGGTTTATCACAAGCTTTGGAGAACTAAATCAAGATCTAAGAAATATGTTTTGACAATGCATCGAATTGGAGATTTTTTTGACAAACATCTTATTGATTGTGAATTCTTATAGGAAATGCCATCCTCATTATAAACATAACCCATAACAAGAGCCAAAAATAACCAATTAAAAATAATATAATAGTAAAACAAAAAAACCAAAAACAATTTATAGTATTTGTTTGTTTTTAATTTTATGAGCGTAAATGGTATGAAAAATATAAATAACGAAATTTCAGTTGTTTCTTTTCGTCAAACAAAACCACGTTTAAACTATTTACAATGATTAGTTATTTAGTTGAAACAATTTAACATTCTGTTTGACCCAAGACGTATAGCGCACGAAATTTTTTACGGTTCCTAGCGACACTGTCTAAGAAACCAAAGTATGCAAAAAGTACAAAATGAAAACAGACGATTTTTTTTTTCTTTTTCTTTTTTTAAAGCTTCTTCAAAGTTAGAACTTTAAATGAAATCGATTGACCGCACTTTAGAGGTGTGTGATCTACCTAATTCAAGTGTACTATTTTTATGTACATACCTTGATCAATACATTCCACGATTGATGATGTTATTTTCCTAAGAGGAGATATGCTTTTGGGACGAAAAATAAATTTTAACTAATAAAGCGATTACCTCAAAAGGATTTATATTTAAAGTTTGGCCATCGTATTAATCCGCAAAGAAATGTAAACAAGGGGATGTTAGGATCAGCACCCGATTCTATAAGTGTACCTGACTGTTTTAAATCAAATTCTGTCTATTTATATCACCATGAAATCAACAAAAAAATCTCAATTTGGAATAAGAAATTTAAATCAAATTATCACTGTAACTGTTCGGAGTTATTTTATTCGGCTGCGATTAGCCCATCTGTTGAAATCATATTCATTCAATCCCTCCTGAAATTCACCACACAAACCAAAATAATCATTAAAATAGTAAATTAATCTTAATTATTACTATCATAGTAATCATCTAGGCAGAAATACAGACCCTAACATCAGCTTATTTTAATTATCCTATGTGTCCGAAAACAATTAATATGGCTGTGGTAAGAAAGGACAAATATTTAGAAGTATAAAAATTAGCAGCTTCTCAACAAATCATTTTATAACATATATAAATTAGATCAATATGTATATGAAGTATGTATATATAAATAAAATATTTAAAAATTGAAAATATCGAAATAAATAATAACTGTAGGTTGCTTAACCAAACCTTTTTCTACCGACTGTTATTATGTGAAGGAGTTTCTAAAATCTGGAACAGACATTTCTGTTCAATGCTATTTCTCTCCTCCTCTCTCTTTCTAATCCTCTAATTTTAAAAGCTCCTTACTATCATCCTCCCACTTCTTTCTGGGTCACAGCTTGATCTTCTACTCTATACTCGGGTCTCATATATTTGCATAGACCAACTGTGTTGGTACGCTTTTTCCATTCTCTGACTGTTACGTCTCTAACACAGAAAGTTACAATACTAAGCAAACGTATTGTAGTATCCTTTACAAGAGAAACATCACTAAGAATGCAATCGCTTCTATGCTTATAAAATATATTTAGCACAACTTGGGGAAGGTCATACTTGAAGTTAGAAATGTTAATATTTTACAATTGTTCGATCCATGATAACTTATGGATGGATTATTTAAAGTGACTGAAAACTATGCTAAGATCACAGAAGTCTTATACTGCAGTTGCAAACTGGGATACTGCAAAATGACGATTGAGCTTTGTCGATGAGAGTAAATAAGCTCAGACTGTAGCGAAATCTGGAGACATTATTGATGCTTTATCAATCTCTTTCAGAACTCGAGGAAACCCGAAGTAATTCATAGATAACCAATATGTCAATGGACCTCCTATTCCTCAATTCTTCTTAACGATAAATCCATGTGTGTAAACTTTTGCGTGCATACAGTTTTATCAGCCATTTTCTAATTATTATACATTTTTGAGTGTTGCTACACAAATTTTGGATGAAATACTAAACATTTTTTTGAGAGATAAAACGAATTTAAGTGTGTAATTGTGGCATTGTGGAGATGGCCAATGATACAAACCATGAAACCGCTCGAAGCCATAAATATTGGCAAATCGTTAACAGCTATAATGAATGGCACGTTCTGTATTTTTTTTTTTTTTGTTTATCAGTGTATTGAAAGAGATCCAATTTTTTCAATCTAATATGGCTTACGATACAATAAGCAGGAACCCGCTAATTCACAAGAAAACCCTTAAGTCAGTAACCTACTTTTATTAATATGCTTATGATCTTCAAAGCTACAAAGCCATAAATCTCAGAACAGGATGTTAAATCATGATATATGGAATAAATGGTATTATATACACTTAATAAGAGGGGAACAACCTTCTTCTTATTTAGTGTTTTGTCGTTATATAACATGCCTGCAGTAACGGGGTAGACTGATAAGCGAGATTCAGTCATTCCAGTATACAATCTAGGATATGCAAAAGTATATTTATTTTTCAATCATAATCATAATCATAATCACAATATGTAATATAAATATATGTAACTTGTAGAATATTAAAGCTCACGTTAAGATTAGATAGATTTCAAATAAAGTATAGCTTCTATGTAATTTTTAAAACCTTAAGAATTATGTTTTAAACACTAGATTGTAAAACTTTCTCTAGTCATAGTGCCGCAATATAGCAATAAAGGAATATGTGTATCAGTCATATCAGAATTTAAAAAAGGGCAACATTTATTTAAAATTACTTAATGTTATAAGGGTAACATGAAAGTATGTAATATTTAATTTAGGAGGATCTTGAAGAAATTTTGCACTCTGTGTTCATTCTATTTAAATATAAATATTTTGAGAGGAAATGACAGTTTTTTTCTTTTAAAAATTAAAATTTACTTCAGATAACTGGTATGTTATTTATTGCACTTTCTCTACGGATAAGAGAAACAGCAGACGTCACCCTATTAACCCAGTAATACTCATCATCCACTTTCTTGCAGGAGTTTTCTCATTTCCAAAACGGAAGACAGAGCAGGTTAATAGAAAGTGTCTTATATATTAGGTATCAGCTCAGAGCAGGTCCCATTAATACAGTATACGTGCATATATCCTACGATCAGACATTAAACGCGAGAAAATTGAATAGATGAGTCAATTCCAACACCTGGGACGACGGAATTATCTGGAATGGACCAGAAGCAGTTTATCTTTTCAAAAAGTAGTAGTAACCATTATTTGGGAAGATTATGTTTTATGCACAATTTTTTAGATAAGGCACACTCGGCTACTATTGTAAAAAAAATTGGTACATCTATACTGTTATTTATCTATTAGATACACGTTATAATTATTAATATTTATCCATTTATTTAGTATTTTGAAGAAATGTAAATGATTAGTACATTGATTTTTTTCAACTCAATTGTTTATACGTTGGGAGATTATGTATCATGTATCAGGTATTTTGTGAATTATATCTCTTCCTATATTTACATCGTTTTTTCGGCATTTCGGAGTATTTTCCCCCATCATTAGGACGTTTCACATCTACAACCTTCATATTATACTTTGATTCTATTAATACATGAATAATAATAATATTCTTTCAGTTTTTTTTTAAATATATATTTTACAAGGAATAATTAATTATTGCATCCTTTCGCCATCGCATAATTCCTTGGAAAATTGTCTTTATTGTCTACGCATTTAAATCATTTAAAGTAGAGAGGAAGATTTAAATGAGTGCAAGGAGCTATGTGATGGTGAAAGGATACAATAGTTCATATATTATATGTACTTAAAAAAAACTGACAAAATATTATTATATTGGATTAATAGAATCAAGAAATAATAAGAAGGCTGTAGATGTATTAGGGCATTTGATATCAACAGCCTTCATATTATGGGATAACGTGGAGAATATGATGTAAAAATCAATAAAGAAAAATTAATATAGGAAGAGATATGATTCACAACATACTTAATATATGAAAAATTATTTCTATAAAACTTATCAAGTTCCTCGTTTTATGATAATCCCGTATCAGAACAAAAATAAAAATATAGTACCACATTCCTTCGTCTTCCTTCCAACAGGACTCTTGGGTCCAACATGGTCGGGAATATTTTCTATTCTATTATAACTAAGCAGAAAAGTTTTTTCAAATTTTTTTATTAAAAATACTTTCTAACGCCTGTTAACCCAAAGGATCCGAAAAATGTGAATAATACTACAGTCATGTTTGTAACATTTGTTATGTCACAATATATTGCATTTAGAACTCAATTAATGATTTTCGATATTATTGCATGATCGGCTTTAAGACTTACACAGATCATGTGAATACTTTTTGGGGAGAAAACTCAGAACTACTGAATCAAGTTCCGCTTCGTTCCTCGCCTTTTTAGACGTTGGAAAAATACAGGAATCAGGTGACTTATGATTGATCTTAACCAAGGTTGGTGAAGGTGTGCCTGCGACGAAATTTCACATTTAAGGTCAACCTCATTGTCTAAGGACGCCATTGTCTAGGTCGAAATTACTTCCTGTGAGCAAGCACTTCGCCTCAGGTCCTTGTCATCCAGTTGGTTCCATTGGCCGTGATGGGAACTTACTGAACTTTGCGGTGCACAGTAAAAGGTTCATGGAAAAAAAAAACATTTTGCGTTCAGGGCGTTGGAAGTACGTCGTGCTTCATGCGCTAGTTCCTCATTCGTAATAGCTTCATTCACAACCATTAGTATCTGATTTCTTCAGGACGCTTCAGTGAAACAATAATATCTTAGAATTAAATGAGTCAAGTCAATTTTAAAGTAAACATTTTCTGATAATGAAACCAATATGTCGTGGTTATAACGAGAAAGCACCTAATGTTCTGCAAATATCCTTTGTGATTTTTATGTTTTTTTGTGTCTAAATTAATTTGAAATCAGGCTCATTGAGAATGAACTAAAACATACTTCCATAAAAAAATAAAAAAAATACATGATTATCCAATATAATTAAAAAATATAGAAGAAAAAAACATAAAAATATAATATTTTTGTGGCACATAGGATATTAACTCTTTACAACGATTATATGCGTTAGTAATTTAATACAAGTGAGCCACTCAAGAATCAATGCTTTAATGAATTATTTTTTTAAATTAATTTATGGTGCTCCATTCTCCATATTTTGATTACTACATAATAAACAAAACCTAACCCCAAATTCGTATCTTTTTTTCTTAACAACCAGTTTCGGTATAGAAATGTCCTGTTATACTCAAAACTAATTTATTGTCATCAAAAAAGAGTTTTATCTTTAAATCTACATGTTGAGGTCTGATACTTTAAAATTAATTAAAAATCAAGCATTCAAATCTACTTCTCCCTTTAGAATGAGACCTTGAAAATTTAAATGTTGTCATCGCAGAAACTGCCAATTTTGAGTTAGTTGCAAAGGAGTGATATCTGCTTACAGTCGTGTAATAAATAAATGATATTAATTGATAAAACTTACCAGGCAAAAAAAAAATATATATATCTTTACTATTAAACTAATCTTGAGCCTGGAATTTCTCGAAATTATGCATTATTTCTAAAATATATTGAAAGAAATCTTTGACTTTTATATATATATACATATTTCAGAAAAAAACTTTGAAAAAACGATCAAATGTTTATATTTTGAATAATTTAAAAAAAAATTACGAATATTTTTGTGGGTTACTTCACCTGCAGCCACCTACATTTGACAAATGATAAGACATTATTCTCTTGAGTTCCTTCAGAAAGTGCACCGATGAGGAGAATAAAGTTCCTCACTGTTCATGAATAAGGGTTAAAAGAATAGCAGTTATATTTACCAACTGATATAATTACCTACGTATCATAACAATTTAAATCAAATTGATCATTAGTCATTCATGGGCAGTTGTAAGTCCAATCGTTATGGATAGAAATATAATGTAATTTCTAAAATAATATTTTTATTACCAATTGCATTTTCCCTTCTCACATAATCATACTAAATATCCTAGCTTACATTATTTTATTAAAACAATACACATCATAACTACCGGTAAAATGAAAAAAAAAATCAAAGATACCTAAATATGAGCGTATTTGAACTTTGAAATGATAGCACCTTTATCAGGAACATTATTTGGTTTAAAGAAAATTCATGTGCGTTTTGGGTGGTTCAGCCTGCTAGATGACTTCATTACGAAAAAAACTCGACCAATATTTCTAAGGCTGGGTAGTTTACCCTAAAGTGGGTTTCACTTTATTCGCAACCACTGCACATAGTAATTTTATTTAAAGATATAAAAAATAGTTATAGTAGTATCTGCAGTATTAAAATGTGTGTATCTCTCTTTCTCTCTCTATATATAAAAAAAAATAGATTTCAGATGCATTCTTTACCATATGTGTAGGATTCATTGAGCCAAGGAGGCATATAGGCCATGAATTAAAAATTGTATCTGCTCACCTTACCTTGATATTTCTCTCTACATAATTTACTTACACAACTAGAAAGATCGGAATTGAAATTTCAAAAGCCTTCGGGTAATGGGCCCACTCAGCATTCTTCAGCCCTTCCTATTGATCCACTGCTACACCTGCCTTTCTCTATTTTTATTCTTTTTCTAACATAAAAAAAAGTAATGAAGGTATTTCCATTGAATATAAGAGAGAGATTTAATCATGTAGCTAGCACGATTACTTGTTAGGTCAAATGAATCATTTATCTCCAACCACCTGCACGTTTTGTAGCAATACTCTCATTTTACTGTCAAGCTGAAAGAGGAGACATCTTTTATATATAAAAATATTTATTTCTAAAATTCAACAAGATTTCGGCTATGCCGGGCCTCTATCTCTGACACTTTTACATTAATAATAATAATTTATAATAATAATAATAATTATAATTGGCCTTGATCTTCAGAGCTTGAAAGTAGCTCAAAAAGCAGTCCTGCTTGATACTTGCAGAATTGTGAGAAAATTTTTAAACAAATAAATTACATGATATCATCTACCTTTCCTTGAAGTGTTTTCCGGAAAGAAGATGTTAATCCAGGACACTGAGAAGAATAAATGTAAAAATAATAATAAGAATAAGAATACCTCAAGGATTGTAAGGAGTTTTCTGAATATACAATAAAAACGACCAAACAAACAGTGACCTGAGTGGTTGGAGTTTATTCTCCCCCTCTCCAGGAAAAAACCTTTTTCGAAAGTGTCGGAAATAAAAATAATACTAATATTAATAAAGCTATTATTTCAAAATTTACAGTAACAATATGATTAATTTAGATGAAGACATATACAATTATTCCGGGAGTTGACCAACAAAAAGTTGACCTAATAATAAAAGAAATTTTTTGGAGAGATTCATATTACACATGCCTACTAGAATAAACTAGTTGAAATATTTTCCCTGGTTCTTAGCAATAACGCACCATGATGTATTTTTGAAACCGCCGAACATCCGTATTGCACGCTTATTATGAATAGATTACCTTAAAGGGCACAGCAACTTGAACAATTCCAAAAATTAGCGTAGTATAAATTATGCAATCCTTAATATCAATGAACGTGATTTTAGGATTTTATTCTTCGTATGCGTTACCCGTCGAAATATTTTTTCGAACCATTGCAAGATTATCATTGAATAATTGTTTCTAATATATTGAAAAAAAAATAAAAAAAAGGTAGATATTAATTAATTATTTTATCATTAAATTAATATTTGAAAAAGGTTAGAGGCTAACTACTAGGATAAATACTTCAGCTACAGCCTTGAAACTTGTATTATTATGATCATCAAAATGGTTTTTGCCTAAATTAATGCATTTTTTCACGCCGGTTTGCGAACTAAATCGGATGAAGTATTTCCAAACTAAACATGCAATGGCATAATAACTAACATGTTAACAGATCTTCGGATGATCCGTCCATGTGCACAACCAGTCGCGTATTGTTCCGTTCAGTACACCATGTTAATTAAATTGCACACAAGCAAAATTACGTTAATTCCCCCAATACCACCAAAATCAACTATATTCGTTTAAAAATGTATAAAATATGGGAGTAAGGAGGGGGATAAGGAGGGGCGGTCCACGTTACGGGTTTATTATGTAAAAACTTTATTGGAGGCAGAGATCCAAGAAGGTTGAGAATCAATTATCGTGCAAGCAAAATCCTACATAGATGTCATAAATCAAAAATCTTATCTTAATTTGAGAAAAAAATGTGGTAAATGATAGGAAAAAGGTCAAGAAAGTCATGAAAGTACCGAAGAATAGCAACTACATTATTAGAGAAAAAATTACATTGAATAATAGCAATATGCTTTCCTCCATCTTAATCAAAGATAAGATTTATTAAAAGTATTTTCCCGAAAATAGACTTTTACATGGAGTGGAGTGGGGGTGCATTTTCATTCCGCTTCATAACCTTCAGAACGCGGTTTTGGAGGTTTCTGGAATGTCTGATAGATATGTGTATATATATATATATATATATATATATATATATATATATATATATATATATATATATATATATATATATATATATGTGTGTGTGTGTGTATATATATATATTGCCACTATGTTCGTAAACTTCCAGCTACCCCCTTCTGATAAAATGAACCAAAATTCGTATATTTTCAAGGCTGAACAATACCATAGAAGTAAATTTTAGTCAAAATTTCGGGCGGTTTTTTCGTGGTTTTTAAGATTTTTGGTACCTCTACAGCCCCTCCAAATCCAGTTAGATCATTGAAAATTTGTATGTGAATTGAGTTGGTATTAGAGAAGTGCCTTTTGGGGGTTTCAACTTGTTTCTCACACTCCCGCCATTTAGATATTTTCAATATTATATTTTAGTTACTATTAAAGATGATTTAAAATTCCTCCATTGTAACGGATCTCTGCTGCTCACGTTTTTTTATTTCCATGGCGATCTGTTCGCTTTTATAATATTATACAGTAATAGGTGCAGTAGCTTACAGTAACCACTCCCATAAAGATAAGGACAAGATGCTTAGCTACGCTTCCTTATGGTTCACAATCGTCCTTTATGATTGTCACTTATGAACAATATCATTAACATAACTCTCCTGGCTCAAGCGTCAAAAGATCCTGGCTCTCTTCCGGCATGCTGTTTTTTAATGCTTAATGCAGTTTAGAATCTGTTCCTAAATCCTATATCATTTTAAGGAAATAAAATTTGACCAAAATTAAGGATATATTTTAAATAATGTAACTATTTATTGTTTTATTTATTTATTCTGTAATACATTTTAGGTGTATTTATAATAAACAGATTATTTTGTGTTTTTTTTTTTTTTTTCAGAAAGTACTTAGTTCCTCTTATGTTTGTAACGAGGCATATTACACACGAGTGCTTTGAATGCTCCAATTAGCAAATTTAATATAATGAAATCCAGTTGAGAGAATGTTCCGGGATCATTGGGCCTCTATGGCATGTACTTTACAGATTTAAATGAAAGATTAAACATACAGAATAAAATAGAGTAATGTCCATTTTTACAGGAGCTATACTACATTATATTTTTTTTTATTTGAATTCTGTTTAAAATGATTTTTATAATAAATCGTATAGACTAGTGATGCTGAATGTCGCAGCATCTGAGTATGAATCTACTTAAGAACAAGAGGAATCAATGAAAAGTAGAGGATATTCGGCGCCGAAATTTAACAAAATGAGCTGAGAGAATTAAAACCACTGCCTACATTCTTCAAACTTTTTCTTACGCGCTGCAGATGAACTCAAACAAATGAAACACGATTAAAGAACAAAATGGTTACCAATTTTCAACGGATTTCAAGTTATGATTCTCCAGGAATTAATATTTCGTCAATGCTTTATTTTCACTATCACAAAATTTGTACACAAGTTTGATAACCCACTTATTTTCCAAACTTTAGACAATAGCATGCCTCAAAAATAGCAATTTGATTGATATTTGACTAATAATTTCTTTTCTTTTTTTTTTTTTAATTTTTGTCTATTGACGACGGGATTGAGAGACGCTGGCCGCCTTACTCCTACATGGGCATCAGCTACACCCAGAAGTTAGCCCTGATTGTTTTTATTAACTGCCTCTTGTAAACGTGATCCAGGGAAATACACGTTCCGTACAACGTGTCCGTGTCCTTCGATCAAGGCCTCCCGACATACCTCTCTCCGCCTCCTGTGCCGTCTAGCCTGCGGATCTATGCGTTTCGTGATGCCGGTTCCACCCACCACCTACAATCAGCGGGCGATCGAGAATATGCTCTGTGCGAGGGCTCATTGGATTTTAAATAGTTCAGATATTAGCAAAATGATAGAATAAATATTAAGTACATAGCGTGTTATAATTATATATATTCTTTTAAACTGATGATTTGAAACACTGTTGATTTCACAGACGACCTAGCCAAAAAACTTTTTAAGCTAAAATTATCTTTCCAACAACCAGTTGTTTTTTTAGGAGAACAGCTAAAGGTTTCTGTATCACATGCAACTTTATATTAATGCAATAAACGAAATTCATTACAAACAAGTTAATACTCCAAAAATTTTAAGTGCAAACTTTAAATATTACAGTTACCGATTATTCTTTATTCTTGTTTATTCTTTCCCAAATACCATCTAATCATAATAACTTTTTTAACAAAACATAAACATCAAACTATCAACTCTATGTGTCATATGTATGTACCATACCTTAGTCAAAGGTTTATTTATTATTTTTATTTTTTGTATAACTTTAAGTTCCAATTTAGGAACCATGATTTCACAAAACTAATTTAAACAGGTGTCCTAACCAGGGCCGAAGCTAGAATCTATTGGGGGGCAAACTTAATTTTGCAACATCTTCTTCCACCTTCTCCTCTCCTCTGATATAAGACAATAATTTCATTACAGCATTTTAGGTAATATATTTCGAAAAAAAATATCATCTCGTAATACTCATTTTATTGACTGAATTAAAGGTCAAAACAATAATAAAGCAGAAACAAATATTTTTTACTTAACCTAAAAATAAAATTTCCCTCGAAATTTGCTCCCCTCTACATTCTGCCACTCGGGGCAGATGGCCCTTTGCCTCCCCTTCTCTAGTTCCGGCCCTGGTCCAAAAAGAATGATGTCTGAAATATGAACATTTCTGATTTCAGACAATTTCTGATATCAGATTTTTCGTGCTAATTATACTACTAATTGATAGCCGTCCATTTTATTGTGACGGCTAAGGATTCCGCCTTGGAGTACAGCTGATCTTAGTTGATTGAAGTCACATCAATTAAATTTTTAATAAAGATATGCAATATTACTATATTGCTGATGACTGGATCTATTTAGTTAATTAGGGATTGATAAATTATTTGCCACTTCTATTTAATTAGGTTGTATTTTGTCCGGCCCTTGCGATCCCGATTTGTCATAAGTTAAAATACATAGTCTTATAACATCATAATGTATGTTTTACATCATTAGAAAAAAATAAAATAAACTTATTGAAGTAGGCGTGATATTTCTGGATATGGAATCTTCAAAAGTGCATGTTTTTTTTTCACATTTAGTGGATTTACCAATCGCCTTTAAGAAACTGGAGAAGAGGAATTTCACTTGAAACGAGCAATTGGATATCATGAGATTTCCATTAAGTTTAATTTAATTTAATTAACACCTTAAACACTTCAGTAGCGTAGCAAGGATTACAGGAAGGTCCATCCAAGAATCTACTTTAAAGAAACCGAGGATGAAACCGGGGGCCTTCTCTCTTTACAATATTTTTGTAAGTCTAGGTAAATTATTTATTAAATAATATTCAATAGGTTCCTACAATTTTTGTTTACAGATAAGAATAAGTAAAAGTATTTTGTAATTTCTGGGGAGAGAGGGGGGGACTCCTACACCTACACTTTTTCTTGGTGTTTTATTATTGGTTGGTTAAAAAACAATTTTGTATTGTTTTGTCCTCTCTTAAAAAAACTAATTATCATGGGATTGCTCAATTCTTATTGTTCTTTACATTCCATTAGTTATGAAATCTATTTAATAAACTGATTCTTTAAATGTAACAAAGTTCTATATAATTTCACACTCTCTACAGTAGAACAATTAAAATTGTTATTTACTTGTTTTTGTTGTTAACTACTGTCTAATTAATACAATCACCCACATGTTAAGGAGACCCTTCATAGTTCTTAGTGTTACCATTCATACTTTATATTCAAAGTACCCTCTCAGCCCAAAGATCCCACAACTATGCTCATTCTTGCAGGGATGGACGATAAAATTACTAACGCTTTCTCCTCCACCAAACTATGGTATTGGAGCCAGTGGAGGTGGAGTAAGTGCACGTTTGTCTCAGATGTCCAAGACTTGAGTGGGGAAACTCCCATTGTCTAGACACCTTTCTTTACCAGATATCTTGGGGCCAGTGTCGTTTCAACCATCGAGATGGATTGCAAGATTGAATGTAACTGAAAAAGAATCGGATCAAGAGATAAGGACGATTAAAAAATGCCTGTTGAAATTTTGTAAACATGGAAGGTATAAGTCACGGAGGCAAGATACATTGAGGTGTATTGTTGGCAACATAATATGGAGTGTAGCTCTTCCTCTTCAAGTGAAACGTTATTGGTAACGTATCGTAGCCATCGACTATTCGCAATACAACAATTTCTATAAACAATTGACAGATATTTTCGATAAATTAGGTGTAAAATTGACAATTACAAAACGAATATCGGCATTTTAATGTTGCAATGCAAACCAACCACGTCGAGCTTGAACAATAGTCCTTCTGTGGGAGGCATTTGGAAACAGCTTTGACCTTCACTCTTCTTGGCCAGAAAAAAGATTGAAAAAAACAACAAACATTTTTAACTAATGGTTTGAATACTAAAAGCAATGAATTTCTAATCACGTCAATATTTTTTATATTTATCATTATAAGGCATCATCGACCAGCACATGCAGGGCAACTCAAGTTAGAAATTTAAAATAGGTTAGTAATTTGTTTTGTATTCAATTTTTATTATGTAATATTTTAAAATTGTTCATTAATTTTTTTTAAATATTTGTTCCTTTGTTCCATCTATACTATAACATGTGTAGATTTTGCATTGTTTTGTGATTTTTTTTTTCAAGCTAGAATCAAGATTATTTTGGTTGCTTTATATGGGTAAGACATTTTAATAATTAAAAACGATTTGCTAATATAAGAAAATGAAAAAAGGAAAAATAGAGAAAATTTTATTTATTTATAATTATTAAAAATATACAATTATTATATTATAGGGTTTTATTATTATTATATTATTATTTATGTTGGCGACCTAATACGTTACACAAGCTTCTTAACTCTAGCAACCAATTATGTTAGAACAGCATCACTTATTAAATAATGTGTTTCTTTCAAACTTTGGCATTGCTACCTATCACTGGATAGCTCCTTCCCTAAATTCAAAAAGTGATTTAGTGGAAATTGGTATTCTGTCACTCGAAATTGGTTTTTATTTTATTTCTTAATTGTTTACGGTGGTGTAGCCAGAGGGAGGGACCGGCGATAACTTTTATTGAATTCTTTCGCATTCATCTTACTAAATACCCATTACATACTCCTAAAAAGTCCGTTTTTTGGCATAACGTGGCTCTTTTTTTCAACGCGCAACAATTTACGAAAATATCCATAACTTTACCAAAAATCGAGGGTTACAAACTAATACAGCATTATTTTAATTGTATTATATTTTTGTCAGTTCAAATATACCTCATGTTAGCTAAAAAGGGACAACAACGTTAAAGAATAACTGAATGTTATAGGAACAGTTAAAATAGGAAGATATGATTTCACGCAAATTCAAGACTCGTGCTGCCACTTATCACTTTCTAAGTCTTTGGAATTTTCTTAATCCCAAGAGCCTATAAATCGGTGTTGAGAGATCGATGACTTGAAAAAAAAGTTAGAATTTTTCGTCCATATCCGAAGATTGAGGGCATTCGTCACACCGTGTCATAACACACAACAATATTTACTGGGGAACAAATTCTCAACATTTAGTGTCTGAGGAAAATATTTCTATACTTTCAATGGTAGTTTCTAAACAATAAGGTTTAATGACGAATGACGTTAAAGAATTTAATGGTAACTAGTTGTATAATTAACTTTAATAAATAGTAAATAACATTCCTTTATCGATATCTGTCCGGGATATATCATGTATGGACAAGTGCGGACATACATAAAACATAAATTCCAAATAAATAAACGGTGATTGGCTCCGTGTGGAAGGAGGAAGGCGAGATCAAAGATAGGCGCGACTGACGTGTCCTCTTCGATTCCACTCTTTTGTCCTTGAGCAGCCGGCTCTCAGATATTTCCTATCCTTCGAAGATGGAACCAGGGCATATTCTCATGATGTATGTGAGGATCGAACTGTACCCCTACGAGATCGGACCTTCACTGCAACGCGATAGGCCACCACGACCCACAGTGGGGCCAAAATTAAAAATTCTGAGATTTGCCATTTTTATATTTTTTGGGACGCTGAATCTGAAATAAAAAATCTACAAACACATCTTAAGCACTTTTGTTTTTTTAATTCGTAGGATTGTTCGAATCTCCTGGCAAACTATTTCTACACTGGAATATGGTCAGTTAAGGAAAAGGAAAACTATTTAAATTAAGAGATGATATCATTTTATTAATAAATTGTCTAATAAGTAGTAAATTTTAAAAGAAAAAAATTATTTTCAACTTCCGATCAAGCAATTGAACAATAACTTTCAGCTCTAGGTGAAATATTTAGTTTCTCTAATAATTCGAGAACTTCCGGACGAAATTTTTTAATATTTTTACGCGGTTAATTTCCGAAGGGGAGAAATTAGCGGGTCGGGCAAAGCGAGCTGTTTAAAATGTCCTGGTTGGTGGTCATGAGGATTTCCGTAAATAGCTCCTTCTAAAATGCTTCACATCTTTATTTGGAGCTTCCTGAACAGCTGGAAAGCGTGAAATTGAACATTCGACATTAGAACGAGAAATGTAATTTTCGCAAAAGTTGTAAGTTTGTGCAACTTTTTTTTCACGCTCTAGCATTATGACACGTACTGTTTCTAATTTTGAAAGGAAGGGCATTGGAGCACCTTATAGTCAGAAGAAAATATGTTTTTCTGTTTAATAAGAAAATTAGAAAATTTATTATATCTTATTACACCTACCTTCAGATGAACAATCCATAATAGTGTAACTAATAAGATGTCATTGGCATTAATCCAGGAACAATACCCGGGGTACAGGTGTACCCTAAGCCCAAATATTAGTTCAATTTTTAATAGGCGGCACAGTGGGTCAAACTGCGACTTTAGCACGAAAAAATTCAAATTTTGAATATTTAATATTTATCGGGTTTTGCAACTATCGCACATCCCATATTTCCCTCCAATATTTCCTGTTCATACAATCCTCTTCTGTTAGACCTCTAGCTGCCATCTCTTCTCTGACTTCCTCTATAGACTACTTCCGAGGTCTTCTTCTCTTCTCAGGGCAACATTTAAGTACTCAAAGGGGCCATCGCGTCTCATCCATTCACAAGACATGCCCATACCACAGCAATCTTCTTTCACTGATGTCATTGAGAATGTTGAGTTCAGCCCCTATCTTGTTTCTCATTACCTTCTGCAGCCTGGATATTGCACAACTTCTCCAAAAATCCATTTCTAGGGCCAGTAATGTATTTGGATATTGTTTTGTCAGCGTCCATGATTCTGACCCATACAACGTTATGCCAATCAGGAAGGGGTGGTATATCTTCCTTTTAGTTTCGAGAGAGACCTTTTTATTCCATAATACACTGTTTAGGAGACCAATTATCTTTTTACTATATATATTTAATATTGAAATGGAAATTGTTCATATTCAAACTAGACTAGTTAGTGACATTGGGCTCAAGAGATTAGCCTCGATTGGTTACACTAATGATTCAATAAGACAAGTCAAAACAAATACAATAAATTCTTGAATTTTTCTCATTATGAGTTAATTCATCAGTGAGTACAAATTTTCTGCTTAAATAGAAGCTATTGAAGTTATACAACTATGAAAATACAATTTTTTATTGATTGTATATTAAAGTAAATAATATATTATATAAAAGGCCCAGAAATTGTTGGACACCATTGGATCTCCTATGGTTGTTATATTTATATTCCAAATGTATTGCCTAATTTGTAATTCAAAAATCATCTGCAAAAACAAATAGTGTTTTTTGTATAGGGAGTCTCGGTCAACTGAAATACTCGGATCGGTTTGTGAAATGATTTGACTTAAAAAACAATTGAATAACAGGATATTGTTGAATGTAAACTGCGTTATCAGTGCTAACTTCATCTCGGATCGATGGACAAAAAAATTAAGAAAAGTTGCATTTTTACTGTAAGTATCACATCTCAACGCAAATTTTTAAGTGTTTCTCGATAGGATACAAATTATTCACTACGCAAGTTATATGTAAGTACACTATAAAATTGTTAAAACTCGTGTGAACCAGAAAAAAAGTACTTCAGCCCCATGAAAAAAATTTCACAATTCCTTAATTCCGGGAAAATAATTCATACGCAGATGAAATTGGCTTTTAACCGTGCAGCGAGAAAAAGAAAAACATTCGTAGAAAGTATAGAGTTATTTTAAGTGGATTTTTCCCGGGTAATTCCGATGTCTCGTGTAGGTATTTCAGCCGTGAAAACTTTCTAGGGATAAAACAACTAATGGGAGTACTTCGAATGCAAGTGCTGCACTTTCAATTACCTCTCCAATCTTTGAAATCTAAAGTTCTCGATATATAGGTGTATGTATGTGTGTGTGTGTGTATATATATATATATACATATATATATATATATATGTATATATATATATATATATATATATATATATATATATATATATATATATATATATATTTGAGGATCTTGAGGTTCAGTCAATAAATATAAAACTATATTTTGGTGACGTTTCGTAATTTTATTGTTCTCATATTCATACCCTAACAGTAAAAAACAGGTTTTTAGAAAATTTATAGTAAATAATTATTTGACCTTAAAATTACTAACAAATATAATACAAAATTAACACTTATTTACATATTATAGTTGGTTACCACATTTCACATTGGTTAAAAGGCTTTTCAAAGATAAATCTAAAGCTAAAAAATAAATGATTTTTTAATAAGATTTCAGAGAAAGAAGATGTGGCACGACATCGAAAAAAAACAATATTGCAAAAAATTATTTAATATAAGTTTTGTTTTACCCTAGTTATTAATATACAATAAAATTTACTTTGAGTATCTTTTTTGAAAAACTATTGCTACAATTTCTTTTTAACAAAAAAAAATAAATAAAGTCTTCATAATACAGGAGATGAAGTGGACCTTTGACATAGAGGGGGCAGCAACTACAACGAGAGAGCGGCATTTTTCAAATATACTTTTTTGGAATCTGGGAACCATAAAATGCGTTTAAGTTAGATTAAAAAAATTTGACATTACCATACTTCTTTTTCCCAAATAATCAATACTAACAATGGCCCTTAGTATTAGCATTAGTAAGATAGAACAATGTGACAATCCGTTCCTTTCTTTAAATGTTTGATCTTGGAACATTCTAAGAACTCTGATAGTCTGTTTACTTTCATGTTTAAAACATTATTATGTAATCGTGGTGGAGTTTCAATGTAAAAAAGAAAAAAGTATGTATTCTGGTTTCTATATGAATTATGTAACGTGGAAAGTATTGGGGTAGGTTAAATAATTTTTTAACAAAATAATATAGTAACTTTTCCACTTCAAAAAATTCCTGATATTCCCCTTGTGCACCATATCCCATAATTGACCTAAACATCGTGTTAAAGATTTCCATTATTGATGAAAAAGATATTTTATTATTGGATATAAAAAATTTCCAAACTGTGTTGATTCCCGTTTTAGCTTTTCCCATTTTTTCTTGAAAGTGTTTATTCATTGACAAAGTGCTACTTAAGGTAATACCTAAATATTTATAGTTTTTGACAATCTATATTTTTTCTTATTCGTGTGCCAATTTCCCTTCATTTCTAAACACTATTATTTTTGATTTTTCTAAATTTTATTCAGTCCACATTTTTCACAATATTTTTCTAGGTTATTTATTATATATTGTAAAGTAGTTGGGTCGGATGCTAAAAGTCTGATATTTTTTCCATTAATCCAAATACATCCCCCATTTTCATCCTACTATGAAAGAGGTTATTAAAAACAATGTCTTTTGGATCCATTATTTAAAACAGTTAACAATTAGATTCAATATGGAACAGCATATTAATATAGATAATATTAATAACCTAAAAGATTTATTTTTACAACTCAGAAATAATTTATAAGAATCCGTTAATAATAGCATAATTGAAAAGGCCAATAATTCAACGAAATACTTACTATATAAACAATTATCTTATAATTTAGAGTTATTTTTCCAGTATTAAAAGTATAACCGATATTAAACGGATTTTCAAAGCCAGAGGAGAACTCCTAGATTTAAATTATAAATATATATGAAGAAGGTGAAACCCAAAGGTGCTCTCTTTTATGTAATACCAATAAAATAGAAAATACACGGTACTTCATAGCCTCGTGTCCAATATTATCAGAGGTTCCCAGGGGTTGTTTTAATAAGGATCAATTAAAGGATGACGAATTAATAGAATATTTAAATGGTAGAGACTGGTTAAGTTTAATTATTATTACTGCTAAATCTGATGGAAATATAGATCTGAACTTATTAATAAATTTAATTATGTAAAGGTGCATTTGTTTATATTTACATTTATAATTGTGTTTTTATTAAAAGGTATACTTATTATTACATGGAAGATTCTATTTTTTTTATTATATTTGTATATATTTTTTTGGAGCATTTTAATAGAAAAACATGATTATTTTATTATTTTTTGTTAGTTATCTAAGATTAATAACTACTTCTTCTTCTTTTTTGTCTTCCTCTTATGCCATTAGCTAGCGTCGAGGAGCCTCAATCCAGCGTAACCACTCTTCTCGGTCCCTGCTTAGCCGCTTCATCTCATTGAGCGATTTGCCTCTTTTACTTCCAATTCTTTGGATATATTCTTGGTACGTAATTCTGGGGCGTCCGCGTGGTCTCTTTCCTGTGGGTCGAGCCTCTAATACCTTTAGAGGATTTGTGTCCTCGTTCATCCGACAGATATGACCAAACCACTGTAGTTGCCGTCTTTCTAGAGTGGTTTTAAGCTATGTAACGTCTAGTTGCTCTCTAATGCTTTCATTCCTAATGCGATCCCTTCTAGTTCTCCCAATAGATCTGCGAAGAAACCTCATTTCCGCTGCCGTTATGCGACTAGAGTGTCTGTCCAGTGTTGTCCAGCTTTCTCCGCCATAGGTGAGTGTAGGTAGGTAAACAGACTTATATACATGCATTTTGGTCTTCTTATCTACTTCTCGGTGGCCGATAATGCTATTAGTAATCTGGTAATACACTTGATTCGCCTTACTTATTCTGTTTGATATTTCGGCGTCTATCTTACCCGAGCTACTAATTACGGTTCCTAAGTAGGTATATTCCTTCACTACCTCAAGTGTCTCGCCATTGCAGATGAGTTGGACATCTTCCTGTTCTTCCCTCGCCATAACCAGCACTTTACTCTTGTAGGTGTTAATTTGCATCCCTTTCCTGAGCAACTCTTCTTCCCATTCTACCAGAGCTTGTTGTAGTTTGGTCTTGGTGTCGGCTATTAGGACTATGTCATCCGCGTATAAAAGGCTTTGAACGAGGACAGTTCTCATATTCCATTTCCCGATTGTTGTCCATGCAGTTCGGCGCTTGCAGATTTTGTGGATTTCGTCCATTACGTTTATAAATAGAAGGGGACTTAAGCTATCTCCCTGTCTAACTCCTCTCGCAATTGGAAAAGGTTCCGATTCCATACCATTTATTCTTACCACTGCCATGGCACCTTGGTAGGCTGACTGTATGGCTGCCAGCAAGTCTCCAGGTACACCCTTGGCTATTAGTGCATTCCAAATTTCTTTTCTTGGGACCACATCAAACGCTGCCTTCAGATCAAGAAATGCAAGATATAGATTCTTATCTCTGTCCCAAGCTTTTTCAGCAATATTTCTGAGAACAAAGATATGATCCTGCGTCTGTCGGCCTGGACGAAAACCAGCCTGTTCCGCTTCTAATTGCCCTTCTACAATCCGCCGGAGTCTCTTTTCTAGAATATAAGTGTAAAGTTTATAGACTACGGAAAGCAAACTAATGGGTCTATAATTTTTGCAGTCTGTTGTGCATCCTTTTTTATAAATAGGGAGGATAATACAATATTTCCAGTCCCTGGGAATTTTCTTTCTGTCATATACTTCTTGGAACAGCGATTGAAGTGCTTTAAGAAGTTCTTGACCACCATATTTCAAATACTCTGGTGCAATTCCATCCCTTCCTGATGCTTTACCTCTTTTTAGCTTACGGATTGCATTTTCTATTTCTTCTTCCTCTATAACCTCCAGGCTTTCCTGCATATTGGACTCTCGTTCATGGTAATGGTCTGTTTCTGGGTTTTCGGAGAATTGCTCCTGGAAATATTGCTTCCATCTGCCAAGGATCTTTTCCTTATCTGTAAGTACGATTCCATCGCTACCTTTTACATTTCTAATGGGCTTGCATTGCTTTCCTCTTAACGTTTTAACTTTTCGCCAAAATGTTCTTATAGATTCGCGATGGTCCTCGCTCAGCCTTTTACCAAAATCCTCCCATGACTTTTTCTTGGCCTGGCGTATGGCTACCTTACATTCATTCCTGGCTATTCGATAAACGTGTAGCTTTCCTTCAGTTCTATCTTTAAGGTATGCTTTCCAGGCAAGCTTCTTCTGAGAAACCAGTCGTTGGAGGTCATTGGTCCACCAATCTGTTCGCTTTCCCTTACCGGACACTCTCTTCTTCCCACAAACTGTATTTGCTGTTTCCAGGATACATGTTTTGAGTGCCTTCCATATCTTTTCCACGTCTCCATCGAATGACGTTTCTCTCAATTTATTTTCCAGGCTTTCTGTAAAGAGGGCCCTTTTCTCTGGGTCATCCAAGGCCCTTACGTTGAGGGTTTCAAATGCTTTTATTTTCCTTTTATACTCTGGGATGATCTTTGTATCAGCCACAAGTAAAAGGTGGTCGCTGCCTATCTCCGCTCCTCTTACTACTTTTATATCAGCGAAATACTGCCTTACATTCCTATCGTATATGAAATAGTCAATTACACTATTTCGTTCCATGCATGAGAAAGTGATTTTGTGGATCCTCTTGTGTGGATAGAAAGAATTTCCTATGAGGAAGTCATTATGGACACAAAAGTCTATTAGCCGCTGTCCATTACTATTCCTCACATTCTCACCTCCATGTAGCCCTAGAACTCCATATCCAGATCTTTCATCATTTCCTGTTCTGGCATTGAAGTCCCCACTCAGGATTACTGACCTTCCTTTTCCTTTAGCTTTATCCACTATTTTTTGCAAATCCGAGTAGAATGCCTCCTTGTCTGCAACACTAGCATCTTCCGTTGGTGCATACACCTGGATTATGGAGATCTTACCTATGGTCATCTTAAAATCTGCTACAATCATTCTTGGAGATATTGGTTCCCAGTTCTCTAAATGCTCATACATATTTGGCGACATTACTAGGCCCACCCCTTCTTTGGCAAAAACCCCTCTAGGTACTCCAGCATAAATTAGGGAGTAATTATTAGCCAATTTCATTTCTCCACTGCCCTTCTTCTTCACTTCACTTATGCCGAGAATTTCTACTTTGTAGGTCCTCATTTCCTCCACCAACTCGACCTCCTTCCCAGTTAAAGTTTTTATGTTCCACGTTCCCATTCGTATATCCTTAAGCGCGCCGAGTCGATTCCGTGAAGACTGTCCACATCCGAGGCTAGGTTGGTTTCTCTGAATCTGCTATACTCCAGACGGGTGATTGGCCCAGTGCTAGAGGCCCCGTATCCTCGGGACAACTGGTGGTTTGGTTATACCCACCCAACCATGGGTCTTCCCAGGGAAGGAGTCCTGAGGTGTGTACTGTATATGACCTTGTGTATGAGTAAGTGTAAAGTGTGCTGTTCTGTTATATGAGAGTGCCGTGTACTGAACTCAGGAGCCCGGGGGAGCGTTATTCCCCACTAGTCTGGCACTTTGACTAGTCCCTGCGGGACTATTAATAACTACGAAGTGGGATTAAGGCCAACTCCGGTCAAGTAGACTAAGCCCTAATAATTTTTGGAATTGTAAATGAAATTATTTATACATAATAATTAATAAACATTATTTTATTCTATTATTATTCTATTCTCTCGGAAGATATTATTTTATTTTATTTATTTTTTTTAACACTGCTTTAGAACAGAAGCAGCTTAACTTCGAAAATTAAATTTTACAGGAGAGGGTTTTGTTTTACTATTTGTTTTATCGTTTCCTGGTGTGAATATATAAACCAATATTTTTACTTTATGGCTAAGCCCTTAACTTGGCAGAACGTTTTTGTGATTTTTTTTTTTAAATATTAAAAAAATATTCATTGCAAACAATTTTGCAAATTTGGAGATAGATTAGTTCTGCACGGAAGCGGCGATATGTTCATAATTGCTTGAATTTCTAGAATCAGTATGAGTCAGCATAGAGAACAAATCAAAAAAGTTTTGATACAAATGAGATTCGATTCTAGCCCAGTTTCCAGGTCAGAGTGTCATAAACCGCCATGAGGCCTTGGCTAGGCCGTTGAGGCAATTCAGTTCTGTTACAAACGGAAACGTATATGAGAACTTGTAGTAACTGATCATGGAATGATGCCAAGTATTCTATGACCTCATTAAGTCTACGACCTTATAGAAATTCTATCTAACCAGTGAGTATTTCCAACTTGAACAACTTTTTCATATTACTTACTGACCGAACCCCATAAACTGGTAGATTATGTTAATCAGCCAAAGAGAATTCTAGTCACTATTTATATTACAATTTGACAGGGATGGGCACGCATGTGATCAATAGGTTCCTTATCCCGTTTTTTTATGTATCATAAAGATTAGCATAATAATTACAAACAATTAAGTATACAAATTAAAATCAAATAAAACTAACTTGATTACTACATTAACCGCTCCGAGTACCATAGTATCCTTATAGGACCCCACACATTTCTATTTTTTTTAATAACACTTGTATAAATCCTTTGACATCTGTCATGTTCGATGAAATTTAGCGTGAAACTATATTGAATATTTTGAAACAGTACCGAAAATATTAGAGGGTGTTTTGGAATATTTACGAATTTTTTTCTACCTCTAGAGCGTGACTTGTGGCCCTCCCGGGACCCCCATGTGTCACGTACTAGACGTGACCTTATTTTCTTTTATTCTTTCGTCCATTTATTTTTAAATAATACTTTATCATAAATTTTCAATAATTTCTCATATGAAAAAATATTTATCATAATATATTTTTTTTTACAAATAATTAATTAAGTAAGAAAAGGAATTCAAAGTGCCTGGGTAACATTACATCAAATATTTTTTCAAAATGATAACATTATTATAAATTATTTAATTTTATATTGCTATTTAACAATTCATAATCATAATTAAACTATTTATCACAAGTATCTGTAGGGAAAATAGCTAATTAGTTTACTAAAATGTTTCTTACAAAAGTTAAAATTTTGGTAATTATTGCAAAAACTTTCTGAGTAAGATGTATAGGTCTTCAAATAAAATGTATGTGATGTGCGATTGATTATTTTTCGTAGTTCAATGGGGTATATGGATGAAAAATATATTTCTTTCAAATATTTTTTTTTTTAGAATTTTTTGTTTTTTCTTTACAGTTTTTGTTAAACAATAAATTATAATTAAACAAAAATGCAATACATACGAGCGAAATTTAAAAAAACCAAACGGAATGTTATTTGTTAGACCGCTGTGTGACGTAAAATTTCATGTCGGCATAACTACTTCATGTGGTTGCTAGATACTTTCTTTAAGTGATAAATTGAATATATCACGGTTTCTTTCATTAAGTGCTGTGTGAAATCATTAATTAAAATGACAGAAAGAGGATTTGTTAAAGCGCAGTCGGTCGAATAATCTTCCGAGATTAGACGGGATTATGATGTCGTTTGTTTTCTTTCTTCAAATTCAGATTTTTTATCTACTGAATTTAAAGGAGTAAAAGCTACAAGATAATTTTATAGTTTTTCAATTTTAATTTTTCAGTTTTGAAGCTCTTTTTAATAAATATCTCACAAATAAAAAATTTAAAGTGATAAAAATTCACCAAATGTACGATTAAAACAAGCAAAAAAAATTTTAAATTCGATTATAAAGGAAATGATATATTCATTATAATGACTTCAAAACAATGAAAACTATTTATTGGAAATACGTTATCACTTATAATGGCTTTACACCACTTGTTGAGTCTTTTGGAATGAGAAAAAATACTTTATCTGGTGCAATTTTCGTTGTATTCTTGCACATAGGCACAAGTCAATACTTATATGAAGGTTTTCGCTCTTGTTCTATGGTTTTACTAATTACAGAATTACATCAAATTTAGTAAGTTTCACCAGAACCAATATAAAGTCGTTTAAATAACTTTTTTCACATGAAAAGTGACGTTACATAAATAGCGTGTTTAAATTGCCAAAATATCTTGACAAAAGTAAATATATTTTTTAAAATTTAATAAGAATTTTTTTATGAATGATCTAATGTTTTATGTAACTTTTGAGGCGAAAATAATTTATTTAAGGTATTTTCTAATAAATAAGTCATGTTTTTCTTAATGTTATTATTGATATGTTATAAATGTGTTTTAATTTGCTGATATCTTTATTGTATTAATATTGTCATGTGCTCAATAAAGCAGTAATATTAGTTTTTTTTTATCCGCGCTATCTGATTAAATAAAACGATTTCTGAGCTATAAAAAATTGAACGCTATTTTTAACTGTTCTTTGAAATAAATGGCAGCGGTTCGAAATTCAAGTTCAAATTCAGTTTTGCCCGTCTCTTGTTTTAAATAAATATTTGCTTCCTGTTTCAATAGCGACCAAACAACAATGTACGTTCAGTGAAAATAAAAATATTATATAGCGTAATTTATCCTACATAAAATATCATATAACACCAAAGTGAAAGATTAAAAACAAATAAAGGACACTAAAGACCCAAGAAGTCGAGTGTCCAGAAGAAACTTAACCTAGCCTCCTACATCCAATCATGATTTTGACTTTTTTTACTTTCACTTACTTTAATGCATGAAATATTTAATAGGTAAGGGAAAGTATTGCAATCATAAAAAATTTCGAATCCAAGTTATCGTCAGTACACGTTTTAAGGTCCCCTGATTCCGAATAACCAATTTTCGCAAAATGGTCTGTGTGTGTGTGTGTGTGTGGATGTGAGAGGTAACTCTATCTCAAAAACAAAAACTTGTACAAAACTGAAATCACGAATTTAAGGTTGGTATATGCCTGGAATGTCACAGCAACTTTTTCCCTAAAATAGGCTTACCGGAAGTTCCACTTTATATCATCGATTTTACACATTTTTACGATTTTCTCGAAAAAGACTAGCGATTTTGATCAAACACGCTATATCAATGTAGAGTCAAATGCTCTTTAATATCTGCTAAGTCTTATCCTTGTTGAAATAGTCTAAAAGGGCTCAATTGCCGAATTTTCGAAATTGCTTCCTCTAAAGTACCTTTAATTTTGTTTATTTGAAGTAATTAACCGTCTCTGATTATTAGCCGTGATAAAGCATGGATAAATATAATCTGTGAAAGAATTTGATCATTAACTAAAGGAGAAATATTTTCCCACGTTAGAAGAAATTTTCCGGAATTTAGAGAAGTAATATAGGTTTATAATGTGCTGTTTGAAGGCTAAATACTTTATAAAAATCAATATATAACATATAAAGTCGAATAAATAAATGGTTAGTGACGAAAAGCGCATAAAATTAAATGATTGTTGCAGTAAATAATTTCTACTTTTATGTTATTTAATGAAAACTAAATTGAATTTATTTTAAGCTTGAGACCAAAAATAAATAGTGCACAGAATTGCCACACTGCGATAGTTTAAAAAAAAATGTATTGTACTATTTTGAGAGAAGAAGTGCATTCTGCTGAAAATATTTCGTGTGATGTTTTTGTGAATTCATTAAAATAATTTAAAAAAAATGGATAATTATTATAGGATTGTAAGTAAAAGTTGTGTTGTGCGCGGAACACACCAGATTTTTTTCATAATTAAGGAATATAATTTTAACCCTGACATATAAATACACTAAAATGAAAGATGTATGTGTGGGAATGCGAGGAATAGGAGACATTATTTGATGTCTAAGAATAATTTAGCTGTCTAAGAGTTTCTCTGATCAGCTATCCTCTTCCGCTTAAGTTTTTAGTGTGAAACAAATTCTGCATTATTGCCTGAGAAGAATGACGATAAAAAGAAGATCTTCTTCAACCAATAACTTTTCGTTCCCACAAAAGAAGCTGACGTATATAAAAAAAACTTTCCAACACTGATCATAAAAAGAGATAAATCTAAAACCAGACTACAAATCCTACCGGTACACAACTGAAACTTCCTTGATGACTATCTTCCGAAGTAAAGCAGATAAATGACTACGATATTATGGATCCCATGTCTCGCAACATGAATCTCTTTGCTGTGAAATTATAATTATCCTTAAATTTGACCTTAAATTATTTTTACTACAACCTTCATCAGATCGATTTTAAAATTAAATTTCCTCTTATATTGATAACCAACCAATGCACTTCACTTATAGTAATTAATTTTTAAATATTATTTATTAAAATTGAATAGCTCAATGAGTAAGTTACCATTCTATGGATTAGGAGAAAATCTTGCTGTTGAGCGTGGATGCTATCCACATCACTTTTAGAACTGTTAGTCTTGAAACAGTGCTTCCTTACTAAGTAATGCAACCATGACAATCCGTGGGTATTGGTACAAATCTTTTTTTATTGTATATTTATATATTCGTGAAATTTACAATACAACAATATGTTATTATTTATTTACAAAAAGTAAATATGTTGATTCAAAATATCATAATGACTTTTAGAAAAACCACCCATTGGCAGAATCTTGTGACTGTTTTATACGGCTGCCCTTGACGAAGCAATCTAAATCATCGCTGAAAATCCCGGAGCAGTTGGATTTTAAGACTCACTAATTACAGGTTGCGAAGGAAATGTTGGAATGCTCTTTTCACTATTGATTTAAATCTCTATGATTCAGTATTTTCGACTCACAATGTTACAAAACGAAATACCGATGATTTTAAGTCTGAAAATAATAAATCCTAAATAAAAATACTTAGAATTATATTAAATAAAACTGAAGATGTTTGTTTTTTTATATAATTGTAGATTTATTTACAACTTTACGAAGGATCCAACCAGTAACTAAGTGTCTGATTAATATGACATGACTGACTGGGTGAAGAAACTGCCCATTGGTAGAACTTATACGTCATTTCTTTTAGGAGATCCCGAGGACATCTTTCTTTTTTTTTATGCGTTTCAGAGGATTATGTGGAATAGATTGGAAAGCTAGTTGCTATGTGACAGTATAAATTTTGTGATGAAAGGATTTGAATAAAGTTCGGTAAGTTCGTAATATGTTTTGAGGATATTAAGATCTTTATAGAAAACTTGATTTGTGACATAATGGCATTTCGGATTTTTTGAAGGATTTTAGGTTGTAAAGCTTTGATTCAGAAAGGATTTTGTAGAGGCCCAAAATTCAATCCTCTTATTATAAATAGATCTGGTTACGGCCAGGTTGATGGACTTTTTGAATTGAACTGGAAGTTGAGCGTTTGTCAAATGAATGTCGAAGTATACGGATTGGACGAGAAATTTCTTGTCGTTTCATTATTTTATAGGAATTCCTAGTTCTTCGTTTGTCAATATGAAGTCCTTGTAAAGCTGCAGATATACGAAGAAATTCTGTATTTTTAAAATTTAAATTGATCAACAGTTTTTCTTGAATACAATTCTATAAAGGGAAAGCTCCGCCATATATATATATATATACACATCCATACTAGTCTCAAGTAAACTTACTCCAAGGTAAAAATAATAAGAACCGAACAATGCTACTTCTAATATACTATTAGAATTATTCTATACTACAAATGGTGAATTACGAATTGATATGTAATACAACTGAAACCTAGATTCCGAAGAATTATGCTGTTTACCTAACATACTAACATATAGAATTTATTATTCTCGGTAAGTACCGCACCTTTTTAGAAAAAATTACTTAAATGCAATTTTTTCTTAAAATGCGTTAATAAAACTGTAGTATTCCTAAAATTTTTCGGGACAAGAATTCTTATTGTTTGCTTCTTTTTTTTTTATTGATAATATTGTAAACATTAATTGGTTTTTATTTTGTAGTCTTATGACTACAGTTTACTTAAAAATTAACTATATCTTAAATTACTAAATAATATAAAAATAAAAACTGGGAATTATTTAAAGAATAACAAATTATTAAAATAAATTATCAAATTTACGCCAAAACTTACATATTAAAATCATTTAAAAATCTTAATAAACTAGAATCAAATTTATTTATTCAATTGTGTTATTCTTAAGCAACCTAGTTACAGAATAAAGTTATTTTGCTACTCTATTCTGTTTTATATATATATATATATATATATATATATATATATATATATATATATATATATATATATATTTTTCCTAATCCCTCAAACAAAAAAGAACATTAATAAAACAAATAATTGCATAAATTATAAACTGGATGTACTTTACCTTTTACTACCTGTTGGTATTTGAAGGTCTAATGACTTTATACAATTGGAATGATATTTCCCAGTCAGGGAATTTTCTCATTATTTAGAGGTGAGGGCCCTCTTCTTGTTGTATGTTAAATAAAAATAGCTACTACTAAAAACTATATACAAGATTAATAATAATAATATTTACAATATTTACATCGTTATATTTACAAGGATGGATATGAGAGAGTGATGATGGGGTGGGACTAGGAAGTTGGCAGGAAGGGGCGATGGGATAGGATATTGGGGGTGGGGGTGCTTTAGAAGCGGATTAATGTATGGTGTTGACCGGGTTTAGTTGTCCCTTTCGGCCCTGTCATCTGGCAGGAAGGGAGGATGTGGTGATGGCGCGGAAAAGTGGCAGGGAGGCAGGGAGGCAGGGAGGTTGTCAAAGAACTTTACGTGTCTTTTTGTGATGTGCTGTTGAACAGTGTCGAGTTGTAATTCATTGTGAATGTGTGCCATGTTCCGTCTTTTGAGAGACGTTCGTTTTGTGATTTTTTGTAGGACGCTGTTTTGGTATGTTTGGATAGACTTCAGGGCTGAGGGGTATAGGTAGTGCAGGATGGGGGCACCGTGAAGCAGTGTAGGCCTAAGGATGGCTTTGTAAATCAGGATCTTGAGTCTGCGTGACAGCCCTGGTGAATAGAGTAAGTGATTTAGTTGGTGTGTAGTGACTTTGGCTATCTGTATCCTGTGTTTTGTATGAGCTGTAAATGATAAGTGTGATTCCAATTTCATACCGAGGTATGTGAGTTGTCTTTTATTCTGAATGGTTTGCCCATTCAGTTTTGGTTGTTGTTTGAGTGTTTTCTTGTATGAAAATGTGATTGCATCTGTTTTTTGTGTGTTTATGTGGATATTAATGTTTTTAAGTTGGTCTGTGATTTTTTTGGGCTACTGTTTCGGCCTTGCGCATGGCGTGATCTGCATTCATGCTTGCTGTGTATATAGCAATATCATCAGCATATGCAGCGATTTGAACATCGTCAATCTTTTGCCCTACTATATGGGCTGTATATATGTTGAAAAGGACTGGCGCAAGGACCGAGCCCTGAGGAACACCACAGGTAACTGGGCGCGGGGTGGATATATATATATATATATATATATATATATATATATATATATATATATATATAAGGTAGGCTGTTGTACTTTGATCACAGTGCACCTCGGACCACCCATTCCGATATTTTGACAGGTGCTGCTATCTACACGATAGAACTGAGCTAAGATGAAGTTTGCTCAGTTGAGTGCAAGCTCGCGATGGAGTGGTTGTTCACGTCCTATAGTTTTCGAATAAAATAGAAAGTTTTTTTAGTTCAAAAAGTAATATCTTTTAGTTTGCTGTTTATTTGTTTACAAGTTGACGGCTGTGTTTTAAATCTCGTTCTATTTGAATCACTGCTTATTGATGAATACTTTCTTACGCCATATTTCAATTTAAAACTTAACCTAGAATGTTGAGGAGGTTCAATTTGAAAAAACGCACCGTCTTGAAAAAATGTACCTTGGACCAAAGCCACATCCCATGCCACAGATCAATGATCATAGGTATATGATGTTACAATTATTTCATCATTTGTCATAAGCCACAAAGTAAAAGTGAGAAAAAAGAAATCCTATCGATCCCGAGTCAATGAACAGAGCAGCTGAAGCTCCAATTTCATACCGAGAAGGGGATATCTACAAGAGAAGCTTGTAGAGTTTTTAGTTTAAATTTAAATTTTATAAGATACGAATAAAAAAGAACTCTCCGTTAAAAAGTTGCAAACGTTAATACATAAAATTTAATTTGCATACCTGTTTTTTTTTCAATTGCTTATAAATTTTAAGTTATAAATTTCATACAGTAACTTCTTGTAAACATGTACAAAGTAATTTAATAATACAACAAAATGCAAATTTCTTTATAAAAGTGTTGCTACTAATGCATACATTTTGTTTTTAGTATATATTATTTTTTTTACACATTCTTTCTAAGATGTTAATAATACAAGGTATGCTATGGCCTGATCAATAGTACATTACGGTCTTGTATTATTGATCACAGATAAATAATTTGTTTTTCCAATAGCGTTGTATAACAGACTACTGCCGTTTCTGAGAGGAAGCTTGGGGCCTACCAGGGAGGTTTCAGATGTAACAGGTCGACAACAGACCAGATCTGGACACTGAAGAATGTCTACGCAAAAATGAAGGAATATGGTTAGAAAATGTGGATGCTGTTCATCGATTTTAAATCAACATGTGATACAATCAGTAGACAAGAACTCTTCAATATCATGAAGGAAATGGAGATCCCTCGGAAACTGATACGTCTTGTGGTGTGCAAAATGGAAAATACGAATTTTCGGGTAAGTTGTCAAGGGGGCTTGTCAGAACCATTCAATGTACAAAATGGTCTCAGACAAGGAGATCCTCTTGCATCTCTCTTTTTCAACATTGCACTACAGGCAACCATGGAAAGACTGAGATTAGTTGGAGGTGGAAATATCTTTAATCGGATGGCCCAAATACTTGCCTTTGCGGATGATGTCGTTATAATTGGAAGGTCAATATCTAGCATTAGGGACAGTTTGCAACGGCTTGAGATGGAAGCAGGCAGGGTAGGATTAAAAATTAATGAAAAAAATAAATAAATAAATAAATTGCTGATATTAAGAAGAGAGAAGAGAGTACCCCAACAGCAATACTACGTGATAGGAACCATACTTTGGAGGTTGTTCACAGCTTTCAGTACCTCGGCTCAGTCATCAATGATAGCCACAATGAAAGGGAGAAAATCAGAAGAAGAATCCTAGCCGGGAATCATGCATATTTTGCCATTACAAAATTATTAAATAGTAAAATGGCTAGCTGTAAAACAAAAATTATACTGTGCAAAACACTGATTAGGCCTGGAGTGACGTACGACTGTGAGTCTTGGACGCTAAACAAAAATGATTCACAGTTGGTGGAAAGGTCCGAAAGACGCACACTAAGGTGAATCATAGGGCCAGTCAAGGAAAATGGCATATGGCGAAGAAGAAAGAATGCTGAATTATACGACCTGTATGGTGATATGAGCGTCTCTTCTTTTGCCAGGATACAGAGGTTGAAGTGGCTGGGTCACTTGCTTAGAATAGAT